>CAWUFW010003358.1:0-650000 GCA_963921515.1 Calotriton arnoldi
TGTTACAGCAAACAAATGATGGACGGAATGCTGACAATGCAAACATTCTCCCCCAGTCAAAAGATCTGGGTTAAATCCATCGTTCTTTTGCCCACTACGCCACCCCAGTTTGGACCCAGCCATATGCAAATCAGTCTTGACCCTGTGCCCCATGGGAACAGTCCAGACCGAACTGCCAGGCCAGGTCCTCCCTGGACCGGAAACAAGCATCCTGGGACCGGTTTCAGGGTATGTCACCCTTCTTCAGCCAGGCTAGCTTGAATCCAGTGGCACAGTGAGCAAGGGACCCACGTCTGGGCATACCCATCCCACTTAGGGCGAAAAGTGTTACAGCAAACAAATGATGGACGGAATGCTGACAATGCAAACATTCTCCCCCAGTCAAAAGATCTGGGTTAAATCCATCGTTCTTTTGCCCACTACGCCACCCCAGTTTGGACCCAGCCATATGCAAATCAGTCTTGACCCTGTGCCCCATGGGAACAGTCCAGACCGAACTGCCAGGCCAGGTCCTCCCTGGACCGGAAACAAGCATCCTGGGACCGGTTTCAGGGTATGTCACCCTTCTTCAGCCAGGCTAGCTTGAATCCAGTGGCACAGTGAGCAAGGGACCCACGTCTGGGCATACCCATCCCACTTAGGGCGAAAAGTGTTACAGCAAACAAATGATGGACGGAATGCTGACAATGCAAACATTCTCCCCCAGTCAAAAGATCTGGGTTAAATCCATCGTTCTTTTGCCCACTACGCCACCCCAGTTTGGACCCAGCCATATGCAAATCAGTCTTGACCCTGTGCCCCATGGGAACAGTCCAGACCGAACTGCCAGGCCAGGTCCTCCCTGGACCGGAAACAAGCATCCTGGGACCGGTTTCAGGGTATGTCACCCTTCTTCAGCCAGGCTAGCTTGAATCCAGTGGCACAGTGAGCAAGGGACCCACGTCTGGGCATACCCATCCCACTTAGGGCGAAAAGTGTTACAGCAAACAAATGATGGACGGAATGCTGACAATGCAAACATTCTCCCCCAGTCAAAAGATCTGGGTTAAATCCATCGTTCTTTTGCCCACTACGCCACCCCAGTTTGGACCCAGCCATATGCAAATCAGTCTTGACCCTGTGCCCCATGGGAACAGTCCAGACCGAACTGCCAGGCCAGGTCCTCCCTGGACCGGAAACAAGCATCCTGGGACCGGTTTCAGGGTATGTCACCCTTCTTCAGCCAGGCTAGCTTGAATCCAGTGGCACAGTGAGCAAGGGACCCACGTCTGGGCATACCCATCCCACTTAGGGCGAAAAGTGTTACAGCAAACAAATGATGGACGGAATGCTGACAATGCAAACATTCTCCCCCAGTCAAAAGATCTGGGTTAAATCCATCGTTCTTTTGCCCACTACGCCACCCCAGTTTGGACCCAGCCATATGCAAATCAGTCTTGACCCTGTGCCCCATGGGAACAGTCCAGACCGAACTGCCAGGCCAGGTCCTCCCTGGACCGGAAACAAGCATCCTGGGACCGGTTTCAGGGTATGTCACCCTTCTTCAGCCAGGCTAGCTTGAATCCAGTGGCACAGTGAGCAAGGGACCCACGTCTGGGCATACCCATCCCACTTAGGGCGAAAAGTGTTACAGCAAACAAATGATGGACGGAATGCTGACAATGCAAACATTCTCCCCCAGTCAAAAGATCTGGGTTAAATCCATCGTTCTTTTGCCCACTACGCCACCCCAGTTTGGACCCAGCCATATGCAAATCAGTCTTGACCCTGTGCCCCATGGGAACAGTCCAGACCGAACTGCCAGGCCAGGTCCTCCCTGGACCGGAAACAAGCATCCTGGGACCGGTTTCAGGGTATGTCACCCTTCTTCAGCCAGGCTAGCTTGAATCCAGTGGCACAGTGAGCAAGGGACCCACGTCTGGGCATACCCATCCCACTTAGGGCGAAAAGTGTTACAGCAAACAAATGATGGACGGAATGCTGACAATGCAAACATTCTCCCCCAGTCAAAAGATCTGGGTTAAATCCATCGTTCTTTTGCCCACTACGCCACCCCAGTTTGGACCCAGCCATATGCAAATCAGTCTTGACCCTGTGCCCCATGGGAACAGTCCAGACCGAACTGCCAGGCCAGGTCCTCCCTGGACCGGAAACAAGCATCCTGGGACCGGTTTCAGGGTATGTCACCCTTCTTCAGCCAGGCTAGCTTGAATCCAGTGGCACAGTGAGCAAGGGACCCACGTCTGGGCATACCCATCCCACTTAGGGCGAAAAGTGTTACAGCAAACAAATGATGGACGGAATGCTGACAATGCAAACATTCTCCCCCAGTCAAAAGATCTGGGTTAAATCCATCGTTCTTTTGCCCACTACGCCACCCCAGTTTGGACCCAGCCATATGCAAATCAGTCTTGACCCTGTGCCCCATGGGAACAGTCCAGACCGAACTGCCAGGCCAGGTCCTCCCTGGACCGGAAACAAGCATCCTGGGACCGGTTTCAGGGTATGTCACCCTTCTTCAGCCAGGCTAGCTTGAATCCAGTGGCACAGTGAGCAAGGGACCCACGTCTGGGCATACCCATCCCACTTAGGGCGAAAAGTGTTACAGCAAACAAATGATGGACGGAATGCTGACAATGCAAACATTCTCCCCCAGTCAAAAGATCTGGGTTAAATCCATCGTTCTTTTGCCCACTACGCCACCCCAGTTTGGACCCAGCCATATGCAAATCAGTCTTGACCCTGTGCCCCATGGGAACAGTCCAGACCGAACTGCCAGGCCAGGTCCTCCCTGGACCGGAAACAAGCATCCTGGGACCGGTTTCAGGGTATGTCACCCTTCTTCAGCCAGGCTAGCTTGAATCCAGTGGCACAGTGAGCAAGGGACCCACGTCTGGGCATACCCATCCCACTTAGGGCGAAAAGTGTTACAGCAAACAAATGATGGACGGAATGCTGACAATGCAAACATTCTCCCCCAGTCAAAAGATCTGGGTTAAATCCATCGTTCTTTTGCCCACTACGCCACCCCAGTTTGGACCCAGCCATATGCAAATCAGTCTTGACCCTGTGCCCCATGGGAACAGTCCAGACCGAACTGCCAGGCCAGGTCCTCCCTGGACCGGAAACAAGCATCCTGGGACCGGTTTCAGGGTATGTCACCCTTCTTCAGCCAGGCTAGCTTGAATCCAGTGGCACAGTGAGCAAGGGACCCACGTCTGGGCATACCCATCCCACTTAGGGCGAAAAGTGTTACAGCAAACAAATGATGGACGGAATGCTGACAATGCAAACATTCTCCCCCAGTCAAAAGATCTGGGTTAAATCCATCGTTCTTTTGCCCACTACGCCACCCCAGTTTGGACCCAGCCATATGCAAATCAGTCTTGACCCTGTGCCCCATGGGAACAGTCCAGACCGAACTGCCAGGCCAGGTCCTCCCTGGACCGGAAACAAGCATCCTGGGACCGGTTTCAGGGTATGTCACCCTTCTTCAGCCAGGCTAGCTTGAATCCAGTGGCACAGTGAGCAAGGGACCCACGTCTGGGCATACCCATCCCACTTAGGGCGAAAAGTGTTACAGCAAACAAATGATGGACGGAATGCTGACAATGCAAACATTCTCCCCCAGTCAAAAGATCTGGGTTAAATCCATCGTTCTTTTGCCCACTACGCCACCCCAGTTTGGACCCAGCCATATGCAAATCAGTCTTGACCCTGTGCCCCATGGGAACAGTCCAGACCGAACTGCCAGGCCAGGTCCTCCCTGGACCGGAAACAAGCATCCTGGGACCGGTTTCAGGGTATGTCACCCTTCTTCAGCCAGGCTAGCTTGAATCCAGTGGCACAGTGAGCAAGGGACCCACGTCTGGGCATACCCATCCCACTTAGGGCGAAAAGTGTTACAGCAAACAAATGATGGACGGAATGCTGACAATGCAAACATTCTCCCCCAGTCAAAAGATCTGGGTTAAATCCATCGTTCTTTTGCCCACTACGCCACCCCAGTTTGGACCCAGCCATATGCAAATCAGTCTTGACCCTGTGCCCCATGGGAACAGTCCAGACCGAACTGCCAGGCCAGGTCCTCCCTGGACCGGAAACAAGCATCCTGGGACCGGTTTCAGGGTATGTCACCCTTCTTCAGCCAGGCTAGCTTGAATCCAGTGGCACAGTGAGCAAGGGACCCACGTCTGGGCATACCCATCCCACTTAGGGCGAAAAGTGTTACAGCAAACAAATGATGGACGGAATGCTGACAATGCAAACATTCTCCCCCAGTCAAAAGATCTGGGTTAAATCCATCGTTCTTTTGCCCACTACGCCACCCCAGTTTGGACCCAGCCATATGCAAATCAGTCTTGACCCTGTGCCCCATGGGAACAGTCCAGACCGAACTGCCAGGCCAGGTCCTCCCTGGACCGGAAACAAGCATCCTGGGACCGGTTTCAGGGTATGTCACCCTTCTTCAGCCAGGCTAGCTTGAATCCAGTGGCACAGTGAGCAAGGGACCCACGTCTGGGCATACCCATCCCACTTAGGGCGAAAAGTGTTACAGCAAACAAATGATGGACGGAATGCTGACAATGCAAACATTCTCCCCCAGTCAAAAGATCTGGGTTAAATCCATCGTTCTTTTGCCCACTACGCCACCCCAGTTTGGACCCAGCCATATGCAAATCAGTCTTGACCCTGTGCCCCATGGGAACAGTCCAGACCGAACTGCCAGGCCAGGTCCTCCCTGGACCGGAAACAAGCATCCTGGGACCGGTTTCAGGGTATGTCACCCTTCTTCAGCCAGGCTAGCTTGAATCCAGTGGCACAGTGAGCAAGGGACCCACGTCTGGGCATACCCATCCCACTTAGGGCGAAAAGTGTTACAGCAAACAAACGATGGACGGAATGCTGACAATGCAAACATTCTCCCCCAGTCAAAAGATCTGGGTTAAATCCATCGTTCTTTTGCCCACTACGCCACCCCAGTTTGGACCCAGCCATATGCAAATCAGTCTTGACCCTGTGCCCCATGGGAACAGTCCAGACCGAACTGCCAGGCCAGGTCCTCCCTGGACCGGAAACAAGCATCCTGGGACCGGTTTCAGGGTATGTCACCCTTCTTCAGCCAGGCTAGCTTGAATCCAGTGGCACAGTGAGCAAGGGACCCACGTCTGGGCATACCCATCCCACTTAGGGCGAAAAGTGTTACAGCAAACAAACGATGGACGGAATGCTGACAATGCAAACATTCTCCCCCAGTCAAAAGATCTGGGTTAAATCCATCGTTCTTTTGCCCACTACGCCACCCCAGTTTGGACCCAGCCATATGCAAATCAGTCTTGACCCTGTGCCCCATGGGAACAGTCCAGACCGAACTGCCAGGCCAGGTCCTCCCTGGACCGGAAACAAGCATCCTGGGACCGGTTTCAGGGTATGTCACCCTTCTTCAGCCAGGCTAGCTTGAATCCAGTGGCACAGTGAGCAAGGGACCCACGTCTGGGCATACCCATCCCACTTAGGGCGAAAAGTGTTACAGCAAACAAACGATGGACGGAATGCTGACAATGCAAACATTCTCCCCCAGTCAAAAGATCTTGGTTAAATCCATCGTTCTTTTGCCCACTACGCCACCCCAGTTTGGACCCAGCCATATGCAAATCAGTCTTGACCCTGTGCCCCATGGGAACAGTCCAGACCGAACTGCCAGGCCAGGTCCTCCCTGGACCGGAAACAAGCATCCTGGGACCGGTTTCAGGGTATGTCACCCTTCTTCAGCCAGGCTAGCTTGAATCCAGTGGCACAGTGAGCAAGGGACCCACGTCTGGGCATACCCATCCCACTTAGGGCGAAAAGTGTTACAGCAAACAAACGATGGACGGAATGCTGACAATGCAAACATTCTCCCCCAGTCAAAAGATCTGGGTTAAATCCATCGTTCTTTTGCCCACTACGCCACCCCAGTTTGGACCCAGCCATATGCAAATCAGTCTTGACCCTGTGCCCCATGGGAACAGTCCAGACCGAACTGCCAGGCCAGGTCCTCCCTGGACCGGAAACAAGCATCCTGGGACCGGTTTCAGGGTATGTCACCCTTCTTCAGCCAGGCTAGCTTGAATCCAGTGGCACAGTGAGCAAGGGACCCACGTCTGGGCATACCCATCCCACTTAGGGCGAAAAGTGTTACAGCAAACAAACGATGGACGGAATGCTGACAATGCAAACATTCTCCCCAGTCAAAAGATCTGGGTTAAATCCATCGTTCTTTTGCCCACTACGCCACCCCAGTTTGGACCCAGCCATATGCAAATCAGTCTTGACCCTGTGCCCCATGGGAACAGTCCAGACCGAACTGCCAGGCCAGGTCCTCCCTGGACCGGAAACAAGCATCCTGGGACCGGTTTCAGGGTATGTCACCCTTCTTCAGCCAGGCTAGCTTGAATCCAGTGGCACAGTGAGCAAGGGACCCACGTCTGGGCATACCCATCCCACTTAGGGCGAAAAGTGTTACAGCAAACAAACGATGGACGGAATGCTGACAATGCAAACATTCTCCCCCAGTCAAAAGATCTGGGTTAAATCCATCGTTCTTTTGCCCACTACGCCACCCCAGTTTGGACCCAGCCATATGCAAATCAGTCTTGACCCTGTGCCCCATGGGAACAGTCCAGACCGAACTGCCAGATATATGACAGCATAGCAGCCAGGGTAATATGCTTAATGCTAAACACATACGCAGGGTAATATGTCGCAAGTCTAAACACTTATAACGCCCCAAAGGCGAGACCTATTGGCTATGCCAATGCTTGTTTCTGTTGCTATTGCAGCATTTGGTTGTTAAACAGGTACTAATGAGGTGAAATCCTTGCCTAGACAGTGTTACTATGAGTAAATATAAAAAAATAATGAAGTAATATTATCACAAAATGTGCCACATTATGCCATATAATTTGTCTTTTCTTGCCGCCTAATTTAGTCAACTCTGAACCATAATCCTCCTCCGTGCATAATTCCAGTGGCCCTGATTATATACAAAAGTGTGTGAAGGAGGTACACAGCTGTCAAACTCTTAACAGGGTGAATGTGAAAGAAAATGCAATGCCCACAGGTGAGTGGGTGTATTGTGTGTGTGAGGGGGACTGATGAAGTGAAGGAGATTCATGGAAGGTGGTGCACGACAGGGGAAAAGAGGATGCAGAAGAAGAAAGATGAGGTGTGAGATATGCAGCTTGAGTGTTTCCGAAACATGAGTAGAGCAAGCATTGGCATAGCCAATATGTCTCGCTTTTGGGACCTTATAAGTATTTAGTTATGCAGCACAATATCCTTGGCGCAATAACATCAACTGTTGCATGGCTAAAAACTTATAAGGTCCCAAAGGCGCCGGGACACTTCCGAGTAGCCGTGCGCGCTATAAATGGAGGTTAACATAACATAACAAAGGCGAGACCTATTGGCTATGCCAATGTTTTTTTTGTTATGGGGTGGCATAAATAACAGGAGGGTGAAGGTTATTCAGTCAGTTATTTAGGTAGTTAGTGAGAGTGATTTTCGAGAGTAAGTCAGTGAGAGAGAGTCAGTTAGTGAGAGAGTGAGAGTTAGTTAGTTAGAGTGAGAGAGTCAGTTAGTTAGTGAGAGAGTGAGAGTCAGTTAGTGAGAGAGTGAGCGTTAGTGAGAGAGTGAGAGTCAGTAAGAGAGTGAGAGAGTTATTCAGTGAGATTGAGAGAGTTAGTTAGTTATTGATAGTTGCTTCACCCCTTGCTCTCCCTGTTGTTTCTATTCCCCTGATTGATTTAAAAACGCTTTTGCACGTTTTATTTTTAATTACCGATCTTACTTGGATCAGTAACTAAAGACAGAAAGTGTCCATGTATGCTACACAATGAGGCTGGCAGCCACGCAAAGTATTTTTACATTTTACTTCAGCCATGCTGCACAGCATTGCTGACGCTGTGTAGCATGGCCACAAACCATTGGCGAGACCTATTGGCTTTGCCAATGCTTGCTTGTGATGCACTTTCTATGATGTCAATTCCTATGATGCCATGTGTGATGTCATGCGCCGTGATGTCACCTGCATACTGCCTAACTAGGTTAGTCCCCCACTTTTTTTTTTTTTTAGGACTTGTGCCCTGACTATAAGCCAGATCGAACAACAAAGAATAACTGAGCGTCAAAATGTAGTTCTCGTTTGACCATTTTGCTTGTTCTTTTTAAAAAACTGAAACCTGAAACCTGGTCACTAGTGTAATGGAATATTTACTCACTCCATAGATTGCATTTATAACGTTTCTATACAATACTCCATCATGACGTGGAGCACGGGTAGTTGCATGTATACTTGTAAAAGTGGCCCAGAATGTAAAGAGCTGTTCGGAAAAAAATATATATATATTTTTTAAAACACCCACATGGACCAGCTAAAAGCACCTTCGGGGAAATTAACAGGACTAGTTTGAATTTGGCATAACAGAAACTGCTTAGTAGCAGCGCCACGGGCAAGTGCTGGCATGTAGCAAGCATCACTTCACATTGTATTGGGGCGTGTTTTAACTACACAAGTAAGAGAATGGAAATAGACAAGCGACATAGCGGGACTTCCATGTTAGAAAGCAATCGATTTAAAAATCGGATGTGGTTTGTTAGCATCAAAGGAGGCGCTAAAGGTAGAGTGCAGGCGTTATAAGGGCTCGGCCTCACACGGTCCCATTTAACTGCTCCAAACGAAGCCTCTTTCACTTCTAAATGCAATATAGGGACTCAGAAAAAACCCCGCCACACAGACTCCTCCCACCCCTGAAGTTTGAAACAAAAAACATTAAAAGTACGTCGTGCGGTCATGAAACACCTCTGTGACGTGCAATATTCTTATAATTTACAACTCTGGACGCTTGAACCCATATATGGTACCCCCTGGAATTTCTTCTGGTTTAGAGGTTTAGTGGTGCTGATTAGATCGCAGAAACCTCTGGCTGATGGAACGCTGACGACCTGAGGGACGTAAACCGCGGGCAGGATTTCGTTTTAGAGGTGAACTGCTCATAGCTTTTCACGCATGGAATTTAATAGAAACCAGTGACAACTTATTAGTGTGCGATCTGGAAAAATGTTCACTGTGCATGTAGAGTAAAAAAAAATCCGAGTCCCGCTGTTTCTAAGAAACTGGGTTACATTTTGCACAAAATATACGTTTCCCACTGCAGAAAAAGAGTCGAGCTCAGAGCGCTATAAAAACCTGTGCCCATTCTGCTTCCTGGAATGACGTCAGCCCCGAAAGCTGCCAGTGAAAATTTACAGCCGGTGCCATCTGCTAAGCGGAGCCTGGGAAGCGTTCACATTGTGGGTATGGTGTGTACACAGGCAAGCTAAATATAACAAAGCAAAGGAACGACTACATGTTGAATGTGGAATAAAACACTGACGCGATTTTACTAAAAACATGTAAAATATGCGAAAACAGACCCCAAACAAAAACAGAAAACAAACTTACTTCTGCCCGTGCCAGACAAGTGTATTCTGCAAGGCAAACGGCCACATCCATTACGAACAACATAATACAGGGAACAAGCGTGCCGCGAGTGGTGCGCGCGAAAGTGAAAGTGATCGCGTACTGTTAGGGTGCCGCGAGCGCTTAATGAGCCATGACGGAAAGCCGTCGGCAGCGTGAGAGAGGAGCGGGGGCGAGCGAGCGCGGCAGCCTGCTGAGCTGACCACACCATCGTGCCTGAAACGTGCGGGTAACCACACGGAATAGGCCATTGTGCACGAGCGTGTAGTCAGCTTTCAAATGCCCACTACATAAAGTCTTCGCCAGAAGCAGCGCTTGCGCGCTACTCTAGGCTCGACCTAAAAAGAGCGTAAATGTCTAACAAAGAGAAAAAGGAAGACAAGAGCGATAGAGACACTTGGAAGGCCTTGCCCCTTCCGTAGACAGTAGTAATGTTTAAACCACAGTCTGCTCAAAACGTTTAAATTACTTTGTATATATAAACACACATGTGCACAATCTTCATGATCACCCGTTGCAGGTGGCCCCTCAAGAATTATCTGTGGCCCTTGTGTGCCACCCCTAAAATCCACGTCTAGAGCCACAACTGATGTTCTCTTGAAGCACAGTGTTTCATTATTAATACTTTTAAACGTTGACAATAACTTAATTATGCATTACGTCCTGGTGCCATTCCCTTGCCCCCCTCACTATGTGACGCATCACCTTGAATAGTAAGAAATGCGACAAGATGATGTCCCCAGGGTAATGAGGCTACTGGTAAGTGTGAGGGTCATTTTAATTACATCAGGACAGACTTGAATTTCTACTTAATTATAATCTTTCAACAGCCTGCTGTCCGTGTCCTGTTCTTACTCAGATGAGCTACAAAATTCACAACAATGGCCAGGTGGAAAAGGGCAAAGGGGCCGCACGAGTGGGACTTAGAGCTCAGTGCCATCGCAAGGCTGCCATGGGCCATAAGACAAGCAAGGATTTGGGGTTCCCTCCCCTGGTTTAGCAGTAATAAAAGTCAGCCACTAACTGGCTACCACACCCTGTGCCCTGGTGCACTGCACCTGCTGCACTATTGCTAGCTACCCCCTGATAGAGGCTTACCTATATTAATTGTAAAAGCAAGGGGCAGAGCTAAGCTGATGTGTTTTACATTTCAAGACCTGTTTTTGTCCTCACTCACTTTAACATTGCTTTGCCCCTGTTTATTTAACTAAAGAAAACACATGCACACTTCCCTACAGACACACGTTCGAAAACACACATTTAGGAAACATGCTACTGCATGTTCTAGTTTGAGGACAAGGAATCCTGTGGCCCCACTGTTATATTTGATGTTGCTTTTTTAGGTCTGGCCTAGCTACTGCTTTAGCTGTTTGCTAGCCTCGTGTAATAAAAAATGAATGAATGAAAATTACATATATACATACATAGTGGGGCTTTGGGTCGGTTCCATTCATCCACTGGGTTTTTCAATTGTCAATCACATTTGCTTACGCATTCCACAAGACACAGCATGGGGCAGGGTGCCATCCCACCACTGGCACTGTGAGTTATGGCATTTTCCTTATCACAAGCTACATCTGCCTAAAAAGAAGAGCACTTTAGTGCCAGGATTATTGGACCAATGCTTAACTTTTCCAATGTTTCTTTCTTTTATATTCATTATTCTTCTTTGTCATCCTTGTGTGTTTAAAGTGTGTCTTCAGATTTCAGTAATTCACAGCAAATAGTACATTTTCTTTGTGAAATAAGAATCCTATGATGGGCATTAGAACAGGTACATGAACCTTTTTTTGTTCTAAGTGAACCTGCCTCTGAGGCAGCACATGGCCACCAGGCTTAGGCGGTAGCTTGTTTTCTTCTTTTTACTTTTGTTGCATATGCTTGAAATGAAACTTAAACAATAACCATTGCACCTCCTTGCCAAGGCCAGACTCATTGGCTTTTCCAATGCTTCTATTTTGTGTTATCTGATCTCATCACTGGAAAGATAAAACAAAATTGGACTCTTTACATTCATATGAATAATACCTTGTATATCTATGTAGCTCTCGGTACTGTGCATTTGACATAATATAGAACTGTAAATAACAGCTGTTACTAATGCTCAACTTGATGTTACTCTAGTTATCGGGGTACGAAGGATAAAATGTGGAGAGTTCTTGTCGGAATTCTCACCTGAAATCTCCAGGATATATAAAAATAAAATGCTCTGCAGCGGCTGCATTAACCCCCTGGCCTATACTACCAAGAATCAGATTAGTGACAAGAAGGAAGGATGCGTGATCTGCCCCAATTATCTCTGCTGTAGTTAGTGGGTATCCGTCGACTCCTGGGCTTCAGTTATTCCTCAAAAACATCAGAAGTGACTTGTGGAACCCACCGCTGTTCTGGTCTTTGCCTTCCTGGTGCGTCATTAGCCATCTTTGATCAACACTGATGTAGCACTTAGGCTCCAGTTAATGACTACTGTACAGGTCTTGCACATGAGTCAATGTCTGAAGATACCTTCTTGGACCCAAGATGTAGTGGTAGGTGGAGGACATTTTGTGCTTTTTGTGGTTCTTCATTTACTGTGGTTGGTGGAGGACATTTTGTGTTTTTTTTGGGTTTTTCATTTACTTAGGTATTGTCTGCAGATGAGACTTTAGTTAAATTAATTCATACTTAAGACCCTGTTAATTAGGTCCTTGTATGATTTAGATATTCTGTCCCCAGTTGGCCTTATTTCACCTGGTCATTGGTTAATGCCAACACACAAAGAGTATCCCACCTAAGGTATTCTATATGGAGTGCTGGGCAATGATAGTCTTTATTATGGCACCGCCTTCCTAGGAGGGGGGAAGGAAAGGATTCCTTTTCTTTAAATAACCCTCAGACACTCTAGTAGTGTCATGCTTCATCATTGGGTTCACACTGACTCCTTCAGGTCAGAGTGGGCTCAATCATCTTCCAGGGAGCACTTTAAAGAAAAGACCTGGGGGCATAAAGATTACAAATCCTTCGACTTACTCCAAGGAATCCCTTTATTAGTGGAGTAGTCGGGGATGTTAAAACTAAAACTATATATGATGGTCCTATGACCCTATACTGACATGTTTAAGCCTTACTCGAGGGCCCAAATAGGTCCGGGGCTTTCATCAGGGTGATTTTGGCTCAACTCCCTGGTGCGTAAGCACTTCGAGCTATCTGATTTTTATAGATTTAATGCATGTGCCTCTGTGCATACCAGGGCAATGTGTATACTTGCCCTTTTATTTCTTTTGTCTGGTTCGAGTCCAACCCGAAATTAAAAATGGCCGTGCTTCACAGACCCTACTTACTTTGTTTCTAGTAACTTTCTCAGTATTAGTTGATCTGCGGTGATTCTTAACCTTTAAACTACTCTTCCCAAACAAAAGATGTTGATGTTCTTGTTTATGGCATATGTTGTTTTCACAAACCTGCTTGATACTATGCATTGAACCGTACTGTGAATCATCCTTGAAGGCCTATATAAAGCTGGCCGTCAGTGGCCACAGTCTGACATAAGTCCTCGCCCTCCAGAGGCAGTAGAGTGTACTTGATTAACATGAATCTATGGATGCTGCCTAGTAAAAAGCAGTCACTGCGGCACATAAGTGGTATCAGATGGGTGGTATTATGCAGGAAATGGTATTAGATGGGCGGTAGTATGCAGGAAGTGGTATCAGATGGGCGGTAGTATGCAGGTAGTGGTATCAGATGGGTGGTATTATGCAGGAAGTGGTATTAGATAGGCGGTAGTATGCAGGAAGTGGTATCAGATGGGTGGTATTATGCAGGAAATGGTGTCAGATGGGCGGTAGTATGCAGAAAGTGGTATCAGATGGGTGGTAGTATGCAGGAAGTGGTATTAGAGGGGTGGCAGTATGCAGGCAGTGGTATCAGATGGGCAGTAGTATGCAGGAAGTGGTATTAGAGAGAGGTATTCAAAGCTGGTTCTTTTGAATGATGTGGTATTGGAGAGGATGATATTGTTCAATGGGTGATCTTGAGGGTTGGTGCCATAGGGGGTGATATTGAGTGTTATTGAGTGACATAGTAATGTATGGTTCAGTGCTGATTTGGCGTATTGGAAATGTGGTGACGTAAGGAACTGGAAGATGTGGAATGGCAGGAGTGATATTGGGAGGTCGGTATTGGGGTCATGACCTTGTGACGGGTTCTATCCCATGGAATGGCATGGCAGTGGTATTTGCACGGAGTGCTAGCAGAGAGGTGGTTTTAAATTGGATGATGTTAGAGAGGTGTTTTTGAATGAGATATTGATGGGGTCACTGGATGTATTGGCATCACAGAGTGTGTTACCGCAGGCCTCCTTATTGGCAGGGGTGGTCTTGGAGGCATCCCTATTGGATGGTTGTTACTGGAGTAGCTGTGGTTGGAGGTTTGATACAGGAAGCAGTGGTTTCTGAGGTTGTGGTACAAAGGGTGGCTCTGAGGGTACCGGGAGGTGAGAGTTCGTGGTTGGTATCAACAGATTGGTATTGGAAGTTTGTTTTGTAGGGCATGATTTTGAGAGAGGCAGATTTGGAGGGTGCTTATTTAAGCAGGCCACAATGGGGGCAGTGAATGGAGTTGTGTTGGGTGATGGCACTGGGAGACTGGTTTTGCAGGGGGTGGTTTTGGAGAGGTTGCCGTTAGGGAGTTTGTATTGCAGTATGTGGTGTGGAGAGGCAGTGTTGAATAGGACTGTATTTTAAGGGTATTTGGCCATTTGAATATTTGCACACATGTTCACATTGAGTTTTGTATTTGTTTAGCAGCGCCTCTCACCTTACATACCCCCTCCGAGTCAGCAGTCACCTGCACCCACAGTCTCACTCCCCCCCAAGCTAATAATGGGTTGATCGGTCTGACAGTGATTCATAACGCCGCTGAGCGGTTACAGCAGTCTGCTCCAGAAGTGAAAAGTACTGAGTCACTGCTGGAAAGCACAATGCTCAGGTCCTGTCTAGTCAGCCCTAGCAGTGTGTCTGCCATTACCTCATGACTGTACAGTCGTGTGACACCTGTTCAGGGCGAAGCCCGAGCAGTGCCGGATTCAACCCTGTGGAGGCACCTAGGCAGTCGAAATTTCAGGGATGGGGGCTCGCAAATTATCTCCTAATACTTTTTAATTTTACCAACCAACAATTTGAATAAACCAATTTTATTACACAAAACTAAACATGAACAATTATTGTTGTTAAACAAAAATGTATTGGAAACAATTTAAGAAAGCTTGATTGTAATTTTCTTTCAAGATCAAATCAATATTATTTTGACCCGTTGTTGGGGGGGCCCCTAAAAGGAGAGGGGCCCATAGGCCGGTGCCTACTTTGCCTATTTGGTAATCTGGAACATGAGCCCGAGGATACATTGCAGCTTCACCTTAAAGTCCTTAACCGTCACAATACTTCCAAGTCCCAGACATCTTCTGCTTCTGTCAGCTGCTCGTTTGTTCCTGTTTCGTTAACATCTTGTCTTCATCTCCGAAGGGTTCGTGTACTGCCACCGTTGGCGGTGTCCCAAGCTCCCATGCACACGGTCTGTGAGGGCAGTAGTGGAATGCAGTGGCGTAACGAAACTTGAGAGGGCCCCCCTGCAAGGTGAATGGATGGAGCCCCCGCTCCGGATTTAATCAGGAGCTCTCTGGCCAGCGTACTGTGCTGAGGAGGCCCCCTGCACATCAGCCCCCACCCCCCCACGCACCCCGGGGCCTGCCGGGCCTGTGTTATGGCACTGGTGGAATGGCAACTTCTGGTTCTGCTATCAGCACCAGCTTTGTTCCTTTTAGTTCTCATGTTCTTGAAGCCCTGGTCTACAGCTATCATTCATAAGTTAAATGAAAGTTACGTTCCTTGAGAGAACCTTGGCGCACCTCCTGTAGATGAGCCCTGGCACACCGCATGCACGTGATGCCCTGTGTGCCTGCTACTTTGGTCCTAGCAGGTCAAGGACATTGAAAATAAATGACAATACTACAACATTAAACTTAGAAATGAAATTTATACTTGTTTCAAAACCATTATGAATATCCCAATATCCAATGATACAGTCCAACGGACAAGTCACCCGCCGACCATCTATTCATATTGTGCATTAGCTCTTTGGCCATTGGTTGCAACCAAGATATAGTAGAAGTATGGTGATACCCGGGAGTCATCTGGTTGCACCAAGTCCCCTTCATGCCAGACTAACTAACTAAAGGCTAAAGTTCAAAGGGGAAGGATCAGGGCGCCTTTAGTGTAGGGGATTAACCAACTTTCTAGAAGCAGCACATGGTATGAGAGTTTAAGGAATGTGTGTAAAAAAACAACCCAGGTAGAGGTGCCAGGGGGTGTCACGAGGGACTAAAACTCACGAGGCCAACCATTTGGCAGATGCCAGGCTTGAGGTCTGGTGTAATCGGGTGCATTCCTGTGAAGGATATCCCCCACCCTCATAACAATATGTGACTATCTCAAAAGGTAGGTTGAGGCCCATTATAAATTCAAGCCAAGTTGCAGCATCTGTGTTGGCTCCTGGAGTTAGTTGTTTCGAGTATGAAAATGAATGTGTAAGCTAGATGAATTCTAAATGTGTTAGGCTCTTAATGGCAAATGGGGCGGGCGGGCAGCTCCCTTCCATTCTTCGGAACAAAATCTTACATTGATTGAATCCCTTTAAATAATCAGCAATGTGGCACAACTAACACATGGCAATAGAGCTTTAACTAAGTCGAACTTCTATAGAGGAGCCTTTTGGTGTGTAGTCCACATGGATATGAAAAGTGATGGCCATGTGATCAATAGATTGAGGTTCACAGGATTATTCAAACATAATTCTGATTCTGTGCTAAGAATAGCTGCACGTGGTTCAGACGGCCGCTTGGGGTGTGGCTTGTAGAGATATGGACTTGTAAAGAAAATAAGGGTTAACGGGCGGGTTTGAGTTGAATCTGGGAACAGGATTGAAAAGAGCGAGGCACTGAGAAGAAGTGCCTAGCAGTGGAACTATGGTGGGGTTTATAGGTTAAAAAGAGTGTGGGCGCTGCCAATCACGATTGCCAGCTATGGTTCAAGTATAATGAGCTTGTTGTCTAGTTGGTAGGGTGATTGGTTGCCGTTGCGAGCTCAATGTACACAAAAAGTATCAGGGTGAAGCAGAATTTGTGATGTAACTCTCACAAGTTCAGGTATCGGGGCACAGTAAACTGACCGGGCATGCCTTTGAGATGACCGCTCATTGGCATTTCCAACTCTTCCCCCACAGCCCCATGGCAGCGCTCTCCGGCTGACACAAAGAACCTATTGTGGTCCACTTGTTCACTTCCTTCAAAATAATGAGGTTTTATAAAGGACCCCCTACACCCTCAGTTTCAGAAGCGATGTAGATATTTCCTAAGAAATGGATCACAGGCATGTATAGCGAAGTCACTTACCAAAAACCCTAAGGAGAACAAAGCATGCCACCATTGACAAAGGGGGTCTGTGCAATAGGTGGGAAGCCCTCATTACAGGTAGGGTAACTGGATGGTAAACTGAATGAACAAAGTTTAACACTTTACAGGCAATGCAGGTAACAACGGTGCTAGAGAGACCATGGCTCATATTTATTGAAGCTCACGCGGCGCGTTTAGCACCGCGCGCGGGTGTTGACATCGGTAAGCGCATTGACGCTATCTTTTGCGTCATGTGAGCTCCCACGCAACGTGTTGAGTCTTGGGGTGTGAATACAGAAGCAGGAGATCGCCTTTTAGCCGTGGCATCTGTTTTGTTGACCTGCAAAAGTATCACGTGCTTTCCCAGGGCTGTTAACGCATTAAAACGTGCGTCAGTTTCTCCACACCTCCCGCCGCTCTCCCCCCCACACACACCAGGGACGTTTACGACAAACAATTGGCGCGAGGAAAGCCTGCAGGACAGGCCGGCTACGCTATTGTCAGTTCACTCTTGTTCCACCTCTCACATTCCTGCCGCTGGCGTGATGCTTTCACGAGTTTAAAGTGCATTACGTGCAATCGAGCAATCCGTAGATTGCTTTCCAGGCCCTCTTGTCACACGAGGGTGGCTCGAGAACGTGTCCATACAGGTGAAGGTGAGGATTACGATCCAGGTAAAGCGCAAGCATCCAGCATGTCATAAAATAATGTGTGGAGTGTCTTCCTGATGGTAAAAAGTGTTTATATAGCGTTTACTATCCTTGACGAGACATTGAAGCACTTTGCGATGAGTGGCACACAGTTGCGGAACCCAGAGTCAGAGGTAGCTAGGTTACTAATATGTGGCTCCCAGCGTGATAGGTTGAGTTAAGGTTGTTAAGTTTGTGCACTTAAGATCTCATGCATTTACTCTTCTGTTTTGAATAGGGATAGATTAATTGAAGTGTTTTAATCAAGGGAAGCTGTGAGTTGTTATTGTCGGTGGTCAGCTGTGGGCCTGTTATCAGGATGAATTGGATAAAAAAAGAGTGAAGAGTTTGGAAAGTATGTCTAGGAGTCCATAGTAGGCAATAAAGTTTGGCGTGAGCCACAGAGAGGAGGGAAAGGAAGAGGTGGATTTTTTAAAACATTTTTTTATTTGATTTGTGGAATTGTCGTTCAATTGCCATATAAAACACATTCAATTGAATATATTTATTTTTATGGGTTTGTTTTAAATCCTTCATTAAACAAATTGCAGGGTTTATATTGCAAGAACTCTTAAATTAATATGCACTTAAGAATTCACTGCTAATATCAAAATCCAAATATTTCATTTAATAATGAATCAAAAAGGCCCAATTTTAATACAGCTACCCTTATTGACAGGGGTTAAGGTACGGTGTTTGGCCGAGGTGAGGACTGAGGGACAAAGATCAAACACAAGGAAACACCGAGTAAAAAATCCACAGGTTCTCTCTAGGATAAGCATCTATAAACCATGGGCGTCAATTCATCAAAATGCTAGGGGTAGCGGAAGTGACATCACATGCCCTTTGACCTAAATGACTTCACAGGAAGTGACATCATATGAACCTTGATCATGTTTTTCCCAAGGAACTCATTTCAAATGACCTTAACCATGATGACAACACAAACATCTATGTTAGATGCCAACTATTCTGATTTGATCTTTGAAATTTCCAGGACGTAAATCTTACCCTGTATTGTAGTGAGCAAGTGAAGCCAAAAACCCAGGCTTCTACTAGCATGTTCCCTCCTCGCCCAAGAAAATTGTGAAAATAACGTGGGCATATAATGCATTTTAAAGCACAATTTTCAAATAAATTTGCTAAAATGTCATAGGCACTGAAATGGCACTCATTACATTTCCAAATCCTTTCATGTTGTGCCAAGCTAATGATGCTCCCTAGGAATAGATCCCATTTTTTTCAAAATGTGCTGTGGATGCCACCATAGGTCTACAATCAGCTCTATTGTACCAGGGACAGCCTTTTGTCATGGATGCACCTTATGCCATGGGAGCCCCCAATAGTCCAGTGTCAGAATGTTTCCATTGATGCCATCTTTATATCATAGGTGACCCTTATTGTAAAAAATGACCTCAGTATATCATGATGGCATTTTGTCATGGTTGCCCTCCTCCCAGAAGTCAGGCTGCCCACCTTTGTGCCAAGAAGTACCTCCAATGTACTTGCACCGGCAATACCTCTAGTATGTCACTAACAGTATTTTACGAGGGGTGTTTATTATTCCAAGAATGACCTCCAGTGGGTCACAGCGGTCTGTCACGCTATGAATTGCCTCAGCTATGCCAGCACCATTATTTTACCACAGGCTGTCTTTGTAAGACAGGAATTCCCTTTAGTACGCCAGGGTCTAAGACAATTTTGAAAGCATAACGCCACGTTCTCACATTCACTTACATTCACATAACTCACACACACTATCGCTCACATAAATACACTCTCATCCACAAGCACACACACAACATACATTTAAATGCATGTTTTACTTACCTTAGCTGCGATCAAAGGTAAATTCCAGGTAATTGTGCTCTATTATTTATTAAACTATTAGTGAATACTGAAATATTATTTTCTAGTAGTATAGTGAAAAATGTACAGAAGTCAGCCCTGTGTTCCTGGCACTGATTTTACCACCTTTGAGGCCAGGGGTCGCAAAGACCGTGCCAGGGGTCCCAGAGGACAAGCTAGGGGTAAATGGCGTCCATGCTGTGAACGTAGTCTGACATTCATCCATCTCTTGACATCCACCCTGTCTTCAGATCCGATGAGGACAACCAGGAAAGAGACTTCTGCATACATTCCTTCACAGTGTAGATCTCCTGCCACTCTTGTTCTAGCAGGGGTCTCTCTCTTCTCTGATGCCACCCCTTCTATCTCTCTAAATTATGTAACTCACCATTGTATTCACTTGGTTTCTTCATCCGCACAATGTCCACCTGGGGAGTGGCACTTGCAAGTCCACTCTTCAGTGAGTCCTCTCTGCTGTGAACCTCTTGGATAGACGCAGATGTGATTGCCTTCATCAAGATTCTTGAAGCTGAAAAAGCATGTCTTTTTCACTTTTTTTTAAAGCCACTTTCTTTTATGTATCCTTCTGACCGGGAGGCTACTGCAGGTAAATACCATTGACCCACAGAATTATTTTGTGAGGCTATGCATCCTCCACAGTGTACTGATTTTTTTCCAGTGGGGGCACCAGTGCTGGTTTAAGTAGCTGTTCAGAGTCTATCTGTCTATCTTTGCTCATTTGCAACAGCTGGGCTAACTATATTATTGTGCCAAGTGAAAGGGGAGCACATGCGAGGAAGGCTCTCTGCTGCTGTCTTTGGTTCTCAACAAGTTCCTCTCAGCCTCTTAACATTCCTTCCTTGAACCATTGGCAGGCTAAATAGCACCCATTACAGGACTGGGGATCCACCTCTCCATCCTGTTAGTGTCCACCATTTTGTGTCGTGGCACATAGCACAAATGGGTTGCCATCCCCCATCTTTCGCAACTCTCCTATGGTGTTGTGAAAGAAATGGGCACCCCCATGTGTACCTTTTGTTTATCTATGAGGCACTGTTCACCTCCCTTTATGCCTATGCTACAGCTGGTCCAGATGTTGGCTATGCTTTTGATCTAATCCAAGATGGCCGCTCATCTCACAATAGACATCACTTATCTCCTATGTACGTGTGTGTGTTTTATCTACAGGGCGAACCTAGCCAAAAGGCAGAAGAGCTCTATACAGAGTCTCCTGCGCCTTTTGCTGCAGAACAGGCTCTTACAAAGCGCGAATATGTAAAATATTTGGCTTAACATCTTTGCTTCTAAATATTATTCCAAAATGTTCAAGTGGCATAGTGTAAAGAAAAACCCTTTTAATTAGAATGATGATAATGAGAATATTCTCCCACGTTTTCTTTGTTGGCTGTTTACAGCAACTTGCAAAGTTTGTGGATTTCAGAGATGTCCAAAATCCAAAAAATGTTGGTTCAGCTCATCACTGAGAATAAACTGTCATGCAAAAAATGTTTGTATACAATTATTTATGCTTGATGTTTATTTCATGGAATTAGTTGCTGGCAGCCAGTGACGGCAGCCTAGTTCACACAAGGCCCAGCTATTCAGCGTTGCTTCACATTTGTTTAGGATTGGATTGAGCAGTCCGTCTTATCTGCAGGTCACAAAATGTTTCATAACAAACTTCAGTTTCAAACAGTGATAATGCAGAACGGCATGTCTTCAAGGTCAGGGGAGGCAAAAAATATGAGCCAGAAGTCACAATCTATCGTGGCCATTCTGTGCCTCGCAAATGCTCAGCAAATAAAGTGGCACTATCCGTCGCATGGCTGGAAGGAGTAACTGAGATGTGTCTTAATTAAAAAAAGAACATTGACACATAAAACCGTATAATATTTTAATGTCCCTAAAACACCATACATTAGAGCATCTTGCTCCCTATCGGAGCCATGTCAGTCACAGAGTGTAGTACAACAAGCAATGTGTGATCCACCTCCGACCAACGACTGCCATTTCTGAAAATCTCCATTCATGCCCTATATTCCTAGCCTTATTCTGTGATCTGCTCGCAACACAGATCTGCTATCAGTAGGTGAACCTCAAGCCCCGATAAAGACAGACTGGACCACTCCGACTTAGCAGTACTTCTATTGACCCCCTTGGCCTTAATCAACAGGAGAGATTGGAAAGTTGCGCCTAGATTAAAGCAACACCATTACATCGGTTAGTAATGGCAAGTCTAGGTCACGGTCGAAGTAACTATCCCGTCCATGTAGCGGGCAGTCACTGTAGCGGGGGCAAAGTCACAGGATGCATCCATTGGAAATTAGTGTCTTTTCATAGAGCAGCAAATTGATGTCCCTCTCCAGAGGATCTCCTGGTATATATTACCACCAGGTATCAGATTACAGTAGCGTTCCAGCACTGAGCGGACAAAATGGTGGAAGAAGTGCTCTGTACAAGTAAACATTATTTGAAATAACTTTAAATGTGAATATGGGTCTGAGTGCTCTGGGTAGACAAGTCAGGCTGTGCTGTGTTTGTCTTTGGCATCTTTGACCTCTGATGCAGAGGTGTAATACTGCTTAATTTGATCCGGTGGTTTCCGGTGCTCAGCACTGGCACTTAATCGTCAGCACCGGTGCTTATAGCGCAAACTCAACACAAAGGTATTGGAGTGCTTTTCGTGAGCGCCGGTTAAGGGGTTGTATAATGGAGGCACGCATGGGTAAACCATGCGTGCCTCTACCACGCAGCGCAAACCACAAATGCGTCTTAACCACGCATTCCTTCACCTCGCTTGCCTTTACCACTCAATTTCGTGCTATACAGGGTCGGATTGGTAAGACGGGCACTCGGGCAATGGCCGAGGGGCCGGTATCGAAGTTCCAGCTGTGGGCTGGTTTTTTGGCGGCCTAGGAGGCTGATTTGGGCTGTGTCTGGTTTGTTCAGATGTCGGCAGCGGCCCAGAGGGGCCCTGAGTGGCCTTTCTGGAGGCAGATGGGCATCCATTGCCTCCCTTTTATCAACGGGCAGAGGTGTCACTCCCTTTCTCTCGCTGGGCCGGCCAATTAATGTGTGCATACTGAGTGGGGGCAAGGGGCCTGAGCGCAAAAGTGGCCTCACTTGTTTTCAGGTGTTTATAAAACTTCGCCGAAGCAGTGTTTTGAGGAAAGGCAATATGCAAATGTGGGCCACTTATTTTAGAGTGCCCGGGCCGATTTATAATCCCAATCCAACCCTGGTGGTATAGGCATGAATGGTAAAGGGGTATGTGTGGCTAAGGTCGCTACTACCCTGACCCCCCACAACCGCCCCCCACCCCCGTGCCCTCCCTAAAACCCATGAGGCACAGGGTCAGACTGATTTGCATATGGCCATGTCTGAACTGGGGTGGTGGAGTGAGCTAAAGAATGATGATGGATTAAACCCAGATCAGTTGACTGGGGGTGAGTGTTTGATTAGCTCAAGCGCTCCGTCCATCATCCCCTTTGGTATCGCTTTGTTCGCCCTTAGTTGGCAGGGTATGCCCAGACGTGGGTCCCTTGCTCACTTTGCCACTGGATTCAAGCTAGCCTGGCTGATGACGGCTGAATAGCCAGAAACCGGTCCCAGGATGCTTGTTTCCGGTCCAGGGAAGACATGGCTTGGCAGTTCGGGCTGGACTGTTCCCATGAGGAACAGGGTCAGACTGATTTGCATATGGCCATGTCTGAACTGGGGTGGTGGAGTGAGCTAAAGAATGATGATGGATTAAACCCAGATCAGTTGACTGGGGGTGAGTGTTTGATTAGCTCAAGCGCTCCGTCCATCATCCCCTTTGGTATCGCTTTGTTCGCCCTAAGTTGGCAGGGTATGCCCAGACGTGGGTCCCTTGCTCACTTTGCCACTGGATTCAAGCTAGCCTGGCTGATGACGGCTGAATAGCCAGAAACCGGTCCCAGGATGCTTGTTTCCGGTCCAGGGAAGACATGGCTTGGCAGTTCGGGCTGGACTGTTCCCATGAGGCACAGGCTCAGACTGATTTGCATATGGCCATGTCTGAACTGGGGTGGTGGAGTGAGCTAAAGAATGATGATGGATTAAACCCAGATCAGTTGACTGGGGGTGAGTGTTTGATTAGCTCAAGCGCTCCGTCCATCATCCCCTTTGGTATCGCTTTGTTATCCCTAAAACCCTGCCCTTTTAAAAACACTACCCCCACCCCATGGCTGACTCTACCCTTTCCTCTCCCCCAAGCCCTAAAAACTACCCTGACTACCCATTCCCCTCCCCCTTCCATAAGGTCTAAAACTCTGCCCCTTTACATACACTACTCGGACCTCCACCCACCCCTACGCTGTCCCTAAAACTACCCTACCCCTTCCACTGCCCTGAATCCCCGACCCCCCCAGCCTTAAAAACTACCCCGACTACCCATTTTCCTCCCACTGCTCTGAGGCCTACCCGACCCCCCCCCCAGCCCAAAAAACTGTACCGACTACCCATTCCCCTCCCCTGTCTTAAGGCCTAAAACCCTACCCCCACCCACCCCTGCGCTGTCCCTAAAACTACTCCGACTCCCCCAGTCTTGAAAACTACCCCCCCCCCCAGCCCCACTTACCTCACCGTATCTCTTCCTGGCGTCTTCCTGCTTCTATCTAGCCAGCAGCTAGACCACGCACTGCCTTAACCACGCATATGCATGGTTAAGGCATATGCATGGTGAAGGCAAGCGTGATAGCGCTTGCATAGTCGGAACACGCGTGGTTAAGACAGCTGTGTTCCAACTGTTTCCCCGGTTAAGGACATATTCATTTTGTGTAGGCATGGGGAGATTAAGTGATTTGCCCAGAATCTTACAGGATGTTGGCTGTTATGCCACATCCTCTCCACACTTCTAGGGTTTCATGGTTAGTAGTTAGTTCTGTTACAGACGGCGCTAATAGGAGCAATGGGCTGGTGCAAGCTGCCCCTTACGAGTGCTCTGCCACTTATTTTTTCACAAATTAACCACTGGTGTATTCAATAACGCATTTAATGTTCAGACAGTGCCCATGTGGCTTTATGGTAAGGAATGACCTGAGAGTGGCCACTGGATCTTGATTCGTAATGCTCCTGGTAACAAACTGATTGATCTTGGTAACAGCAGTGACACCAGGATTTGGTTTAGAGGAGGCGGCATCCGGTATCAATGTAATGGAACATTTGCTGCACTGCTTTGGTAAACATTACCATCACAGAGAAGCCATTCCTTTTTGTAAAGTTTATCTTGGATAAAGTTTCTGACGTATGAAGCATCTGTTGCGTGTATTGGTGGGGGACCAAGGAACTCAATGTTGAATTTCATTTGTCGTGACTTGTATCTAATTTGCCTGTGAGCCCTATTTTGGTGCGTGTCTTAACAGACGGGTGAAAGATTAGTTACAGTCCTTCTGGAGGAGTTCCTTTCTCAGGAGTTTAGGATGATGTATTCCCCTGGGGTGGCTACTGACTGATTGTCAAGAATCCGCCTAAGATGTCAGCGTGCAGACTCAGAACTTGAAATGTAGTTGTTTTGTTGATTTTGGGGCAGTCTCAGGACCTCAATGCCCCAGCATCAGTCTGGATCTGTGAAATGGGCTCTGTAAATGGCATCTTGAATTTCACGCTGTTCCTTTTCAGGAGTCAGTGCAGCTGAGGGGTGACATGACTCACAATAATTTTTTAAGTGAAGTGGATTTTTTATTTTATTTTGGCATTCTTTAAATGTATATTAGGCCTAGATAATACCCCCACAATACAGAAAGGGATCTGTTTCCATTAAATTATGATTGGCTTATTTAAAGAATTATAGACCAGACTACAGAAACCATGATGAAAAGGATTGGAAACATGTATTCAGGACAGTACTAGTCTGCACAGGGTGCACTGGGTTTTTGTATGTGTGCATCAAACATATTTACAGTTTAATGCACAGGATATTAACAACTGAAACTGGGTCAGAATTTGGGCCATCTTGCTGTAAGTCCCACTCATTTGTGTGGCACCGATTGGGCGGTGGTACAGCGTGTTTGGAACATGAATTAGCCCTTTATCTAACTTTAGGTCACCTCGGGGGTATTTTGATTTTTAATAATGGGCAGTTTCTTAAACTTATTGAAGCATCTATGAAGTAGTATAGTTCTTCAGCAGAAAAATATTCAAAATGCGTATAATTGGCACGAATGTGGAACTTCTTGGGCACCTGTGTGGTATAATACACCATGACCCTCCTAGCTTATCAACATTACGCTTATTTCAATCTCTTGATGTTATCTATTTTTGTTTTTAAAATATTGTGTTCATGTGTTTAACACAGCTTTTTCTAGGACTGCTGGGGCGAATCTCAGAAGCTGTTTTGCACAGTTTCATCCTACCCGGCCTAGAACGGTGCATGCACACCTCTCCGTCTCTTGTTGTATATCCAGTGGGTTGCACTTAATCATGGTGGCAAGTGCATTCGAAGCCAGGTGTTGGGCCCATTGTGCAGGGAGGAAGCTAGGGTGACTACTTGGTATTTATCAGGTCTTCAGATGACCGTCTCTGTGCTCAGCCCCACGGATACATTTCACAGAACAAAAACGCCCAGACAGAGTTTTCCCACCTCTCCGCGCAATTCTAGGTGTGGGGTTACCTCACAATTCAAAAGTGCAGGAAGCCGTCCAACGGCCCGAGGTGCTGCTGGCAAGGTGTGTAAAATGTGAGCATTTTAAGAGCTGTCCCTCTGTGTGACAATGCACTGGAGATGGCCGCCTTTGTGAAGCGGGGAATGAAGCTGGCTTCGGTGCGTCTGTGCAAGTCCCGGCAGTGCCCTCATCCGGGCCCGTCTCCATCCAAAACACGGGAGCCCCGGAGGCTTGAACATAAAACACGCACAAGGAATGTCTGTGCCCGTCTGGAAAAGGCGGGAATTATTCCTGGACCGCAGACGGACCCGAAACGCTCGGTTTTTCAGGGTCTGTGGAGCGTTCGCTCTCATTTTTGTGCTAAGTTGACATGAAACAAAAAGAATTCGCCTGAATACCCGGGCTCTGGCTGTCTGGAGGAGGGGGCCCACACGCTGGCCTTGAGCCCTGCCTCTCTGCGTGCCCCATTGTTCTCCGGAGCACAGAGGGGGCGCTTGTTCTCGGGGTAGAAGGGTTTCATCACTCGCAAGTTTCGAGCGCTCTGAGGTTTTTCTCATCCTTTGATCACTGCAAGTTTCTATCTTTGCAATTCTTTTAATGGGCTTCGTGAAATCCTCACCAAATTAACCTGTTCACGTTCAATTTCTACAGCCCATTGTGCGCACAGTTATCTTCATTATATGTTATTAAATATTCTGTGTAGTGCCTTGTACCATTTGAACGGCTTTGTAGCACTCTGTGAATCTGCCACCCGCCAGCCCCCTTTTCCTATGGCTCTGGCGTTTCAGATGAATGGTTGAGTATGGTTGTTTGGTTGTTAATAGTTAGGAGAGTTGTGCTCAATGTGTGCTTTAGTCATAGTTTCTATTGGTTAATGTACAAGTAAAATGTGTCTGACCCTGCTCAGCACCTCCATGAGCTGTGCTCTGAACTAAAACCCTCGAGCATCGCGTCATACATGTAAGCAATGATTGCCACGGAGAGCATTCTCGCAAATTTTGACTCCTTCCAATCTCCTAAGTGAAGAGGTTGCGTCAACGCCAGTGTGTTTTCTTTGTTGTTTCACATGTACTTTCTCAGCTTTCCCATAAGACTAAAGTTATGAGATAGAGAAGCGAGGTCTTCTCCCATGACATGAGATGGTGAGGCTTCCGTCGCGCCAGTGCTTAATTTGTGCCGGTGCTCAGCACCGGCACTTAATTGCCAGCACCGGGGCTTATGACTGTCTGCCACATGGTAGTGGTGTCTGCCAATTTAGGTGCGAGCACAACAACTTCTGTTTATTATTTCCATTTCAATTTCCAATTATTAGTATTTGCCTCCAAAGCCATTCTTATAGCTTTGGGGGCCTGTAATAGTATGAATGGTCACACTTTTAAGAGTGTGATGATTAGTAGTGTGTTGGTGCTGTAATTGGCAGTGCTGCCAGGGGCAACAGATGGTGCAAGCTCTAGTGTCCTCCTGTCGAGAGCCCCAGCACTATGTTTTTTACAAATTAAGCACTGCCGTCACCACCATCTCGAGCAACAGGTGATCTGCGTCCATCGGGTGCTCTGTGCTCAGTGGTTGAACAGTTCTTCAATGCCCTTCACCTTGATCTGTAACTGTAAACTTTAAAATATGATATGAGACAAGCTAGGGAACATAACATGAAACCAGAGCCAAGACCCAGAGGCTGCTGCCAGCCAGGGCCCTGTGGATCGCTCGGGGGCCGCTGCCTGCAGGTGATGTTTCAATCCTGCGAGTTTCCACCGGTGCCTTGGGCCCTTGCTCCAGACTGACGTCACTCACTGTCTGAAAAGGTTGGAAATCTGAGTATGCCAACAGACAACAGCCTGCTGCAGGGGCAAAGGGGTGTGGCACCTGGCCTCAACTTTACAGCCCTAAACAAAGGCTGCTGACCTTTAAAATATAGCAACAATGGGGGTTTTCAATGGGTTCGCAGTACATCACTGAAAAGAGAACCAGATGACCTAGAAACTCAAGAAATGTTAAGTTACCCTGGTCACAGAGTTTAATAAAATGGAGGCGGTGAATCTCATTAGCTCAGCTGCGAGCAGTGCAGTAGCGGCTGTACAGTGGGATTCTGCACGGGGTATTTTCTATAACTGTGAAGCATCTTATGTTATTTGAGGTACTACCTGTGTCTTATGGGACAGCGATGTTCGTCTGAGACAATATACCTGCACACTTGGTATTCCTTTGATTACTATGATGTATTTTGAGAAAAAATGGATGTATTGAAATACTGACCGCACAGAGAGAACTTGGCTAGCTGTTAGGTCGCGAGTGGTCCTTTTTAGAAGGGATGTAGCTGGTTAGAACTCGGCTGATTAGCGCTTGGTTGGTTCCTGTCTTCAATGGCGCTGTGAGCACGAAACGATTGAACACTGCCCAGCCTTACTTACAATCAGTGGTTAAGAGTGAGTCTGGTGTTTCCATCTACCCATCTTTCTCTGTAGGGAAGCAGTGAGCAAATGTTGCTACAACGGAACAGATGAGGCTGTACCTGACTATGTGAAGGTTGTGCCTGATATATGGTGGTTGCTATACGTGGTCATTTGTGGCTGGCATTTGAGTATATGGGGTTTCAGCATTTGAGACTGTGCCTGAGCATTTAAAGCTATGACTTGGCGTTTGGGTGGTGCTTGAACATATTATGAGTGCGCGCGGGGATCTGATGCAACATTTGGCATTTTAAGGCTACAGTCGTACATATGAGGCTGTCATTGGTGATGTGATGTCTGCACCCTTCGCATTTTATGGCCATGCCTTAGGGCTATCCCTGCAGCAGCTTAATTAATCCATAGGTCTTAACTAAAATATACTTTTATCTAGTTTCATTTATCAATCTTATGCATATGTTTTTTTTTTTTAATTCAGGGACGTCTTTTCCTGTGATATCATTGGGTTCAAAGAATGTATGATTTCTCTGGTGCTGCTTTGGAATTTTGGCGAATCAGCATCCTCGTGTACCAGTTAATCTCACATGATCCATAAAGGATCAGCGAATAAAATGTATAAAAGTTTAGGATTGCGAGAAAATGTAGAGGAAATGTATCATCAACCTATGTAGCATGGAATTTCCAGCATGAGTGTGTACTGACATCTGCCCTATTCCTCCAGTGTTTCTTTCCCTATCTTTTTAGGACTTGCGTTTGAGACAGCTATGGCTATATCACCAGACTACTGTTTTCACAAAAAAGTCATAATTAATGTACCTACATTGGCCGAATTTGGGTCAGTGAGCTTCACCCATTATTAGTATATTCAATTCTCGTTCATATTGTGCTTCCGGCACCATAGCATGCAGCAGGGGACAGCCCACTTTACCCTTTATTTCCTTTCACTTTGACCACACAAGACTGTGCAGCTTGTTCACATCCACCTTTCTGCACAGACAAAGCTGGTTCAAAGTCTGCTTTTTTATATTATTTGTTTTTTTTTATATAAACTTTAAATATCGGTTATTTGTTTTGCCTGCATTTCGTGTGCCCAGTCAGATGGTGATTTATTTTCTATTCCTTTTTATAGTTGATGTTAAAAATGGCTTAAGAGACATGGAAACACTTTAGCTGCTTGGTTAGGTGGTGATTTAATCTCATCTCCTTCACAAGCAATAACAACAATAATAATTAAATGCATGGCACAACTGAAAGGCTTTTTGGTTGAAAAAAAACATAGCTAGTAAAACAGCCACATCTGTAAACGCTATATTAAATGTAAAATATTTATTCAAAGGAAATGGCTGCCACATTTTGGTGGTGGTGTGTTTTCTTTTTTGTGGCACAGGTTTGCAATAAAGAAAAGAAAACATCTGCTGCTCAAGGCAAGAGCGCTTGGCTATGCCAATGCTTTTTTTAGTTTGCTCACTCAGAGGTAAAGTGGACCATTTTCAGTCTGTATCATCTGTCAGAATTATTTTTCCTTTGTTAGAATCCATTTAGTAGCAGTTTGCATGTTGGCATCAACAATAACCACTTGTGATGGAGCGAGGATACTTTATTCATTCTGTATTGCCAACTGATGCTGGGCTTAGACCTAACAGCGGCATACAGCATTCCTCAGCAACGTGTGCGGGCTCTGCAACCCCCTGGATTTATCCTAGACAGCTGTCACTCATTTCTAAGGAGTTTTCTGCTTACCTCTTAACATTGTGGTAGCATCTCATTCTGTACAGTATCAGATGTGGGAAGTCGCTGAAACTGTGGAAGTCGCTATGATTCCATGCCAATGGGATAATATGCGTTATACAAATGCAGACGACATAACATCTTAACATCTGTATATGGGTTGAGAATGCTTACTCCAGAGGGCCCATCCCAGAGTATGATCATTCTGTTGTAGAGCACAGTCCTTTCCCTGGGTCTGCACGTGGCTCTCGGGCCTTACTATTGAAGGACCAGTGCCATCCTACGTCTACAGACTACTTCCAATGATGGAATTACCTCCACTGCAGTCTATAGGGCTACAAGGATGGCAGATACACTACCTGTTCATTTCCCCCCTGGATCCAGCACTCCTCCAGATATCAGCCTCCAAACACTTTTTTATATGTTTACACTGGACTTTAAAAATTCTGACCAATCATAAGGTACTTTGTTTCCAGTGCTGAAAAAGAAGAAAGACTCAGTCGGAGATATATACAATGGATGTCACAGAATTCCACACGCAAGCATCTAAAGCTGAATGGGCTAGGTGGCTGCGATTGAAATGGGCTTCACAGGATACTTACTGCCTTTGGTGAACAAAAGGCATTGGAAGCTTGTATAGATTGATTGAGGCTTGAACGTCTGGCCTGGGGCGTAGCTTGGTCAGCAAGATTGGAGGGTGAGCTTCAGATTTTCCAACAATCACGCTGACATATAATGTTAAAATACATTATGCAACAGGCAGGTTGCATGAGAGGGGCTAAGGGGCAGTGGAAAGGGAGAGGAGGGTGAATTGGTAGGAGTGCTAAGTGAAAAAAACATAATATTTGTAAAATAACAACATTTTTTAGACTTCTAAAACAGAGAGCTGGAGAGTGTGTGTGCGCGTTTTTGTCAGTAGGTAAATTCCTCATGAAATCAGACAGATACCTCACCATACCCGACTGAAAGCCCCTGCACCCAACTATTTATCAGAAAATACATTTATTAGGGAGGTGTAACGCCCCAAACACCCCCCCTGAAGCTACGCCCCTGCATCTCACTTGCCTATAACATGCAGCCACAGATATGCCCAGCCACATTAATACCCTGCCCTTAACAGCCTCCCCTTAGGACAGAATCATTCCTCAGCATTCCTCAAGTTAGGCGAAGTGAAGGACGAGTGAGGTGGGAAAGGAGTAATGATGTTCTAAAATTGAGGGCCTTCTTAAAGCATTTTGTCACAACAGATGCAGTATAATTTTTGGCTCCCACTCCATTTTCTATTTGGCACCCACGTACCTAGAATGCTGTTAAATTAGTTCACGAGTGACTAGTGGCAGCCGGTACTTTTAGCAGGGAGGGGGTGGTTGGGAAACAAACACACATATAAACTCTGACTCACACCCATGCATTCACACACGCGTGCAGACACATTTCCATTCGCAGCACTCACTCCCATGTATTCATGCACGCATGCACCAAACATTAAAAAGAAAATCACACTTACCTGCGCAGCTCTGCCTCGAAGTTCCTAGGAGGGTTGGGACTGCTGCCTCCCCTCATTGACTGACCTTACATCACCCAATGAGAGGAGGAAACAGTCCCTACTCGTCACAGGGTGGGGTGGGGTCAGTGAGAGTTGCTGACCCCACCCCACTCTGTGACGAGGTGTCGTAGATTGACACTTCAGGGCTTAGAACTGAAGTGCCCAGGTCTGAGGCAATCATTGACGCTCTCCCTAATCACGAGGGGGAGGGCCTCGAGGTGCTTTGCCAGTAGGGCCGGACTGGCCGTAGCGGGCACCAGGTGTTTCCCCGGTGGGCTGCCATGGTCGGGGCCAGTTTTGGAACCCTGGGGGGCCGGTTTTCCAGCATAGCTGCAATATCAGCCCTCTGTAACAAAAGCAGCTGCAGTGTTTTACACCCCCTCCCCCCCCATTGCGCAGCCAGCCCGACTCAATTGCCAGGGCCAGTTTGCGTTCCCAGTCCGGCCCCGTTTGCCAGGCTGAAGATGTCACACCCATAGGAGCTGTGACATCTTCAGCCGAGCAAAGTTCAGCTCAGGCAGCCAGGAGCCTGCACATTAAGCGCACGTCTAGCTCCTAGGTGCCAGACCTGAAAATAAAGAGTGTCGGGCAGGCTGACCTTTGCTCAGTCTGACAGACCCTCTTCTTTTTGGGCAAAAGGTGAGGGGGTATGGCCCCTTCCCCCATTTGGGCAGGCCAGGCTGTGAGTGACATCCCCTAAATGTCACCTTCCTGGCCCAGACCTATGAAGGACTCTGCTAAAATGGATGCTGATATTTTAGGTCATTCCACTCATCACTTTGTCTCCAGTCCTGGAATCTTGTGTGGTATCCTAATGCATGTCGGTGTTGTAGTCTTGTTTTTATTCTATTGAATTAATTAGTCTAACACACCTGGAACCATTGATTTGCAGGAAGACAGGGACATAGCTTCCATTGGTGCAGCAGGTGCAGTTACACCCAGGACCGTAGGCCTGAGTGGCCCATTCATATCTTTTACAGTTCAAACAGCAGCCAGGAACCCCATTTCCTTCCTTGCACTAGGGCACATGACTCACTGGCTGTGCTATTGCAGGAAGAGGACCGGTGAGTTTGTAAAATAGATGCTCTTTTGTATATTTTAAGATCTCACCATAGCGGAGTCTAGTGGCTTAGTGGACTAATGCATCCACTGTAGGGGCCTGTGTTTGACCTCACAATCACAGGTTCAAATCCTGGCAGTTCCACTCATCCTTTTGAGGTCGATAAAATGAGTACCATTGAGTTGGGTAGCAATAAACATCTGTTATTCAGCGCCTTCTGGGTGAACGTGCGCTTTACACATGTTATGTTCTCCTTGCTTATGAATCAGTGAGTAGTGTAGGGGACTGAGTGCTGGAGTAAGGACTGAGAAGGATGAAGCTCTGATATACTCATCACGCCCTGAAGTGGGTGCCGTAGCGCTTCTGATTGTCATGCAGACTCAGCTGTGTGGGGGACTCCAGGTAACATACAGTCCAAGAGCTACGAGGCCCTCCCAGTGGTGGGTGTGCGCTGTACAAATTCTGGTAACATTTTGCCGTGGAGAACTCAACTACCACTATTAAACTGCATTCGTAAATAAGGCTTCCATTAGAATCTTATGGGAGTAAGTGAGGATTCGCGTTTCCAACAAAAGCAGACAGGCAGTGCTTAATTTGAGCCGGTGGTTTCCGGTGCTCAGCACCAGCACTTAATTGTCATCACCACACTTATGACACTCTGCCACATGGTGGCGCTGCTCATCTAATTTAGAGATGAGCAGAACAACGGTTGTTTATGAATACAATATACATTACAAAAATACAAATGCCTGCCTCCACATCCATTCCATTAGTTTTGGGGAACTGGAATAAACTGAACTGTTGTGCTTGCAGGCGGGAGAGATGGTTAGTTGTTGTTTTGGTACCGTCATTGGCAGCAATGACGGGGCAATGGGTGGTGCAAGCTTCAGTGGCCTCCTGGTCAGGGCCCTGGTGCTTATTATTTTACAAATTAAGCACTGCAGACACATCGAGCACGTTGGTAATTATACCAGAGTGTGAGAATGGCATTCTTCTTTAGGAGTGAATTACAGCCAATTGGTGTGTCGGATGCAGTAAGGAACAGCAAGGAGGTCACTGGTTGGCAGGGACGCAGGACGTGAAGTGCTCAGAAGGTCGTGTCCAGTATCTCTCTTGTGATAGGAGAGCACAGACTCTAAATGTTCTAAGGCAGACGCGCCTCCTGTACTGTGAAACATTTTACGCAGGTACGCACAGCAGTGAACCTCATAGGAGCTGATAAAGTGGCTGCGAGTGTTTTTACTACAGTTCATTTTTCTGTGTTTTGATGTAAAAGCTGAGCATGCACAAAGTTTAAATTGAGGCTCAGAACCTCCCTATACGAGATGTCCATGTTTGCAAGTTGAAAGGAGGTGCAGTTTCCTTTACACCAGCGTCATGTCAGATAATTTCCGGCATTTCACGTTACACTTGCTATGCAAAATTCCTGCAATTATGGCTGGTCAGGTAATTAAGCAAGCTCGTGCAAAAGACCTATTGCAGGAGTATGGAAACAACGGGAACGACCAGAACACAAACGTTTTTCACAGCACTTGTGTTTTTTCTACAATTCTTATAGTGCAAAATGCTTCCAAAAAGGATGCGGTTTGCTATTAAACAAATAGCACTAAATGCCGGATTCTATATTGTATACTTTTGTGTAACTTTCCTGATTTTTGCACCCCCCTAGTGGAGGCCACCAATGAATTGCTCTTCCTTTCTTCCTAATTGACAGGGTTACCAGTCTTCTGGGTGATGGTGGCATCGAACACTACACAGCATTCTGTGCATGATGCAGAAGCAGGAAATAAAGCTGCATCGTGATTTTTAGGTCTCGCCCTGAAGCCAGCGCTTGCGCTGGTCTGGGCGAGACATTTTGTAAGTGGGCATTTAGAAATGCGACCACTTTTTTAGGTCTCGCCCTGAAGCCAGCGCTTGCGCTGGTCTGGGCGAGACATTTTGTAAGTGGGCATTTAGAAATGCGACCACTTTTTTTTGGGCTTGCCTAGAGCGTGCGAGTACGCGCACAATGACGAGCAGAGGCGCCATATGGCTTTCCTCTTCGTCATGGTGCGCGCACATCGCACACCATTTGCCAGCCTGCTTGCACGTGCACAGCTGCTGCTCGCACTCCCTCCTCCCTTCTCCCCTCCCTTTTCGTGAGCTTTGATCAAGCTCCTCTGCTGCTGGCATTCCCCCTCCCTTCTCGCCCAGCCCTTCTTGTCCAACTTTCTCTCTCTCTCGCCTGCCTCTGCTGCTGGCATTCCCCCTCCCTTCTCGCTCAGCCCTTCTTGTTGATCCTGTATTGAGTGTGCAGTATTCTGTTACCCAGGAGCCCTAGAACATCTCTGGCTCGATGCTGTTGGAAGGCCGCATTATGTAGAAACGTTGTGTATTTTACAGCTCTGCCCGGGCTTCTACATGTTTACATATAAGATCAAGAAACTGAACTAATTGCTTATATGCAGTGCTTAATTTGAGCCGTTTCCGGTGCTCGACACTGACACCTAATTGTCAACACCAGCACTTATGACAGCTGCCACATGGTGGTGCTGTTTCTGCAATTAAAAGATGAGCAGAAAAACAGTTGTTCATTAATTCAATTTACATTAAAAACAACTAATACAAGCTGCCCAAGCCATTCTTATAGCTTTGGGTGCCTCGAACAGTCTGAAATATTACACTTGTAGATGTGTGATGGTTAGTAGTTGTCTAGGTACTGTCATTGGCAGCGCTGGCAGTGGCAATGGGTGGTGCAGGCTGTGGTGGCTTCCTGACAAGGGCCTTGGCACTCTTTTTTTTTATTTTTACAAATTAAGCACTGCTTTTTAGGAAAGCCCAAAAGGTGGTTCGCCATTCAAGTGGTGTAGCTGCCCACTGTGAATAGGGAGTCTCCAATCAACTCTAGCAAGCTCGATCAGCAACTGGTATGTCTCTACATACACACACTCACCACCCAACATCATCCACATACAATAAGAATGATATATATTGAATTGAAATTGTATTTATATAGCGTTTACTACCCCTGACAAGGCGTTGAAGCACTTTGCGTTGAGTAGCACGCTATCCGTGAGCCCAAAGTTAGTAGTCAGTCCATTTGTTATTGTAGTTAGTGTTGCGTGCTAAGGAAGCCATTCCATGCATTTACTCCAGTTTCTTTATGGTAATTGGTCACTTAGGGCCTCATTTATGAGTTTTTGCCGTAGGGCAGCGCCACAGGCCTTCCAGCGGCGCTGCCCTACGGCAAAACAAAAGGGCAGGAATGTGCCTTATCTATCAGATACGGCACATTCCTGCCCTTTTCCCCCGCACTGGCACACAATGGGCTGCCGTGCGCCAACGCAGGCACCTTTGCAGCATGGTGCAAGGGTCCTGCGTTGTTGGGATGATTATTTTTGTGCAGAAAGGGAAACTTTCCTGCACAAAAACAATCAGAAGAGGCATTTTCTTCTTTTTATGTGTGCTGCAGAATATGCAGCACACATAGAATAAGGAAAAACGGGGAGAAATAAAGCTATTCCTCCTCGTTGTGCCTCCCTTATGGCTCCCCTGGGAGGCGTAAGTTTTTGGCGTTGCCTCAGAGTTATGATTTCTTTTAAATCTGGGGCAGTGTCCAAAAGCCATGGATGTTGCTGGGAACGCCCCCAGCAACACCCATTGCACGCCCCTTTAATACAGAAAACTGTGTTAAAGGGAACGATATTTACAAGGCAGCATTAAGCCCAAAAAAGTGGCTTAGTGCTGCCTGGTAAATATGGAACAAGCTCTTGCGCCACCGGAGCGTCACAAAAAGTGACGCACCGGCGGCGCCAGCGGCTTATAAATAAGCCGCTTTGTGACTCAGGCGTGATCATTAGAGAAGGCTATGTGAGAAGTAGCCGGTTATGTTTTTAAACAACAAAAAAAAAAAAAGCTTAAGACAGAAAGTATGAGATTTAAAGTAGTGAATATCTAGAAGAGCCAGGCAGAAGAGAAGCAGAGGCGCGCTCAAAATAAACAGGGGAGAGAAAAAGTAAGTAAAAGTTTTATTCAAGGTCCAATTTTTCATGCAGGATTTTAAGGACTATAGCAGGTGGATATTTTTTTACATTCAATCTGTGGAGGTAAGCCTGTTGAAAGAAATTGTTAAAGGCTGCTCTAAACGAATTTTTAGAGGCAAAGTGGTGACACAGATACTCCCCACACTGCGAAAAGGAAGCCCAGTGCTTGTCGAGACCCCTTTACGAACGACTGTCAAGCAGTGCGACATTTAACCATGCCCGATTATCCGTAATTAAAATTTGAAAACTGTATTACTACAGTTTATGCAAATCATTTTACACCATGCATAAACTAGACATACAATATATAATATGTTATTTACACACTCACCAACTTAAAAATATAACAAGACAGTTGATAAACACATTGCAGCAGACATCATCAGTAAATCTAGTAAAAAAAATTAATTTTATTTATTTATTTGTGTTTTATAGAGCGCGAACTTGACCCGTTAGGGTATCAGAGCGCTTTACAGGATTAGCAGGTTGAATACAAGAGACTTGGAAGGGGGGGCGGAAAACATATGGGATACAAACATGTAAAAACATTATACGATAAAATAGAGGTCCCAGAATCCTTGGGTGGGATGCCCAGAGGTGCCGGGTGGCTGACATCCGGATGGTCCCAGGTGTGGCGGTAAACGGTAAAGTACATGTTTGTGACCTGTTCACTACCTGGTTTGGAACGTGCCATCTCCTGCGTCCACGTGAAAGGCACCAGGCCCAGAGAACAGACGCCATGTCCTGCAGAGTGGGTGTGTCTGAGGCCGCCTGATCCTTCAGCATTCACCTTGCATCCTAGCGGAGCACACCTGGCTCTCAACATCAGAAACCCCATGCATGCACGCCGCGGATTTATGGCCATTCCCCGCCTTTTGTCATCATTGGCATCAAATCTTGCTTGGAACCATCAAATACATCGGCAAACATTAAACATCACATAGTAATAAACTGTACCTGTGATAAACTCCTGCAACTGCTACCGTATTAGGAAACAAAAGTGTTTCCTGTATGTTTACAACTGTTTTGAGCCCCTCTTTCATGCCTGTTGCATGCGACTAGCGCAGTCTTGCAGCATAGTTCACTATTACCTGTCTGCCTTTCATACTGGCTCCTTTTTTCTCCTTATTATCCAAGGAGGAAATAATTAACTGTGAGTCTCTCGCTGTCATTATGTCCAGTGTGCCTTCGCCAATATCTACAGAAGTACTGGCAAAGATTATAGTCCTGACCTTGGCAGGCTTGCATTTTTTATTTCTTTTTGTGCAATATATACTACATGGAAAAAAACGTTTTGACACTGTTAGAAATGGGATTTTTGGTAGGCTAGGGCATGTGCCAAAGCCAGGCAGAAACCACCACTCTAGTCAGGATAAGGGAGTTACACTCCTAAAATAACCCCTGCTCACCCCCTTGGTAGCTTGGCACGAGCAGTCAGGCTTATATTAGAGGCAGTGTGTAAAGCATTTGCACATAGCCAACAGTAATACAGTGTAAGCACTACAAAAGGACACCACACCAGTTTAGAAAAATATCCAATATTTTTATATACTTAAGACAAGACCAAAAACGATAAAAATCCACAATACAGTACTTAAAAATCTTCAGTTATCAAAATATGCTTTAAAAACAGTTCCTTGATGTCGATAGCTCCGTCCGGGGCTATCACGGCGTTGTGAGCAAACAAATCCAAACCGTTCTGGCTGACCGCGGCATCGCGGGCCAGCTACGGTGTCGGGAAGACCCGCAAACAGTACCTTTTAGAAATGCAGGGCGTCGGCGACCTCTCGTTGAGCTTCCGAAAGCACGGCGTCCGCAGGCGTCGGTTCCGGAGGTTGGTGCAGGAGTCGTCGGGCCTTCGAAGTCACACGCGTTGCAGATCGATCTCCTCTCTGTTAAAGTCAGGAGCGCTGGCGTCGGCAGGCGCCGGGTGCTGCGGTGCGAAGTGCAGCGGTGCGGCGTGCGTGGCCCTCCGGTCGCGGTGCGAGCAGCGGCTCGGTAGTGGCGTCGGTGAGACCAGGGTCGCGGTGCGAGATGAAGGCGGTGCTCGTCACGGTGCTGGCAGGTCACGGTGCAAGCAGCGGCGTCGTCGTTGCTGAAGCGCTGTCGTCAGCTGACGAACTGGAGTCGATGGTGCCGACGTCGGTAGGCCAAGGCTGCGGTGCGGGATGAGGGCGGTGCGTCATGTAAATTTACGAGCGGTGCCCTCGAACCATGGTACAAGCAGCGGCGTAGATTTAGGCGTGGAGCTGCGTCGTCGGGGATACCAAGGCGTCGTCGTGAAGCGAGGCGGTGCGGAGTGCGGTGCCCACAGGTCACGGTGCGAGCAGCGGCTCGGTGGCGGCGTCAGTGAGACCAGGGTCGCGTTGCGGCGGTGCCCTCTGTGGTGCCAAGGCGTCGTCGTGAAGCGGTGCGGAGTGCGGTGCCCACAGGTCGCGGTGCGAGCAGCGACTCGGTGGCGGCGTCAGCAGGCGTCGTCGGTGAGACCAGGGTGCTGCGGTGCGGCGGTGCCCTCTGCGGTGCCTTCAGGGCACGGAGTCGGTAGCGGCAGTCGTAGTCGTCGTCGAGTTGCTTTTCTTTTGTTGCAGCACAAAACACACAGTCCCCAGTGCTGAGGGCAGAAGAGCTTTGAAGTCTTTGCTGTTCCTGACACTTCTTGAACAGGGGGCAGGCTCTACCTCCAGCCCTTGGAGAGACTCATAAAGTAGATTGCAGAAAGTTCAGTCCAGTCCTTTCACTGCCCAAGACAGAAGCAGCCACTGCAGGCCAACACAGCAGAGCACACATCAAAGTGGTAGTTCCTCCTCACAGCTTCTCCGGCTCTTCTTCTTGGCAGTCTTCTTGATCCAAAAGAGTTCTCAAGTTCAGGGGTCTGGGCCCCAATATTTATATCCCAAAATCCTTTGATCTCTTAGGCAGAGAGTGTCTGTGCCCAGCCAGAACCAGTTCTGCCTCCTCTGGTGTGACTTCCTGGCAGGAGGTGGAGACGGCATTGTCAGAGGCAGACCAGGCCCTTTGAGGTGCAAGGAAATCTCCTCCCCCTTCCCCAGTTGCAGCCCAGGTCTATTCAGCCCTTTCCTGACCCACCTAGACTATCTGGAGCCACTGCTGCTCCCCAGCCTTCTGTCATCCAAAACCCAGACAGGCAATCCACATTCCAACAGAGGCACACAGGATGACTGAGCAAGAAAATACCTACTTTCTAAAAGTGGTATTTTCAAACACAGAATGTAAAAATCACCTTCACTAAAAGATGCATCTTTAGATTCTGAGTTCAGGCATACTAAACATTATTTTCCTACCTAGTTCCCAGGGCCAGTTATGTTTATAAGATGTTATAAACAAACTTCCCATTCTGTCCTATGGGGAACAGGTAGCCTTGCAATAGTGAAAAACGAAATTGGCAGTAATTCACTATCAGGACATGCCACACACACCAGGGCATGTCCTACCTTTCACATACACTGCACCCTGCCCACAGGGGTACCTTGGACCTACCTTAGGGGAGGCTGACATGTAAGAAAAGGGAAGGTTAGAGACTGGCAAGTGTGTGCACTGGCCATGTCGACATGGCAGTTACAAACTGCGCGCAGTCTCTGCACTGGCAGGTCTGAGTTACCTTTTCAGAGCTACTCACGTGGGTGGCACAATCAGTGCTGCAGGCCCACTAGTAGCATTTGATTTACAGGCCCTGGCACACTCAGTGCACTTTACTAGGGACTAACAAGTAAATCAAATATCCAATCATGGAAACACTAATCCATAACACAATTTACACAGAGAGCATATGCACTTTAGCACTGATTAGCAGTGGTAAAGTGCCCAGAGTCCTAAAACCAACACAAACGGGTCAGGAAAAAGTAGGAGGAAGAAGCAAAAAGTTTGGGGATAACCCTGCAAAAAGGGCCATTTCCAACAGACACCCTCATGTTTTCTGAAATACAAATTATAATAATACATATTTACATGCATAAGGGCTTTTGCAAAGTTCTCATCAGTCATTGGTCTGTTTTACTGTCATTCAAATTTCACTTCTGCCCACTGCAGAGCAGAGCTTTGGCAAGGGGCCAGCCCACTTGAGCCATTGGTTCTCTTCACTGTGAGTGCTGCAATTTTGTCTGCACACATCCACCCAAAAAGTAGTCCACTTCAGTGCCGAGGCTGGTGGGCCAATCTCTGCTTTCGTTTCTTTTTTACATTTATTTTTGCAGTGGGTCATTTTTCCCTTCATTTTTTGCAAACATATGCCCACCACTTTTATTTAGCACTCCGTTTTTCCTTTTTATTACTTTTTTTACTATTGCATATATTTACATGGAACACATTTTTTAAAAATCACAGCCGTGCTAAGGAAAAACCTATTGACTTTACTAATGCTTGTTTTCTTAAGTTTTAAAATGGCCGCATGTAACCACTTCATGGCATTAATTTTAAAAGTCTCCCACCGTGTACAGATGGAGAATAGGAAGGACATGCGATAGCAGTGCAAAAGGAGTTCTCTTAGGTTAGCTCTAAGCCATTCTTCTTATACCTAGTTCAAGGCCAGGTGGGGACAGGTGCTGCCATACATGGTTGTCAAGGAGAGGGTATTCAGTGGCCTGTGACTGTTGACAGAATTGATTAGAAACTGTACCAGGTGAAGGAGAGGCCTAACTTTCTTATTTTGTTCCCTTTCACAGAGACCAGAGCCTTGTGGATCCAGCTGTGGACTATGTTAAGGTATGGAACTCGCTCCGCCGCCTGTGTCCGGTGAATGAATGATCAAGAATTGCGATGCTTGACAATAGCGGGTCAAAGCATGATGTGCCATTTTGGAGAATGTATTTTGTAGTGCAGTCCTTTGATTGATTGCTTTTTTCACGTGCAGGGGTTATTTACTAGCAGTTTGTGCAGGCACTCGTGCGATACGAAGTGATGTATAGCATTGCGGCAATTTACTTACCACTATAAAAAGCTGCAAACGCAACTCAATATTGGGCAGCGGCAAGTGTGTGCGCGTGCAACCTTCATAAATCTGAGCTTACTGTATATTTTGTTGTCTTATATGAGATTAGGACATCCATCTTGAATTTCCTTTACCCAAGGTGAAGTGGCATTGTGCTTGTCTCCCCAGATCGACCCCGCCCCCTGCACTGCTAACAGAATACATGGTACAGCCATGAATGGAATAGGCGGTGTAACTGAGCTTTTAATATTTTTTCATAAAGCATACAGAGCAAAATAAAAAGAATGTTTGCTGTGGTAGCATCAAATGCCTACATTGCTTAGAAGATAGGATGGCTCTGAAGACACGATAGAGTTCGGATGCGTACCAGGAAGTGTGCGCAGAGCCCCGCCTAGTTCCACGATGAGCCGTAATTAAGGGGAAATTGCTGATTGTGTGGGGGTAGCTGGGTTCTAAATTCGTTGCTACTCCTCAGGAGAAGTGCAGTCAGCCCTGTGTTTCCTTACGAATATGTTCTGTTTTATTATGTGCATCTGTATAGTTGTGCATAGCTTATGCACAGTTGTAGCGCTCCTGGAATCTGAGCATCCTTCCCATCTGCTTCTTTGATTTCCCTTTGACCGGAATCACAATGGTCTGGAATCACTATGCATTGTGAGCCGATCATCAGTTTGTTTAATGTAATATTTAGTGATGGTGACTATGTGTATTTAATGTGTGCACAAGATAGCCCTTTGCTGTTAAATTCATACTGTAAGGTTGAAAGGTTGCTTATTGCTAGGCCTGAGGAGTTTGGACTCTTATAGGCATCGTGTATCAGTTAAATAGCACTATAGCTGTGCTTGGCTTGCGGGTGTGGCATGCTTCAGGTAGCGTCTTCTGGTGGTTCTGCTGGGGTGCATTTCTATGAGGAGTGTGCTGGTGGGGTGGCAACACTTAGCCAGCTACATGACTCTGGTGCCTAGTTTTGTATGTGATGGTGTGATGTGGTCTAGTTTAGTTGTTCTGTTGACAACCATTTAGCTTTGGCGCCTGTGATCAGTGAACGTAGACTGGGCCCTGCTGTCTATCATCTTGATCAGCCTTTAAAGATAGGAGCAACAGAATCATTAAAGTTTCTGACATAGATGCTCACAGTCCAAATTCTAGAACGTTCAAGTGTATGCTTCACACTTTCTGATGTCACTCTGGTGATTAAATTGTGAGGCCAATATTAGAGCCAGGAGTGGAACAATCACTCCTAGGCCCTGAAAGATTTTACCAAAACCCCTGACTCCACTTCACGGAGGTCAGCAATGAGAGGATGTGGCCTAACGGCTAAAGCGGTCAACCTCAAAGCTGGGGAACCGGGTTCGAGTCTCAGCAGGGATGCTCAACATCCTGTAATTCTGGGCAAATCACTTACTCTCCCCGTGCCTAACAAAATGAATGTGTCCGACTGTAACGCAACTGGTGCTCATGTAAAGCGCTCTGATACCTTCCGGTCGAGTTTGCGCTATATAAAACGAGAAAAAAAACGTGGCCTATTAATTTCAAAATTGTACATGCTATGTCAAATTTTAGACCCAATTTTCTTGGTCAAATATATGTAAAACATATGACTTTTAGCCAATTTTTAGGGAGATAGTTTCTCAAACTTTTCCTGTAGGAAGGTAGACCCGCAATGTCCCTGCGGAGGTTCCAGCTTGTTTGTACAACTTGAGAATATTTGAATATTACATAAATGTCCCTTTGAGATCTAGAAGACTTTCCCCAACTAATGTGAACAATTTTATGTAGAATCCACTATTCGATTCAATTTCTGGAAGATTTCTTGGTGGCATAAGATTCCACATGGAGAAAGTTTTGCTCACTAGTTTCAATTGCTTGGTTCAGTTCAGGGCAGGTATTTACACCCCGCCAAGTTCAAAGTTCACCAGCCACTACTGGTGTCTGGTGTATTCTAAAAAAGTTTTTTAGCACTGAAAATAGTTTACTTCAGAAGCACCACATTCTAAGGGAGCTCAATCAATCAGGCTTTGGCGGCACCCTGGACAGCTCTATTAAAGAGTTTGCTCTTTTGACCCTGCAAGTTGCTACTGTGTGCTGCTAGATAAGGGATACCTGCCCTGGGGCTACAGATGTCTGTTTAGGGTGCCAGTGCAACATGTTGAAGCAACACCATTCGGCGCAATGCTTGTACCACCCACGCAAGCGTGCAACTAAATCTGTCAAAGTCAAAGTTTCATATTTGTAGGTCTGGTGTTAGCCAAGACCTTTTGATTTTACTCAAATTTATATATAAGTAAATACATCACATATATATATATATATATAGGTGCTTCAAGCTAGCCCTCTTCATCCATCAGTTTGTTGTATTTTCAGTCACATTGTTCGTCCACCCCCTCCAGCACACAGCTGGGGCAGCGTGCCGGCCCACTTCATTCATTGGCTATCTTCAATGTGAGTGATCGCATTCTGTTCTTTCACAAGGAGCGCATCCTCACTCAAAGGTCCCTTCAGCACCAGGGACACATGTGGCAACTATTTTTGAGACAAATAAAAGGTTTTTGCTTCTAGGCAAGCTTTTCTTTTATATGGGTGAGGACCCATTTGCTCATCCGTCCCCTCCAACTCTTAACATTTTACAAAACCCATATCAAAACAAGCCTTGACAAAGCCCAAAGGTTGGCAGCCAACACCAGACCTATTAGCTTTGCCAATGCTTGTTTTTATTTGGTGTCCTGGTCCCTGGCACAAAACGTGTACACCATGACTCCTAGCATGCACTGTCGGCCTACCCTAGAGAAAGGCAGATGACCAACTCCACACTGGGCAGCTGGCCAGGAGATCTTCAATGTACCGTGATGTCAATGGTCCATGTTCTAAGAAGCGATCACTTGCAAACCAAGTACGGCATTTAGGTTTTTTGAAATAATTACATCCTGCAAGTCCTTTCGGTGTTTTAATTTTATCAGGGATCCCAACATTAGTTAATAATAAACTTTCAGTCATGGGCATCCATAGATAATTTTAACTGACTTGGCCCAATCTATTTTTTTAATTCCCTTCGAGAAACCGTCACCTACAAGGGGGAGTTCAGTGCGTGCTTGTGACCCAAGAACACAAGATAAAAGATCTCTGCTAAGAGCTCCGTATGGAGCCTGGTGGGTATTGCACTCCCCACCCAAAGTGGAGCACAACCCAATGATGAAGCATGCCCAGTGCTTTATTTGTAAAATAATAGGTGCCGGTGCGCAAAGCGCTGCTTAGACACCCACGGCTGGCGCTATAAAATATCAGAGCGTGAATAGCAAGGGTGCCCAGTCCCGAATCCACCTCTGATCTCTTTAATTTACTGCCAGTCACTCCCTGCCACGTTATCTCACTCAAAGGTGTCTGCTTTCTCCCTTGGTGATGGATATTCGGTATTTCTTTTACTCCGTCTTTTCGTTTTGTTTCTTTTTCCCTCTGTTGGCCTCGGGGAAATGTCTGATGTGGCGAAATAAGTGCTGGCCCTCTAAAATAAGTGCCGGTGCCCCACACCGGCCACCACCGGCTCAAATTAAGCACTGAGCATGCCACCTTGGTGGGTAAAGGTCCATGCATCATCCTAGAAAAGGGTTGCTCTAGGACCAACAGCCTAATTCTTGTGGCTTTTGGACAACTCTGCTGCCACAGACCGTCATGTGTTATTTTGAGGATAGTTGCATTGAGAGGGCGTATGGCGGACAACACAGGCTCCCGTTCCCCCTTGTTTATATAGTGAATGGCTTTTGTCTACAGCATGAAATAAACCCTGACATATTCAAATGTAGTTTACACAAGGTGGAGCTAATGAGAGTTTCTTTGTCAGGAATTGTTTTGCTTCACTATGTACGTAAATCGATGTTACACCCAAACACTGTGCTCAGAACATCAGTTTCTTTGTGAGGGCACTCAGACTACATAAAAATTCAAAACATTTTACTGTTTTGAATGTTGCAGAACTGCCTAGTGAGACACTTATATACTATAATATAGTAAATCTTACTACTCCTAAGTCCAGCGCCCTCCAGCGCAAGTCGTTGTAACGACTTGCGTTGTAAAAACTGCGATGTTACATACCGCGATCATTTTGATCGCGTTGTAACATCACATATTCAATGGGAAACATCCTTTACATCGCGGTGATTACACCGCGATGCATTTAGAACGCTGCCATTACAACGCAAGCGTTACATCGACTTGCACTGGAGGGCGCTATAACCTAAGTAATAGTAAGATTTACTATTCCAACACCTTCCCTACTGTACGTAGACTGGTGTTGGAATAGTAAATCTTACTACTCCTAAGTCCAGCGCCCTCCAGCGCAAGTCGTTGTAACGACTTGCGTTGTAAAAACTGCGGTTACATACCGCGATCATTTTGATCGCGTTGTAACATCACATATTCCTGTAATATACTGTTCTAAAAGTCTGTTTCTTAATGGAAAGAGCTTATTGTAGAGGCTCAGAGTGTTCCCTCAAAGTAAAAACCAAAACTGAAGACCTGTTTTAAAGCATAGCTGATTTACACAGAATAAAAGAGGCACACATTTCATTACTTTCAAAGTGCGCACTCGGACTGGTTTTCTGCTCACTTAGTTTAGAAGGGACAGCGTTTGTAAAATTGTGCACCTGTGCGTTCTCGCATACAAACTAATAGTGAATAACATTTCCAGTAGGATCTGGGGAATGTGTATTCTTTCTTTCAAAATCCTTTCTATTTAGCATAACCATTTAATACCTTTGTATCAATAGGTGTTAAGTGGTAAAATAGTGACGTAACACTGCCACAACATAAGCTGTGTAATGCTGCATTATTTGCCTCTTGTTGCCGCATTATTACATCTCGCCACATAATTCGGTCCTCCACTGCCTCATTAGGGCCAGAGGCCATAGATACACCTCAACATTGTGTTGAACGACAGCTACTCAACCCCGCTTCTGTTGATGCAGTGAATGCTAGTGGACACTGGGGGTTGGAACTGTGTGGTGTACCTTAGTCGAACACAGTCAGGTATTGCCTTAGGTAACCAATAGCACCCAATCAGATTGTTCTATTGCAAGCATTTGCGCAGGAGTTTTATAAAGTGAGACGTGTGACCTTGGTCACCTCTGAGCAATAGTGTAGATTCCCAAAGTTGCTGAATTTGTCTACCAATGTCACAGTCCAGTTAAGAGGAACAAGGTAGGCGCTGTCTACCACCGACAGATGATCGTGGCTGTGATTTACGTGGCCTAAATGAGGATGTGAGCAACGAAGAGCAATGGTTTCACACCTGTAACTGTCCTGGTACGTGTCTGACATGACATGACGTGCCCACACCTGTACGCGCAGCGATATAATCTCCTCTTTCAAGCTCTTACGAAGAGCAAACAAGGTAATGGTACAAGTAGCAGTCACTGAGTTCCGCCAGACAGAAGTACTGCCGCGAGCCTCTGACATCACACAGGTATGACTGGTGCAAGGGGAGCCAGAGAGCGGATGGTGGCTCTGAAGTCAGACGGCGCAGTGATTTACAAGCGCCCGGGGCCTCGTGAAGTTTGTACTGTGTGGAGGTTTCCACATGGGATCAACATACAAGTGTGTGCCACGTAGCTGTTGGCTAAAGAAAACAGACACCAATACAATGTGTCACATACGACATGGGGCCACTTGGCAACTATGAACTGCAAAACAGTCACCAGAGTAGAATTTTTACCCGTATTTTACAGAATGGGAGATATGGAAGGGAAGCTCTTAGATAGTCAGTCCTAGCGGTGCAGATCTTTGGGACTGCAATAGGGATTTAGATAATGTTCATGTGCAAAAACGAACAAAATGCAGGTGAACATATATGTTAATGGCGCAGCAGTTGCTATTTCAGCATAAGAGTGCAAATACTGCCGACTAACAGTGCCAGCAGTGTACTTGAAATTCACGAAATGGCCTAGAAAATGTTATAATGTCCACAAATAGGAGTGAATGTGCCGTGGCTATCCAAATGAAATGCCCCACCGCACAATGAAATGCATTCTTTTTCTGCATAAAATTGACCTATGATTGGCTCGCCGATAAGCGCTTCGATGCCTCGTCAGGAGTAGTAAGCGCTATACTAATGCAATTACATTTAAAATTACAATAAGACGGGCCCACAATTTGATTACAAAAAATCCAAGTTGCAAGTGGCAGAACTTGCCAGTAAATGCAAGTAACATTGCCAGCGACGTCAGAAAGCATATTGCCTTGGTGCCACAGGACTGTGGAATGCCATACAATGATACTGCCATGCTAGACAGCATGAACACAGAGGAGATTTCAGTGTTGCCATGAATTGAGGCAATGCTGCAGTGTTGCTATCAGTACCCTTCGCATTGCCATTCTACGCAGGATTGTTATTAATGTTACAGGAGTTTTGCATGGATGCAGGGAGTATTGCCACACCACACACATAAGATGATGACTAATGCCAAGACGTTACAGCGTGACTAAGCAATATTTCACATTCATTACAATACTGTGCAGTTTTTGCCACACACTGGTGGCTTGTAGCATGGTTGCACAAGAGTTGGCCATTTGACATAATTCAGGCATCAGTTCTGTTCCTTTCTGATTCCCCCCCCAAAACCTGGCCATTCCCGTCTCCCTCACAAAACCTACCTTTATCACACATACGCAACAGTGTCTCGCCTTTCCTACCCAAGCACAGACCCACAAGCAATGTCCTGCTCCGCTTGAACACAAGCACATAAACAATACTGCACTTTTAATACCCTCAAAAACGCAACGCCTATTCCTTCCTGCCTTTCCGGGCACACAAAGATACAACACCTGACAATTCCTGTCCCATCAAAAAAGTGGCCTCTGCTGTCCCTCCACACACTTAGCTGGCCTCGTTTGCTCCTCGTACAGTTTCAGGATTTGTACCTCACATAGGTGCCTGGGACAGTGACGGGGGCCGCTGGGCTCTTTCAGTCAGGTGGGGAGGGCACTCGTCTGGAGGTGGCAGCGGCCTCCGGGCATCTCCGCCTTTTCCTAGTTGCTTGTACTCTATGCCCACTGATCTCTAGACATGTGTATTAAAGAGGCTATCCAGAGTAGAAGAAAAAAACACTTCTCTTTACCAGCCCTACATCGCTGACTATCATCATCAAGAAGAACTCTAGAATATTGCTTTGTTTGACGTCTGCTTGGGTTTTGGGATTAATTGTCACATCCTTCACCCTATGAGCCCTTTAAACCTGTGCCCTGTCCTGCAGCCCTGGTGTAGAGGGTACTTCAGGGAAGAGACGGGTGGAGTAGCCTAGATGTTCCATTTTGGGTCCAGGTTTTGTAATTATTCACCACAGATTAATGCGGACTCTCTTTGAAACTGTGTGCATTTTATTTCTTGAAGGTGATAAATATGTCCAAAACAAGGTGTTTTAATATTAGCTCTGAAATCACAGGGAATTTCTGTCTTGATAAAACAATCATTTCGAGTTGTAATTTGAGCTTACAAATTTATAAAGATTTTTTTTATCTTGATTTGTCAATAATGCCGAGTGCACCACTGACGTATGAAATGCTTAGCAACTCCAGGATTTTTAGGTAACAACACTTTGCATCCTGAGACTTACTGTTTCACATTTACCACTGTAAGTATTAGTCAAAAGGTCCCAGCATAAAAAAGTACAGTTGGCTAAAATAAGACACCCAAAAGTGTGTCGCATACGGCATGGGGCCACTTGGTAACTATGAACTACACAACACTGACTAGAGTAGATTTTCCCTATATTTAGAAGGAAAATGGTAGACACGGAAGTTAAGCTCTTAAATAATTTGTCAAAAAAAGGTAAACATTACTGTAAGAAAACAGGGCTTTTTGCAGATGGTCCTCAGTTTTTGCCCCTATATGGACTACTAGATGCTGGTTTTCGACTCTGACAGTGCACTGAAGCCTGCTAACCATGCCCCAGTGCCAGTGTTCTGTCCTTAAAACTGTTATGTGTGAATTGGCAACCCCAAATGACAAGGACTTGACCCCACTCATAAGTCCCTAGTATATGGTATCAGTGGTACCTAGGGCATGGGTGGTAAAGGGGTGCCCAGGGCTTGCAGCACTGTTTGTGTCACCCTGAGTGACCCAAATAAACTACTGACAGCAGGCCTGCCATTGCAGACTGCAAGAGCAGTGGAAACTGCTCGAACTCGACTTTACCCTCACTATTTGTGACAGTCAATGCACTATCTTTGATATATGCCAGTCACTCACCCCTAAGGAAGGCCTCCTAAAGCCCAGGAGACAGGGTGCATTATATCAAAGGTGTGGACATGTAAGTACAAGCTTATATGACCCTATAGTGCCCTTTGCCATTAAAGGACACTATAAGTCAGAGGTCTTCAAACTTTTTTGCTCTGAGCCCCCCCTAAGCAAAATGTTTTGAAGTGGGACCCCCCCCCCCTCCAAAATTATATGGCAAGGATTTGGGGAGTGGGAGGAGTAGGGATGATCACAGAGGGCGGGGATCATGAGATCATTTCAGGCTGCGTTTCCGTAGCTCAGAATCCACACTAAATGTGGGACTTATAAAAAAGCAACAGCATTAAACAAGAAAAGAATTCACCAAAAACACTACTGCACGTAATTGGGGTTCTGTAAGCACCAATGCACTCCACCTGCTGCACTAATGATGGCTGTAGCCCTGAGAAGCAGGCTATCACCTCTTCTTTCACTCCTTCCCCTTTAGTCTGACCATCACTTCAAACTCGAAACAAGTCTTGTCTTTCTGAAAGAAAATAGCTACTGCATGCTGCCCCCATTTTTGTGCCAAGGACCCCATCTGCCCTAACACTAGCAAAGAAAATGAGCCCCCATGTCCACTTTGTATTGCAAAGCATTCATAATTATGATGCAGTGGGCCCCTGGGCAAAAGTGTCACTGCACCGGTTTCACTAAGGATAGGATTGCTGTCGTCTCTGACGTTTGTTAAAATGAGCTCCCATCTCACATCATCCCTCTCCCTCCCATCTCTGTGTCCCTCTCCCTCTTTGATGCCCAAATCAAGGTGAGGGTCTCCTCTGCCTAAGTTTTTCCCTCCCTTGGACCATTGTTTCAAGGATCAAAGAAACACTGGCACAGCAATTATGGCCTGCAACTGCAGCACCAATGAACCCTACAGCTCTGCGAAGCTGGCTGTCTACTCTGCCCACTAAACAGGGCTATTACTTCTAGGCTAGATGCCCAAAGCAGGCTTTCTGCTGCTTTGTGTGAAAAAACAACATCATCAAAAAGTACATTTAGCCCCCTGCCTCCCTCCCTTGTTGCTTGGGCCATGTTACATACATTTATAACTCTTACACACCCATGCACACAAGCACACACGCACGCACACACACACGCGCACTCACACACACACGCACGCACACACGCACACACGCACGCACACACTTCATATGTTTTACTCTCTTACATGCACACAGGAAATAACACTTACAAATATCTAGCTTTCTCTGAGACACCCATTAGCACAAACATTTTAAATAACCCAGTTGTTTCCAACACAGAAACACCTACTCACAGAAAGAATCTGAATCAGAACCAGAATACATTTATTGTATGATAAATTAAAATTACAACAGAATATCTTTCAACAGTAAAAAGCAATTAAAACGTGAAGAAAAAAAACCCACACGATTTCCCACTGCAATACAGAGGAAAGCAATCCAACCCTTAAAAGAGAAATCAACAATTCCTTAATGCCGTTTAATGGCTGTATCTATGCTTTTCAATGTTTACAATAACTCCTCACCATTTAAAATAATATATTTGACATACCATATCAAAAGCATACCTTCCTCACACTTTTCAATGGGCTTTAACTGCTGCGTGTAAATGAAGACAGCCTGGAAACGCGCCTTTGCGCTTCCAGGCTATCTTTATTTACATGTAATTGCAGACTCATTGGCGCCCCCCTGGGAACACATACACGCCCCCCCAGGGGGGCGCGCCCCACAGTTTGAAGACCTCTGCTATAAGTGATAGGAGGTCTATAAGATAACATGGGCTGGCACCCGGGCAACCCCGAGGTTGACATCTCCATTATGGTACTGCCTAAATATGTCATGTTTTGTATCAAACAATGTGCCTTCTCACCTCTGACATGAATCTTGTGTTGATGGTGTCGTTGCATATACCCAGGTGGCAACTTTAGAGGTTGCCCACCTGGTTGCCCACCTGGTTGCCCCAGCCTCTATGTGCTCCGGCTGCCAAGCCCGCGCTTCCCACGCTTGCTGCCGCCAAGACAGGATTCTGACTTCCTGCCAGGCAGTGTGATTACTCCCAGGAGTCAGTAAGAAAGGCCTGGGCAGGATGGAGGTCACACCTTCGCCCTCCCAGGCAGGCTAGTGAAGTGGCACATCAAGGCGGGGAGCTTCAATGCCTGCACCGCCTTCGTTATGCAACAGGGCTGTCTCCCAGACAACCCTGCCCCAGGCACATTTGCATCCAGGCAGGCGAGAAATTAGATAGTCAAGGAGGTGTACACCCCTAGAAGGCTAGCCACACCTCCAGGTTGGGCAGCCCGGTCTGTACACTGGAAGAAGTGTTCTGCCATTTTTAGATGTGGCAGAATAGAGGGTTCTGGGTAGAAAAGGTGACCCACACCCTCAGATGTGCTCATCCCAGGGGCGGACTAGGTGTAGGGACTAGCAGCCCATTGGCTACTAGCTCCCACACCCATAACTCCTCTAAATCTAGGATTTAAGGGACACCCCTGACACCAGAACCTCAGTTCTGAACAACCTGCATCAAAGAGCACAGAAGAAGAGACCCATGTCTGTGACAACCGGACTTGCACAAAGCAAAAGAGGGACACTCTGCACCTGTGGCAACAATCCTGTGCCTGATCGAGACTCGTCCTAGGTTACCTCTCAGTTCCCCCAGAAAGAGGGACCCATGTGGAAGCATGATCATCCTCAGACTCGCCTGGACAAGTGGCACTAGTCCCTTGCAAACTGCAGGTAAAGCAACGCTCCAGATCCGAGAATAGCTGGCCATCGGGCCCTCCGTGGGATCGCCCACATCCAGATGGTCTAGTGCATTGTGGGAACAGTAGTCCTTCCTTCCACGAAGTTACAGGCAGCTACCGTGTTTCCCGGTACCACCGGAAGTCGAAGTAACTTTCTTCTCCACTTACCGCTGCCAAGGCTTGTTAGTCACCAGTTCGGCAACCGACCCCTTCACTCGACGCTGCTCCTACAGGGAACTCCATCCGACCTTGGACCAATATCAGAAACCACCCCATTGTTGTGTTTTTTTGCATCTCTTCCCCTGTAGCACCATTTCAGCGGTAAAAGCCGTTCTTCCGCAGCCCCCATTCAGGACCAGGGACAGCCAGGACAACTCTGCATCCTGGGACCCGCATTACCTTTACCCTGCAAGGGTACCACGCAACTCGACCTGCAAGTGACCGATTGTTACCAGTGGTTTTTCCCATTGATCGTAATGATAAAGTTTCACTGTATTTTTTTGCACTTATATTGCTTCAGAAATCATAAACTCCGGTTATATGTATGCTCTTCCATTCGTTTTGGTGTCTACATTAAGATAAATATACACTCTATTTTTATAAATAGGTGTTGAATTTCTCTCGAGTTGTGTCAATTACTTATCGTCCATGTTAATACTCTGAAATGCTTAACACATGTTCCTCTAGTAAAGCCTGACTGCTCTTTGCCACACTACCAGGACTGAGCTAAGGATTTATTAGTGTGAATCCAAGGACCATTTTTGGGGTTTGATAGTTTTGCATGATGAAGCCTTACCAGCATCACCACACAATATTCCACCTTCCTACAAATACTAAACAGTGAATAAGTATAAAGGAAGGGTTTAACATAAAATATTTACGCTTGTGTCACAAAAAGTCCACTTTTCCACTATTGACCGGCTTTTGCAGTTGTACACTATGATGGATGACATTTCATTTAGCGAGCTTTTGCAAAAAAAGAAGGCTTTAAGTGTAGGGAAACATTCAAATATACAAGCTTGTGGCTGGGGGTGAATCGACTGTGGGGTGCCCACAGGTACTTAGCCAATGCAAAGTTTGCCATGCCTACTCTGTCCAAAAACCCTGGGTATTCCGCTGGAAGTGACTGTGGCCCTCTCACAGAGCGGCATTGCAGGAAGGGAGCTGCACCTCTCTGTGGAAGCCATTTTGAAAGATGCTGCTCCAACTTCATGAAGTCACCTGACACAGGCAGCTTTCTGTTGTCAGGTAAAGAAGCCTTTCTTCCTGACTGGAAGCACAGGCAGGTAAAGGAGTAGCCTTGGGGGATTCACGTGTCACAAGTCTGGCCTGGAGAGGACCAGGCCCCTCAGCAGTGTCACAGAGGCGGCAGAACTCAGTGGCTTCACAAAGTTTGCACCCATTGCTTGCCCCAAACAGCCTCACTATGCTGAGTGTTGTCACACGACATGCAGCTCTTCATCATTTTTTACTTGTGATCTCTTCTTCCTCCCTTATGTTCGCCATCTAATGTCTATGCAATCTGCATCGCCTTCCCCTTCCTTTCATGCCTCAATGTTTTCATTTCCTGCACCTGCTTCCAAATTGGTGATTTATAATAGTGAAATGTTTTAAATACTTGGAAATACAGCTCTTGATTCTCTGGGGTGGGGGCTGAGGCAGGGTCAGACTGTGGCATACAATAGGCCCGGGCGCCAAAATAAAAGTGGCCCCCCTTAGCAAACCAGATAGCTAAATAAGTGGCCCATATTTGCAAATCAGGCCAGTTTTGTACTTCTAAAGTAACACTATATGGGTATTTGGCAAGGTATAGGGGACTGCATGCATTTGGGTTTGCTGCAGGCAATGCTTGTGGTAATATCAGGGAAATCAACAGCAAAAACCGGGCCATAAACTACTAAAAAAAAAACGGCCCACAGACTGGTCTGTCAGACCAGCCCATCAGGCTCTGCCTGTTTGCCCTAACGTCCACTCCGACAGTGGGCTGAGGAGTAAAAGATGGTCAACGGGGAACGGGATGAGCAGTGGTGTAACGCAAAATCCTAAGGCCCCTCTGCCCCAGAGTTTAATATATCTCACAGATATTCACTGATATTGGTCTGAATTGGGCCCCCTGGAACGGTTTGGGGCCCCGAGAGGGTTAACCCCTCCCCTCCCCCTCCTGCTGCAGGGGTATTTGTTACGCCCCAGGGGATGGGTAATCCTGGGTTTGCACCACAGCCTGCACCTGAGAGCAGAATCATAGAAAGTTAAGTTTGTCATTATAACTTTACGGGTGGTATAACACTTTTAATCATGAAAACAACACTCGGTGCGTAAAATGCAAAAAGAGTGAAAGGCACAATAAAAAGCAGCAGTAAATGTGAAACAAATAACTGTAGACACGTCCCATTTTAAACACGCACTGAGGCTTGGCCGGCCTATTCTAAACAGAATGGAGTTTGGACAAGCATTTGGGAATGGAATGCCCTTTATTCGGACATGTGCATACATCCCCCACCTCACCGCCTGGCACGGGCGCATTCCTCGCGTGAATACCTACGGCGTGCTTCACCGTGGAGGGCCGCAGAGCCGCGAACTGCCGACCACAGAGCAGAAGGATTCCTTCCTCAGCCGCCCTATCAGTGTGGAACTTACAGCCTGCTCGGGTATAGACTCTTTCCGACGTTTTACTTCTTTTTTAAGTTTCCTGGTCTTTCCAAAATTAAACTTTCCAGCTCAAAAGAGGAATTTGTGCCTTTTGATTCGAGATTAGATGGAAAATCCAGAAATTGTCACGCCGTCATTGAGGTGGACGACTTCATATGGATGTCTCAGTTAGCTAAGTTATATGTACGAAATAACACCTGAAAAGTTGTGTTGTAAATAATGTATGATAAAAAAAACAATGGCGTGCTTGGAGCGGGAGTTTCCAGCATGGTAGACTAAAAATACGAATAATTCCGCTTCGGGGAGAGTAGCACCAAGATGTCGTCACTAAATAATGCAAGCCATCCATAGGACTTGAGCGCGTTCATTGTGAGCTGGTGGCGGACGAAACCATGGACCCGGGAAAGTGGCCCTTTCAGAACCCCCCTTCTTTCCAGCTTTCGGACGGCCCGCTTTGAATCGGGCCTCTCACGAGCCATGAAAGAGCTCGCGAGAAACAATGGCACGTTGTGCGCCGCGTGAGAGATGTCTGGGCGGCCTGCAGTCAGCACTGGGTCTGTGGCCATCTGAACTGGGTCTGCCCGCGGGGCACTCTCTCTTCCAGTCTGCCCAATGGCCCTCCCAAGGTCACAGAGCCCCCACTGGAAGTGGAGAACAGGGCTGCACTTGAGCGAACCAAGTCACCCCAAATCCTTGCTATATATGGAAACATGGATATGCAGCTGCAACAACCAGACACGTTACTTTTTTTGGCTTACATTCGGTTAGGGCAAAGATGGAAAGGAGAAAGACCACTTTTCCAGCAACGGACATTTTTGATTTGGAAAGTGTGGATGTTGCTGTGAAGAATCATTTTGCATTGCCTTATGGCAACGGTTCTTAACCGTTTGAATTCTGTGGAGCCCCACGGAATCTTTTTTTTTTTAATCCAGGGGCCTCCACTGAGTCAGTACTGGAAGTCGGTCGGGGACCCCCTGCCTAAGCAATTTCTATGATTTGAACGTCAAAACAATGTACAAAAAATACAAAAACAAATTCTCAAATATCAAAATATTTTGTTTAATTCGCAATCAAATATGGAGAAAGTTTTTAAACCTTCAGTTTGCTTCTTTATTTGTATCTAATGTATTCATTTTAATTTATTAATTGTAATATTATTTAACTAATGTAAAACCGCTGCAGACCCAATAAGTAGGTGTCAAAGACCCCGAGGGGTCCTTGGACCACAGGTTAAAAACCACTGCCCTATGGTGTTTACTGTATAGTTTATAAAACACAGGGATTGTGTTATATTTATTGGATGAGATACCACCTTTGCGTTTGTTATTTGCCCTACTTGGACTCGTGATGCACATAGTCTCTGCTTCAGTTCTTGGGGATGACTTTGTCTGTTTTTCCACCTTCTGCTAACTAAGGACCTGTATTTGAAGGGGGCATCCAGTGTAGCGAAAAACAGCTGTTTTCCCCCCATAATTGCTGCTAAAAATAACCAGCAGTAGGCTCTGGAGAATGTTGCTTTGTTTGATGACTTCTGCTGGGCTTTTGAGTCCGTTGTCACATCATTCATTCATTCATCCATTCACTAGATGGCCCCTTTAAAACTAAAGTCATGCAGTACCACACTTCAGCTCTAGATGGCCTCTTTGAACAAAACTCTCAATATGGCCTCCGGAGAGAGCTCATGCTTGTCATCTGTTGTTCTTGTTGGCCTCTCACAGGATGGTGTTGAGTGCTTTAACAGTAAGGCTGCCACAAAGGGTTAATGGTTCGACTGTACAGCTGTGCAGTACCACACTGTGGCTCCTCACAACATGGCACTCTCAGTAAGTGGTGCAAAGCTCTCCAGTGGTTCTAATCTCACACCATGCAGCAACAATGTCTCACTACTGGCCTCTCACAGGACAGCATCCTCACAGGTCAGCCAAGGGCTTATGGCTCTCATCTCGAGCCGCCTCGAATTACCACTCTGTGGCTCTTGTGGCCTCTCACAAGATAGCACTCTCATAGTAAGACGATGGCTCTGATCTAGAACACAGTGGAACCACATTCTGCACTTGCGTCATTAACCATGACTGCGCTGTCGCAGTGTTTGGATTTGGTAGGATAGCAGGTGCTTTTAACAAATCACTGAGTTATACCAGGCTCTTGATAAGAATGTTTTTCCAAATAAAATGATAGAATACTCTATTGAGTTATGACACTTGTACTTGCACAATTTTTGAGTACACATTTTGCTTTCTGACTAGTCTACACGTCCCTGCTTCAGCAGATATATCCAGACATGGACCCCTGGCTTGATGTTCTTCAGCACTCCTATTCACCTCGCTAAAGATGCTCAACGAGGCAGCACTGCATCAGGGTTGCATAGAGAGTCTCCGTAAGTGGGAAGGGTATGGCCAGACGTGGGTCCCAAGCTCAATGTGGAAAACGCTCTAGCTGCTCCTCACTGATGAGGCCCGACAAAGCTGAAACATGTCTGGGATCGCCTGTGTTCCGATGAGCGGGAACGAGACCTATCATCTTAGGCTGGACTGTTAATTTGGGGCGGAACCAAAGATTGGTATATCAAGATGATGACCCAGCAGACAGTTGCCATTGTTATGTTCTTGTTTTTGTTTGTGAAACAACTGAATTCGCTGTATCGGACTGTTGGCATGACTGTGCTAAAAATATGATGAATTATCTCTCTTTAAAATGACATTGCACTGAATGTACGAGTAGGGATAGTTTCAATTAAAACTAAAAAAAAGTTTAAAAAAGGCTGGTTTGTTCCTGTGTATAAAGACACAAACAAGCTATAAAATGATTGAATAAATTGCAGCTGTGCATAATTACCAGTGGCTGAGATATATTCATGTATTCCATTAATGACTTTTTCTGGTGTTGATGTGAGGAGAGCTGGTGTGGCAGGTCTTAGCGCATTGCCCCCAGCTCGCAGGTTCGACACCTAGGCATGTGGCGGTGTCTCCTTCTGTGAAGACAGCGAGCAGAACTTCATAAAAGTCATACTTGACGTCTTAGCAAGCGTGAGTTCAGGAACGTCTCCACAATAAGTCTTTTTCGTGTAGTCTACCTAAGCCATTTGGTCTCACTGTGCATATATATGCAATATGGAACTCTGTGCCTTTTTCCAGTCCTGAGCCTAGGTCACGTGCCGTTCCATCACCAGTGGTTAAGATCTCATCCTATTGATGTGTAGGGTCCTCTACAAGAATAAGCTCGCTTGGGGGGTGGGGGTGCTGCTGTTAGGTTCTGCATGCTTAGTTTGGCATAGAACAGTGGGACCTGGATAGGAGGTTCCATTAAATGAAAGGGAAGTAGATGAATAAAGGTAGCACTCTAAAGCAGCCGAGACAAGAGGTTTCAGGAACATTATGGAAGTGATAAGGGCAGCGTTGTCAACTTTAATGAATAATTTGTGCAGAAATGCAAGCATAATGCAAAAAGCAGTCAACAACAACTATCACAAACCATAGTATGCCACTGCGACTCGATTTCAGTGAAGAGCACAGACCAGCATGCGACTGCAGGTTCAAGCTGTCTATCTAGAATTGAGGGGTCATAGAAGTGTTGGCAGCAGCTTGTACAGTTTCTCCGAAGATAGACTGACCTGCATGAGTGGAACCACGTACCACAGCGAGAGCATTCTAGGTTTGAACATAAACTCAGGCAGTTCTAGTACTTTGTGGGTTATTGCACCTGTTGCAGAGACCTAACAGTCACAGGTTTAAACAAGGGTTGGTGGAAGTAGCCATCCATTCTCCTGATGTGAATTAATGGAGGATCATATGTTTTGGTAATAGTAAAATCTTTTATCTCAAAAAGCACAAGAACATGTTGGTCTAAACGAGGACAAGTTATTAGTAATGGTGTTTGAATGAACTGGTCCTATAGATATCTCAGAGTTGAGAGGGAAAACATACTTTAAACCTACAGATGAAGGTATGTAATTGATTTGTATAGTGCAAACCTAGCTGCAAAGTACTCTAGCACTGCTCAAAGAAGAGGTGTACAATATTGCCTAGGAGCATCACAAGGGTTGGGTACCAGGGAACGAAGTGGGTGCAGGGAGGAGGTGACGTCTACAGTAATGTGTTGGACAGCATCTAGAGAGTGTAGAGGAGAGAAGATTGTCTTTAGGGGGGGGGTCCAGTGACAACGTGGTCAGGGTTCAATGAGATTTGAATAGATAGGCCTCGGCTCCTGATAGAAACAGAGAAGAGCGAGATAAAGTTCCAGACTCTTGGTGCATAGCCGGAAAAGGCCTGGGAGTTGTATGTGAAAATACCGACTACAAAAACGTTGAGCTACCAAAATATCCGGGATCAAAATATAAAGAAGCGCATATAGGTAAGTGTAGATGTATTATTCTTAACTCCACATCTATCTACCTTGAAGATATGTATATCATCAAGGTACATGTATGTGCATTAAGTAAAGTAAACCTATAGTATATATGTACTTACCTTGTCGATATTTTTGGTCCTCGATATTTTGGCACAATATTCCTGGGAGCACAATATTATGAAGTCAAAACTGAGCTGGAGTACCAGGCTGGACATTTGGTCTTCTTTCTCCACTTTTTGTTTATGAGCCACGTGATCCTCCACCCGCAGGTGCTGCTTGATCCACGATGTCTTATCCTTGGCTTCCATCTATGTAGGCTGCTTGAGTTGACCAACTTGTAGACGATGCAGCTGGTTGTGAATGTGATGAAGGCAGAGGGAGTCAATGGAGTCCTCCAGGGAGAGGTGTGATTCCACTGTACTCTCAAAGATATTTGATGAGGTCGGCATCAAAAACATATTTTTTCGATGTTAATTATTTCAGCAATGCGGAGCTAGGTTTGGGTTTAATGATAGGACTAGGGCTTTTTGAAGGGACAAGGTAAGGATTGCCATAGGGTTATGCTAAAGTTATGCGGTTTGGGTTAAGGATGGTTAGGACCTCGATACAGGGCTGTGTTAGGATAGCAGTGAGGTGATAGTGTTAGGTGAAGTTTAGAGTAGGGTTATGCTCAATGTTAGGGATGGTCTAGAGTTATTTACACAAGTCAACAAATGTATGCACCCTTCCGCTCACAGCTTGGGAGGATGGCTTTACATATTCACGGTGCAGAGATTCTGGATCCCATATCGCGTCATGTCCATCCTGACAGTGTTGTGGACACCCTTCCAAACTGTGATGGACAAATCCGGTGCTGTGTAGCCCTTCCACACCACACATGATGCAATTACATGAGTCTGAGAACAAGGCTGTCAGGTGAAAGGATCAATCTTCTCCTAAAAGACCAGTGACTTACCTTTTCGTGTCATGGATGAGCAGAGCATGACGTGACATGAAACGAGGATATGAAGAAGCATCTCCATTGATCAGGTTTCAAAACAACCATTGCAGTGATCAGGTTCTAATTATGGGCTTCTCTCATTGATGCTTTCCGCAAGATCAGAACTTGGTCCCACAAGGAGGCTTCTCGGCCATTCTAAGAGAGCATCATGGGTAAGACGTGGATGAACCCTGGCCAATGCAAGAAAACGTAATCACTTCCGTTAGCATATCTGTCAGACAGTTTAAGGGGCAAATCCCTTTCAGTTTATATATAAAGCATTTAATGTTCTGTTCATTTCCAAAATATGGTTTACGTTTTTCAGATTTTCGCCATTCAATTTATTCTCAAGATATCAGTCATATTGTCATTTGGAAGGTTCTGTACCAGTGTCTGTAATCTGCTTATAAAAATGTCCAGGGTTGAAGATTTAAAGTTGTAGCAAATAGCAGGTCTTACGAACCTGTAGCTAATGCCAGAGAAACATATGGCACTTAATTTCCCCTGACGAATTCTTGAAAAATGGGGTACTTATTGAATGTAGTAAACAAAATGGCCACCCTGCCCATGTCTCTACGTGCATGGGACTGCATCAGCATGGAAGTCAATTATAGGTTCTGGTTGTAGCTGCTTTTGCCCCTGGCATGCCTTTTGTGGACCCTGGCATTACCTTTGCTACCCCTGGACCAAGGGGTCAAGAAGAAAGCAGCACCCAAAACTTCTGCATCAAACAGGATTCTGTTAAGGGCTATTGCAGGGAGGAAGAGTCAGCATTGTGACTTCGACTCCCTGGATTTTTGGTGACTCACAAAATATGCTCATAGTGCTTTGACCCTGCTGCAGCTGTACCCTCTCCTGGTATCTCTCCTCCATAAAACTGCACCACCTGAGCTCTCGGCCATCCCACCTCTTGGTACGGGTTGCACAATTTCAGGGCGCAAGCCCAGAATCTTCTGCAGGCCTTCAGACCTCCTCAGTGAGATTTTGCACAGCCTTACCCAAGATGACACATCATAAGAAATAGCCCAGAAACCTATAAACATCCATGAGTGTTCCCTGTCTGGATTCTGGCTTTCCGCGGTGGCTCTTGGTGCGTTAAAGTGATGAAAAGGGATGTGAACTGTGGAGCTGGGGTGTTAATACACACATAGAGGCCATATAGTGCCTTGTCCATCCTGTCCGCATTGTGGGCTCCTATCCAAACTCTGATAGGCTGATCAGGTGCCGTGCAGCCCTATCAGAAGTAGGGTTGCCACCTGACTGGTGTTCTAACGGCATCACTGGTATTTTAATGTACAAAAATAAGCAAAAGACAGTATCTGTACATAATTCAAACAGCAAATATAAATAGAAAACACGTTTAAATGTGTTCTAGAGCTGTTATCGATATATTGACTAATACATAAAGCAAATGTAGACGTAAATGACGTGTTACAAATGAATACATTCGATTTTGTTTATAATCCTATTTAGTATCATGTCCTGGCTTTTGCACACTCTTAAAACGGCAGCAAATGTCTGGTATTTTTCTTATGGAAGGGTGGCAACAGCAGCCCTAATCAGAGGTGGTGATAGAACATCGCAGGATGACGCGTACCTTTGAAATAAAGTGGCTCTCAGGGCCGATTCTAGGGCGGTGTGACCGGTGCCACCGCACCGGGTGCTGACTTCGCATGGGGGCGCCTGTTTGCTAGTTTATATTGTGCTTAAAAGCACCTGCTGCTGCGTTCCTGGCCTCCAGCAATTTTCAGGCAACAATATGTCAAGATGACTCCGGTGATGAATGTTCTTCCAGGCGAGATCGGAGTTTTGTCTAGTAGAAGTTTTAACTCTGGAAGTTTTGATTCATGGTAAGGTAGCTCAGAGGATTAATATGCCTGCTGCAAAGAACATGTACCATGCAGATCACAAAGTGAATGTAATGTAAACCGGTCAGTGGTTACTGCTTTTGTCAGAGACTTCCTTTTGTTAGTTGCAGTTTACAGTGAGCTATTAACTGTCAAAGAACTGCGTGCAGACTTCAAGGTATAGATTAGAGTGTATGGATTTTTTCCCCAGACTTTCATTATTCTAATGTTGCAAAAAGGGTTCATTTGGGTACAAATCAGCTCTTGTTATTAAAGAGACATTTTAAATTCAGAGTTTGTGCTTCTCCAGACCAAGTACTCTTCAACTATACTGCCTACCTGTATGGATATGTGAATCCACCCCTCGTTGTCCTCTGTCACTGATTTACACATCTATGATTGATAGTCTCTGTGTAATGTGTGTGTTATGTAAAGTGCTCTGACACCCTTCACTTTTATGAGTGACGTTATAAAATTAATTAAATGCATCTGAGAGAGAGTGGTTATGGAGACTGTTAAAGGGTGGTGGGGAGGGAATCCGTGGTGGAGGTGGTCATTGGGGGCTAAAGCCGGCCCTGGTGTCTCTGGTCACTTGATAAAACGGCGGGCACGTTAAGGGTTGTTCACCGCCTTTCTCGCAATAGATTCCTTCAGGCCCACACCACAGAGACAACTCTAGGTGGCGTGCGTGAGGCAGGTAACTGTGGAAACAGCGGGCTTTGGTAGAAACTAGTTTGAGGAAAATAACAACAAATAATTACGAAAAGAGATATGAAAGGCAGTATTTAGCTGTGGGTGAACCTCCCCAGAGCAAGAACTACCATTTAGAATCTTCTTACCCGTGGCCAATCAAAATAAAAACGTGTCGGTTGTGTTTTTTTCAATATTATGTTCTTCTACGAAGCAATTGCTGGCCACGCGTTTGCTGTATGAGCAACTATTTGTCAAAGCCTGCCCTCTAGTGTTGATCATTTAAAATTGTTTTCACTTCTGAAACAGCAATGTAATCTTACATTCTCTAACTTGCTCTCTCTCCTACCTTGTCTAATATGTGCAAGCACTTTAAGGTTCTGTGGACCTGCTCCTTCTAATAAAGAAGCTGTTAATAAAGCACATTTGGATCCCATTCCTCGTCAGCTGCAAAGGCAACAGAAACAAATCACGTTGAGCGTATGGTTTTAGTAGCTGCATTTGTTTATGAATTAGAGTCTTACTTTGATTCTTGTGTACCAGATCACTGTTCAACATGGCCAAAGGGCTTAAGCGGAAAGCAGGCATTATCAGGAAATGGCTTTATAGACGTTTTAAGGTTCATTATGTAAAATATTGCTCTGTCTACTTGAGAATATCAACTCTTTCAGGCATACTCAATTTTGGTGTAGCATTTCTTTAATTCTTATTTCTTTTCATATCACAATTCATTCTTTAATCAATATTCCCATCATTTTATGCAATAAAAGTTAATCACAGCTCTGAATGGTGGATAGTTTTGCTGGAAACACACGTTTTAAAACATTGCATCTGTACATTGTCAGTGAGATATGTCTTTCATGACAACAAATCGAAAGTCACAAACCAAAATGTATTGTGCACTATGCATCGTGAGTTAATTGATGATAACATACATGGCACAGACTGTAGGGGCCCGATTCACAAAGGTAAGCTTGCGTATGTAGATATACTAATATGTAGAGCTACAGTTTGATTTGTTTCCCTAAACATACATATATACATAAAAACAAAACACATTCACAAGACATATACGGCTAGATTTTAAGTTTGGTGGGCGAACCAAAGGGATGGCGGAGGACATTATCAACCCGAAGGTACTCCACCTGTCAAGTTTAAGCAATCATCTCTACATTGAAAGGAACCTCTGTCACAGCAATCCCTTTCAGGGCACTAAAATTTTGGTGTGTGGCCGCTGATGGTTTTGCTGGCTGTACATCAACTTATTTACATTTTTTTGCTTCTCAAAAACAAATTCTCATGGGAGTTTGTTTTTGAAAAAAAATAAACTAATGATCCACAAGCCCTGGGAGTTGTCTCCCAGGGTGTGGAGGTCATTATTGTTTTTTCCTGTCCCTCACTGCCAGGTTTTTCCTGGCGGTGACAGAGGAAAAAAAGACATTACACTGTCCACTCTAAGTAGGGTGGTCAATGTAACGTCCTTCCGAAAGGGCCACCAGAGGAAGTATTCCATCAACAGAGCCAACAGGGTCTCTATCAACAAAATACTTAAGGTCAAGGTAGGCGAGCCAAGAGTTTGGTGGGCAAGGTGCTCTGTCACTGTGCACCAAACTCTAAATCTGGCCCGTAGTCTCAATTTATTGAAGACACGGGAAGACAAGTTACTTACCTTCGGTAACAATGTATCTGGTAGAGACATATATTAGTTGTAGATTCCCTACCTTTGAATTTACCCCAGGCGTCCGTTTGGATCTAGAGATTTTTCTTTAGCAGTACCCCCTGCACGTTCAGTGGCATCGGTTGGCTCGGCGCCCTTCGTTGGCGTCGTGGGCACCGGGATGATGTTGTGGGACCTACATAGACGCTGCCTATGTGCGCTGACGTCAGTTCTTTCTTTTTCCGTGCCAGCCTAAGCGCAGATCCAGAGAGAGCTACCCCTTAGCCATTTTTTGGCTAGTCTTTTTCGACTTTTGTCGACTTATTTTTCGAGTTACGAACTTCTGGTGCTTCGAGGGATGTTTGCAACAAAAGAGTTATACTGTTCCTATGGAGCGAGAGACAATACACAGGGGAATCTTAACCGACTGATCTAGTAGAATCAGAGTAAGGAATCCATTATGTTGGATTATAATGCCCTCACACACCCTGACGGGTGTCATGCTTCATCATTGGGCGGCTCCTCGTCGGGTCGGCGGTGCAATACCCGACGGGCTCCCTATAATAGGGGCACTTTATCGGAGATCTTTTTCCAAGCGCCGTCAGGTGAAGTGCGTGTGGGGGGGCCTCATATGTGTAGATGTGTGTGCATGGTGATAGTGAATGTAAAATAGAGTAGGGGTACCTATGAAAACAACTTTAATCAGGGGGTCTCCTACCCTAAATAAAAAACAAAAACTAAGGCGTAAAGCTGAGATTATATCTCAGTAAATGACGCTCTTATGAGTGATCGGTCAATATGTTTCTCGCCAAAAATGAGTATTCAACAGGCGATTCGTCAGGACCAGGAAAATAACTATCTACAACTAAAAAATCAATTGAAGTTGTGGCAACATACTCACAACAACCATACGACTAAAGAGGTTGAGTACCTGGTTGTGCAGGAACTTTCCGCAAAAATGAACTGACCAGGCATCACAGTACCCGGTAGGTAGTACACATGAGGGTAGGAGTGGGTAGGTCTACAGCCCTCGTGCGAACGGCACCAATTACATGAGGAACCCCTCATGTGTACTACCTACCGGGTACTGTGATGCCTGGTCAGTTCATTTTTGCGGGAAGTTCCTGCACAACCAGGTACTCAACCTCTTTAGTCGTATGGTTGTTGTGAGTATGTTGCCACAACTTCAATTGATTTTTTAGATTTTTAGATTTTTAGATTTTTTAGACTGCCTAAAATGGCGGACGTGTCTTGGTGAGGCTCCGGGTCCTCGGGGGGAGGAAACCCTGACTCACGCCATTCCTGGACACCTTCAATTGCCCTCACTCCCGGCACATACCTCTGTGAGCCCCCGGCACGGATTGTGTCGACGGCGGCCCTGGCGATCGGCGGCGAGACGGAGGAAAAGCGGGGGAGCCGAGCGAATCACGGCGCACCTGGAGAGGCCTGGGAGCGGAGAGACCCTCTGATCGCGCTCGGCCTCAGGACCGGGCTACTGGACTCGAAATGAACAGATCCCGCTGCGAACCGGAGCGGTGAGTGCGGCGCGACGGGCTGAGGCTGAGCGGAATTCTTGGTCGGCCCCCTTCCCCGTGGCGCTGTGAGGAGAGCCGGCCTGTGGTCGACACCGGACGGGGCGCCGCGAGCGGCGAAACGCACCTCCGACGGCCTACACGGGTCGGCGGCGCTTGGGGCCTGCGGTGGCGCCTCCCCCTCTCTCAACTGCCGAGACGACCCCGCTGCTGACGGCGGCCTGGCGAGGGGTGCATGTGTCCCGGCTTTGCGGCGATACACCTGCCCCTAATTACTGTCGTGATCGTCCTGGCCCCCGCGCCGGACCGGGCCTGGCCGGGCTTCGGAGGGAGGGCACGGAGGCCCTGCAGCGGGGACTGAGAAACCGGGGAGAATGAGCGAGGTGCCTGCATGCCCGGGGCTCCCACACTGACCACGGAGACATATTAAGAGGGCGGACAGGCGAAGGCCCGCGAGCGGGACCCCGAACACGAACTGCACAGAGGGGTGGGCCCGGACTGACCATCGGGCTACCGTCGCAGGATACCCGGCTGAGAGCCTTGAGGTGACCGCAGATCGGGGCCTGGAAAAGTGGGCCTGCTCGGCTCGGGGGACGCGGAGCTGAGGGGAGGGAGTGTCCGGGATTGGAGCTCTCTCTGGCCCCCCCTCCATAAACAAGAGCGAGCGCTATAAACAACGGCAGCGAGCACACAATATGGGCAGATTCAGGGGGAAGCAACTGGACGGTCAGCCGCACGCGGGTGGTCCCTCTACTACACCCGAGCCCTACAGTAGGCCCCCGTCGCCGGGAGCAGATTCAGCGGGCACTGTAGACAACCCTCCTGACAAACTAGACCTGATCCTTAAAGAAATCCGGGACTCTAGATCAGCACTTGAACAACAGATCGGGTCCCTCACCTCTAGTCTTACGCTGCTCAAGGCGGACCATGGGAAACTAGCGGCAACGGTCAAGGTCCAGGAGCGAATCTTGACAGACTTGACACCTCGCGTCACAACACACGAAACGCAACTTCAGCGCCTACAACAACAGGTGTCTGGCCTCCAGGACCGAGTAGAAGACGCGGAAGGCAGAAACCGACGCAACAATATACGCGTCATTGGCCTGCCAGAGCGCAGCGAGGGTCCCAGGGCGGCGGACTTCATGGAAACCTGGTTCAGGGAACATGTGGCTCAGGACGGTCTCTCGCCATATTTCTGTGTGGAAAGGGCCCACCGGATACCGACAGGCGCACCAAAGACAGGTGCACCCCCGAGACCGCTGATCGTTAAAATACTGAATTATAGAGACCGCGACGCTCTCCTACAAAAAGCAAGAGAAAAACGCAGATACAGTATGAAAATCACCGTATCTCATTGTACCCCGACTATACTCTCCTAGTACAGCGACAACGCTCTTCATACCAAGCCGTAAAGACCAAACTACGGGAAGCGCAACTTAGGTACGCATTACTGTTCCCAGCCAGGTTGAAGGTCATCCATGACAAAAAGACCTACTTCTTTGACAGCCCGAGTGATGCTGCAGAGTGGATGGAGGTGATGGACCTTGGACCGAGCCAGAACAGCCAGATGGGGACCAACCCCCAGGGCCGCACCAGATCGCAGAGACAGGAGCGCCGTCGACCCCGGCTGCCTGAGCGGAAGACGAGCGGCGCGGGCCCGACCCCGGCACAACGACACATGGACATGGCAGTGGCAGTGACCCTGGCGGGGTCGTTCAGGGAGGACAGTCGCAGGACCCTGGCGGACTCCGACGACAACACAGTACACTCGGACTCCGAGCACAGTATCACCTTGTTTCCCTCTGTTACACCGCAGACCAGCGATGACCTAGTGGATAATTAACACTCACTACCCCCAGTGCAGCGACTGCACCTGTGAGACGGTCGATGTATCAAAGGACTCCTTGATGTAGGACATAACACTGACTGGCTGATTGCAGCTGTATCCTTTTACATTGTGGGAGTATATCGAGGTTTCGCTGAATGAGAATGGGTTGGTACTACCTGATGTATATCTTTAAGTCTAGTCCCACATGGGCGGCTGGTCGACCTCTGCTGGTCCCCCAGAAGTCATGCATACTCTCCCTCAGTTGAGCCCTACGTGGGCGCAGAGGACGATGGAACAGGAATGAGTATATTGTGTTTTTTCCCCAATTGGTTTCCCCCCCTGGGACTCTGTCGAGCCCCCGAGACCCCCGTAGGGACGACCGATACATCGCGGAAGGCGTCAGCGCACCCCCACAGAGCGTATGCACCGTTATGTATAAATTGTATGTTAGAATTGATTGTTGGGCCCAGCACAGTTTAGAAGCTGAGCCAAGTATTGTTCGTGTTCAGTTAATAGGGAACTCCTGGTCTGCCGTAACCAACCAGCTCTGCCAAACACAGAGCACTACCTATCACGCTGTCTTATGTCTAGAGAGTACACCACCACAGGCTTCTATAACTTGATAACCTGGAATGTGCGGGGGCTGGGAGCCATACAAAAAAGGCACCGAGTTCACGCGTACCTACTTCGACGTAAAGCCCAGGTGGCCTTCCTGCAAGAGTCGCATCTAACTGACACAGAAGCCCAGAAGACCCGAAAGAAATGGCGGGGCCACATTTATTCCACCAACTACTCGGCCTTTGCTAGGGGGCGGCCATCTGGATACGACATGGGGTCCCGTTCAAGGAGCTAGAGCGACGCACGGATGACCAAGGGAGATACATCCTTTTAAAAGGCACCCTAGACGGCATGCCGGTGGTTTTGGGAGTATCTACGCCCGAACTTCGATCAGGACAAATTCTTTCAGAGGTTAGGCATGGCATTAGCCGGGTGGGACACAATCCCTTGGATCCTGGGGGGACTGCAACGCGGTCCTAGATGTAGCTCTGGACAGATCACATCCCCCACTGCACGGAGTTAGTGCTTGCAAACTAGCAGTGATGCTACATACCTGGTTAGAGGGATGGGCCCTATCGGACGTGTGGCGCCGCTCGCACCCCACACATAAAGAATACTCCTTCTACTCACCAGTACACCAGCTTCACACAAGAATAGACCGGTTCCTCTGTTCCAAAACCATAGCCACCCAGATCAGACAACCCACTTATTTAGCAAAAACCCTCTCCGACCATAACCCCCTTGAGATGTCACTGGCATGGGGGAGAATACCAACCCCAGTGCCCACCTGGAGCCTGAGACCACAGCTACTAGACGATGCTCCGTTTCGCTCTACCATCTCTAACACCATTACTACATACCTAGCTGAAAATTGGAATACGGCTTCCTCCAACTTGATTGACTGGGACACACTTAAGGTGGTGGTAAGAGGGGCTGCGATAGGCCGGGTAGTGGGAGCTAGACAGGAAACACACCAGGCACTGCTGAGGGTGGAGAGCCTGCTAGATACTCTGGAACAAGAGGCAGTGACAGACCCTGGTAAAAGAGAAGCCCTGCAGAATGCACGCATTAGCCATGCCGAAACACTCGAAACACTGAGGGTTATTGACCACAGGGCCTTCACGCAACGGAAACACTCGGAAGCGGACAGAGCAGGGACTTTATTAGCCCGCATAGTGCAGGATAGGCCTGAACCCACCATTATCACCTGTGTGAATCTACCGAGTGGCGGAACGGCCCACACACAACAGGAGATTAATGAAACCTTTTGTACATATCTTAGCAACCTGTACACCACCCCCTCACGAGATACCGACGTCTCTACGGACGATTTTTTGAGTGACCTAACAATCCCCTCCTTGTCGATAGACATACAAAAAGAAATAGCGGGCCCTATTACCCAACATGAAATACGAGCCGCAATTAAAGGACTCAACCGGAATAAGGCGCCTGGCGCCGACGGGCTGCCAATTGAGTTTTACCACACTTACTCGGACCTATTAGTCCCCAAACTGGAAGAAGTATATAAAGTAGCACTGGAGAAGGGACATCTGCCGATATCCACCATGCAGGCCCTGGTCATCTCCATACTCAAGCCAGGCCGGGATAGCACAGACATTACTAATTATAGACCCCTATCCCTCTTAGCTACCGAATTTAAAATCCTGAGCAAAGCACTTGCGAACCGCATCCAGCCATACCTTAACACCCTTATTCATAGTGATCAATGTGGGTTCCTACCGAACCGCAGTACATCCCTTAATACTAGACGGCTACACTATGTTATGACCGCCACCCCGGAGGACTATCCGGATGCGGGGTGCTTGGCCCTAGACTTACGTCAGGCCTTTGACTCCATAACATGGGATTACATGTTTATCGCCCTTCAACGCTTTGGTCTCCCGGAAGGCTACCTTAAATGGGTGCGCCTCCTCTATACGTCACCCACGGCTAGAGCCCGCACCGGACAGCATATTTCCCGAGAATATACGATACACAGGGGCACGAGACAGGGATGCCCTTTGTCCCCCCTCCTGTTCGTACTGGCGCTTGAACCCTTAGCGATAGCCATTAGACAATCGGCAGACCAACTGGGAATTCCCATCGCAGGCACCGCCCACCTCACCTCCATATACGCAGACGATATCCTCCTCTACCTTCGGGACTTGACGGCGGCAGCCACTCCCTCCCGATATATTCCACAAATTTGGACAGATATCGGGATTAGCCATTAATTCTAGGAAATCAAATGCCTTTTTCTTTCAGGAAGGGCCCCGCCTAGATGAGATACATTTTGGCACATACACCCTACCTGTGGCTCATACCACATTCCGGTACCTAGGAATACAGGTATACAGATCACAGACGGACCTACTAGATGGCAACCTCGTGAAAGCCATCGCAGCGTTACGCTCCAGCGTGGCCTTCTGGACGTCCTTACCCCTCTCGGTGATGGGACGAATCGCCATCTCTAAGATGGTAGTACTCCCTCGACTACTATACTATTTTGCAAATTTACCCATAGTGGTCCCCCAATCCATATTCAACACACTGAACACCCTGTTGGTGGAGCTTATTTGGGGCTCAGGACGCCGAAGAGTAAGCCTGCAGAAACTGCAGCTGGACAATCGCCACGGGGGTCTGGGGGTCCCCGACCTCAGGGCTTACTATTATGCTTGCCAAATCCAATGGCTGTCCTATTGGACAGCAGGGAGGAACCTCCAAGAAATAGGGTTTACACTGAGTGATATTGACAGGGGCAGGCTACATTCCCTGATTCTGCCTAAAGCCAAAATCCCCCCGGAGGGACCCCCCTTGTTGAGGACGGCATTACAATGCTGGAAGAAGGCACTGCACTATACACGAGATGTACTCCCATACTCAGCCAATATTCCATTACTGGGGATCCCTACCCCCGGAGGTCGGCTCACGAAAGGTAGACTACGATCCTGGGCGGAGACAGGGGTGGAGACAATTGGAGCTTTCTTTAGCGACGGCAGTCTTATGGACCACGCCACGTTTGTACAGGTTACAGGGGCTTCGGAGCGACACTATCTACTACATGCCACTATAACACGATACATTAGGAACGCCTGGGCACCAACACGCACTGAGCCACTACAACATGAACTGGTACATTTACTGCACTATATGGGGACTGGAGGACACCTTATCAAATGGTTATACACTGGGGTTAGGGCACATGCAGGCGTCTCGCTCACTAGTTTCAGAGCAAAATGGACCGCTGACGCGGGCCTAGAACTTACTGACAAAGCCTGGAAGGGCATGATCGAGTACCCCAAAAAGTACCCCGCAATGCTAAACTGAAATTCATTCAAACAATGGTTTTGCATAGATCCTACTTAACCCCACTGAGAATACACCGAATGTTTCCCGAAGCCCCACACTGCTGCCCTCGCTGCAAAGGTGACGAGGCAGACTTTATCCATATGCTCTGGAACTGCCCTCGTATACTGGAATATTGGAGCGGGGTGAGACACTACCTAGGGAAGTCACACATATGCCCGTCCAGGACAATGCCTTGGAGTGCCTCATGGGGATGCGAAGATATAATAAAGCGCAGAAAGTACAGCGACGCTTCACTGACCTGGCCCTGCTACTCGCCATTAGAGGCCTCACTATGAGATGGAAGTCTCCTAGATGCCCGACACTGACCAGCTGGCAAGACGAAATGACACAATGGGGTGGCGCTGAAAGCATGGCGCTACGCGGGAAGAGGCGAGGGGGTTACGAAAAGCACCCTTCTCTATGGAATGGGATATTATGTTGGAGGACTTCAAACATTTGGACCTAATCCCTCCACAGCTTACTCCCACACAGTAACATAGTTAAAGCCCCCCAGGACCATAACCAGACCCACACGGACACCAGCCCACATCACACTACATACAGAAGGAGCGGGAAACATGATAACACGTCAATAACCCTACTAGGCAACCATACGACTCGGAATTGGCAGACCAAGGAGAGGGGGAGGGGGACGGGGAAGAATGGGACATAGTTAGTCCTTTAAAGTTAGCCTTACCATAGATTGGCTAGGCAGTATTGTATTTGTCAAAAATGTAACAGAAAACTGATGTGACAGTTCCTTTTGTGTCATGACAGCGAATGTTTAGCGAAAGTCATATGCACGTAGAAATTACTTCATGATAAATGCTATAACATGTGTTCAATGGAACCAGCAAAAGTAAAAGACCTTCTATGTCATACTTGATATGTTGATCATATGGACGAAAAGGCTCAATAAAGTTTGTTAAAAAAAAAAAAAAGAGCGTCATTTACTGAGATATAATCTCAGCTTTACATCTAGTTTTTGTTTTTTATTTAGGGTAGGAGACCCCTGATTAAAGTTGTTTTCATAGGTACCCCTACTCTATTTTACATTCACTATCACCATGCACACACATCTACACATATGAGGCCCCCCACCCGCACTTCACCTGACGGCGCTTGGAAAAAGATCTCCGATAAAGTGCCCCTATTATAGGGAGCCCGTCGGGTATTGCACCGCCGACCCGACGAGGAGCCGCCCAATGATGAAGCATGACACCCGTCAGGGTGTGTGAGGGCATTATAATCCAACATAATGGATTCCTTACTCTGATTCTACTAGATCAGTTGGTTAAGATTCCCCTGTGTATTGTCTCTCGCTCCATAGGAACAGTATAACTCTTTTGTTGCAAACATTATACTTGGGCTTTTATACTGGACCTATTCAAAAAGCCCATAGTCCCTCCTTTGTTGACTTGCTTCGAGGGATGTCCCAACGTCGGACTGGCTTCATGCCTTGCGGCTCCTGTCATCAGGCAATGTCCGTGTTGGATCCGCACCTCGTGTGCCTTTGGTGTCTGATGCGCGACCACGACCCGAAGTCATGCTCCGAGTTCCAGGCCATGAACCCAAAGGCTTTGTGGGAGCGTTCCCAAAAGCTGCTGGAGGACCGGCGCTCGGCTCCGCGTCACTCCCGTTCACGTTTGAAAGGAAGGTCTTGAACGGTCGTGGAGCTCACACTCCTCGTCGCACTTGAAGTAGTCAGGGAGGTCTTCGATTAAGTCTGGGAAACACAAGAAGATGTCAAAGAAGCACAGGCATTCTTCGACTTCTCCCCATCGGTCGATGAGTGTGACGCAGGATTCTGAGCGTCGTCGCTCGAAGGCTCCGTCTCCGGCGCCTACTTCTGATACAGCTCCGCACCTCCCTGCTTTTCCGGGAGCCGGAGCGTCTCCTGCCCAAATCCAATAATTCTGTGAGGCCCTGTACCTCATTTTTGGGCAGCCCGGCTCCGCTGGAGCGCCTTTGGGGCCCTGTAGTGTCAGTAGGGGGCCCTAGGCCTTTGACGACGGCAGCTCCAGTCCCAGCTCCGGAGGGCCCCTGTGGATCTAGGCCTGGATCCGGATTGACGGCGGTCGATCCCACTCAACCTTCCCTGTCATCGATCCTGAAGATGATGCTCCCGGCGTCGACTGTGCCCCCGGTCGGCGCTGACCCTATCCTCATTCCCGAAGTGGACACGGAGCCGGACCATCGTCGATCGACGTTGGTTCCGATGCTGGAATGGGATTTTGTCCCTGTTTATTCCTGGCATTCATTTTGGGCCAGAAGGTGAGGAAGAGGACTCGGAGGGGCCGCTGGACCCTTTAACTCAGCAGCTTGAAGACCTGGACTGGCGGATAGACCTGGGTGATGCCAGTGGTCTGGACACCCACCCTAACTCCGGCTTGCTTTCTACCCCTACCGTGGCTATGGAGGAGGGAGCTTCCTATGCTGTGGTGGTGAGGAGAGTAGCTGAGGTCCTTGGCCTCGAGCTCCCTAAGGTGGCAGTCAGGACTAACCTCCTGACAGAGATGCTTCAGCCTGCGGCTACCACTTCTGTGCCCCTTTTGCCGTTCAATGAAGCCCTCACAGACGTCCTTCTGGGCACTTGGTTCCAAGCCCAGCACAGTGGCTCCTGTGGACAGAACAATTGTGTCTCTTCTCAGTGGGACACAGGCTAAGTGGCCTGCATCCCTTGTTGTGACTTACACATCGGTCTCAATGGTCCCACCAGATATGTCTTCCAAGTACAAAGAATGAAAACATCAATTTCTCCTAACTTATGCAAATACCATTCTGCTGTTCTCGCTGAGATACAATCAAATACCACTTGTGGATCAAGCCAGTGGTGTACAGCACATCTCCAGAAAAGTAGATCCATAGCAGATTTTAAGAATAACCATTCGCTATATAAATATTTAATTTGAATGTATGTAAATTGTTCATATATGGATATACTGAAAATGTAGTATAGACTTGGCCCTCCTGGACCTATATTGGACATGACTATCCTAGCCATTAATGAACGGAACTCAAAAATGCAACTTCAGATGGAACTTTGGTCCTATACTGGCCAGTAATGACATTACTTATTTATCACATTTGCAAAGTCAGTGGAACCATTGATGGTATATACTGGAAAATTGCTCTTTCTGCAGGGTCATCTGGCATTTTTTCCCTTTCTGAAGAACCCTATTTTTGCTGGCTATAGAGCTCTGTCCACTTTACCGCTTGCTAACCAGTGGTATAGTGATTGTACTCTTTCTTTCAATATGGTAAACTTGGATACACCTGATTGTTTTATTTAACTTGCTTATATGTCCTTAGTATATGGTACAGTGTTACACAGGACCTATAAATTAAATCATACCAGTGGACTGCAGCACTCACTGTGCCATTCACTGCAGTGCCAGTGTAAAGCAAGTCTCCACGCCTACCATTGTAGTCTAGCTGTCCAGTTTTAAACTTAAAATTCAACCTCCTAAAATAACCCCTAAGCCTTCCCTTAAATACCAATAAAAAAAACCCTAAGTAGGCCTTATTGCCCATAAGGAAGGCTGCATGGTATTTAAAAGTAGGACATGTTTAATGTTAAACATGTCCTTACAGCTATAAAAGCTATTGTCACTGTTACAGGGTTGGCTATTCCAAAGGAAAGCAATGGAATTCAATATTAAGCATAATAAATGTTATCTCCAGCTAGAAAACAGTTACAAATTCAATTTTTGGACTTTTAAAAATATTTATTACAAGCTCAAGTCACTGGTGAAATTGGACTTGTAATAAATATTTTGGAAAGAGTACTTTTAGAAAGTTACCTTTGCCCTGCCTGAAGTCCCTGGAAGCTAAATCTGCATTTTGGGCTGCCCCTTCTGCCAGCCAGTAATTAGCATTTAAATAGACACGAATAAGGTGGTGTGAACTTGCTCCCAGGAGCAAACAATAGGCTGACCTGAATGGGCAGAGATGACTCATCTGAACCTGACAGAATATGCAGGGTGGGGCTGCAAGGATCCTTTTGACATAAGTCTCAAATCCTACTTGATTGTCACATCTTGCTTGACCGGTCTGCTGAGTTTTTTATATGACATTTGGGACACACTTCAAAGAGGCCTCCCCTGTCACAGGCAAATGATAGCTTACACTTGGGCAGGACCCTTCTTTTGCCCCCCTCAGCAAGACAGGCCCCAGCCACAGTGGTTCTCTTTATGAGATTTAAGTGTCAAACCCTGTTTTACAGGTATGATGGATTTACATATAATATTTGGGCCGCACGCCAAAGGAGGGAACATGACACCAGATCAATTAGTGTGAGTCTACTTACTGGTTTCTGAAAACTCACTTTGTTCTGCCAGATTTCTGTCTCTGAGGTTGTTGTGGGTACAGGAACTGCCTCAAACTGGATTTTAGTATTAGATGTGGGAGGACACTAGAATTGCCATAATACACTCCCCCCACACATACAGCTCCCAGAGCCCAAGTTTAGTGTGGCGAAAGGCTTCGGCCATCCTGAAAATGCCTAAAATGGGAGGTTTAGCCTCAGGAATCTTTACCCCATTAGTTAAGGCGTTCCAAGTGGTATCTCCCCCACTAGCTCGTGTCAGGCATAAATGTGGCATCGCCAGGCACCCACTTCAGAAAATTCCTGCACCTTTGGAAGATCAGAAGACGACTGAACCTGCTGTCTGAGAAGAGCCAAGAATACTGGATCTGCTCTCTCTCTTGTGCCCAGGAAAAACAAGCCGACTCCAAGGGTCAACAGGCTGACCTCCTGTTAAAGGTACAGGAACACAACAAGCTGCTAGAGGCCTTTTCATGCACCTGCTTAGCTGACCAGTGGTAACGGGACATGGACTGGGTCCTCCTATTCGCCTCTACCTGCCACCCTGTGAGTCTCTAAGTGCCTTCCCTGAGGTCCTGAGGGTAAGTGTACTCCTGTAGTGGATTGGAACATAAAAGACTAAAGTCAGAAGGTGAAATCTTTAACCTGGTTAGTGTATCTGACCCTTGCTCCATCATGGTCAGGGTTAAATTGCGCCTAGGTCCCTTACTACTGTCACCATTGACCAACATTGGTAATTTGTGCTTCTTGGCACTATATCTACTTAACACTTCAAAAATTAATCCCTCCAGTTTTCCTTATTCAATTTTTGTCTTGAGATTGTATGCTCAGGGGCTATTAGGGTGTAATTTTCTCTACCGAAGAGCACACCTGTAAGCCAGTTAAGGCTTGAATTTGGCTTAATGGACGTGTCAACAGAAGTAGATCCATGCTCCCTGAAGTACTTCTTGAGAGAGAGAATCGCACCCAGAGAATCTTTGAAGAGCCTAATATAAGAGGTTGCATATTTCCCAAAAATTCACATTAATAATGGTCTGCAGTACTTGGATACCATTCTAAATGCTTTTCCGTTAAGAGACCTTTGGGACATCAAAAGAGACTACAATACCATCAAACTGCTGTCTAAATCTGCAGCTAGGACCAATTCATTTGAGTACAACCTGGGAGCACTGATAAAACTAACAAGGAGTCAGTTACTATCATCTTCCTACAAAGAGCCATCACCACAACCTTATCTGCACAATGATATGAAAGAATCATTCAGACTGAAATTTATAAGATGCAGATTTTTGCTTCGTCCTATAAAGTGTTTTCAACCGTGGTCGATCTCGTAAGCCTCTCAATGTTGCAGAGGCTGCGGAAACAAGACTGAATCGTTACTACACGTAATATGTCCCTGTCCGTTTCAATTGGCCCTTGGGAAGAAACTCTGGCATCCATGTTTTAGTCGATTAGGTATAGGAACCACAAATGCAGCAATTGGAGAGTGCCTGAAAGTCACAGATGTGCAGCTTGTTGCAAGATTACTCACGTTTCTTGAATTAGCGGTCCCTAAACTTGAGAAAAACAATGCAAGACAACACACCCTGACATGTACAGCGACTACCATCAACGGTGTTACTCCAGCGTAATGTATGGTATGCACTGTCTCTGCCTATGAACGGCATAGTAATGAAGTTAATCTAATTTCACAGAGCATAAGACACTCAACGAAAATTTATGCTTTGCCACTAATCACCTCAAGTCCTGCTTTTGTTAACCCTATAAACATACACCCCTACCAGGCTTTTAAGCAAAAGTCACTTTCAGGTTTTGTCAAACTGCCTTTAAGCAGTGGACGTGGTTGCTATGTATCTAATGTCTCAACTGGGGGGGGAATTAATTTTTGAAGACATTTTACCCGACTATTGTTTTAAGTACATTTATTGTAATGGTTTTTATTAATCGATTCATAAAGACTGACTGATTGATTGATTGTCATTCTGGTGTTTGTTTATTAAATTTGATTCTATTTTTCTAATTTGTTTTGGTGTTTTTATTGTTTTGCATTTCGACTTCATTACTGTATACATACTTTCTACTTATTGCTGTGAGTTAAGCTTGTCTGCTCTCTGCCATAGCTACGTAGGGTGTGAACTCAGGTTAATTTAGTGACTTTAGTGGTCCACCCTGCCAAGGATTGTGATTATTATTTGAGGTGGTTGCTTCCCTCTCTCAACTAGTAATCCTTACACCATGTTACACTTTCTGTATAGTGAAGAGTTCGCCAGGACCTTGGCTGCTTCGCACGATTGTAAGACATGGTGTACAGACTGTTGTCTGCAAGTTCTGGGCTTCTAGAAGATGGGACTCTACAGGCAGTCAGCCAAACCCATGTGAGTACCGCTTGTCTCATTGCAGAAGACATGCCTCAGTCTCATCCACGGCCGGACTGAGAACGCAAACCAGCCCTGGCAATTAAGTCGGACCGGCCTTGGGGAAGAGGGGGAGGGGGGGAGGGGGGGTCGGCGGGAATGGATGTGGGAAACACTGCTGCTGCTTTTGTTATTTTGTTACAAGGGGCTTATATTGCAGCACGGCTGCAAAACCTGCCCCCTGTAACAAAAAAATAGCCCCCACCGCTCCAAAACCGGCCCCCACCCTTCCGGCCAACCGGGAAAATGCCCGGTGCCCGCTACGGCCACTCCGGCCCTGGTCTCATCCCATTGTCATTGACCCTTTGAGCTTGGTGGGTCTCGCGCCTCAACACAGTTACTTCTGCTGCATGTGTACCATTGGTAGGGGTCTGTGCTACTTCTTAAAATGTGATGCTAGTTCGTGCGGCAGAGTTGTAACGACAACGTACGCTGCCTGCACCGCTCTTCTCACAAGTGACCACACGTCCATGGCAGAAGGCTATTTAGAGGACTTCCCTTGTTGATGCAGCTTGTTGCTCCTATTTCAAGAAACAGAAAACCTTTAGAGGATGAACAATACCCACCCTCCTTTTGAGGTCCCTCTTTGAACATCACAGGAACAGCTTGCCTTTTTATAGAAAACATAAACAGCGAAGTTCAAAGTCTGGGGTCCATTTATCATGGGTGGCATGTTTCCTCTGCAGTTCTCAGATTGATAATTAGCATACACTGAAATCCCGCAGACCTCCCTTAATTACAAGCCGCCAGAGCTACGGATGGGTCGGGATAGCCCCGTGCTTTGTTTTTCAGGCTCCACATTTCCTTGCTTTGAGAGTGAACATGTCTCGTTTGCTCAAGACCAGTGGCGTAGCTAGGCACTCTGCCGCCCGTGGCGGTCACTGCCTTTTGCCGCCGCCGGGCGCCTAAGAGCAGGGGGGGGGGGGGGTGGTGCTGGCGATAAATTTACCTGCCGCCCCCAAATCTTGTGCCGCCCGGGGCGTACCGCCCCCTCCGCCCCCCCCTTTGCTACGCCAGTGCTCAAGACATGAGGTATTTCTGCTAGTGGCAATTCCTGGTCACCCATCAGCTATCGCAGGAGACAAGGCCCAGCCCCTTAGCACCGAATAAAGTCTATCCCTCGAGCTTAGCATTAGACATTGATGTTTTGCAAGCTGCTTCTCCGTGGTCATAATAACTATTATTGCAAGTTATAAGACACAATTGTGAACGCCAAATGGCTGAGGAACTAGGTAAAAGGATACATAGAACAATTATGCTTTTTGTTCCACCTCTTGGTAAAGTGTTCTGGGGACTCAAGGTGCAGGAGTCGATACACCTCAGACTGCAAATTTACATTCACAGAGATGCTGTCACAATTTGTGGTTTCAGCACCTGTGAGGAAGATCAGACTGTCATAAGCCTTACATTTTTCACCCTTACAAGATAATTGAAAACAACTTCCTTGTGTGAATACTAGAAACATTTGTTGGCATGATGCGGAGGCTTGCAAACAACGAATTTCACTCGTTAGCTATGTTGAGCTGGAGAAGACTGTGGCATTCGCACGGGCTTCGCAACTTTCTCATTGTCCACAATAATAAAGTTTTAGCCATGCTTTGTTTCTCCACCATTTTTAATATCCTACAGCAGTTTAACAGCAAATGGGTATGGGAATGTGTATGGATTTTGGTGTCAAGCTAAAAGTAGGTGGCATTTTGTTTAGAGACTAATACAAATATAGGAAATGTTCTTGGAAGGACAAAGAAGCAGGACTTCACCATCTCCTTCCAGGATACGACTTTTTCTGTTAACACGTCACGGTATCATACTCTTTCACAAGGCGACCTTTTACAGGATGAACTACTGCAGTGTTGTCTATGCAGGGCTCACATCCAGATGTATGGGGGAGTTCCAAAGAGCACAACCCACAGTAACGTGCCTCATCCAAGTTACCGGTTACATCACAGCAGACAGGGACATCTTAAGGATTCTGGTGGTCCTGGTCCAAACGTATTTTGGGGCCCCTGTTTGGAACAGTTATCAATTTAGGATCCAATTTCAGCTCTTTCATGACCTCTTTGGCCAGGTCACTGACAGGGCACAGGCACACTGGTCCAAATTCTAAATGGGTTTACATCTAATAGTCAGGGCTAGTGACGGGTGTTTTCAATATTGTAACACAGCAGCAGCTCACTAATATTACTGCAAATAATCTCTGTGACACCCTCCCATTTCTTATATGTGAGGCCCTGTGTTGATCTAAAATAACTTTTTTATGGCTGTTGCATGAATCATAAACAAAACATTTCTTTGCAAAATGTCTGTAATAGACTCTCACACATCGCCCACATTAAATTAAATAAAAGGAAAACGGTATTTAAAACAATATGTTTAAGAATTATTCAAGGTCATCAGGGCAAGACTCTGCAGAACAGAGCAGGCTCTATCATGGCACCCCTTGAAAGGCTGGGGCCCACTTTGCCCATGCCTTAAAACGTCTATGACACCAGAGTTGAAGTCTCTACATTGTCTACCCATCAAGATAGGGTAAGATTCAGAAGCCTGTGCCTCATCCACAAGGTATTGCATTGACACGTTCCCGACAAACTTGTGAAGCTGATACTTGCATACCCCTTGACCAGACACCAAAAGCTGGCCTCTCAAAACCAACTCTTGCTCCTCCTCTTTGGATACAAATGTGGAGATCCTTTTCCTCACATGAACTTGGAATTCTCTTCTTTTTGGGGACTTTGGATAGTTATTGCTGGGGTCGAGACCTTCATATTTCATCCAATCATTTGGCCTAAGCTCTTCATGTCCACTTGTGTGTGGCATCCTTCAAGTCTAAATCGACTGATGTAGCTCACACCCCCAATGTCTACCTAATAAGTCTGTTTGTATATGTTATTTGTATCACGCAAACCTAGACAAAAGGCAGCATATAGCTCAACAGAGTCAAAGGAGGGGAAGCTGTTTCTGAGAGCAGAAGAGAACTGTAACTACTGCATCTGGGTCTCTCCCAGGCCTTCTTTTGCCACCACCCTCTCTGCACTTCTCCTCTGCACTGCTATTTTCTGTGCCTTTCTTTTCTGTAGCCGTCCCTGGTGCTTACCCCCTCTTCTGTGCTTTGCGCTCTCATGGACTCCTATCTTCTTTGTGCCTCCTCCTTGAGCACCTCAACTCACCCCTAACCCTCACCTCTTACATCAACCATCTACATCCACCCTTGTGTGCCTTCCATCGCCCCTGCACCTCCCGCCCATGTCAGGCCATCACTACTGCCGGCCCAACCACATTAGGCTGTCACAACAGTCTAAGTCACCAGCCAGCATGGGGGGGCCATCACAGTAAGCAGACTTTTTACAATAATAATTTTCCTGCAGTCTCATTCTTTTTTTTAGAAATAATGTGGAGGGGAAATTCAGTACAAATTTACAATTCTTGACAAAATCCTGTAAAAATAAGTTTGCTTCATTTGTTGTTAAAATTCTTAAAGGTGGCCCATTTGGTCCCTCTGTGTAACTGTTTCTGTCAAATATATAAATGTCCAACATGGCTACTTTTTTCTTTAAACATTTTTGGGATGAGAATTCCTGTCCGTGTGATAGTTTGAGAGGTACGGGTTACAGTTAGAGGTATTACAAGCCACTTTGCTGAGCCTGGAGTCAATCATAACCTAACCATGTCTACTGTGCTTAACTCCAAATCACAGAAGGTTGTCAAGTCTCTCTCAAAGCTCAAGGAAGCAGCACCTTTTAACTATCAATGCGAAATAGAAAAAAAATAATTTTTATATATGTTTTACTAATAGACCAAAATAGTAAAAATTTCACTGCCGTCTATTACCAATAACCTATATAACAAGCATTTGCAATGCAATAGGTCTCGCATTACTGATAGTTTGAGGTATTGGCGTTGCAAATAATAATGCAACGCCAATAGCTCATACTTTCAGTAATGCGAGACCTAGTGCATTCCAAATGCTTGCGTAGTGAGCCAGGAACCAGCATTGTATGTCTCAGTGCAGTACTGCAAGCTTCTCCTAGAGGTCCCTAGTGAGCAAGGCACCAGCACTGTTTGTCTAGGTGCAGTACCGCAAGCTGCTCCTAGAGGTCCCTAGTGAGCAAGGCACCAGCATGCTTGTCTAGGTGCAGTATCGCAAGCTGCTCCTAGAGGTCCCTAGTGAGCAAGGCACCAGCACTGCATGTCTAAGTGCAGTACCGCAAGCTGCTCCTAGAGGTCCCTAGTGAGCAAGGCACCAGCATGCTTGTCTAGGTGCAGTATCGCAAGCTGCTCCTAGAGGTCCCTAGTGAGCAAGGCACCAGCACTGCATGTCTAAGTGCAGTACCGCAAGCTGCTCCTAGAGGTCCCTAGTGAGCATCATAAACTTTTGATCACATATGGTACTGCACCCTGCAGAAGATATGGTAAATCCACCCTTCCCATAATGCATTGCATGCAAGACAGTACCACAAGTACATTCAAATAGCTATGTCCATATATACAATTAGTAGCTTTGAAATGTGACAAAAGAAGTATTATATTAATTCCGGATTAGGTTGTACTCTATTTGGAGCTGATGAAGGGAAATTTATAGAAGGTCTAATATAAATGTGAGATGTGCTAGCGAGTAAAGTAACCACTGCCAAGCTAGTTTAGGACCAAGTGAGTGTCCTGTGTGAAGGCCTTTAAGAAATAGTGCCTTGAGGCTGTAATTAAAATCTAGGGCGTAACAACACATGTAACAGGGGAGGTTACAAGAAGAGACAAGGCAATACTAAGGAGGGACTACTAAGCCTAATGACCAATGAAAAGCCACCATTTACAAAGGACAGGAGCCAATTAAAAAGATGGGCGGAAAGTAGGCAGAGCTTTATGCCCATATCCTGAATACAGCATGTCTCGAAGAGAGCGCAAGCGCTGCCTAGGCGAGACCTAAAAATCAGATTTCTCTATAAATGGCAGTTCAAGACAAACATTTTTCCACGTAGACCGACACATGTTGTACAAATGACTGTGCCTAAAGTCTGCATTGACAAAGGCTCCATGTAGATAGCATGGTGCCGTGGTCATTGTGCCATAGGGCACAAGCTGCACTTCACTGATGAGGCCCCAAAAGACCGAAATACATCTAGGCTTGCTTGTGTTCTTGTCTAGAGGGGAGCTGGTCTGGAGGTTCGGACTAGACAGTACCTATTGGAACAGGACCAAGTCTGATTTGCATATGGATGATCTCAGTCAGGGACTGGGACTCAAAGCAGCCCTGGCAATTTTGTCGGATCTTCCCCCAGGTGAGTAGGGGGCGCAAGTGTGAAGCACTGCTGCTTTTCTTACTAGGGGCCGATATTGCAGCACCACTGCAAAACCGGCCCCCAGTAATATAACCGGCCCACAACGCTGCAAGACCAGCCTCCACCCTTCCAGCCTTCCGGGGAAACGGCCAGTCCGGCCCTGGTCTCAGTCTGAAGAACCACAGTGAGCAAAAACGATAGTTTGAAATGTCGCCCACGGTAATTACCTATGGTTGAGATTAGCTCATGCATTGCATCCATCACTTGTTTTTTGTTTTCCTTACCAGCAGAAAGAAATATTCCTATAAACTGCTTTCCTTAATCCTTAATCAACAAGTGCTTTCATGATCCCCTGCAGCCGAGGCATGATTCCGCCTCCTGGGACTTGCAGGGGGCACAGCTCTTGCAGCACTGACACTTTTCCTCTCTGGGGCATGTGCATCAGTCAGCTGTCTGTCACACCGAGGAACACTCGGCCTGCTTGCTTAATTCAATCTTCCGTAATAAATTAGAGCGGAGATTAGCAACTGCCCTCGGGGGTCACAAGGGCCTGAATTCCACAGGGCCTTGGAATTGAGGAGCATCAATTATGGCCACAATTCGGAGCCAAGGCAAGGCGGGCTCGGCGGAAAGCCGAGAAGGCTTCCCGTCTGTGGCCTGTGCCGGTGAAGAATCCGACAGCCACAGTCGGTGGCAGCTGCGGCAGCCATGTTCTGCAGCCACAGGCATCACGTGATCTTGGCCTATGGCATCCAAGTTCTTTGTGTACCTATGTATGGCCGTAATTATGGAATTTATCAAATAGATGCAAGAAATATTCAAGAGCACATTTTGCATTGCACAGCCACAGTGACAACAAGCACTTTTTGTAAAAAGCCTCAATCCAGATGAAGGAGTTTCTAAGAGAAGAGAGATATTGTGGTTGGTGATTCATTTGGGAGGTTAAGTTCAGCCAGGATGTTTTTTGGCAAATGATAGTCTGAGAGGATAGACATGATCACAATAAGGCAGTTGTTCTACAAATACATTTTCTGAAACCACATTACTTGTAAAAATGAAGGGCTAAATATCATGGGCCATGCTTTACTTATACATTGGATTCAACTAGTTCCACATGCCACCTCAGCAGAACTTGGGGTGACTTAAATCCATGAAGGGAGTATCTGGTCAGGCACCAGGGGTTGATGTGGGCGGGAGCTTTTGGGAACGGTTTTCCCGATATTTTTACTAACAATTCCCATACTTTTTGTTGCCTTGCCCCAAATTCGCTGACCCCACCCTGATTACACTCCTGTTAAATCCCATACTTTTTTATGCACTTCACCCTCTGTCAGGCACAAGGTTTGTAAATGTGGCAGTGGTTTGTGATAGTTTGCTCTCTCTTGTCTGCGCCTGCTTGTAAAGTTTGACTGGGGATTTGGTCCTCAGCTGAAAGAGGACTGAGCTGCAGTGCCTGAGGTCTCAAGTTTTACTGTCCTTACAGTTATGCCTCTTCTGAAAAGTCATATTTTTGCTTTGATTCGGTTTAGCTAATTTGGTTTCTGTCCATAATCTTTACGCACATCATAAAAATGGAATTATTAACATGTAAATGTCCACAGATTATATTGAACATGTACAGTTATAATGGCACGAAATACCATCTCCTCCCCGCCTCGATAAATCCCTAATGACAGTCACCAGTAGAGGAATAAACCTAGAGCTGAAAGTTCTGGCCGCTTGCATTATAAATATGGCGCATAAGCTGAGCTCTCAACAGGAGTCTGCTCATTGGCAGATGAAGTTAACATAACATGTCCGGTGCACACTAGTCAAACCCCTTTTGATAGGTTTTGAGTTTTAACCCCAGCTTGAGAGGACAAACGTCTGGTGTGCCCCAGGTCTATGACAGTGAGCCCCAGGGCAGCTGGCACTGTGTATTGTTTACAGACAACATCTCCACAGCCACACAAAACACAGGAAGCGATGGTTGGGAATGCAGCCTCCATCTCTGTTTAAAGTGTGTTGTGCGGGCTTGGCCGTGCCTTTAGGTCATTTCACTGTTCAGGTATTGCTCCTGTCAGGCCACAGGCTGGTCTACTTTAACTGACTTGGTGAGGCTCAGTGAGAAACAAAAGATCCTTCCTGTATCCAAACTCGGACAGGCTTCAAGATGAATTCTAGGGGAGGGGGAATCAGTGGACCAGCCTTTAAGGGCATGCAGGGAGACTACCTTTAAGCCCTATAGAGCACCATGCAACCTTAGGGGCTACCTACATCTGGTGGGACCCCAGCCCAAGTCTACACCACCTCTCATGTTTGCAGGCACTCTCATGCACACATCATGCAATCAGGGGAAATCATGAGCTGAGCCATGATCTGTTACATGGATTGCACCAAGGAGGAAAAGTTGCAGTTTCTCCACTTGAATACTGGTGAAGAGGTCTGTACCCCACTACAATAATTATAGGCCACCCACAGTTAGCATACTCACGGTCTGGGCATTGGGCGGCAGCGACCTATGTCAAAAGCAGTACCACTTTCAGTAGACCCCCATCGACCAACAGAGTCTAGCACCTTTGCCAGGAAAAATTATCAAAGTGTTTTTTTAACTTAAAATGATTTTTTTTAATGTAAATGGCTTTAGGAACAAAGACCCGTTCTCTTGTGCAGGAAATGCACATGGTGTTTCAGCACACCAGGCAAAATACCAATTCACCTGTGGAGTGCTCTCCACACACATGTTTTAGTAACTTCTCATCCATTTAAGCAAAAAGCACATTTTTTTTGTTAATATTTGCAGATTATGCAGCTGATGATGGATTATGTGGCAAATGCGGCAACAATTATGTGCTACTGCCACTGAATCACAAAGTTCCAGGGGCACTGATCATAACCGATGCTTGCCCAGGAGCAATAGCCACTGACCTGGGTTAGTCTAACTACTATTTACATAGTACTAACCGAGCTGGAAAGCAGTAAACCAATATGCTCGTCAGTGGGGCATGAGGACTGAGCCCAGGGAGAAGGAGTGACTCTGGATTTTATAAAATAATGAAGAACAAGAAGGGCTGGTTGTGTTGATAGGTGGGAGAAACGGAGGGCCCTCGACGAGTTCAGTGAGGCAGTCCTTGAAGAGGCGTGTCTTAGGTTCCTCTCTGAACGGCATAGATAGCTGTATGGGGGATGTTCTCGATTCAGAGTGCCTAGAAGGATAAGGCTTGACATCTGGTTTTCCCCTTTTTGGCAATTCTTTATACTGAGCCTGATGAGGTCAACATTGCCCCTGTCTGAACTGGTTGGCTTTTCAGCCAGATATGCTGAGTAGTCAGTGCTTACAGCAGGGTGATGGTCCACGGTTTCAAGAGGTTTGGGGCCTAGTAAATAGACAGATGTTATCGACCTGCAGTAACACTTTGAATATAAATCTGCTCTTCCCTGTGTATACTTATCTTGACAATGTTTGTAGTTGATATATAGACCATCAAGGTAAGTAGATGTGGAGTTAAGAACAGTAAATCTACACTTCTCTGTATATTCTTACCATGATGATATGCTTGTAGCTGATATTCTGGGTAAGATGTGTAGACCATCAAGGTAAGAAGTTGAGGAGTTAAGAATTGTAAAACTACACTTCCCTGATATATACTTACCGTGACGAAATGATTGTAGTTGATATTGTGGATACGATAAATAGATCATCAAGATAAGTAGATGTGGAGTTAAGAATAGTAAATCTACACTTCCCTATGGATAATTACCTTGACGATATGTTGGTAGTTGAGATTCTGGACAATATTATTTCAGGTCGATTGAATAACAAGCATTGGCAAAGCCAATAGGTTTTGTCTATGCAAATTCTATTGGTTTTGTCAATATTTTTAGGTCTCGCGTGCGTTGCAGGGCAGAGCCCTGCTCCGCCTCCGCGAGAGATTTTGTAAGAGAGGACTTTGAGAAGAGGGCTTTAAGCCCCGCCCCTCATTTCCATTGGCTGGCGTCACCGTTTATGCTAAACGGTGGCCTGCCATTGGAAATGAGGGTTTTCTGTTCACGCCCTTTGTCTCCGAGCCGGACTGGCTCGCCTGCTTCACGGCTGTCGTGAAGCACTTTCTTATCTTTATGGGGCCATGTGTTTAAACACATGGCCCCATAAAGACAAGAGCTCGGTCCTCTTTCACTTTCAGGACCGCGCTTTTTAAAAAATTATAATGTTGGTATGCGCTGTACTTAACATGCCTCCTGACAAGATCCCTGGCACTTAATTTTTTAACAAATTAATCAATGGGTGTAATATCGTTTCACAAGCCCCGTCACCACCCACTGCACGCGTGTACATGTAGCACAGAATTCCCGGGAGCTATAATTACACGCTGAAGTCAAAATCCTTGCTTTATATCGATTTTACGAGTGGACGATCCCGTCCCACCCGGTGCAAACTCCGGGCGCAGCCAGTATTTCGTGTGGGACAGGCCGTTCAGCGTTACTTGTATCTCGGAGTGTGCCAGATGTTTACTACCAGATTTAAGTTTTATGGACATCACGAATATTGGCCTTTTCATAGATCAGGTTTTTCCCAAATGTACAATTTGAACACAGCAATCCGCCACAAACAAACAATATTTCCTCGAAAGGCGCAGCATTTAAAATGTTAACATAATAACCCACAAGCAGAGATCGCCAGCGCGTTTTCAGGGCACCGGTGACGTATCACGCACTGCTGGCAGACAGTTGTTCCCACACACTACCTGCACTCACTGTCCCCTCACAATCCCGCTGCGCACACCTTCACCGAGCAGCCCCCCATCGCTGCACACAGCCCGCCAGCAGACAGTCATTACACACACTGGTTCACCCTCTCCTTGCTTCCTCACCACCTGCACGGATGCAACCTTCACACGGTGATTCCATACACTCACTATCACCCGTGCACACATCCACTCTCCCCACAGTGACTTCTTGCAGTGTGCGCCCTATTCACACCTCAGCCACACGCGTGCACACACAGTCCCGGTAGACAGGGACTTCCCCCCATACAAACTCACTCCTTTCAAGATCTCACTGTGACGGCTCACTACCAGACGCGCACCTCTGATCACTCCCCGAGTTACACCTTCAACCAGTCGCGCGCTGCCCGGCCTGCCTCCCGTGGGGCATCCAATCTCACACCCGAGTAGCGCCCGTTTACACACTTATCACACTATCAGCTCCATCCTTTTGTTGTTAGCCGCTGCCATGGCACTCCTCACTCTGGTAGTGCCCCCGGCCTCACCCTCTTCAATGCCTCGATGAAGTCTGCAGCGATCCCCTCTCGTGCACAGCTCCCAGGCACACGTCAGTGCCCTTCTCACACCAGCAATGTCCCCTCTCCCCCTTGCAGGGCATCCCTTGCCCCCTGCAGCCCCTGTCCCCGAACCCCTTAGTACCCTTCTCACCCCCGAAGTACCGCTTGTCTACTACAGTTCCCTTTCGCTCCTTCTTCAGCACATCTGTTATCCCCACCAGGCCCTCTCTCGCTCGAGCAGTGCAGCTTTCACACCACCTGGAGTTATTTCTCACCTCTAGCAGAGCCCCTCTCACCCTTAGTAGCGCCACTCTCATCCCCAGCAGCACCCCTCACAGCGTCCTCTCACCCCCCGCAGTGCCCCTCACACCCTCGCAGCGCCCATCACACCCTTAGCAGCACCCCTCTCAAGCTTTGGCAACACTTTTTCAGTCTGACACGTATTGGAATGCATATAAACGCCCTAGATTTGCTTTTGACTCAGAACAACATTGCTTTTAAAGTCTGGCCTCAAGGACAAAGCACCTTCGGTGCTATTTTTTGTCACCATGTCACTACATAGCACACTAGTTTTCTTTGCGCTGGCGTTTTCTTATGTGAACCAAGTTGTTCTCAAATATAAAGCGCTAGATTACTGTTTGCCACAAAAGCGCGGTGTAAAAATACCATATGGAAAGTATGATATATTGTTGTGTGTGCTCAACGCGGTTAATCATTAGACTGGAATTAGCTTCAATGGGAGCAGCCACAGCTGCTCTCTGGGATAATTTCGGTATCTTATGCATGCTGCGGGTCCACCTCTTGGGCTATTGGCCTTTGCTGAATGGACAAACCTGATGGGACAATATCTGTCAATATGGTTATCTTGGCGCATGGCCAGTGACGAATAATGCAAACCTGATGGGGCAGTATGATGCTTGCATTTTCAAAATTATGTACATCGAAGCCATCGCTGTTGCATATTTATCTTATGCAACTAACAACCATTGACAAAGCCAATAGTCCTGGCTTGTAGTAGATGTAATGTTACTTGTTGTATATGGATGGAATGACGAAGTAGCAAAATACCAGTGGGGCGACACACTATGCCGAGAATGGATTTTCAGTTTGGGTTTTTAAGCCACGCCCTTCATTACATCGACCACGCCCCTCTGGGAGCCCCCACAAGTTTTTTCATTCCACTTAAAGCCCTTCCTCCGGTATAGTGACTTCCTGCTGAACAGGGAGAACAAGTTCACTCAGGCCATCATACCTGCCAACTTGAACAACCTGCATCGGCAAAAGGCAATAGGTTTCGCCTATATGAAATCTATTGGGTTTGGCAATTTTTTTTTTTTTTTTACATATTGCATAGCAGTTGAGCTTCTGTGAAACATGGCTTAATGTAAAAAAAAAAGTGCTATGATGCGCGCACCATTGACTGCGTCATAGTGCTTTTTTTTTTTTTACCATAAGCTATGTTGCGCAGCAGCTCGAGTGCTGTGTAATATGTAAAACAATTGACAGAGCCAATAGATTTTGTAAAGGCGTAACCTGCTGGCTTTGCCAGTGCTTGTTGTCGGTGGTTGGAAGGGGGCAAGAGTGTCTTGAGCAGCCTGGTCAGGACGCGGCTGCAGCTCATTTAAAATAAGCATTTGCTTTGCAACAGGTCTCCCATTACTGAAAGTTTGAGTTATTGGTGTTGCATTATTATTTGCAACGCCAATAGCTCAAACCTTCATTAATGCGAGACCTATTGCATTGCAAATGCTTGTTTTACATGTTGCACAGCAGTTGAACTGCTGTGCAACATGGCTTAAAGTAAAAAAAAAAGCCCTACGATGCAGACAATGCTGGCCGCGTCATAGCGCCTTTTAAATTACTTTAAGGCTTGTTGCACAGCAGCTCAACTGCTGTGCAACATGTAAAAAAACATTGACAAAACCAATATATTTCGCATAGGCGAAAGATATTGGCTTTGCCAATGCTTGTTTATAATGAGCTAAGAGAATGTTATTTAAGGGCTAGCTTGAGAACTCTAAATGTATCTTTTGTGGGTTTATTTTCTATAAAACATCACTCAATTGCATTTGTCAGGTGGAAAAGAGACGAGGGTGAGAAACAAAGGATGAACAGCAGGAGGAGGGTGTGGGCGGGGTTAAGACAAGCAATAAGTGGGAGAATTAAACAACAGTCAGCAGGGAGGAGGGAGGGGAGGGGTATCAAAGCAATGGACAGCAGGGAGGAGGGCAGGTGGATATTGAAGCAATGGACAGCATGGAGGAGAGCTGGGGTGGGTATTGAAGCAACAGACAGCAGGAAGGAGGAAGGGGTATCGAAGCAATGGATAGCAGGGAGTAGGGCGGGTGGATATCGAAGCAGTGGATAGCAGGGAGGCTGGCGGGGTGGATAACAAAGCAATGGATAGCAGGGAGGAGGGCGGGGTGGATATCGAAGCAATGGATAGCAGGGAGGAGGGCGGGTGGGTATTGAACAATGGACAGCAGGGAGGAGGGCGGGGTGGGAACAGGGACGGACTGGCCGTAGCGGGCACCGGGCGTTTCCCCGGTGGGCTGCCAGGGTGGGGGCCGTTTTTGTTACCGGGGGCCCTCAATAGATCGGCCCCCGGTAACAAAATCGGCCGAAACCCGCCCTTGTAAACAGCTCAGCCGCACCCCCTCAGCCCCTCAGGGGGGCTGGCCGAGGAGTTTGCCAGGGCCGGTTTCGGTTCCCAGTCTGGCCCTGGGTGGGGATTGAAGCAATGGACAGCAGGAAGGAGGGGGGGAGGGGTATCGAAGCAATGGACAGCAGGGAAGGGGTGTTGAAGTACAGACAGCAGGGAGGAGTATTGAAACAACAGACAGCAGCAACGAGGGTTGGAGAGGGGTATCCAAACAACAGACATCAGGGAGAAGGGGGTATCGAAACAACGGACAGCAGGGAAGAGGGTGGGGTAAAGCGCTGACCAATGGGAAGCAAGGAAAGGAGGGTGATGTGAGAGTCATGTGGGAGCCAGCCAATGGTAAGTGAAGGTAAGTAATGGGCAGGCTCTAAGCCCTTTTTAGGTCTCGCGTCTAGCGTTGCAGTGCGAAGCACTGCTCGCACAGCGCGAGACCTCTTGTATGGGCTTCAGAAAGCTAACCACACGCTTGTGCGTGTGGTTTTGCTTTCGCAGGCTGGCATTGGCTGTAGCGTGCTTTTTTTTAAACAACGGCACGCAATTGGGCAAAGGCGGGCGCATGTCCCGCCTTTGCTCCGCCCATTCCCGTCCGTGTCTAGGACGCGCATCAGCGCGCGGCACAGACGACAGGCTCCCTCGCCCCCCGCTCCTCTGTGGTGCGCGCGCACCACAGGTTTCGATTCTGTGCTTGTCTTCTCAATGGATTCTGCATTCTGTCGCGACTGTACAGAGAAAATAAAAATAATCCCCAGAGGAAGTAAGTTTTCCTTGAAACTTCAGCCAATGATGTATTTACATTATGTTTCATCAATCCTACTTAACAGCCTGACACTGAAGAAAACAAACTATTTACGACCGCTATTGGTGCCAGCCAGCAAGGATGTATTGCGCAAACGAGCAGAGCAGGGAGGCGGTTTAAACACACAGCCTTCGGCGGTGGATAGAAAGCTAATTAAACGCCATTTTTAAACTCTAGGGAGGCTTCTAAATCATTAGTGTCAAACACCGCATCCTACTGTCAAAATACAGGGCTGCTCCTGACCTGCACAGATTAATGCTGCGTTTCTTATTTTTGTTACATATATTTCAAACTACAGCTGTAAGGGAATGTGTTAAGACATGGTACACAGTGAAATGTGATAGTTTTGTTGTCGGCCTACAGGCAATACATAGCAATTTTGGTAGGGAAAGTATACCTTAAATAAAATGTATAATGTTAAAATAATGATGATAAAAATACTTTTCATTACTTACTTTTTCTAAATTAAGCTGTAAAGTTCACAGTTATTGGCTGACACTAAAAATAAGGTTTTTATATTACCGTTTCTTATTGGCTGTCATCTAATTCTTCTGCCAGGGCAAATAAGTTCCACAGCAAAATGTCACATACCTGAGGTTTGCAGATGGGTTCTGTGGGCGCAGGTACCTCCATCGGCGTCCCATTTATACGAACCAGGTATCATTGCTGAAGACAATATGCAAAACAAAAACAGACAGGAGGTAAACAGATCTGCTTAATTCTGGTTCAGCAGGTGCTCTCGCTCCCTTCAGCGTCAGTATAGTGACAACAAAATACAGACGTCTGCCTCAAAAACACCTCCTCGGTGGGATTAAATGACAGCCGCAAAATACCCAACAATAAATTATGATTTCAAACAAAGACACCAGGTACAGCTCACATCGTTGAGGAAACAGTTGTTTTTGTTAACAGAGTCGTAAGACAATGCAGACAAAGGTTAAAACAGACTTCTAGCACTTGAGAGTAAAATTGTACTGCTGTGTGTCATGTTTTCTTTGTTAATAACATGAGAAACAATTAATATTATGGAACGAGGGCAAAGCAAGTTTGAAAGCCCAACTAGTCGAGGTCTGCCAAAGAAAAACACCAAAAAAAGAATTGAAGAGGACAATACTTTCTAGGACCTATTTAAGTAAAGTATGTTTGGGAGCATGACACAAACATGGCTGTATAAGCACAACCCATGCCATCACATCACACATACAACAAGATGTTTAAACAAGCATTGGCATAGCCAATTGGTCTCGCCTTTGGGACCTTATAAGTGTTTAGTTATCCAGCACAATTTCCTTGGTGCAACAACATCAACTGTTGCATGGCTAAACACTTATAAGGTCCCAAAGGCGAGACCTATTGGCTATGCCAATGCTTTTTTTTTTTGCAGATTTATATAGCGTGAACTCGACCCGAAGGTATTGGAGCGCTATAGCAATGCTTCCTTTATTATAAAACATGGGTACTCGCGAACATTTTGCAGGGGTCAAAAAGTTTGGTCGTTGGTGTGACGGAGGGCCACACTGATGCCAGTAGGAGGAATGTTTGGTGTATGCAAGGCAACCTATGTACGTCTACTGCCTGAATTGAATTGCACAATGTGGAACTAGAAAACCTGGCATGAATCCTGACTTCCCCACTTAACGAAATTGTGTGATCATAGGCAATGGTTTTATTTTACTTTCCCTCCATTATCACAAATGAGAGGGCCTCGAAATACATGCCTTTATGATGTACGCCATACAAAACCTGTGTTTGATTTAATAAACTATGATGTTTATATATACTAGCAACCCTGTTCACTCAAAGGGTGCACATAACAACTGACTTGCCTCTTAGTTTACGATTGCCAGAAAAATGCTTCTCATTGCACTGATATCTGATTTACTAAGATGAAACCGTTCTGCTTGTTAATAAAGTACGCTTTTACATTTTGAAGAGCCTCCTGCACGAAGTCTATAAATAAAGGTCTTTCTAAAGTTAAGCAGTGCAGGACACCCTATTTGCTTCCTCTCTCTACCAGCAATTAACCTTTAAATACATGCTTCTCCATTTATTTAACATATTTTTAATGTTAGTGCTATGTCGAATAAATAGGAGCCCAGTGCTGCTGTTGACCAGGGGTCCGCACATAGAGGTCAGGAGGGCTGCACTTTGAGTACAAACTTTGAGTAAAACTCTGCCAAACCGATAAAAGATCTAAGATCATCTTTGGATTGGGATGAAGGAGCTTTAACTATGGCTTCATGGAGTTTTTTCTTTGGTTTAATATCGCAATCACTTATCTCTTGAATAAGATAAGTAACTTTTATTTCAGCAAATTTACACTTGGTATTCTCTTCCGTTCAACCGTCTTCTTTAAGGATTTTGAATACATTTCTTAAAACCTCATCATGATCTTACGTGTTACGTCCCATTATTAAAAAGTCATTTTGAAAAAATGGCACACCTGGCATATCACCAAAAAAGCTGCGTCATAAGCCTTTGAAACACTTAAACAGCGCGCTCGAGTACAAAATGCATACACCAGAACTGGAAACACCTGAAAGGTGTACAAAACAAGCATTTGCAATGCAATAGGTCTCGCATTGACGCGAGTTTGAGCTATTGACTGCAAATAACAATGCCTTTTATTTTTGTTTTCTTTTTAAAAACATAAATAAAAGGCATTGTTATTTACAATGCCAATAGCTTAAACTTGCGTAACTGCGAGACCTATTGCATTGCAAATGCTTGTTAAGATTGTATTTATTTAAAATACAAGAGATTTTGCAAGTACAGTGCAAGCCCTGTGCAGGCAAAACCTAAAAATTACTTGACATTTTGTCATACAAAAAGCCGGCACATGTCCTTCAGGGCGGTGTACGCACCCTTATTTAGAGCGTGTGACCTGCCTTAGAAACATCTTCACCCTCCCAACATGCCAAACGCTTCCTATAGCCTTCAACAGAGATCACCCGCCCTGAAAACCTTCCGCGCCCTCCAAAAAGTGTTCAGCTGTATTGACTGAAATGGAATCGCTCTCCACAAACACTTGACTTCTCCCTTGATAGAAACTCGTAGGATAAGACGTACGTGTTTAACCCCCTTCCCTTTTGAGCTAACCTGTCAGCCCCCATTGTGTGAGGGCAAGAACCCCTTCTAGTAAGTTCTTTGTTAGAGAGGGAAATCTCACACCCTCGGAGGGCAGTGCATAGTGCGCTATGTGTGTTCCGATTCCTGCCATGTATTTGCTGACTGCCAGCTAGGCAAACACTGCCAGCCCCGCCAGCCGCCCCTTGCCCACACTGTAGTCACCCCATATTGAGAGCCTTTATGTCCTGGTCTCAGTGACTTCCCCCCTTTTCTTCCGTGACCTGCTGTCATGAGCTGGCTAATTAAAGGCAAACAGGCCTGCCTTTCCCTGGGCTACCTACGCCTTCAGGGGCCTCCCACCCGCCTGGCTGAGAAGGGACAGCCACACACCCGTGGGCACCGGGAGCTCTCACTCCGCCATGGACAGTCCTGGCGCAGTGACCTGCTTCCAGGGCCCCTGCTGGCTCTACACAGCTGGGGTCCGCCGAGCTGCTGCTAGGAAGGAATGGGGGAGCTGCCGGAACCTCGTGCTGCAGGTAGGTGGGGAGGGGCGGGCGCTGCTAATGCTTTGTGTACATGGAAGCTTAAAGCCTTGGGGAATCCGAGCGGCGGGGCCCGGGGCTAGGGTTTCACTGCTGGGAGCGTGGGATCGCAGGAGGACTGCTGCACTCTGAACGGGGCAGGCTCCCAGCCAGCATGCCAGAAGTCACTGAGAAGGATGCTCCAGCCGAGCAGGCGGTCCCAGGCGGATGCTTGTGAGCAGAGGGGGGAAGCACTGGGTCCAGGGCGGATGAATCTGATCAGAGGGTGGAAACCAGTCACTTGGAGCCCGGGATCCCAAGCAGATGCTTGTGAGCAGAGGGTGGAAGTCAGTCACTTGGAGAACTGGGTCTTGGATCAGTGCCTGTCAGAAGAGGGCTGAAGACAGCCACATTGAGGATAGGTTCCCAGGCGGATGCATGTGAGCAGAGGGTGGAAGCCAGTGACTTGGGGCACTGGGTCCAGGGCGGATGCTTCTGAGCAGATGCTTGTGAGCAGATGGTGGAAGCCTTTCCTGTAGTGCGCAGGGTCCCAGGCAGATTCTTGTGAGCAGAGGGTGGAAGCCAGTCACTTAGAGCCCTGGGTCCAGGGAGGATGCTTGTGAGCAGAGGGTGGAAGCCAGTCACTTAGAGCCCTGGGTCCAGGGCGGATGCTTGTGAGCAGAGGGTGGAAGCCAGTCTCTTGGAGCACAAGATTGTGAGCGGATTGTTGTGAACAGAGGGTGGATCCAGTCACTTGGACCACAGCGCCCCAGGCTAATGCTTGTGAGCAGAGTGCGGAAGCCAGTCACTTATATCCAGGGTCCTAGGTGGTGCTCGGGAGCTGAGGGTGAAAGCCAGTGACTTGGAGCACGCGGTGCCTGGTGGTGGAAGTGTGCAGAGCCAGGTCTGGAAGTTATTGAGACACAAGGCTCGAAAATGCCTAAGAACTGCAGTGTCTTCCAAGCACTGGCAGCGGCGCTCTGCTGCTTCTATCAGCGAAAATCAGTCTTTGGACTCAAGGTGAGTACTATTTTTATATAGCCTTCAGTTGCATACCCTTATTCATTATGTTATAATGTCACTAACTTTATGTCATCATTTTTCTTTAAAAATAACTATATTTGAAAGAACATGACAGAACATATTTTCTGTGTTCTATATAACTATGTACACTGCATCTTGCATCTTCTAGCAAGGCATTTTAGTTGCATGCACACATTTATGTCAATATATTTTAAAGCTTGAGACAGATAGCGTATTCTAACCTGGGAAATTGCAGGGAAGGCAGCCTTTTTATTTTAATATTTGTATGCTGGAAACACAGCGACGACAATTCAATCCAGCAGGAACTGATAAAAAGCAAAGAAAGGCTATTTGGAAACACTAAATGAATGCCTGTGCTCACTTAAAAGTTTCACTTGATGCTGTTTTTCATTTGTGGTGGCATCCACTATGAATTTAATTTTATGGACTCTTGAGAAAGTGTTAGAAGCCAAAAACACACTCCAGGCATTTTGAAAGGAGTTGTGACAGAAAACAGGATATAAATTTGTATTTTTGCCACGAGCAGAAATTGTGTATCTTCACGTCTTCAGCTACTAAAGAAATGATTCTGACTTCATTTGTCTGGCGGTATTTGTTCTTCGGTATTGTAATTGCATTTAGCGCTTACTGTCCCTGATGGGTCTTTGAAGTGCTTTCTGGCGAGTAGCACGCTACTCCAGAACCCAAGGTTTGAGGTTAATCTTGTGGTCCTTGTTGTTTAATGGGTTTACACTTGTGCTCTCAAGGAAACCATTCCATGCATTTACTGCAGTTTGTTTGTGCAAGATGAAGTGTATTGGTTTTAGGCGTGATCACTAGTGGGGGCTCTGTCAGTTCATGGATATTGTTGGTGTGATGACTAGATAGGCTAGAGGAGCTTAGGTATTGTTAGGTTGCATGGATACGGTTTCACAGAAGGAGAGGAAACCTGAAAACCACAGAAGCACGGAACGACCACGAGCGCCCTGAAGGAATACCACCAGCGCATAAGAGACACCAAACGGACCTTCATAAGAGACAAAGTCCAGACCAACGCCAAGGAACTGTTCAACGTCATACAGCAGTTCGCAAAACCCACCTGCGAAGCCACGGAAGTCACACCCTCCCAGGAACTCTGCGACAAGCTCAGATCCTACTTCCATCTGAAGATCAAGGCCCTCTACGACAACTTCAGCGAACCAACGACGAGCACCAACCCACCGCCGCCTATAACCCGACCATCGCGTCCTGGGATCCCGCTACCGTCGAACTCATCACAGCTACCATGAAGAAAACCCACTCAGGAGCCCCAACGGACCCTTGCCCACCGCACATCTTCCACAGGGCCGCCACCATCATCGCACCCGAACTTGAACGCACCATCAATGCCTCCCTCAGATCAGGCATCTGCCCGGACGACTGGAAACGGGCGGAGGTAAAACCCCTCCTCAAGAAACCATCGGCCGACCCAACGGACCTGAAAAACTACCGGCCCATCTCTCTCCTCCCCTTTGCGGCCAAAGTCACGAGAGACTCGTAAACGCCCAGCTGACCGCCTTCATAGAAGAGAACTCCATCCTGGACGCCTCCCAGTCTGGATTCCGCAGCAACCACAGCACCGAGACCGCCCTCCTCGCCGCCACCGACATCCGCATGCTACTTGACCAGGGACACACCACGGCCCTCATCCTTCTAGACCTCTCCGCAGCCTTCGACACCGTTTCACATCGCACTCTCGCAGCCAGACTACACAACGCGGGAATACAAGGAGCCGCCCTCGACTGGATCCAATCCTTCCTCTCCAGCAGAACCCAGAGGATCCGACTCCCTCCCTTCCTCTCCAAACCCACGGAAATCCACTGCGGAGTACCCCAGGGATCTTCACTCAGCCCCACGCTCTTCAACATCTACATGGGCCCCCTCGCCGCCATCGTCAAACAGCATGGGCTCACCATCGTATCCTACGCCGACGACACCCAGCTCATCCTCTCGCTCACGAAGAACCCCGAAGACACCAGACTCTGTTTCCAGGAAGGTATGAAGAACGTGGCAGCCTGGATGAAGGACAGCTGCCTGAAGCTAAACTCAGAGAAGACCGAGGTCCTCATCCTCGGTCCCTGCACCTCCGCCTGGGACAACACCTGGTGGCCCTCCGCCCTCGGGAGCCCACCCACCCCTACAGACCACGCTCGGAACCTCAGCATCATCCTTGACTCCTCCCTCTCCATGAACCGCCAGATCAACGCCGTTGCCCCCGCCAGTTTCAACTGCCTTCGCATCCTCTGTAAGACCTTCAAGTGGATCCCCCCCGACTGCAGAAGGACCGTCACCCACGCACTCATTACCAGCAGACTGGACTACGGCAACGCCCTCTACGCCGGAATCAACAGAACTCTTCTGCACAGACTCCAGACCATCCAGAACGCCGCAGCCAGACTCGTCCTCTGGACACTGCGCCATGAGCACATGACCCAACACCTACGAGGCCTCCACTGGCTCACCCACGCCTACAAATCCCTCCACAACATCGGACCCAAATACCTCAACGAGAGAGTATCCTTCCACGCACCCAAGAGGAACCTCCGCTCCGCCGACCTCCCTGGCAGAGGTCCCCCCGCATCCGCAGAAACAGAACCAGCGGGAGAGCTTTCTCCTACATCGCAGCCAAAACCTGGAACGAGCTCCCTGTGAACATCAGACGCTCTCCGACCCTGCGCACGTTCAGGAAGGACCTCAAGACCTGGCTTTTCGACTGACCCGGAGCTGTCCCCCCTAGCTCCCCCCCACAGCGCCTTAAGACCCTCACGGGTGAGTAGCGCGCTATATAAACCCCTGATTGATTGATTGAGAGGTTGTGATATACGAAATGAGGAGTGGGCAATATTCAGAAATGCAATAAATAGAGGGGAAGGCGAACATAATGTAACTTAGAGTAAGCTATACTCAGAAAGCGAAAGCAGACAGTTGATTTATGTGCCAAATAAACCTATTCAGTGACTAAGCAACTTGTATTCTGTATCCACCTCCATGGTACGGGTGTCATCAAATTAGGAGAATGAAAAGCTCAGTCGCTGGATTCAGATTTGAATTTGTGGTGGGGCAGTTTGTGCGTAGAGTTCTTAACTTTCTTACTATCTTAACTGAATGAAGGTCCTATGTTACTGTAAAAAAAAAAAAAAGTAAGTATATGTTACTTTGAAAGGCAAGAGCGGAAGCTGTGCAGTGCACGCTCTCAGCATGGGCTGTGGGAAAGCACATTATTTCTCATGCCGATTTACATTCTGCAATTCTCTTAGGACTAAACCCCGCTTTATTACTCTCGGCTCTCACCATCATTGGTCCGAGTGGATTAACCTTAAGTAACGTTACCAGGCACTGAAGCTATAAAGGATTTGAAATAAAGCTGCTAGCCATTGTCTCTGATGTTTAATAATAGACTAATGGTATTATGCCTGACTTTACACATTGCTCAACTTGGCATGGATTTTTAATACTTAAAATAACTCGTTTCCATGGCAACTTTCCATTGGGCCCAATCCATCCAGGCCCTGGCGGAAGTGAAGCGGCTCTGTTAGTACATGCTGCCTGAGAAAAGAACTTAAGAAACGTTCTTCCTACACAGTAATTTTCAGCAGTGACTTGATTTGAAGTTTTATATCGAATGAAAATTTGTGTTGACCCGGCAGATTGGGTTTCAGTTGGGCCCACATTTACCTTGCGTTTGTGGAGGCACTTGTGTGATTCAAACAGCATCATTGATCAATTTCCTGGCGCAAAATGCATTTGGCACCAAAAAGTTTATGCAAGTACAACTCCAAGTGGCCAAACCCCCTATTATGAACACAAAGGTGGCATAACAAGGAGGGAACAGCTCAAACACCCCTATGATTACATGCAAAGCCAGAACTACTAAAGTAGCACGACTTGAGCACAGTATTCGCACCAAATAGAACCAGGCACAAACAGTAGAGAAGCAGAATATCTTGTGATATGCCCAAAGTTACATATTTTACCTGTCATCCTTCGGCAGTTGTCATCACTTAGAAATTGGTGCTGGAGGTTGTAGTTTGAGGGCAAATGCCAAGCATGACCCTGCTGGCTTTCCCGTGCACCACGGGGCAATGCTTACCAATTTGCGAGAGTAGCATTTTTTTGTGCATGGGCAGCTGATGACTTTGTCAGCTTGTGTCCCTTTGGAAATATGGCAATGTGCAATTATTTTACCACTTGCAGGATGCAGCACTGCAGATTTTTACACAGTGCTGTTATACTCAACTGTTAGTAAACCTAGGCTATCTGCACGTGCGCTCTTCCCCTCGGCACTACAGGGATGTCATGAAAATGCGATAGAGGGAAGCAGACTAAGAAAGCTATTCAGAAATGATGCCCATATATTGTGTGCTTCATCATTAGACTGTAATATGCTAAGAGAATGCAATGTGCAAACTGTTGAAATTACTCCAACTTACAAGACAGTTGGACTAACTTTTCCCAAAATGTGTTTAAGTTAAAGTCTCCGTCAGTCAGTGCTCTTCAAAATCTACATTTTGTTTCACTTCTCATACTGAATAGAAAGAACTTGCTCTTTGGGTCAGAGGCAGGCAGGCAGGCCTACAGAAAAGCTGAAAAAAGTCTCCATCCTTTTGGGCTTAAGGATAGCCACTAGGTCCAGGGATAAGACCGGTCATACGTTAAGCGGCGTGCTGGACTTGTGAATGACTCTGCCTCAACCCTGATGACTCTTTGCAGGCCCCAGCCCCTCAAGAGACATTTATTCTGCCTCCTATGCCGTTCCGCCACAGTTTCGGCTACCGTGGGCTGTCCAGCAGGTGGGTGGGCGTGTTGGTCTGGCCCCTGCCAAATTCTTAGCATAGCTGAGAAATAACACACTTGAGCGGGCACGTGGTGCCCAGGAGTTCCATCGGAGTGACTGACACACAGCTGACGAGCCCAGCTAGAATCCCCTCAAAATAGAGCTCCTTTGCAAACAATTAGGCCCGGTAAATGCAGGGCCAAGAGAAGGTGTTTATGTCCAGAATAGACTAATGACCATGTTCCGGGGCATGCGGTGTGATCTGAAGTCAGTTACGGCTGTGGTGGCAGAAATCTCGTCCCAAATTATAGACGGCGCCCGGGTTGCAGAACCCGGCAATGTGTTCACAAAGCGCGCTGCTACGTGGGACCTCGCACTTCAGCTCTAGCTCGTGAGTTCGGCTTTCTAAGGAGACCTCTGCGCGCCGGGCTCTCAGAGCTGGAGGAGGCAGGGAGGAACGGAGCCCTCTGCGAGGTAGGTCACGTTTAGTTCATAACTCGCGCGCTTGGGCTGCTCTGAAATGAAGTGACCCTCTGATGTGCTTCGCATATCAGCGCGCAGCGGAGAGTGACAGCACGCACAGGCAGGGGGCGCAGCACAGGGCCCTTCCCGGCCGCCATGTTGTTGTAGTTGACCTGGCACAGCTGAGATGGAGTGGCATGCCAGATTTCTCGACAAATTCCTGTAACTTTCTCATGTCTGGGCGGCCTCCTTCGAATACTATAGCAGCTGGCTTTTCCCAGGCAGGGTAGCTCTTAAGTGGTTTATTTATAGTAATTAATTTACAAAGCCCTACTTGAAAGCGAGAACAAGGGACAGGACTGCAGCGCGCAGTACAAACGTGTAATTAAATACTTAACAAGTGTCTGCAGCGCCCGAGCGTGTAATTACAGCGTACAACTATGTGAAGAACGGAGACTTTAGTTGAAGCAGAAATATGGCACACAGTTGGCTGAGAAAACGGCTTATACCCAAGGCTGACTGGCCATACCGGGCATCGGCGTTACCCCGGGAGGCTGGAAGGGTGGGGTGCCACTTTTGCTACTGGGGGCCGGTTTTGTAGAAGTGCAGCACTTTTAACATGAGGCGGGCGTCCCGCCCAGTGGTATCTTACCTGACGTCCAGGTCAGGGCCCGCCGCTTCGCCATCCTTTCTTGTCGCCAGGTTGTGCCTCGTCCTCCTTGTTGCTGCCGCGCACCTGTATCCTGCAAAATACTAACAGCATGTTGGTTAGAAGCGCCCCCCTCATGCCTTCCTGCCACCAGATCGATTACCCCGCCTGAACTTCATCCTCCTTCCGCAACTCCTTTTCTTCTAAGGTCTCTTCTTCATAGTTAAGCATGGACAGCTCCCCCGCATTTTCTCCAGTCAACATCTGGGCATCCTCGCCCGCCCAACTTTGCATACGTCTGTCAGATTGTACTGTTGTTACAGAAACCAACTTACACGGGGGCCGTACCTAGCGTCCCCACCACTACACCAATGCAGAACGAGTCATCCTGTGCGTTCCTCTGCTGGAGATTGCTCCCAAACCTTCTGCGTGGTGCACCACTGAGGCCACACCAGACCGTCTTGGGGCGTGTTCTTGTGATCCATCACCACTATCCAGCTTGCCGCACTGGGACACGCCTTCTCATCCCCTCAGGGCCAATGAGCTGCACAAAACTCTGCTGAGTCTGCCCCCCACCCTCCCCCGAAGCAGTATCGACCTGTAAAAAACAAAAACAGAGTGTGCTGGTGAAAATTCTAGACTGGTTCACCCCCGTTTCCACCCCTTGGCCTGGACTACCATGGAACGGTAGTGCCTGTACGGAACTTGCCCGCGCCCTGGCCCCCAAATGAAATTGACTCTGGGTCTCAAACACCGTCACTTCACTTCCTTGCGGCCGTTGTCCTGCCCCTACATGACCTGCCCTACCATAAACTTTGCTAGGGGGCCTTACTGACATGCTCCCCCTCCCAAGCCCTAAAATGCTCCAACAGCTCTTCATCTAGGTCCTCCCCCTCTTTGTCCCTCCATTCTAACATAGCGGCTGACAATGCCGGGGTTAATCCCCCACTTTGTTTCGAAACCCCGGCTTCTTACAATGACTCCCCATAAACCGACTGGGCGCCCACTGCTGGCTCAACGTTACACATGCTGCCTCCCTCTTCTCCTGCCCAACGTGCCTTCACCCCCAACGGCGCTCTTTCTATCCAACTACCAATGCCCCAAACAAATTCTATTCAGTCTCCCTGGATGCATCTGCTAGGCCCTGCCTCCTGCTCCATAATCATGTAATCATCATCATCCTCAACAAACTGTCTGTAAACCTCTCAAAAATCTAGGGAACCCTCCAGTCCACCGGCCTCCCTGCCAGGAACCACTGCTGCTGCATCCTCAGTCTCAACCCCAGCCCCTCCCACCTCCCTGTTGCACTGCTTTATGCTCGTTGAGGGCCCCTGACCACCCCTTGCAGAGCCAGACTTCCCCTCCATTCTCGTGAGGCCCTGCACACCTCCATGGTGGCCTTGCCCCCTCCAGAGTACCGCAAGGCCTCTGACGGCATCACAAAGGCCTTTCTCATGCCGCCAACTGCTGCCCAGGATGCAAGTTCCAAAGGGCGCTCTGGCCTACCCTGTGGAGGCCCCGCTGGGCGCATGGGGCCCACAGATGCACCATTGTCCGCGGCCTCCTTCCTCGGGACTACTTTCCCCCTATTAGAGTGTCCTGTTTGCTCACCTGGATGTGTGGCAGCTGATTTGGAGTTCGGCGCGGCTGTGAGCATGCAAGCACTGCAGCCGCTACCCCCTTCCTAATGGGGTGACTGCTACGATGTGGCGCACCCTCTACAAGTAAATCGAGGCGCCCTGCCTCTGCCAGCAGCCTCAGCTCCTGGGCCACCATGCCATCACTCGACACGTCGGGTGCCGCCATCTTCATGTGAGTGCAATTAAAGCGTCTAAATTAACTAGCCTGCACAAACTTGTAGAAAATACTGCCAAATGCTATCCACAAATGCCTACCACTACAATACAGCGAAAAGATCACTACCAGCCACCGTGTCACCAGAGAAAATGGTGGCTGGTACCTGAAAATAGCTACCAAATGGTACCTGAAATGGCTGAAGAAGGATTTACTCCATGGACAGCTCCACTTTGATACAATCTGAAGATAGAAATACTTATGTCACTAACATGACTTTGAACATTTAAAGTGGATGGCTTTTAGATCCTGAAACCAGTGAGCTTGATATATTCTAAATTGTGATAATATGATGAATTTTTAACATTGTTTATATCTTACAAACTAATGATTAAAAGAATTTTTAGAAATGATATTAATGAACTTGGGATAGTGGAGATAATCTTGCGATTAGAGGGATTATATGGAATAATATCATAAAACACTTGTAGAGATTGTTAACTTATGTATAGTATTTCATTAATTAGGCATGTCCTTACTTTCAATTAGATTATACATTACTGTTGTCTCTTGCAATATTTATAGCGCTTTGCACTTTATGAAGTTGCAGTCCACAACTTGTAATGTTTACAGCACTATGCACTTTAAGTAAATAGGCTGCTATGTTGTCATTTGCAATATCTATAGCACTCTGCACTTTATAAAGTTGCATTCTATAACTTGTTAAAGTTTACAGCACTATGCACTTTAAGGAAAGAAAAGCTGCTATGTTTTTAGGATTAAAACATCATCCAGGACTTAATATAACTCTTCTCATCCTTAAATATAGTTGAGATCAGTTTTAAAATATGAAAATATGGTCCTGTTTACTGTACAATGACACTTTAAAAATTAAGGTACTGTTTATTAGAACAAGAAGCACTTTAAGTATCAGAGTACTGTCTATGATCATGATAGCATCTTATATAATTAAACTACTAGACTTCTGTTTGATATAACTGATTGAATTTTATCCATTTTATCTATCTGATTATTTATTGGGAGCCATATTTAACAAATAGATGGAAGGACAGTGCCCTTAGACATGTACTAACAAATTTGAATAGATAACAACTCACGTTTGTCGGAAGAGTCTCCGATTTCTAGATTTTTAAATCGTTAAACCTTTAAATTCCAATGTATTCCCAATCATTACTCTCCTGGATATTCCCTCATATATATTTTTTTACATTTGTATGTACTATATTGTTTAAATATCTCCTTGCACCTTTGCACACCTCCTCATCCCCTGCTCTAATCTAAAAAAAGCAAAAATAACATGTTTCAATTTCATTTAGTGTCAAAACTAAACCTGTATTTTCCTCGCTTTTTGGTAACACTTGACCAAATTTATATTGGGGGTAATTGTTAAACGGGATGTGACCCACAAAGTGGTGATTAGTTAAGTTGTGGACAAATGGGTACTTTACCGAGACCGAACAACAATCACAACTCTAACTAAGGTAATGACATGTGATGATTAAAAGTACTTAACCGTAATTGGGAAACCACCATTACATAAATTCAAAACCAATGACGCCACAACCAAACATTAGGAGAAGGAAGAATTGAAACTACGATAAGTGGGTCTATCACACATATTTTAGTACCTCCAATGTATGAAAAGTGCATGAAATGTGAAAAAAAACAAAAAATGTGAAAATTCATGATTTTTTTTTTTTACTGTGTATGTATCACTTTAAATTGTGAAGGTAATTTTGGAGGGAACTTTCCCTTTAAATGGTTTGTCTACACACATATACTCTATGACCTTGTCGAAGGCTCAGGCCGAAACGCGTAGGTCTCTCACTGCACTGTCGGTGGCTCAATATAAAATCAAGGACTTACTTTGAACCTGCAAGAACCTGGCTGTGCTGTTTTTCTTCTATGCCCTTGGAATGGGGGCTGCGACTGGTAAAGAAATTATATATATATATATATATATATATATATATATATATATATATTAGCCCAAAAACCGCCCAAACCCAGAGCAGTCATCTGTCAGCTCCACTTCCCCAAAATACCCGGGGGACAGACTTCCCTATGGTCAGCTGCCTCTCACATCCCCCTTCCCTTGGAGGCTGGAAAGGTAGGGGGGGGGGCGCTTTTGCTACTGAGGGCCGGTTTTGTAGCAGTGCAGCATTTTTAAAAGCACTGCAGTGTTCCTTATATATCAAACTTTTTTCAGGAAACCATAAAAGTGCCAAGATAACTCTGGTGATTAATGTACCTGCAGGAGAGAGATCAGAGGGTTGCCTAGTGGCAGTTTTAACTCATCTAAGGTAGCACAGAGGGTTAATATGCCTGCTGCAAAGAGCATGTACTGTGCAGATCACAAAACAGTATTTTATGTGCATAGCTCAGTTGGTTACTAATTTTGTCACCGAGATCCTTTTGTTACTGTGCATTTTATAAGTCACAATTGTAATCCATGTTAGAAAGTTATGTTTTTTTGTCCCAGTCTTTCATTATCCTAATTTTGCTAAAAAAAAGTGTTTGTTTGGGTAGAAATTCTTATTAGTAAAGTCAACCCTAACCACTGTGTTACGTTCTGAATCCTGAGTTTGTGCTTCCCCAGACCAAGCGCTCTTAAAATATGCCTACCAGTATGGATGGCATGTGATTCCCAAACACCTTGTAGTCCACTTTGTCTTTTGTATCATTTTCTATACACTGATTTACACACATATGATTTATTCTCTGTATGTGTATGTGTGAAGTAAAATGCTCCGACACCCTACACTGGCATGAGAGGTGCTAACAAACACATGAAATACATGTGAGAGAGGGGCTATGGAGAAATGAGGGGCACTGTTGGAGGGTGATAGTAAGAGAATCATTGAAGAGTCCTAATAAAGATTGCTGTATCCAGGTGCACTGTAAGGTCATCATTTACTATGCTTTGAATTGATTAGAATATGTAATTAAAAATTTGTTGTAAAATGCAACCTTGCCAAACCCCGAGTAGTGGTCAGGCTAGCTTGCTGCGCTCGCTATGCACCGTATGGGGGCTGGTCTGACAAAATGTGTCAGGGCTGCTTATAACGAGAGGAATTCTCAAGACAATGCAAATTACAGAGCCATCTTTGAATCACACCTAAAAGATAATGAACAGTGAAGCTTGTATAAGGCTACCAGAAAAATATTGCACATCTTAGAGGGGTATCCTAGACGTTGGCTCATCAATCTAAGAACAAGTGGTTTGGTTTACCAGTGCACCCAGTGACTTTGAAAGGCCAGCATGTCTTGGGAAAGGTCACCTGTAAGGCGGTGGGGCAGGGACAGAATAAAATGAAAGGCCAATATGGCTGGGTCAGAGCCCTTTTCGTGCAAGGGTCAGCGTGACATGCAACTGGCTCTATCCCTGCCCGACAGGCTCGTCAGAGGCATCTGGAGAAGTTATTTTCCTTAATGGCCAGTCCATTCCTGAAATGCAAGATGATGTGGACTCTAGTACGTTGGTATTTGTGTGGTGGCACCTACAGTCCGAGACAGCTTGACCCCGCTACTACTGCATGTGTCCTAGAGTTGCACAGCTTCTGCAAGATGCTTTTGTAACTGGTCAAGCTGCCTGGGGGTTAAGCTGCTGACATTATAACTTGGGGACCTGGATCTGCAATTGACTTACAGTTGTCTGTTTCTGGGAAAGTTAGTTAATCTTTCATTGCTTACAACTGTAAATATGTTTAAAATGTAAAACGATTGTAAATATGTGAAATATAGTGCCACTGCATCAAACAAATGTATTTAAATCTCCAATTAATGCTAGGTTTATGCTGTATAAATAAAAAATACAAACATACATGCATACTCTGGTATTTGTGTGTGGATTGCTCATGAATAAGGTATGGATTCTTAAAGATGATACCGGTGTTCAGGGCACGCCATTTCACATAGCCTAACCCTGGGATGACACTATGGCAGCCACAGTCTGATTGTAAAAATCTCTTTGGGCTGACCTGTTAGACTGCGTTCCCATGGTCCATCCCAGACAGAACCCTAATTTGTACCAGAGTTTGTGCGCCTCGGTATGGCATAAAGAGGATTGTGCAACACTTACCATACATCACTGAGATTCTGAATGACCCCAGGGAGTAGCCAGAATGATTATCAATCTCCCTTCCTTATTGATGCCACATCTGCCTTAAAGAGAGCCCTCGACCCTATTCTCTGTCGGGGAAAAAACCCAAACCTCAACGGTACTGATAAAATCCACTGGCCTTTCTATTGGACTTTACACCTGCACATAAGTATCCTGGGATGATCTCCCCAAAGTGAAATTTGTACGCCAGGGAGTCTCAACAGAGTGCAGAGGACATCGTCTCAGTGATGCGCCTTGACAGATGAATCCTTGAATGAATGAAGCTCTTGTAGAACATTGCTTCACCCCACGAGCTTTTTAGGGGTACATTTTGTGTACAGAATAGACATTCTGTGATCAGTGATATAGCTAGAGTGTAGAATTTTGGTCAGGCCTGTCCTAAATTATCAGATGCCCACTCTTTGAATTCTTGTCAAGCATTGTGCATAGACACTTCAGCTAAGACAGGAGGGGGGGCTGAGGAAAAGGGCGAAAAAGGAGAAGAGGGGGAAGCAGATGTTAATTGTACATTCTCTAAAGATGATAGCAGTCTTGTTTAATCTGCATGTATTGTATTTGTTGTCAATGTATCACTATGTATGAAAACATTTGTTGGCCTTAATGATTTCTGCAAAAGCAAGGTGTATCTATTCTTATTGCTTGTTCAAAACAACTTTTCTGTGTTGTGATTTCAGTTTACAAACAGCAGTGTTTGCTTTAACTGTGGTATACATAATATAACCTGCATTTGTAATTCACACAATAACCCCTTCAACAATCTTGGTACTGAAAAACAGATGTTTATTGTTACTCAACTCAATTATACCCATTGTATTGACCTCAGAATGATCAAAGTCTGAGTGGACCCACCTGGACACTCCCCTTTGAGAATGGGGTCAAACACAGAGTCCCGTAAAGGAAGTATTAGTCTACTGAGCCACCATACTCCGCAGAGTGTACTACCAAGTGGCCCAAAGTTACTGGCACAACTCTCAGCCAGTCCTGGGTTGCAGTTCCATTTTTTCCATTGTAAGCATGTTTTTAAATGCTTTATTGATTTTTACTTAGAAGACACACAGTCCAAACATAGAACAGGACGGCATGCATTAATCATCAGGGTGTTTATTTGTGTCATTACAGTTACCATTTCAATGATCAACGAATGATACGTGTATAAGCGGTAACTGCAACTTCAGGAAGCATAAAATGTGCAATAATGACATATATAATATATCTCAGTACAAGTAGAGAGCTAGACTATATCATTACAGGAGGGACTACAGTAAACAAATACAAACACTACTTCAGATGCCATTGTAACAGGTCCCTGTGCCACACCCCAGAAGTGAAGATCCTACCTGTACATTTTTATCGGGTGTTCAAAATGGCTTGAGATCCGCATCCTCATTGACTGATGCACAAGCATTGGTTAAAAAGATCCCAACAGATAGAGAGAGGTGTGTTTTGCTGACTCACAAGACCGGCTGAAAGCATCAGATGTTATATATGGCACCTTGACAACTACGCACAGGGTTCCAGTGACCATTGGAGATTAGTCACCAGGATTTATAGATGGGCAAATATGCAAAGGGCGCTGTTAGAAGCTCGTCAAGTGAAAGGACAGTCCTGTAATTGGGCATGGCAGTGAAACATTGTGGAGTAGGTATTTATTATAAAGAGTTTGGGGCAAGTTTGTATCCTTCTAAAACCACACTTAAACAATATTCCCCCTTAACGTCAACTTTTGCAATTACAGACTATGGTAGATTACGTTTTATTTAGTGTACTTCTGCGCAAAGAAGGTGTTTATTGTATGTAAACACTGAAACTAAATAAAGCTGGCTTTACTTGCTGTCTGGGTTGGGTGAAGCTACATGTTGCATGTTGATCCAGGCATTTGTTTAGCACATTGTTTGCCCAATACTTGCCCTCTTGGCGCTTTATGTTGACTTTTATCTGAGGGTGTGATTCACTTACCTACACTCACGTATACAAGATTTGGCTACACCTCTGAGTGGACTTTATCACACCACTGGTATCTATACTAGGTGCAGTCGTGAAACCATAAATAAAATTTGCATTAAAGTTGTGTAAATCCATAACACCACTATTGCCAGGTCCTAATATTACTTGATTCAAAAGCATCCATTTTATGGATATTCTGTCGATGGTGTAGAGAGCCGTCCGGGCTGTACTATACATTGTTTCTTGTGCAGCACTCCTCGGGGCGGGCTCGTCCCGAGGAGATAAATAAACGACGGGAGACCGCTCGGGGTCTTCCCGCCGCCACCGAACTGCAGAGTGGTGTGTGTTTATTCAAGCGCTGCGCAAGGCCCTAATCCTAGAGGCTGCGCCGCGCTACATTGGCGACGAGGCCGGTCTAACTCCGGTGCCTCCAAGACGTACCTGAGGTGCAGACGGCTCCGTCCCGTGCCACTCCGACACCCGAGGGGCAGCGACGCCCCCTCGCGAGCCTGCCATCGGAGTCCTGGGGCCTCCTTTCCTTGCCCACAACGCTGCTTTCCCCGCCGTGCCCTCACACCGGCGCCGTGAAGGGGCGAGGCTGCAACCGCCGCCTGAAAGCAGTGAATAGCGTGGAGGATCGAGCTGCCGCGTGACCACGCCCTGCTCGGCTGTGACGCCCGGAGTCCTCCCTGCACTCCGCAGCACGCGCACACGCGCTCCTTGAGGCCACAAGGTGAGCGCGCTGAAGACATCTGCTCGATGCTGCCACAGAGCCCGGCCGTATGAGCGGGTGAGTCACCAGGGAGCCCCTGAGACGCACGAAGAAGAAAATTTCTGCCACCCACACTCGCACTGGGCCTAAAAAAAAAAAAAAAGTCACGCGGGAACAGAACTGCCTCTCCTCAATACCAGGACCCTTAGAGTGCCAGCAGTTCCAAAGGAAGGCCCCATCAGCAAGTGACACCCCAAGCCTCACCAGGCGTGTGCCCCCACACTGAGCCATATCAGACACTAAGCCAGAGGCTCTCAGACCCTAGACCCAAAGCGCAGAGAGTGTGACCTGCCTGCCTGGTTCACAAGGGGAACTGTGACATTGGAACCGCGCCCACGCTCAATTGAACCATGAGTGCACCGCCTCAAGCAGGCGCAGCAGGCCCGCAGGCTGACGCGGGACAACCACAGAGGGGTGTCAATGACCCATCTCAAGTACACAGCCACGCGGCCGTCTCCCCACTGCCTCCCTTCAGTGAAACCGCTGACCCAGCCACGGAGGCCCCGCGCTGGAAGGCATGGATAGGCCGCCTGAACCACTACTTTAAAGGTACGCGGGAAACAGATGGGACAGTGAAAAGGTTGCTGCTCATATACTATGGCGGCGCTGAGATCTATGACCTTTCTGAAACGCTGCCCGACACTGGGAACGATGAGGACTATGAAGCAGCTGTCGCCGCGCTCAACAGGCATTTCGACCCCCAGCTCAACCCCGATTTTGAGCGATTCAAACTACGACAGGCGAAGCAGTCGGACACTGAATCAGTGGATATGTTTTACGCGCGGCTGCGAAGGCTAGCGAGCACGTGCACCTTCGCCGATCAGAGAGAAGAGATACGTGCTCCAGTGATCCAGGGGTGCAGCTCGGTACTACTGCGAAAATTGATCCTCCGACACCCCGGAATATCCTTAGACGAGATTCTTGTCTTGGGCAGATCTCACGAGCTCTCAGATGCTCGGGCAGACGAAATGGAGGCTGCCCTGCACAGAAGAGCCACCACATCCCACGCTCCTAGATTCGCACCAATCAAGGAAGAGAGGGTCGAAGCCATCCAATGGCGCCCGAACACCTTCCGCCCCACTTCATGGCCACCACCGAGCGGAATGTGCGGCAACTGTGGCACAGAACACCCACCGGCAGGAGTGTGCGGAGCAAAGGGGAAGAGCTGCTCCCGATGTGGAAAGCCTAACCACTTTGCGAAGGTGCGTAGGAGCAGCAGGTCTCGGCAAGCCTATGCCAGACCTCGGGAGCGACGAAACAGTTGTGACAGTTGTCACTCGGCGACCCACAGGCACAGGAGGACAGCCCGCCACAAGGACGCAGCTTTGCCCTGGAAGATGACGACGATGATATTTGTCTTATCGTTTGTCAGCCGGTAGGACAAGCACAGAAGACCTCCACCGATGTGCTCCGTCAAAGTAGAAGAGTCCACTGTTCAGGCGTTAATTGACACGGGTGCATCCGTAAACGTTATGGATTCAGATCAATATGAGAGTTTGTCTCCACGACCCCCGCTCGCCCCTACGAAAGCCAGGATATACACGTACGGAGGGACTCATCCACTCCCCCTCAGAGGGGTAATCGAAGCAACAGTCACTAGTGACAAACACACCTCGACGACCCGTTTTCACATCACGGAGGGGAAAAAAGAGACCCTCCTCAGCTGCCACACAGCGGAAGACCTGGGCCTGGTTTTCTTTGCCAATCAAGGGCATGACTCTCACGCCGAAGCCATTCTGCAAGAGTTCCCTAAGCTGTTCGAGGGGTTGGGAAAGCTGAGAGGGAAGCAGTTCAAACTCCACATCGACACCACGGTCAGACCGACCGCCCTGAGGCATAGAAGAGTGCCGTTCCATCTCCGCCCACAGGCGGAAGCAGAGTTGAAGAAGCTGAAAGACCTCGACGTCCTAGAGAAGGTGTCTGGCCGAACTCAGTGGGTTTCTCCGCTGGTCGTTGCACCAAAACCAAAACAGCCGGGAGCCTTCCGACTATGCGTGGATATGAGACTTCCGAATCAAGCAGTCAAAAGGGAACGTCATCTCACGCCCACCATGGATGACATAGTGGCGGACCTAAATGGCGCCATGTGGTTTTCAAAACTAGACTTGAACACTGGATACCACCAGCTCGAACTAGAGCCGGAGAGTAGATACATCACCACGTTCTCTACCCACATGGGCCTCCGGAGATATAAGAGACTGAGCTTCGGGGTGTCGTCAGCCGCGGAAGTTTTCCAAAACGCTATCAAAGAAGCCTTGTCTGGCCTGCAGGGCGTTATCAATCTAAGTGACGACATCCTATTGTTCTGGAATACCCTAGAGGACCACCACACTCACCTCCGAGCCACCCTTCAACGGCTAGAAGACTGCGGCCTGACTCTCCACAAGGCAAAGTGCTCCTTCTACCAGGAGTCCATAGACTTTTTTGGATACATCTTCACACGGGAAGGGCGGAGGGTGGATCCCAAGAAAGCGATGACCATACGGGCAGCCAGCACCCCGAAAACGCCTACGGAAGTCCGCAGCTTCCTCGGAATGGCCACATACTGTGGCAGATTCATACCGAATCTGGCCTCCCTGTCCGAACCCCTTTGCGCCCTCACTCGTAGTGACCGCCCTTGGGTGTGCACCGCGGCGGCAAACACGGCGTTCAACACCATCAAGTCGGCACTAATGGACAAAACAGTAATGGCGTACTTTCACCCGGGGCGATGCACAGAATTGGCTGTAGATGCCAGCCCCGTTGGCCTGGGGGCGGTCCTCCTCCAGGAGCACAACCGAGAGACATGGCCTCGGTTGCCTACGCCAGTCGGGCCTTATCAGACACTGAAATGAGGTATGCCCAGATAGAAAGAGAGGCACTCGCATTCAAGTGGGCGTGCCAGCATTTCCATCTGTACCTCTACGGACAAGAGTTCCACGTGGTAACGGACCACAAACCACTACTTCCACTATTTGCGGGGTCATTGAGACTGGCGCCCCCCAGGATCGAAAGGTGGGCAGTACAGCTGCAAGCGTACAACTTTAAGGTCATATTCCGCCCAGGAGCACACAAATCGGCGGACTATCTCTCCAGACATCCAGAGACAATGGACGCCCGATGCCCGCCCCCAGATGTAGCATACTCGGAAGCCTTCGTCAAAATGGTCACCTATGAAGCATGTCCCAAAGCACTGGAAGAAATCGGGCTGGCAACTGCCAACGATGAAACACTAGCAAGAGTCAAAAGCGCCCTGATGAACAACTGGTGGGTACGTTTCCTGGATGATGCACAGGCGCTCATCGCTGAAGACAGCCATGCTCGACAGCAATTATGGAGGATAAGCAACGAGCTGAGCGAAGGAGAACACTGTGTCGTGCTAAGAGGCTATGTCATTGTCATCCCAAAAGCGCTGCAAGAGAGGATCGTGAAGCTGGCACATGTTGGGCACCAGGGGATGGCGAAAACCAAAGCATGCCTGCGAAACAAGGTATGGTTCCCAGGCATGGATACCATGGTGGAGTACAAGATAAGGCATTGTCACTCATGCACAATCACCGGCAGTGACCCCGCACCTGCACCAGTTATCACCGAGGAGCCAAGTGAAATACCCTGGTCCAAAATTAGCATCGACTTTGGAAGCTTCCCGGATGGTCGCAACACGCTGGTGTTACTGGACTCATTTTCAAAGTTCCCGATAGTAGAAGTGATAGCATCTACGGCGTTCACGCATGTGAAAAAGACCCTGGACAAAATCTTCGCGCTCATGGGCCTACCGGAAGAGGTCCGGTCCGACAACGGGCCCCCTTTTCAAGGCCGGGAGTTCCAGGAGTACCTTGAGAAAAAGGCGATTCGACACCGGAGGATCACTCCACTGCGGCCACAGGCGAACGGAGAGGTAGAGCGTTTCATGAGGACCCTCAACCGGGCCTGCGCATCGCAGTGGATCAAGGGGAAGATGCTGACTCCGCGCTGAACCAGTTCTTGGATGCTTACAGACAGACCCCTCACAGCACCACCCGCTGCGCACCATCCCACCTGCTCTTCAAGAGATCTCCGCGAGACAGCATTCCGGCGGATCCGGCGTGGAAGCCTCCGGAGTGGGACAGCGCAGCCATACAATCCAGGAGGACAGAGACAAATCAGAAGGCAAGTGTAGGCAGAGGAGCCAAAGCCCCACAGGTGAAAGTAGGAGACCGTGTGGTGGTCAAAGACAGACACTCCGGCTGGAAGTTCGGGACGCCATACGAACCGGAAGTGTGGACTGTGGTCCGCGTTCAAGGAACAATGATCTCCGCACAAAGAGGACAACAGGTGGTTACCTGGAACGTCGCCTGTTTTAAGAAAGTGCATGGGTCAAATACAAACTTTGAAGAGGTCGACGAGCCAGGCGGGACAGCGATTCACGCCAATGTCAATCCACCAAGCCCAACAGCTTCCACGCGGGAATCCCGTGGAGCGGGAGATGATGTGACTGCCCCTGTCTCTGAGAGGTCCAGCCAGGGCCTCGTGAATGTGCCATCACCGAGTGTTCAGGCTGAAGCAGAGACTAGGTCCAACTCCCGGAGCCAGAAGTATGGTCTCCGGCCGAACCCTGTGCCAAGCCAGAAGTTCAAGGACTTTGCGTGCACATCCCCGTGAGCATGCAGCCTATGATGGACATGTGCTAAAGAAAAGGAGGGATGTAGAAAGCCGTCCGGGCTGTACTATACATTGTTTCTTGTGCATGCACTCCTCGGGGCGGGCTCGTCCCGAGGAGATAAATAAACTACGGGAGACCGCTCGAGGTATTCCCGCCGCCACTGAACTGCAGAGTGGTGTGTGTTTATTCAAGCGCTGCGCAGGGCCCTAATCCTAGAGGCTGCGCCGCGCTACAGATGGAAGGCTGAGTTGGTTCTGACGAATCGAACATGTGACCTGCACATCGATTTTTGCAACAAATGTTTCAGTTCGCCAAGCTATCCTAACAAATCGTAAATGCTGGCAGGTTTATGGAACCCGAATTATATGAACATGTTATATTTTACTCTCGTTTGTAATTAAGTTGGTATTTGATTTGCTTTGCATGATGTGATTGGCTCATTAATCGAAGATAGACGGTAGTGTAGTGTAAAACCAGAGTTTTTTTGTCATTTGACAAAACCACTTAGGAATAATAACGCACAGGAAGAAAAATTCCCTCCCTTCATATCCGCTTTCTGTTAAGAGACATCGGGTAGGGGCTGCCGGGTCGCGAGCTGAGCTCATCACGCTGACGTGATGAGCTCAGCTAGCGCTCGGCGTCCATCAGAGGCAGGAAGTGGGTGAAACCCTAGCAGGGCCCGGGCAGGCGCAGGGGACCTGCCAAATGGAGATGCTGTGGATGGGCCTGCTGATGTCCCTCTCGGGAGGGGCTCACTTTACAGCTGAACAGGAAGCCGCATCCCTTGAAACCGCTGTCCCTGGAGCAGAGGATGCTTTCAGTGCCTCTGTCATAGGAGAAATCAAGAATACAAGAGTTAATTATCTCCACCGACTCACGTCAACGCCAGTGACTAGGGATACTGTCAGAATGGCAGCTACGGAGGCCCAGACGGGTACTTTAGCAATGCTAAGTGGTGCTCTGTGCCAAGCAGAACAAAGTGCTTAAGAGTGTTAGCCCCAAAAGTTAATTCAAGCACAGCACCAGCATTGTCACAGATGCAAAGCCAAAAACACTGTGCGGCACAGAGCACCAATCCCTTCGTAATGTATCTAAAGGGGACATAATGGTGTGGCAACTATGTAAAACCCATACCACAAAGCCAGACCTACTACGCTAGTGAGAACTGGCTCACACAAGAGACAAGTGGAACACCACATGATACTTCCATGATTAATGAGTAATGCCCGCAAAATTACACTTCTTACTGGCTTCTCTAGGGGTGGTTGCCATTGCATTGAAATTTGTACTGGAGGGCAGTGGCGTAGCGTGGGCGGGGCCACAGGAGCAGTTGCAGCGGGCGCAAATTTCATAGGGGCGCAACATTTTTAAAGAAAAAAAAGTCCAAATTCTGGACTGGTTGAAGGGGCTCAGGAAGTGCTAACGGTCCACGGGTTAGGGGGCGCAATACTTGCCTTGCCCCTGGCAACCCACGCTATGCCACTGCTGGAGGGTGCACCTTAAATATAAACTTCGCACTAGATAGCACTTCCTCCCTCTTGCACAACAGCACAACACCAAGGGTTGCACTTCAAAGTCTCTTTTTGCATAAATTCAACTGATGGCATCATCAGCGTGCAACGCTTAGTAAATCTGGTGTTACACAATTTTTTAACATTTGCGCAACACAGCACTGCAGATTTTCATACAGCGCTGAGTTGCGTGATTGTTGGTAAATGTGGGTCTTTTTGTTTAATTGTCAAAATGTGAACCTACTGTCTGTTAAGTTGCTGTGTTGGGTGCCGATTTAAGCGATTATTGTAGCCTGACTTAAAAATAACTTTGGTCTGAAGCATTGGTGGCTCCCTCTCATCATTCCTTCTATAAATGCGACAAAAGTTTTTTATAGTGCTAATAAGCACGTAAGCATTGTGTAGGCCCACTGATGGGGCTCAAATAGATATTCATGTGGGAAGAAATAAGCCCTGAACAAGTGCTTGCAAAGCCAATAGGCCTGGCTTTTAATATCCCAGCACATGAAAATAGCATCTGCACATTGTTGCATGCACTAGTTCATTAATCTCAGGCCTACTGGCTTTGGAAAAGCGTTTTTAAGTGAAAGCTGAGGACTAAGAACAATAGGTAAGATGAAGATGGAAAAAACAACAGAAAAAGGACGACACTGGAAAAAAAACAATGGCAATAAACATAAATGTAAAGTCAGTAGGAAAGACAAAGGAAAAAGAACAATGGGGAAGGCAGACAGGGAAAACACGAAAACGAGTTCTGAATAAAACATAAAAAAGCCTGCTGCAGTTAAAAAAGAAAACAAAAAATAATTGCTTTCTATACACAATGGTGTATGAGATAAATAATTTAATGTGTCTTGATTCAGCATACTTTTGAGATGCAAAATAGTCCTACATGGCAATGCAAGAACTCTATAAGTAGCAGAATGATGCACCAACCAGTCAACCGCATGACATGAGAGGGCAAATTCTCTTTTGGCTGGAGCCAAAGCCCACTCTGTATATTTTAAAGTTTTGGTAACAGTAGGTCTGCAGACAGCAGAAATCTCAGCTCAAATCTAAAAAGAAAGTTTCAATTACGTTCTCCGAAGGCATAATTTCTTGAAGCAAGCAGTTCCAATCGTGACTAATGGAATTCGCTGAAAGGGCCATTAGTGATCATTTTGGCCACTATGACAACTTAACATGGCCTTGATAGCTTAGCGTGGGCCAGTAGCGTATACAACACCAGCCATCTTCTTAATCTAATTCAAAGATTCGAATTCCAATAAAATAAAATAAAAATATTTAGAACATTTATATTATGCTATTGCCCCGAATAGTTATTTTAATATCCAAGTTGTCAGGTAAATGTTTTTACTTTATTTTAACCTTGCGATTTCGGATGATGCGTGTTATGTAGACTAAGGGGTCTTTCAAGCTTGATTTTCTTTCTTGCATTAAACAAACCCCCCAAAGCTCTTTCTTTTCACTCTGAATTTGAAAAGGGCGACCAGGTGGATATCCTTTCATTTGCATGTAATATTTACACAAAACTTGGCACCTCAGCTGTACACTTTTTTCTCAGTGATGATGAATCCTGCCTCCTGGAATCCAGGATCATGCGCCAAAAATGGATTATACTACTGAAAATCAACACTATGAATATCATGATACAACAATACAGGGGTCAAAATATCGAAGACCAAAATATTGTAAGCTAAGTGCCTATAGAGGAAGTATAGATTTATTATTCCTAACTCCACATCTATGTATCTTAAAGATATATATATCATCATCAAAGTACACATATGTGAAGTTAGGTATAGAAAACCTATTCTTACTTTCCTTTTGCTATTTTAGATTCAATATGTTGCCCTCAATATTTGTATACCTGAATATTCCAGCTTCGATATTCAAGAGCATATCCCAAAAATTGCCATATAAGAAGCTTTTCCTGGAATTAAGGAAACGTGTTCAGCATGCAAACTATGCGATAGGTCAAAACTTGCAGAAAGTTTAAAGGGGGTTATATACTAATGTTTCACATGTGGTGCAAAGCAGTTCATTGATTTACTTACCATTATAGAACCTTTATACATGGATGGTATATTGTTATGGGTGGTTAGTGAATTGGTCATCTTGAAACCTCTTACCAAAACAGTGGATTTGTATTGAGTGTTTCCAGAAGGGGCTGCTTTCAGGCATCTTTTCTCTGCCCAGAGTGACATACTATAGTGTTTGCTCTCTTTATTAGTTTAGTTTGGCTTTAGTTTGGGTGATTTATAGTGACAACATTCACCCCAACAGGCTATCTTGACACTTGAACATAACTCAGGCAACCGGAAGGCAAAGCAGCAAGAGAGAAAACGAGAACAGGCTAAAAGTAACATCTAAACAGCTATGTCTTCAACTCCTTCTTAAGTTTAATGAGGTCAACAATGTGTCTAAAGGCAAAGCAGCAAGAGAGAAAACTAAAATAACAGGCTAAAAATAACATCTGAACAACGTCTTTAACTCCTTCCTAAATTTACTTAGGCCAACAATCTGTGTAAGAGATAACGGAAGTGATTTCCACTCCCTAGCCATCATTATCAAAAGAATACGACCATCATAGTTTTGGCGACAAAGTTTCGGAACAGGGAGAGTTTATTCTGTCATCTTAGTAAACGCAATGGCAGATACAGACAAAACCTAGAGTTCAGAACAGAACGCAATCAAGAGAAAATAGGGTAATGCACCAAACATATTGATTTAAATAAAATACGCCCTTTCAAGGAAGCCAGTGTAAGGAGGCCAATGCAGGAGTAATGGGTTCTCCCATCTTCATTCTGAGCACCAATCTTCCCGCACAGCTCTGAATGAGCTGCAACTCGTGTATTTAAAAAATTTGGCGGACCAAGATATGAATCTATGAATTGAATTACAGTAGTAATGCTGCAGTAAATTAAAACATTAGTGATCTGGGCTTTATGGGAATAAGAAAACAAGAACAGAATACGGTTGAAGCAGCATAATTCTTTTCTTTTTTTTTTTTTATTAAAAAAACAAAAAACAGCACTTTGTCTCCACGTTGACTTGCTCCATTAGAGAAAAGTTCAATGTTACTCCTAGTTTTTTGACAGACATGTACAATACTGGTTTAGGTCCCAGAGATGGTGGTCAAGAAGAAAGATCCCAAAAAGTGCAGGGACGTACCGGGCAGAGTATCTTGGTCTTATCCCATTAAATCTGAGATGATTAGCACTCATCCAGCCTTAAGCTTTGGTCAGACAATCGTTGACTGCAACAGGTGCCCCATGAACATCTCCGCTGATCTTCAGCACGATCCGAGTGTTTTAAGCGCATAGGGACAAATCAAAGCCACAAGACTGAATAGGATTGGCTATGGGCGGGCTCAACAAGCTGTCAATTCAGTCAGGAAAACCACAAACCTCAGTTAATGTATTTTTTGTATTGTACTGGCCCAAAAGACCAGAACTGTTTGCCTAAAAAAGGTTGCAGTTGTGCTTATATGGTAGCATAATTCTCCTCTTACAGCTGCTTGCCACAGCTCGGATTCACACAAGAAGTTACATTTTCTTGTCTTTCGGAACAAAGTGCATCAAATGTGTGCTGGTGCCTACAATCTTCTGTGATTTGCAATATGACTCCCAAAACACATTTTCAATGGACAAATGATAAACTTGTTACATGACGTTCTGTTCCAGCAATGTTATGAATGAAAGAATGTTCTGTATATTTGCAGACAATAGAGTTAGGTTTGAAGTTGTGGGTCCTCAGGCCATCCATTACGACGTTTGCCAAGGCTATCAAAACTCCCTGATCTGTCTTTCCATACCCTTCATGCACACTGAAAAGACTTTCATTTATCACTTCACGGGCATCTTATCTTGGAAGATTCCTATTTTTTCAAGCACCCATCTCATCGCAAGCTCTACTCCTTTATTTGGTCCTCCATCCGGAACGTCTTTTATCATCCACTCCTGCTCTCCACCGCGCTGTCCTCCTTTTTGGATTGTCCTGTACGTATTTTAATAAATGGTTGTATTATGAGCGCTGGTAGGATGTGGAGGGAATGTGGTAGGGTTGGAATGGACATGTACTCCCAACGTAATCAAATTTCTAGTTGATCCGTGGAACAGTCATCATACCCGATTTTGGTGGAAGGCTCCAAGATGTGATTCAAGATCACGCTAGCTGAGGTCCCATCATCCATCCTGTGCTGCCACCAAGCTTTCTTTTATTTATTAAGCATTCCCTTTCAGTATTTTCCTATCAAAGCATACATGGGGCTTGTTAAAGAGCAAATCACTAGTGTGGAGTGTATGGAATCACTTTAGCACTGTGGTTCTGCGTAATGCGTTATATTTCAGCTGTGAAGGACACATTGCAAGGAACGCCACAGTGTGCTATCACCAGGCAATCCTGAAAAAGGCAGCAACAGAATGTTACTATTAAGCAACTTACAATTTGTTGTGAACAAAAATTTCTATAATTTGTTTTCTATGTGTGATGAGGAGAAGTCTGCAGGTCTTTTCCTAAAGGAAATGTGCACATAATTAAATATCCACTAGTGAGCACCAGCTCACTCGTGTCCCCTACAACCTATTAAATGGGAAATGATAATTTTCACACTGGAGTCATTGTTTGGTGCACCACCCATGATCAATGGTGGGCGGTATCGGCAGCCAGGGTGAGGTGACAAATTAGTCTTAAGTCTGCAAAACATGGCTGCATGCTTGGCGAACTTCAGCAACCTTTTGGCCAACAAGTACACTGGAAAGTTGAAAAGGGGGTTCTGTCCAATGCAAAACCAAAGATGAGGTCGGAGGTACTCATTCTTGATTTAAGGTGGTTCACACTATGATTATTGACCACAATTCTGCATTAGGACTGGCAGTAATAAGGTGGATTTACCAACATTTCAAGCCGGAGGGGATTCCCATTTTTTTCTTACTAATGTTGCTGCCTGTTAATTGTAGTCAACATGTTGCTTGCAAGTACATTAGTCAAAACTGAATAGGCTTCTAAGAACGATAATGTCAAACAGTCCTCTCCTTCCTTGGGCACCAATTACAGTAACCGGAAGTACCTTTCTAACTCGTGATTTAGAAAGTCGTTTATGTCCTGTGCTCTGCAACATCACCCTCTGCCCTTCTCAATAGCCTTTACAAGCGCAGCAGTTTCTACCTCTCCAGTGCCTAGGACGACCAGCTCTACTATTACCTACAGACCATTTTAATGTCAAACCATAACAAATGACAAGAACTCTATAATATCCTGGTGGCCTCGCGCTTTGTACATTACAGGGGATCCACAAGAAATCAGATGCTTCTCTACTCCTCACACAGCACAGCCTGCTCGCTGCTCCCCATTAAAAGGCGGCCTTTCATTGAAGTTCTAAAGGTAGCAGCCTAGGGTTCATGCCTGACACAGCCATGACACTATATGAGGGGATCGGATCAGTGGCAAGTATCTCTCATCATGTCCATCCTCACCTTTGATCTTCAAGGTCATCTGTGCTCTCTACCTCTGCCCTGCTCTACAGTTCTCATGCCAACCAAACCTATTATTTTTAGGTCGATTCAATTAATAGCCTTTAAGTGGGTGATAGTGACACTCGAGAGGTAGAAAACCTGGCAACAAGGAATGAGGGAATAGTCAATGTCGTGATTCAGAAGATCTAAAGAGCCCTCTCGTCCATTTAAGAGTCTCTGTCCTGCATTGATGGATTTTTCTGTATCAGATCTTGGGTTCCCACACATTATTTTTTCTTTGGTATTTCTCTACATAAATAACTGCAGACAAACCCCTCTACTAATATTGTAATTTGGGAGTCCTATTTATTTTATTTATCTATCATACTTCCTAAAGTACACCAAACATGCATTCTTAGCTTTTGACACTACTGACAACAGTGTGCCTTGCTCCTTGTGGTGTCACAGTGCACAGATCACCAGAATGGCTCGCTGCAATACTATGTTTGGATGGTTCATATCTGCGAGTAAAATCAAATTGCCTGTACATTCACCATGGATGGTTGGGAAGTTACATCTATCAAAATAAATCTCAAAACAAATTTATTGGGAAGTGAGGTCTGATGTAGCTGAAATTACAATTGTTGATTTACTGCAGGAAGGCTTGCACCGCCTGGTAAAAGAAGAAGCACTGCGGGACGCACTCTTGCACCCCACTTTTTGGCTCTGCCATGCACACAGTAACGGTGGGGACGAGGAGAAGGTACTTCTGGAAACAGCCAAAGCAGCTGTTAGCTTCCCTGGTTTGTAGCATAGGAGTTCAAAGAGGAGAGCAGTCGCGGCTTGAGGGACTGGGCACATGCAGGATGGATCAGGTGGGACACTTGAGCAGGGGACGACTGGGGAATTCCAGGTGGAAGTAGAGTTAGTCAACTTGGAGGCCAATACAGGTAAATCGTTTAGAACTGGATTTGTTGATCCGCTTATGGTCACAAATGGCAAACTACTCAAGCTTAAATTGTCTTAGGGTCCTGTGGACAATGGATGCTCACCCTAGATGGTATCTATAGTTCAATAGCACTTGTAGGCAGTGAAGGGACTCTCTTTAAGATCTACACCCTGTAGATATACAGTCATGGTTTAGTATCATTGATTATTACACCGTAAACCAGTGGCGTACCATGGGCGGGGCCACAGGGGCAGTTTCCCCAGGTGCAAAATTCTTAGGGGCATTTTTAGGGGCTCATGGGCATTCTTAGGGATGCAAAATTTTAAAAGAAAAGTGGAAAGATACTTGCCTTGCCCCAGCACGGCAACCCACCCTCCGCTGCTGCCGTAAGCCTCTTCTTCAATAATAAACATCACTAGGAATGCTGGTGGCATAGAGTCTATTTACAGCAGATTATCTGGCTGGTGATGCTTACAGCGCAGTCGCTGTATCCTCTATCTGACTACAACATAACCCAGACAAAGATGCAATGTACTGTGTAAACATTGTACCAGTGTGTCTAGCAGTGTACATTGCAGTTGTACTACACGCAAAGCTGGCACCCAGAATGAATACGAGAAGGCGTTTAAGCTTCCAACAAAAGCAGGCACCGTCTTGCAGTACGAAGGTAAAGGGCGCATTGGGCACAGCCAAAATGAAGGAAAATCAGTACAGCCCCAAAGAACCAGGCTTATAGCATCTATTCGGTTCTCACTGTGTGAATCCTCCATGCGAATATCAATATTCAAAGTCTGCATTGTCTTCCCGTGGATAGGATTTACGGTTCATGTGGTAATTCTTTAATAAACAACACCTCTAGGTGTGTGTTGTGTACCATAGTTATACATTTTAATCACGACTGCCCCAAAACTCGGAAAAATAAACCTATTTATCGTAGCATCTGTTTTTAATTCAGTGATTGATATACATAAAGAAAACACAGGATCCATGAGAGGACAGATTTCACCTCTCCGCCTATGTCTCAGTTTTGTAGTTAAAATGCAACTGGCATACAGCGGTTTCCTGAATACAGACCTATTTTTGGATGCCAGCAGCCACATTTTACTGAAGTTCAGTATTACATGTAGCCAGTGATATTTTCTTCCCTGCTTCGTTTTTTTTCTTTTCCTTAATGTTTTTTGTTTATTCAACAGCACAGCTGCCCTGTGGTTTGTCCCAACATTGAACTTTCTCAAGGCTTGCATAGCATAGTTGGACCTTACAGATTTGCTATGGTTGATATAGGTTCAGTTGTATGGCTACTGGAAGGTTGTGTGCCATTTTTGTTTTGCGCTCTTTCCCTTGCAATTCCCCAGACATGGATTGTGCCTTCATTGTTTTGAAGTGAGACGACAGTCCCTACTTACGTCGAGTGCGCTGAATTAATCGAGACTCCTATTCTGACTGTGTACACCAACGAAGAAAACCAAGCCTCACTATGGATAGGCCCTGCTTTTATTGTCGGCTGATCCTATCCCCATGGTCAGTACTTGGACTTGCTACTGATGGATTTAGTGCTTATGATAGGAGATATCAAGAGACACTCATTCCAGAATGTCGGAAGTGGGTTTGTGGCGTATCACACATTAACATGGCACGGATCCACAACCAGCAACTGAGTATTTTTGTGATTGGTGGCTACATTCCTTGGTAGATATTTTCAAATATTAGCACTGAAAACATTGTTCCCATTACAGATGGATCACAATTCAAGATATTTATTTGACCTTCAGATCTCATTAAAGGGTTAGAGGCATCACAACAGGTCATTCCAAACACGAAGCGCAAGGGCCCGAATCATGAAAAATAAAAACTGGGGGCAAGAATCTCCTCTTTCACGTGAATGTATTTTATTCTACATTTTTTATTCAAAGACATTCCCAAGAGTACGTCTGGAAAGCTGCAAAACTCATGCGACTTTCCCTGTGGAATTCTATTTCCCCTGTACGCAGTTCTCCATGGTGGAGAACTCCTTACAGGGGTAAGAGGATCCCCTGTGCAAGTGCAATTTTTTCTAAACATTTTTTGTCTGTGGGGAAATTATTTTTGCCCATGAAGAAAGCCCTTCCTGTACAGCCCCTGCAAATCTGGGGTGATCCACCCCCCTTCCCACCTGGGAAGGGATTTACGCCAGTCATGTGCTGCAGTAAATTTCCAATCCTTTCTAGGGCAGAAAGAGGATCTCTCAGGTTTCATTACACCACTGATTCCCACAAACGTGCATGTTTGTGTATGGACTTTCCCAAATGTCCAGACCAAACCGCGCCTTTGAAAGCCTTGCGTGGGATTTACAAGTGCTGAGATCTCCTCACTCTCGGCGGACCGCTCCGAACCCATAGATGGGTTTCTGCCTGCCAGAAATCAATTTGTGAATTCTGGCAGGCATAAAAAAATGGTAAATTTGGTCATAAACATGTGTTTCTGACCAGATTTACCTTTGTTGAGAAGGCCGCGTAGATTTTATTACATATGACCACAAGTTGCAGGTTATAAAGATCGTGATACATTTCTGCCTCAGGACAAGAACGACTTTCCATACATCCAGCACATATACAGCAGTTTGACATGTCGTGTACTTTGTAAGAAAAATAGAAAATAACTGGTTTCAATACACACGGATTAATGTTATCCATTGTATATTAATGTTTACTACATATATTTACTTTATTTATAGATATAATTATAGGTTGATTTCCATGTAATGCTTAATATTGCAGATTTATAATTTCTAAGCGTTGAGTCTTGTATTGATGCCAGAGTGTTGTAGTGGTCAGTAATCTTTGCGGAATTGTTCATTTTTCACTTAAAATGGTAATAAATGTGTTTATAAAAAAATGTTGTTCAATATGGAATGATAAGCATTCTCAAAAGCTTATACATGTGGCTACGCATTTATTAAGTGTTCAGGTACAGATCAGAAGGGGTTACAAATACAGACAGAAGCACAAAGGTGTCCAATCAAGGTCCCAGAGAAGAAGCCGGGCTGTTGGTAGTATATTATGGAGAAAGTCAGAAGCAAGCAGGTGATCTGGAATGGGCATTGCTTCAAGTTGCAGGTACAGTCAGGGACGCAGTACCTGCACTTCTTTAATTAGGCAGGGAGAGTATTGACACTTCTCAGCATTGCTGCAGTACTTTTAATGGGAAAGATCTCACACTTCTCAGAAGCAATCTAGTACTCTAGGATAGTGAATGCTTTAAATGGGCCTGCACTGAAAACCTGCACTACTTGAATTTGAAACAGAAAGTAACTGCACTTCTCAGCAGGGGTGAAACACTTTTAATGTGAGTACGGGCACTTCTCAGGAGAAAACAAGTACTCTTGGATAGTTTGTGCTTCAAATGAGCAGGTACTCTCTGGTACTGAGAACCTGCACTACTTTGAAAAGAGAGAATGCCATCACTTCTCAGCAGGGGTGCAATTGTTTAACGGGGTAGTACTGGTACTTCTCCGTAGCAAACAGGTATTCAGGGACAGTGAGTACCTGCGCTGTTATAATTCCATTCCAAGCACTGTGTGCAGTGAGTACCTGCACGTTTGTTTCCATTACACGCTGTGACTACCGTCAGTGCTGGAGTGTGTTGCTAATTTATTTTCTATGCTATTACTAAATTGTACTAAACTCCATCTGCCCCCTAATGACGTCACCGTACGCGCTGTATCTTACCCTTCGCGTGCCCGGCTGACGGAAACCAGCCTGCTGCGGTTGACGTTGCAGAACCGTGGCGCGAGCCCACCTGTGGCTTCCTGGATGCAGTGCCGCGGCACCGCCAGGGTGTGTCGCCGTCTCCGGCGCAGCGCTGCACCTTTGCTCGTGTTTGCTCAACATCAAAGGGCCGGGACCGGCTGTGAAACGAAACACCCACGGGAAGTCACTGCGCTGCCCGGGTGAAAGAAAATGAAAGCTCCTGTCAGCGGCGCGGCGCGCAAAGTGCAGTCTCGGATCTCCCAGGCAGGTGAGGCCGAGGCATGGTCAGCTCTTATTAACCCGGCTCTTTCCCATTCTCCGTAGTTTTCCAAGGAAAGATACATCATGGATGGAGGGACCCCGGAGAAGCTGAGGAAAGAACTGGAGGAGGAGCTGAAGCTAAGCAGTGACGACCTGCGGAGCCACGCCTGGTACCACGGGCGCATCCCCCGACAGGTACGCCCCCTACCGACCCCAGAGCCTCTGGGAGGCACTCGGGCCCCTTCCCCCAGCGTGCGCCCTCTCTCCCTGCCCCTTCTTGCAGTGTGACATACAACAGTATGGAAGCAGGTGTCATTCATAGGCAATATTTGTTTAGCACAAAAAAAAATGTTCAGCACACATATGATAAAAAAAGTGAAACAGCAGGCCTAGTGCCTCAAGTATTTCGTGAAAGAAGGGCTGTCTTGTTGGTGTCTGATAAAACAGTGGGATTTATGCTGGCATTGGTGCTCAAAATATGGCTGTTTTGATATATCCAGAGTACACATTTCTCAGTGGTCTCATAGTTGCCTGATCTCAGGTGCGCCTTATGCAAACTGTGCCATCCATACTTTTTTTTATCTTGCACCACGTTGCATTATTGCACTTTAAGTCCTGCATCTGGTCCTTATAAAAAGTTGTGTATAACAATGGCAAATGTTTGACTTCCGTGATTTTGCCTTTTATGTTATCCTAGTTGTCTTAAATTGAGAATTTTACTTGAAATCTATAGAACTACAACAACCAGAAAGAGTTAATTTTGCCCCATGCTCATGTGTTTATTTTTGTCAATAAGCAACAATGTTATCAGCTGCCAAAGTTAAGTAATGTACGGCAGATTTTGATTTCAACTATACAACGACATTGTGCATTGATATTGTGTTAAAGGGACCCGTTTAAAGGAGAGTGTGGCAGCTCGACTATGAATGAAACCAGTGCTTAACATGTGCAGGTGGTGGGCACCCACCAGCGTTCATTTTTGGGCTCACCAAACTTTTCCCCAGATCAGGAGAGAAGAATGCAGGAATGGGAGAAAGAGAGAACAGAAAAATAGTAAATCAATGACAAAGGGTGAAAGCAGAAATTAAAAACAATCTGCAAGACTGACTTAAAGAGACAGGGAGTGGTGGGTGGTGGTAGAAAAACGAGGCACTATAATAGGCCTGGGTAGGCTGTGCTGTTAGAGAACAGTGAGTAGGAAGGCCCACCGGCCAAGGAATGCTGTGACCTGTTGGTGTCTTGCGATCGAGTGGGGACAAGGGGGGAAGGAGGGCACATTCATTGTAAAAGCACGAACAGAAACTTTGACGCTTGAGAGGAAGCCGAAGGGCACCTTACCTCTTCCCCCGCCAACTAAAAGGGCAGTGCCAGGGAAGAGAAGGCTTGTAGCTCATTGCCACCGGGTAGGCGGTGCTGTGAGAAAAGGCCATTAAGCCAGAGTTCAGTGACTTCGTGCAGTTCCAGTAATCACCTGAGCAAGGGAACATTTCATGCATGCTAAGCTCCCCGGGGCCTTCTAATGACGCCGGCACCCTTCACGAAACTGGCTCCAAGCAGCTTTTAATCTTTCCTTCAGCTGGCAGAGTGAAGTGCAGAGCCAGCCCCACAGGAACCTTGCACGGGAGGCCTGGGTTATGGAAAGCTACCAGCCGGTGCAGGAAGGAGGCAGTGCCAGGCACAAGCCTGGAAGCTATCGCATGCTGATGTATAGCCGTCCATCTTTCTAGGTCTGGCTATAGAGCGCATCTGTTCCAAAACCTATTGTTACAATTTAGTTAAAGTGTTCTTAGCCTGGACTTCGGCTTCGCACAGCCAAGTAGTGATTTGTCTTTTCTTTCATGCCAGCCGTCAACCAATGACAACAAAATGAACACATTACATGTTATTCTGCTCAATCTGACGTCATGTAGAATATTGATTTCCTAAGCAGTATCATTTCAAAGAACCTGCTTTTCGTAGCAGAGTAATAGTTTATGTACTTGTAGCTTCCCTTAGAACCTTGATAAATTAAATCATGCTAGGCCTGCTAGTCAAACAACATCCAGGCAGCAACAAGAGACATAGGTTAAGGCGCAGCAAATATAAATACAGCTCATAAGTCATCTGGAATTTAATTGAGTCTCTCCCATTGACTAGAAGTCTGCTTGAAGGGCACTCTGACTTCAATAGCCCCCTGAAGAGATTCTGCAGATTTTTTTTTATAATTTTGTCCAGTCTTCTTGAAATGTCTAAAATTACATCAGAACCTTCTTTAAGTGGATAGATACCTTAAAAATGGGCTGAGTACATTATCTAAATGGGATTCCAATGTTCCTCGGTCCTGTAGCACTAGTTTGAGGATTTTGAGAGCCCTAGGTAAAATGACATTTTGCTGTTGGGATGCTCCCATTTCCTACTAACAAGCCCACCGTTAAAGCCACTTGGCCTACTGTGGTTGCCCCATAAGACAGCTGCCTACAGTGCCCTTATTGTAGCACAAGCCCATCTGCTTCTGTCACCCAAAAAGTCATTTTCACACCTTGACCCAAGGTAGTTCAGACACGTCTTTTCACTTTAAGAAGCAAAAGAGAAACAACATTGATATATATATCACAGTATACTGCTTTGTCAGTGTTCTAAAAATATCATGCCTGCCACTCAGAGCAAATGTACAAAGATTGCCTTCCTGAAAAGTCTGTAATCTAACTTTGGGATAGGTGGCGGCAAGATGAGTGAAATAATGCCACTTGTATTTTCTTTTCCCTGTCATGCTTATTGTCAGTATTTCCCAAACATGACTGAGTATGCCAAAATAACTGCTTATGTACCCATCTCACTTACCCGGTGTGTGACTAATAAATTTTCTTGCAGATGTCGGAGAACTTGCTGCAGAGGGATGGCGATTTCTTAATCCGGGACTCACTCTCCAGCCCCGGAGACTTTGTCCTCACCTGTCAGTGGAAGAACACACCCCAACATTTTAAAATCAACAAAGTGGTCATCAGATTGAACGAGGCCTACTCCCGGGTCCAGTACCAGTTTGAAAGGGAGAGTTTTGACAATGTGCCTGCCCTGGTGCGGTTCTACGTGGGAAACCGGAAGTCCGTATCCGAGCAGAGCGGAGCGATCATCTTCCAGCCAATCAACAGGACTGTTCCACTGAGGTGCACGGAGGAGAAGTATGGAGCGTCTCCCGTCCGACACAGAGAGTGCAATGCCCCTGACTTGAAGACAGAGACTCCTAAAAGACTGAGCCTCAATATTTGCAAAGTACCATCCCCTGAGCATACCTTATTGAGAGGAAATCTGCTAAGGTAATTGATTTAATTTTATAATCTGCTTTGACTGTAAAAACTAGCTTTTAACTAAGAGTCTTTAATGTAGCCTACTGAAAGTGCTATGGAATGGAGTGGAATGGAGTGCTATGCAAAGGAAAATACTCTCACAAAACCCGATCCACCCCTTAGGAAATTTAATTTCATTCTGATTTAACAGACTGCACTCTACCTTGTCTCTGTCCCAGGGGCCCTAACCCTATTTATCCCACTCAAATGGTAGACATATTTCATATGGGAAAAGAACACATTTGAGTGTCTCTATTCACCCCCTACTACCCATAAGAAAGGATCGCAAATGTGTTGTGCACTTCTCGCTCTGTACTATAGAAAACACTTGTGAACTTTGCATTGTTCGCCAGACCCATAACTTATGACCGTCTGCCTGCGATACGCCTCACAAAACAAGGTACACTTTCCTTGACAAAAATTCTCTTCTTTTGCATTAGGGATAAGGTAAGCTCTTGAGCCCTGTGCTCTTCTATGCTAGAGAAAAGCTCTTGCAAATCGCTTTTGAGAGTGATGCGAACATGACTCCATTAGAAGATCTTGAGAGTTCCTTAAAATTCCTACATATAAGAAAGAAAGGAAACTTTTGAAAGGGAGTGTCTCTCAGTCTCTGGTTCTGCTAGTTCAGTTATAAAGATAGGAGACCTCGCTTTCGTGCATTTTACTTGAAAGTAGAGTACATTACCAGTTCTGAAGGTGTGTGGTTGCATCTTTACTTTGTCCATCAAAGTTGAAATATATATTTTTTTCTAAAATTATGATATGTTCTTCAGAGTCCAAGTCGGATTGCAGGTGCTTCCATCAGCTTAACAATCTAAAGCCCATGCTTTCTTAGTTGTGTTCATCTGACAAGGCTTTGCTGGTGGGAGCAGCAGTCAACTTTCAGTCAGCTCATGAATACTGTAATTGCCTGCAGGATTTCCAGCTTTTCAGGACCGCCAGTTGCATGAAGTGAAAAACGCTGTAGTTTGATTCATTTCTCATGTAGGCAAGAAAGAACACATCTTAAAGGCTAGAAGATTTCTTCATTTGCTTCCGGTTGGGAATAGAAATCTGTACAATCTCGGCTTTTTAATGATCGTATGTATCAACAATATGGCTCACATCTACCGCGCCAACAAAGGCGCACTGCAAAATCAAGCCCTGGACCGAAGAAGTCATGAAAAACAACTTTTGTGCAACCCCCCTTCAAATTTAAAATAAAAAGCGATGGAGCTTTCTCTAACCTAGGTCTGTCAGGAGGGAACTCATTGCCTTATGATTTATAGGTGAATTTTGTTTTATTTTTAAACCGAATAATTTATATACATACGCTTGCCTACATCAAAGGCTGGTAAGGGTAACTTTGCTTTCTCCCTTAATTACCTCTCTCCGCCCTCATCCCCCTCCCATTGATACCATATTTATTGGAGTGATGTGGAGTTTGTAAATTTAGTCGTTACTTGTGGTGCTTTCTTCCTCTGCATATCCATTTGTACACGATCATCCTGGTTCCTCTTTCTCTTCTCGTCATTTATAATTCTCAATGCTCTTAAATACCTGGGCCATGGAAGTGCCTTCATTTCAGAAGACAAGAACTCTAGGAAAGCAGCCCAATTCTTTTCATAGTTCCGCAGTGTCTCATCTATATTAGCCAGAATGTTCTCCATTTCCACTATTTGCCTCATTCTGTGTAGCCATTCTTGATATTGGGTGGTCTAGCCTTTCACCATAGAGCTAAGATTGCTTGCTTAGCCACACAGGCTAAAGTAATGACATTTTCTCGTTGTTGGAGTGTGGTCAGTATGTCTGATTGTTGTCAAATCCAAGGATCACGTATGCTCAGAATCTTCGTATTGGCTTACGATTTAATGCAAATATACTCCGTAACTATTGTTAAAAGGCTCTTAAAACACACCTATTTAGGTGGCCTATTCAAGACCCAAGTGAAAAGTCCTCACAATAGTGTGCATGTTCTACATTTTCAGAATTACTCAAAGTAATAAATGTGAAGCCCATTCATTGTGTCTATATACATACCTCCTGCACAGTCACACGCACTGCAGGCACCAACAGCTTTTGCCAATGATGGATGGGACCACCGTGGTTAGAAGGTGCTGGAAGTTGTAATGTCACGACGGACAGATGGGTTGCCACTACAAAAGTTCATATCATTTTGGTGACTTCAGTTGAACTGCAATAATAGTTAGATGTAAGCAAAGAGTGCCTGGGGCAGTGGTGGAGGATGAGTGAGGGCAGCAGAGGAGCTGAAAGTGGGCAGCAGAAGAGAGAAATAGGGGTGGCTAGAGAAATAATTGGTGGGCCCATCTTTTCCTCCTATTTTCTTTTCAAGTGTTACTTACATACCCATTGGTCACTTCACCTGGCACATTGAAAGGTAGAGAAAGGAGAAGCAGAGTTGGTGGGAATTACTGTGGGACAGGCCCATCGACTCTGCTCACTCTCAATAGGTTGGCGTGAGTCTGTTGAAGCTGGCAAGAGAGAAGTGTGGTGATCCTAAGTTAAAGTCACAACTGATAGATGGAGGAAGTTGTGATGTTTACCGCCTTCGTGAAAAGAGGAGACGGGAGAGATGGAGACTGGTTGTCAGGGGAGGAGTCTGTGAAGAATTTAGAGTGTGAGAATGACAGGAGACGGGAGTAAGCAGTGACATGAGAAAGATGTGCTTTGTGACTTAGGAAGGTTGGCTAATTTCCCAAGTACTCCTTGTGGGATGGCGTAGCTATAACATCCAACGATGCAATGTTATCGAACCACAGGAGCGATAGAAGGGTTGAGGATTGGCGGAGCAGCTTCATTCCTTCAGAAAACCCACGGTTTGTGGGGCCACATGCCACAGCAAGAGGCAGGTCTTGGGTGGAGATTGACGACTTCTAATTATACACCAACCTATTGTATCCCCAACAATCTGTAACACACTGATACCTTACTTCACTTCACTGGTGCACATATTCGCCCCACCCAGAGTGCAAATGCTGTGCCGCATGCATCACCAGTCAGTCGGCAAGCATGACTACCCGGAAAAGCTCTTTCTCTAACAGCAAGTCTTCTTACCTTCCATATTCAGGAAAAACCATATACTGTCTGAATGCGGCCCCTTAAGTGCATATCAGTCACTCCTTCATACATACATGAGATGACGCCATCATACCCCGCGTCAGAGCATCCATAGGGCAGCTTATGTTACACGCTATATCAGTCTGAAATTACGTTCGCATGATCAGATAGCCGCTTTTTCAAGAGCGCCTTGCTATCCAGCCTTGAAAGCACACTAATGAGAATGTAGCTGCCTATCTTCTTGTTAATTATGCGAAAATCTGCATTTGATCCATTCACTGTTTACTGGGACATTAAGATCCAGGTGAAAAAACTGTGTTTGATCCCTTTTAACTTTTCTGCCAATAGTAAAAACTCCTATGTTTGCAAGGGCACTTTCCATCAGATTCTCCCTGCTGGTAGTCTGTGCCAAATTCTGCACTATGGGCAATAAGCATAGCACAGAGGCAAAGCTCTTTTGCACACAATAAACATTATTTAGCATGTATGTATTAACTTGGTGCAAAATTTGCAGTGGATTCTTGGAACACGTGCTATTTCCCTTCTTGTGTTTTTTCACCCACTACTGCTGCCCAGGTCTAAGGGGCCTCGACAATAGCAACAAAGGTACACAAATCAAAGTTATCCTGCACTGTGTTTTATGTATACCCTTGATAACAAAAGTTATCTTGTCTCTAAGAACTGTTAGGGTTTGCAAATAATTTAACTGGGGCATAGGTGGGTAAACAGAGTTGTCCAGGCTCATACCACATGATCAGGTGGGCACAGCTGGAATAGAACTCCAATCCTCTGCACCCATTAACTTAACCACTAGGTCAGGGCTCCTGCCATGTAACATTTGTTTTTTTCAGTTGCAAAGTGTGTTGAATGACACTCCCTTCCATTTTTAGGTCGAGCCTCGAGTAGCGCACAAGCGCTGCTAGGCGAAGACTTTAAGTAAGTGAGTTTCAAAAGCAGTCCAAACGCTCGTGCGTCGTGGCTGGCCTTTTTGGGATGGGTACGCGCGGCAAACATGTGTTTCCAATTATCGTGCCCAGACGCGTGCGCGATAATTGTAAACACATGCCGGCAAAGGCCATGACGCACGAGCGTCTGGTCAGCTGAGCAGGCTGCCGCGCTCCCTCCTCCCCCCTCCGCTCCTCTGTGGTGCGCGCGCACCACTGTTTATTTTTTTTTTAACCGCGCAGCCGCCATTTCTTTTTCATTTTGCAGCCTGGCATCTTTTTTAACAGCAGCGATAGTACCACACAGATGCCATGCCGAACTACAGAACAATAAGTGAGATAATCCCGTCATAAAACCAGCTGTGATGTTAATGTGCACAATTAATTCAGCTCTTCTTTAATGAACACACTATGTAGTACTCTGGCACCCTCATAAACACAGACAGCTACATACTCGCAGAGGACGCAGTAACTAACGCAGCCCTCTCTGCCCCATTAAGCAGGCAGCGGCACCCCCACTTACCCTCACTCCCGTACTGCTTGCCATTGTTCGCTCCCATCCTGAAGATTTCATACCCTCACCGACATCCCAAAGCGGAACAATCCCTCAAGAGATGCAAAAACAGCTCCCCACAACTTCCCACCGGCGGATTCATATTCGTGCAGCCAGGTCTGGAACTCGTAAAGGAAACATAGGGTACATGTTGCTCCCAGCCCGGCTGCCCCGCTCGCCTTCAATGCAACATCCAAGAGGCTTTCCTGAAACATCCAAAGAGATTTCCTCCGGCACCCGAGCTCCCTCTAGCTCCTCTGCCGTTGGAAGCGCACTTTCTGTTTCCCTTTGGCATTACCGTAATACTCGAAGTGGGCCGCCTCTCACAATTCTGCTCCGTACCGAAGGAACGCAGCTTAGCAGGCACCCATATTTGTTTGCTATCCCCTTCATAATATATGATGTGATTGTGAGAGTGCACAACATAGATGTAGCTTGAAAACAAAACCCAAAACAAATCCAAAATCTCTGGGTAGAAGTCTTATTAAAGTAACCTTCAGAAATGGTACAATAACGATCATCTGCATTTCCAAATTAGTTGCGATGTTTTAATCTTCCCACCAAGGCTGACTTTAGCAAAGGTGGCGCCTGGTGTGTCAATTTTTGTTGGCGCCCAGAATGACGACCTTCTCTACGGATTCTCTCACTACCACCTTCCAACAGTGCCCACATAGTCCCTCTCTCACATGTATTTATTTGTTTTTATACTGGTACTTGGTGGTGTTGCGGGGGTGGGGTAACGCTGCAGCCAGGTAACCGTAACCCCGTGTGTTGCAGGTGGAGATTGCTGGCCCTTTATAGGCCTAGCCCGGCCAAGTACATGAATAGCGCACAGACACCTGGTGTTAGTCTTGATGGGAGCCCCGAGCGACTCCACACCCATTTTTTTACTCTCGACTGCCCCCAGCCGAGAGCTGCGTGATGACATCATACCTCTCTTAGGGAGAGGCTGGGTGGTCCTCTACACTACTCATACCAGTTTAGGATGTCAGAGCACCTTACATCACCCACACATTATGCAGAGACGTGTGTAAATTAGTGTATAGGAAAGGTTACATACAACAATGAGGACTACAAGGTGAAGGAGTCACATGTCATCCATACTGGAAGGTAGTATGTTTTAAGAGCACTTGGACCGCTGAAGCACAAACTCAGGATATAAAACGTAGCACAGTGGTTGGGGTTGGCTTGACTAATAAAAAATAATTTCTACCCAAACAAAGCACGTTGAGCAGCATTAGGATAATGTAAAACACAGGGAAAAAACATAGGGTTCTAATCAAATGCCTTGCAGTTTGCAGGCGTCTCTTCGATGATAATGTATAGCTCACTGGGCTATATTGTTGGCAAGTAACAAAAACATCTCAGCGACAAAAGCAGTAACCCACTGAGCTATCTACATAAAATACAATTCTATGATCTGCCTGGTACACATTCTTAGCAGCAGGCATGTTAACCCTCTGCACTACTTTAATATGAGTCAAAACTGCCAGCAGACAAAACTTCACCTCTCTACATTAGTTCCATTAATCACCAGAGTTATCTTGACATTTTTATTGTTGCCTGTGAAGCAGTGTCCTGGGCCAACCCTCTTCCTATTGGTCCTTTGACAGACCTTTTTAGTCACTTGAGAGGTGTTGGGAGTCATTCGATTAATTAAATTACAATTAACAGTGCAACCCATTTGGCCACACAATAAGGACCAGAAATCAGTGACTATAGTTAAGAAAATGTATTACAAGTTAACAGTTAAGTAATGTTCACAAATCTTGGCACCATGCTATGGAGGTGCAGAATAAAACTGGGAAACCCAACCTCCTAAAGTAGGGTGACCAGACGTCCTGGATTTCCCCGGACAGTCCTTGTTTTCAGAGGACTGTCCCTGTGTCCAGACACTTTTCCAAATTTTAAATACAAGTCAGGTCACCCGGCAAAGCAGAATTAAAAGGTATGCTCTGCTATCTTTTCTGAGGCCCATCCGAAGTCTGAAAAAATGTAAGTAATTTATTTGTTTCTATCAGGCAGCAGGGAAGCAGGTCCGCTGCATCATCAGGTGTACCATTGTCTTTTTAGGTCTCGGCCTGCACCAGCGCTTGCGCTGGTCTGGCCGAGAGTTTTAGTAAGCGGGTTTTGGAAGTGCAAACACTGGCTTTCGGCTGGCGACCAGCTTGAGTTCACGATGGCGTGCACGCGCAGCTGCCATCTGTTGTTTCCTATCTCTTCCTCATTTCCTCGTCATGGCTCATTAACTCTCTGGACTCTGATGTTTCAATCGCAGCAGCAGCTCACATTACCAACTGAGGGCCCTGGACTACAGTCACATGAAAAACAACAGCGATTAGCATTGAAATGCAAGCTTTTTTTGTCTAGTTAGAAATATTGCTTCAGTGGGTTGATTTCACCTTATATCGCTATTTGTTTTATATTGGGAGTCACAGCCTAATTACCAGTATTTTTGTCTCTCAATGTTTTTTTAAAAATATTTATTCGCGCAAAGCACAAAGCTATATTTAAGGTTACTTTTTCCGCGTCACTTCTTCACTCTATTTAAACTCCACACCCCCACTCTTATTGTCTCTCTCCTTCTCTCTCTCTCCCCTCTCTAATTCTCTCTCTACTTAATTAACTCTCCCCTCTCTATCTTTTTTAGCCTTTCATTCTCTCTCACCCCTTTATCTGTTTCTCTTTCAAACTCCTTCATTCACTCTCTCTCCCCTTCTTTCTCTCTCTCTATCCCGCTCCACTCTTTATTCTATGTACACCCTTTCTCTCTTTCTCTCTCACCACCCTCTCTAATTGGGCATTATATCTTCACTCTATCTCTCACTCGGCAACACCACAGCATCACTCAGCGCAACCACAGCATCAATCAGAGCCAGCACAGCATCACTCAGCACCAACACAACACCACTCAGCACCACCACAGCATCACTCAGCACCACCACTCAGCACCACCACAGCATCTCTCAGCACCACGACAGCACCACTCAGCACCACCACACCACCACTCAACACCACCACAGCATCACTCAGCATCACCACAGCATCACTCAGCACCACCACAGCATCACTCAGCACCACCACAGCATCACTCAGCACCACCACAGCATCACTCAGCACCACCACAGCACCACTCAGCACCACCACAGCACCACTCAGCACCACCACAGCACCACTCAGCACCACCACAGCATCACTCAGCAGCACCACAACAGCACCACTCAGCACCACCACAGCATCACTCAGCATTACCACAGCATCACTCAGCACCACCACACCACCACTCAGCACCACCACAGCATCACTCAGCACAGCACCACCACAGCACCACTCAGCACCACCACAGCACCACTCAGCACCACCACAGCATCACTCAGCATCACCACAGCCCCACTCAGCATCACCACAGCCCCACTCAGCACCACCACAGCACAACCACAGCACAACCACAGCACCACAACAGCATCACTTGGCACCACCACAGCATCACTAAGCACCACAACAGCATCACTAAGCACCACCACAACACCACTCAGCACCACCACAGCATTACTCAGCAGCACCACAGCATCACTGCACTACCACAGCATCACTCTGCACCACCACAGCATCACTCTGCACCACCACAGCATCACTCTGCACAACCACAGCATCACTCAGCACAAACACAGCATCACTCAGCACAAACACAGCATCACTCAGCACCACCACAGCATCACTCAGCACCACCACAGCATCACTCAGCACCACCACAGCATCACTAAGCACCACCTCAACATCACTCAACACCACCTCAGCATCACTAAGCACCACCTCAACATTAGAATAGGCAGGAAGAAGTTGCCAACATTGCAACGACAAAATAAACGACAAGACCTTTCTTATGTTCTTTTTTAATTGGGTCATTCAGTTGTACATAATGTCGTCTTAGTTATATATAAAGTAACAAAAATGCTTAAGTCTTTTTATTATAACTTTTCAACATGCTGCACAGCAGCCACAATGCTCTTAAAAACATTGGCAAAACCAATAGCTCTGCCTAAACACTTATAAGGCCCCAAAGGCGAGACCTATTGGCTAATAGGTCTCGCCTTTGGGACCGTATATGTGTTTAACCAGGTATCAGTTATGCAGCACAATTGTTGCATGGCTAAACACTTATAAGGTCCCAAAGGCGAGACCTATTGGCTATGCCAATGCTTGTTTAACTATTGGATGTATCCTGGCTCTTGAAAATCATGGGAAAAAATTACTATTTTGATAGATCATTCTAACTGCATTTTAGAATATCCCCCAGGCACCACGCTGGATCCCGAGATTTTTTGTATCAGTGCCACCTTGCGCCATTAGGGGGCATCGAGCAACTCTGTGCTGACTCCATACCACCCGGGAAGTGATGGCACAGAGCCACATATAAGCGAAACCCCTGCATGCTGACGGCAGTTCCTTTCTTTTGCTTCTACCAAGGTAGATCCGAAGCTGCAATCAAACTTTGTTGATTTTTTTTGATGACTCTAAAAACTTTTACAGAGTGTGCTAGGGAATGGTATCCCCACCGAAAACAACAGGATTCAGTTTGTGCTGTGCCTGTAAGAAGCAGATGTCCGCACAAGATGTGCCTTTAGGCTCAGGACACAACTCGAAGTTGTGTGATAAGTGCACCCTCATGCACCCGAAGGTGATGTGAGACCATAGGCGAAGTTGTATGTCGCCAAACGTAAGAAGTTGTGGCATTCGCATAGATACCGCTCCAAGTCCCGGTCATGGGGCTTTTCCCATGACCATTCTGCTCGAAGTCCTCCGGTAAATCAGAGTCTAAAACCAAACAGAAGCATAAAAATGCAAAGCGGGACTCTACCCCCTGCTGCCACTCTGACTACAAAGAGAAGACGCAAGGGCATCAAGATGTCTCTCTCTTCTTCCATTGAGGTCACCGGCCAGGAAGCTGATCCCTCAACTTTGATGCACCTCAAGTTTCCAAGGCCATGGTAGCAGATCGAGCCTTCACAGATTGCTTGCTGCAAATTTTCAGCGTGCTTCCATCTCCTTCCGGCACTGAACTCTGAACTGCTGGGCCCTCCAGTCAGGTTGCCACAAGTGGGTCCCTTCCCAGTGCCATCTGTCCCCTCTGACCCGTTACTCGGTCTGTACCGACTCCAGTACAGACTTCAAACTCAGACCCTGAGATCAACGCCAGGTCCTACTGCTCCGATGCCACTAGTTGCCAGTGGATGATGCGGTGCCGACACCCATGTGAAATCCTGAACCAACGTTGGGTGGAGCTCAACCGATGTCATGCTATGAGATTACAAACGGGCAACCTGTTGTCCTACACTCTAACTCTAACCCTGTGCCTTTACCACGTTGCAGCTATCAGCAGAAGCTCTATCCGACTTCGATTTCGTACCCTCTGCCAGATTAGGGTACACCACATGATATCTATGATGATGAAAGGGATGAGGATAGCTTACTCCCCCTTATTACACTGATGATGCGCTTTACCACAAAATGCCATTGAGCTTGATTCCTCCCCTGAGACAGAGCCTGACTCACCTCACGAGCCATCAATGGAAGAACGTACTTCTTTTGCAGTTGTGATTCGGAGGGCAGCTGAAGTACTAGAATTACGGCTGCTCTCCATTGAGACAAAGACAAATGTTCTGACAAAAAACTTACAGTCAAGCCAAGCAATAGCTGAGCCCTTGCTCCCATTTAATCAGGCCCTTACTGATACTCCTATGGCTTGAAACTATATTGTTGCCCACCTGTGAACAGGCAGGTGGTCAGGCATCATATGCCGAGGCCTGGTGACCTAGATTTTCTCACCAAGCTCTCCACTCCAGGCAGCCTCATTTGTAGAGGCCTCGACCAGGAAGGCAAACTCCAACTCATTTCCAACCGAGAATACAAAAGGTTGGTGCCTTTGGCAAAAATATGTTTCCCTTTGCCAGTTTGGCACCGTGATCCATAAACACAGTCTGTCTGTTGATCGTAAACACACGGGCTCCTTGGGACACGGCCAGCGAGATCTTGCTGGCAGTCCCGGGGGATCTTAGGGCACAGAACGAACAGTTCACTTGGGAACTAATGCTTGCAGTCAGTGCCACCACTGGATTGTAACTGTCACGTGCACTATTGCTTGGCGTCATCAGAGGATCATGCCCCTCGAAGTAGATGAGGACAGACTGTTTAATTGCCGCATCCATTTCCTTGGTGCCTTTGAAGTAGTTTGTCAACCTGGAAACAACACAACTTCCACCCCAGCGCTGTAGCTGACACTGCCTTGTGCGGGGCGAAGACAGAAAACAGGAATATTGCAGCTGTCCCAGGCGGCCCAGCATGGCGGCTGCTGCGTCATCATCACTGGCGTTTTGGGGAGCACAGGCCACAAGACCCCTCCAATGCCAATGTTATGTGTCGGCGTCAACTGCACACTGTAGTGCTGGACATCTCCCCCCTACGTAGATAAAATAAATTCACAGTTGTGAGCAGGTTCATTTATTTATTTTGGGGCGTTTGTATAGCACCCACTACCACTTGGCAATTGCTTCAGAGTACTTAAGGAGGTGTAGTTGTGAAGGGGGTAGCCTACAAGTTTCTTAGATGCCGGGCAAATATTTAGGTGAGATTCAGGCAAAAGCAGATCTGATGCCTCTGGATGGCTCGTGCATCTGAAAGTCCACAGCTAAACTGACTCGCCCATGCCAGAGCTGCTACAAAGCACGCTGTTTTGAAATGTCTTTTGAAATGTTTGTTTTCCCCTAAGCATTTGTTGAATTCTTGAATTCTGTGTATTTTTTTTTTTTAAATAGAGACGTTGCCATTCAACTAACTGCTTTCTAGTTCTAAAAAGCACGTTTGCATATTTCAATAATTCCATCTGTTCATATTTGATCACTTGATGTCACTTCCTTCATGGTCTCGATTTATCCGCACTGCTACTTCCTTTTGTTTTTGCCGCTCAATACCGTCAAGAGGAAAGATTTGCAGAGAAAAACATTGTGTGCTCAATGCAAATGTTATTTTAGAGCCCAGAGTAACATCCTTATCGCCTCATCTGTGCCAGATGCCACCCGGTCGTGCAGTGGACATATACTCTCCACTCTTAACCCAGCAACACACTGCGGTTTGTTGACATTGTAAACACATTTTGAAAACATTGTACATCCGTTAAGCAATTCGCCATTTGTTTGTGTAGGATTTCTTTCAAGCCAAGGTCAAAAATGCATATTGTTCTAACGACGTCCATCAGAAATGTACTAAAGAGTGTTTTGAAAAGACTTCAATTTGGGGCAAAAAAATTACACATAGAGGTTTGTTGTGTTTTACATCCCCTTTTGGACATAAAAGGATTTTACAGCATCCAGTCGCTGGCAAATACGTTTTCGACAATTCAATTCGCTGCTATGTAAAAAAAAAAAAAAAAAAAAAAATGTATTCCTTTTGCATCTGAGAACGTGTTATTGGCCCGTTTCGTTTCATATATTTAGCCATCGGGATCTTTGTGCTTTTCCTCTGGGACACGTTTGCATATTTATAGAACACTTGTACAGCACACCCTTGCTGAGCAGAATGGCACTGGAGGGGATACGGTGGAGGATGTGTCCTAAAACAATATAGAGAAACAAAATCCAGTAAAAACATATTTGTGACTGATCATTTGGTATTTCCACTGGGGTTTTGTTCACATGTTTGCTTCCTCATGCTCAAGAATGTGAATGTGTATCTGCAAGGGTCTTTGCCCCTTTAGGGTCATTTACGAACTTCCTGCTCTCATTGCAAGTTATGTATACATCTGATGATGGCATCTTTCTCATTCTGTCTTTCCAATTCTTTTAATCTGCAGAAATAAAGAGAAGAGCGGCAGTCAGCCGGCTTGCCTGGACCACGTCCAAGAGAAGAGACGGCCTCTGAAGGCGCATCAGTCGGAGAGTTACCTCCCCATAGGTGTGGTCTCAGAAATCGTGCCACTCAGTGAAAAGAAACCTGTCTGGCAGGCACCTTACTTTCACTACTCTGCCAGCTCTCCAGTACACACGTCAGACTCTTGTACACTCTCCTGGCAAACTCTCTGCCTGCTAATGTTACACGAGGGCGAAAAACCAAGGGCCGCCCTTCTTCAGGCGACTTGTTGGAGCTTCCGGATCTGACACAGATATGGCTCCCCATAGAGACCCAACGTGTCTACAAATAATATTCTTATAAAATAGCATATCCTAAGTTTGTCTCTTTAGAGACTGTTACTTTGACAAAAACATTTGAAAACACGTTTCCGCGTAGGTCTTGCGGTGTCTGTTCGTGAAAGCTGTTCTTTCTCTGAAAAGGCCGCCCCATCCCACCGTTTTGCTGTTATGACTGAATAGGGTCCCTTGTGCTCACTTTAATCTTGTGATGTGTAGTTACTGGTCCATTATGAGAGTTTCTGTTTGAAGCTGGTATTACGTTGCTTGGACAATGCCCCCCACCTATCCGATCTTAATGAAACACAATCCAGATAATTGGGGAACCCTTTTTGGTGTTTGTCACGCATGTGTCATTCTGAAAAAGAAATGCGATGGAAGTAAAACCTGCCCCACTTTCTGCCCCAAAGAACCCCTCTTTTCAAGTGTCAGGTGTTGAGAGTAACCTTTTCATTCTAGAGTGTTAGATGACACCTGTACAGCTAGCAGTATACCCGAGAGTACCGTTTAAAAAGGGATTTGGCCATAGGGCCATCCTGTAAGAATATGGATGCTTTGTTATGTTGCACGTTTGAAAGCTCCCCACGAAAAATAGATTAGCAAAAAAGGTGAGAATGTGGTCCAATATGTAAAGCGGTGGGTTGTAGAATGAGGATGTCTGGATTTTAAGCCCTCCACATCCCATTCGACTTAGCCTCAGTCCTCTGTGCTGCCAAAATTAGAAGTGTTAAGAAACTAGGTGAAACCTGCATCAAGAACTCTACATACACAGTTACAAATATATTGCTAGTCGTTATGTTGCATTAAGTTTGAAATAGTTTCAACATCAGAAATTATATTTAAAAAAATGATGAGACTAGAACTTTACTCTGTGGTAAACCAGAACCTCGTATCGTTCAGTTTACCGAAAAGGTCGATAATAATGACAAAGTTGCATAAAAATATCTTAATTCATTTTTTAAGAGAGCTACTCGTGGATGTAGCCTGGTGTCCACCTTTGCACACATATTATTTTGCTCACCATGAAGCATCGAGGTGGCTGTGCTGATCTCCTATAACAAAACAGATGGCGCATATGTTCTTGGAATTCATAATGTCTGAAACTTTGTTTAAAGCAAAATAAATGCACCCATGTTGTAATACCCACCTCTTATATGTTTTTTAAGAGATACAAGGAATCATTTAATGGAAGAATATATAAAAATGAGATGTCTCAGAAATCTGTCTCCAGGTCCTGGGTTTTGCATCTTGTGACTAAATGTCAGTTGCAGAGTGTAAGCCCCTATGCTGGAGAAAACTCACCATCTGGTACGTTTTTATTTTTAATTCCTGGCCATCGTGGCGGAAGCCGTCTGACCTGTAATCACTGCCAGGGCGATGTGGTGCTTTGTTTCCCATTGTTGCTAACCTGAGGGTGGCAGGCACAGTATGGTCACTGGATGGCTCAGACCTGAAGCAGCTGCACCTGGAGGCCACATAATGCACCCAAGGGAGTGCTGCACAAAGGATGTGAAGTGCAACCAAACTATATTGAGATAAGAGCCTTGTAAATGATTTCTGATCAGTCATCTGAATACTGGTGTAGGTTGCACCTTACTCCTTTTGGAGATTGTTCCATTGGCTACAGAAGCACAGTGTACCAACAAAATTACCAGAACTCCCATCCCAGGAGAAGTGTGGCTCAATGGTTAGAGCGGCAGACCCTGATGCAGAGATCTGGCCCGGGACCAGGGTTCAATTCCCGCCTCGGCGGGTCTTGGGCTCAATTTCCTCGGACCTGATAATTCTCGCCTCGGTGCCTATTCTAATCATGGGTGCAACTCTGGGCAATAGCTTGCTTAATCTCCACAACAGCCCCAACAGCGCTGGGATGCCTGGCTTCACCTTGGGGGTGCCCAGGAGTGGACATTTCACAGGGAAAAGCCAGGAAGGGTTCCACAGCGGTATGCGTACAGCACCAGGACACCCCTTTGGGGGTATAAGTGCGCTTTACAAGTACAAATTTCATTTCATCCCATCAACTGAACCGCTATAACTTTAATCTTGTCAGATAACCTGCAGTCAGTTGTTTGTCAGCTACACTGTTATCACCTCCAGCTCTATGACTGGACCACCATAATTTCCATCTCGTCAACTAGACGTCCATCCTGTCCACCTCATCAGATGCAGTGACATCACATCCATCTCACCCACCAAATACCCTCAGTTCTGTCTCATCAACTAGAGTACCAGAAGTTTCAGCTTGACTCCCCTAAGTTGTTTTGTAACTATGTTTTCACAACTTCCTTTTTGTCAGCTAGACTGCCATTATGCCTGTCTTCTCCTGGTGGAGAGTTGAATAACTGTATTCATTGCAAGGAAGGACAGACAGGTTCATTTGCCTGCTGCCACACTTCTGACCCCATCTAGTCTCCCACTCCATATTTGCTCTGTTTGGCAAAGGTAGGGAGACAAGGCTGGGGAGTACCTGGTGAATGGCACCTGCATGCTGCCCACAGATAAACGTTTTTTTTATTCTGTTCATATGTTAGCATTGTTTACCCTGAGTCTTGCCCTATATGTTTTGATACGTCATTTCAGTGTGTCCTTCCAAATAATGTTCCATCAGAATGTACTGTGCTACCAAGGGCTACTGTCAAGCTTCCAAAGGGCGTCCGAACCATTAACAAGGACTAGAACTATTTTCTGTTGCATTTCTTACATGACTTTGTTGCCTTTCTGATTAATATTTCTTCCTTTAGGTTCTAGACTTCCATCTCAATCTGGTGTTGATACCAGGTTGTCTCCGGGATCTCCAGTGTACAGGACCGGCAGCGAGCCTACTCTGAGCCCTGTCCTAGCTCGGCGGTTCACCTACGAGGCTGATGTGGTTGAGGCACTGAGAGGATCTGATAGCCAGCTGTGCCCCAAGCCACCCCCTAAACCAAGCAAAGTGCCCACAGTGCGGCCACAACACTCTCCATCAACCCATCGTCATTCGGATCACACCGATAAATGTGAACTAAATAATGCCTGCCCTAGGGACTGTGGAGTCAGGGAGCAGCCTTCCTGCCAAGTGAACGGATGCACGGAGCAGAAGACACAAGAGGACAGTGCACAGGCTTCTAGTAGAAACTTTGAGGATAGCTCTTTAACCCCGGAGGAGGGCACATCGCCGAGCTCCCTGGATCCACCGTCAGAGCGGGGCGCGGACGTAGTCGATGACTTCACATTCGTTATACCAGTGTTGGAGACCTCATCTTCCTTTAAACCCAGTGACTTTCGATCAACACTCCTTCCGTCGGAAAACAAACCCCTTGAAACATCCGTCTTAAAAAGGGTGAAAGAATTGTTCACAAATAATGATCCCAAAACCATCGCCAAGCACATACTGAGGATGGACTGCAAGGTAAGGCTTGCTGATAATGTCTTTTATATTCACTAATGAAGGCCCTTGGAACAGCCAGGGCTCTGGTCTGTTGTGCAGGGCGTGCTTCACTACAAATGTACTAACACTGTCACTCGAAGAAGCACCTGTTTTACTCACAACATCCCCCAGTCGGAGTGTGTCCCTTTCGTGTGCTGGTAGTAGGAAGCTAATGGGAATTACTGCGATTAAGCATTGGCAACTGGGAGTAAAAGGAGGGATCATAAATGTTTATTTGCAGATTTATGCAGCGTGAATCAGACCATCTGGGTAGCGGAGCCCTTTATATAGCTAGCTGAGGTGCATATAAGAAACACGAGTCTTGAGAATAGCTGTATACCAAGCTAAAGTATAAGGTTTGCGTTAAAATGGATAGTAAATGGAGCCGGGTTCCTCCAGGGAAGAAGAGTTTATTAAGATGTTAGGGGTGGCGGAAGAGAAAGGGTAAAAATATGTACCAGGGGCGGGACAGATGGGGACATGATTATGTAAGGTTAACTGTAGTAAGTCCAGGAGTGAGGTGTCATATCTTTCCTTCCTATTCTCAACACGACTTCCTATTTGAGGTTGTATTATAATGTTGAGTTTGGTGGTTATGTTTTTTCTGAATCTTTCTGCACATGTCAAACAGTGAAATACTTTACAGTGAAGAGGAACTAAGCCAGAAGGTGTGTGGCTCATGAGCCCTTTGGTGGTGGAAGGTTTGTTTAAAGCACTGTTGTTGATGTAATGCCTCTCGCGACCCAGACATGACAAGTGTCCTTTGTCGGGATTATATGCAGTTGAAGGTGTGCTTCAAAGCCTTCTACCTAGAAGGACCCCTGGGTGATCTAGGTATAAGCATGCTTCCCAGTGATCCTATGCAGTCCCAGGTGTGCCTTGATGCACTCTAACTCAGATGGAGCCTTGCATGATCTAGAGGTAAGAAGGGTCCCTTGCAGGGATCTTATACGATCATAGATCAGCTTCAACGTGCCCGCCACTGATAAAGCTCCACAGATCCCTATTCGATGAGTGTGCCTCGCAGGGATCTTAAGAGGAGACAGAGTGAGGCCCACACTCCGCGAAGAGGGCAGACTGCGAACCCACTGGTGAAGTCTGATACGTAGTTAAGAGCGCAAGTATTCTGACTCACCTTGGCATTTCCCTGATCTGGCCTGGGCATTCATTCTGATTGGCTCTTTAAAGCTCCCAGCAAGTTTGCGAGCTACATTGACTGATAAAGAGCGGGAGGCACCAAGCTTCTACCAGGAGCAGTGCAAGACAGACATTGCAGTATCCCTTTATCCACGCCTAAGGCTGCCACCAGCCTGCAGGAATGAATGAGTTGCAACAATGAGGCCTGCAACACCTGTCAGTGTGCTTGCCAGTGGTTGTAGGCCATCTGATTGCAAGCTTAGGGACAGAAAGTGGAATTTGGTGCCAGTGCATGCATGGCGGCCAAACCCAGCCAATATATGGATGCACTGTCCCCATCTCCCAAGTTTTGAAAATTCTTAGGAATGAGTACTAATTGGCATATTTGATTGCATCAGAGGTAGGCATGTCACCCAAACTTTGACATCCGTGGCAACAAAGAAATCAGCATCAGTTAATTGATAGAACAATCAGAATGAATGTAAATGAATATAATAACATCAAAGCCTCACTAAGGTAGATGCATGGCTGACAAAGGATGGGGAGCAGCACTCTGTGTCCAAAGCAGCTCCTCCCATCGAAGGATGGAGTCTGTAAAAGGGTGCATCCAGAGGTGGAGGCGAAGCTTCTGGAGCTCTCAGATGGTGCGCTGCACACGAAGCAGAGGTCTGTACAGAGTTGCATTTAGAGATCAGGTTCTAGCAGTGCTTAATTTTAGCCGGTGGTTTCTGGTGCTCAGCACCGGCACTTAATTGTCATCACCACACTTATGACACTTTGCCACATGGTGGCGCTGCTCATCTAATTTAGAGATGAGCAGAACAACGGTTGTTTATGAATACAATATACATTAAAAAAATACTTAGACCTGCCTCCCCAGCCATTCCTTTAGCTTTGAGGACCTGAAATAATCTGAAATGTCGCACTTGCAGGCGAGAGATGGTTAGTAGTTGTTTTGGTACCGTCATTGGCAACGGTGACGGGGCAATGGGTGGTGCAAGCTGTAGTGGCCTCCTGGTCAGGGCCCTGGTGCTTATTATTTTACAAATTTAGCACTTGTTTCTAGCCTTTCCCAGCAGGTGCGACATATAGCCTGCTGTGTGTGAGGGCACAAGCTAACCTCCAAGTGTGTGAGGATCACGCCCAAAGAGTGAGACTTGAGGTCCCAGCAGCTTCCCAGTGCAGCCAAGCAAAGCACGATGCTTCCGCTCAACCAGCAGAGGGTTCACAATCCAGCAGCATCGCATTGTGGCCACCACTATATTAAAAACTCCAGGGAGTATGCCGGGAAAACGAGGATGGAGTGAACTGGAGGGAGAGCGTCCTGCAGTGTTTGAAGGGACTCTGTTGGAGATGTTGCTCTTTGAGATATCCTGCAATCGGAGGAGCTGGGGATATCAGGTGACCTACAGCGGGGTAGTGGGATGAGGCAATTTGGCACTGTGCTGGGTGGATCCCAAACTGCTGAACACAGGGAGGGAGACACTTCCTTGTGGGACATGAACATCTTGCACCGGGAAATAGGCTTCTAGGGGTATCATTCACAGTTTGCAAGATTGTGGAAGAAATCACCTCTTGCATCGGAGGGCTCAAAGGACCATGCTCCTCTGGGAGGTATGGGGAAGAAGGAGCGCCTGCGATCGGGGAAGCGAAGAGCCAAAGATGTTGGGTGTAGGAAAGGAGATCTTGACTCAATGCACAGGATTCTGTATTGTGTCTGGGAAGCAGGTGGTGTGATCTTTGTGAGGGGACCTAGGGAGGGGAAAGTTTTGTGCTGGAAACCAGTGAGAGGAAATTCTGCAGAGGGAGATTTTTTAAATGGCGCATGCGCTATGAAGAGAACGAGCAAGGGAGATCGGACCCTTAGAAGATGTTCATGGCCCAGCAGTACTTGTGGTGTTCCATGGCAGTAATGGGAGGGAGGGGCTGACACTGAAGGTTATCTGTGGTAATTTATTTTATGAATATAGCGCTTAGAAACAGTTGGACATCTAGCCACGATAACTCCAGACGTCACCGGTACTCAGTTTACCGGTATTCAATGTACCGTCCTACGATTACGCCTAAAACTGTCTAAAAGGAGAAATATGCGAATATGTTGATTATCCCTCTGCCATCGAGGGTGCCCTGTGGCACTTGGTTTCATTTCGAACTGAAATAACAAGCATTGGCATAGCCAATAGGTCTCGCCTTTGGGACCCTATAAGTATTTAGTTATCCAGCACAATATCCTTGGTGCAACAACATCAACTGTTGCATGGCTAAACACTTATAAGGTCCCAAAGGCGAGACCTATTGGCTATGCCAATGCTTGTTATACGTTTGGGAGCATAACGTTTTCTTATTTTGGCAGAATTATTTTTTACCGAGCCTAACCACGCAAAAAAGAAATCAAGCAGAAAAGAAATCATGCGGCAGAGTAAAGTGAACTTCGAGAGAAAGTTTACAAACCCCAAATACTGATGTTTTGCGGCTATACAGGAGACTGGTTGCTATTTTGTTTAAGACAGTTTATTTCTGCGTTAGCGCCAGAGACACAAAGCTACAGCAAATGTAGCTTGATATGTACATCAAATAATTTGGGAGGTTGCCAACTTGGTTCCAGTCCCTATGTGAAGATTCACAGCCGGAGATTGAGGACAGTTCATGCCATGTTTACAGCAAAACAAACATCTGCAAGTGTGAGCAGCGATGCAGGTCTTTACAGCTAGGCTCATTTTCTCTTTCATGTAGTGTAGGTATCGGCTTTCTAAACAGATGTGAGCGCATGACAATTGGTTTCCGTGGTAAAGATAGCCAAAAGCCATAAAAGTACACATTTTTGAAGCGATCTGCAGCAAGTTTTTTTAACCTGATCAACAGTAAATTAGCGGCACGCAGTCTGGCGTGGAGGGAAAGGGGTAAATACTTTGTAGGGCACCAAAAAAATAATCTAGTTAAATAAAAGGCCTTCACACGATTTAACGCACCATACAAGGCTTGTCATTTGGTACAGTTAACAAAAAAAATGGCTTTGTAGCGCTCCTCATATACAAAAGATATTTTGTGACCTTTTGTTTGATCTGGTATCACAGCTAGTATGCTCTGTTACTTTGCCTTATAGAAACAGCAAGTTTGAAACCCAGCAAAAGGCTTCGTATAGCAGAAATAATGAAAAGAGACAGGGCAAAGAAACATACCCCCACCCCCAAAAATTGCTATCTGAGCTCAACCTAAAAAATAACGTGGCTTTGCGGCTCTAGACGGGACTCGTTGCTATTTAGTTTAAAAGCAGTTGATAGAAGTGAAAGCGGCTGAGCCATGAAAGCGGTAGAAAAGCAGAAGGGACAGAATGTACTCCTTCCCACAAGGAGCAGAGTGTAGTTTGTTTAAAAGTATGTTAATGATTCAACCGACATTAAGAACACTTCCCAAAACTGCTAAACATTTGTCCCCTGTTAAACAACTAGTAATCATGTAGCATTAAGGCAAAGGGGACATTAAAATACGGGTTTTCTTACTTTAAAACAGCAAATATAAAGCTGTGCTATTGTAATGGTTCCTACAAACACGAAGCTGTTGTTTTAAAATGTGTTAATCCTTTTTCCGACCATGAAACCACCTTCCAAAACAGCTGAATTGCTAAAAGACAAAGCATGGCTTCTGTGAAAAGTTCACTTAGTTTGTGAGAATTCCTTTCTACAGAAACAAAACACAAAGCATTGAAATCACAAGGAACAAACAAATACCAAAAGAATTGAAATCACACGGATAAAAAAAACAAGCATTGGCCGCGCGGCCGTGAAACTGACACGGCCGCGCGGTTGTGAAAGTAATCGCGGGTTTTGGGAGTGCAGACAGTGGCTTTTGCTGGCGACCAGCTTGCGTTCACGCGAGCGTCCAGATGGCAAGGGAAGCCATATGGCGCCTGATCGCGCGTGCACGCTCGCGTGAACGCAGGCTAGTCCGCAGCAAAAGCCACTGTTTGCACTTCCAAAACCCGCTTACTAAAAGTCTCGCCAGAGCAGCGCATGCGCGCTGGCTCAGGCGAGACCTAAAAAGGAAAGCTAGAGAAATCGCGTGTTCCTGTAGCGCCCTCAGCTGTTGTTTCTGAGAACTTCCCCAGATCTTTGCTTCAGTTGACCAGCACACGGTCGGAAACGGAATTCTTTCAGTGAACTGCTTTTCGGGGCCTTTTAATTCAGAGAAAATTGTGGACTCGAAAGCGAACTACCAGTGCACGATGACTTGTAATTATAAAGCTCCTCTTGGCACATAATTTGTCATTACTTACTGATGTGAGTGGCAGACGTTTGTATTAGTAACAAGGTACCGGTTCATGACCTCGGGATGAAAGGATGAGCTGCCAGGGGTTGGGCACATTTCAGCAGCAGACAATTCGTCCACTGAGCTGCAAACATCAAGTAGATAACTCAGAACCAAGACCACTATAAAAATGTAACAGAATGGATTTTCTTAAACCACTCAATTTCCTCACACTAAAGTCGGTGAAAACCAAGGCCCAGATTAACAAAACCCTCACACAACGCAGTGCAGCACCCAAAGCTGTGTTGCGTGACAGGATCTACAAAGATATGGCACTATCCTGCTCTCATCAATCAGGCTGCAGAATGCCACACACACACCTTTACGCCATAGTGCAAAGGTGTCTGCATGAGTCTAGCATAGGTTTTGTACTGAACGGTTGCCCATCCAGCACAAAATACTATGCCTAGACAAACTTTAAAACTTTTGCCACTTTGGATGTGTGATGTTCAACGCAAGACCCATGCAAAGTGGGGAAAGTTAGAAGAAATAAAAGCATTTCTCCTTTTTAACACCTACTTCAAAGTGGTGTTATTTTTTGTAGCAAAACTGTCTACTATTGGTAGTAGATAGAGTTTTATGTCAAAACCATGGGTGCGCTCATGTACCACCCATGGACCTCCCCTTTGATAAGAGTAATGCAAACCAGTGTTCGGCCCTGCTTTGCATTACTTCCAGGCAATTTTCCTGCGCAAAACAAGTTCTGCACTGGGAAGTAAACCCCCAAACAATTTTTACACAGGTTTGTGGCACTGTTGTAATGCAAACCCCGTGCCCAAAGTTTGTTCACCTGGGCCCAAGTTTAATGAAGCAGCACTGGGAATGCAAAACAACCCTGTACACAAGTCAGTTTCACTAGCAGCTAAAATGACAAAATCCACAAAACAATCACGTATCTGGTGTTTTTATCACAGGTTGAGATCACACAAATAAAGTGCTCAAAAGGCAGTAAAAACCTCTGACAAGTCTGGAAGAAAGGGGATTGGTAGCGAGCGCAAGTAAAGGGGGAAGAGTGAAAGCAAGAAAGTAAACACCAAGTTAGAATCTTGGACGTCTATTTACTATGTCTGTCACAGCCCAAACATAGGACCACACATACCTGCCAACACACATGGTGCTACCAGTGGTAAAATGATAATGGCTCACTTCACACAGTATCCCGGTCATGAGCCGATATTACACAGTGAGCACAGGATCAGCTGGAAACTACTCCAGGGACTTGGTTACCAGTTCGTACGTTGAGGCTCTACAGAGTAAAACTCCATTTCAGGTTTTGCAGGCTCCCCGGGAAGCGTCTTCAGAGGCCTTATGTTTGTGCTTTGTGGTAGGGCATGGGCAGCAGCAAAAACAAGTCCCACACCTCTAATACCCGCCTATGGGGATCAGGCTGTGACGGTCCCCCTCTAGCCCACGCCCTCCTCTAGACCTCGCCCATTCACACACAGCGAGAGGGCGCATCAACTTGTAGAAATGTGAGCTGGGAGAAAAAGAAAGGTTTGGTGTGGTACCTCACCGTGAAAATGAAAAAAACAAGGGCTAAGAGGGTCCCTGCGATTCATAGCACAAACAACATAAGGAAATGATTTCGAAATTAAAGACAATCCCCAGGGTGAATTACTCACCCTGGTGAAATCCCTTCATTTTTATTAAAAAAAAATTCTAGAGAGGGCTTAAATGTGCTAGAGGGCTTGCCAAAAAGGGTTTGTCGGCGTGGGTTTCCATAATGTGTTTGTTCCTCGAGCTCCGACCTGACGTACAAAACTAGCTTGAAATACATTTGTATTTCACTTGGCCATCACGTGACTCCCTGATGGATTAATAGCAATGGTCTGTAGACAGGTTGGTGTAGGATGGCACAATGAATCCTTGCAGTTCCTTGTTGTAAAAATAAAACTGCCTGTCAGACACTGGGGATTGAGCCAGGAAAATCCTTATCTAGTTCATGATTAATTCTTTCTCCCTGCTATAACACCCCCAGTCAAAGAAAATATGTATTGTTTTTGAACTATTGGTATGTCGGAGATTTGTATAGGACAAGTATAAATCCATATCAACACATGATAAATTTAAAAGTTCTATGGTTTCTATTAATCAACCTCCCTGATTCCATGCAAAGTCTTTCAAAGGACATAGCACGAGGAGCTAAAAGGCCTTAATATTATAAACACATATAGCTAAACAGAATCTGCCATTGGGTGCAACATGGACTTTAAAGATTGTACTCAACATATATGTGACTGACATAACTAGGGTAGTGAGCGTGAAAACAGCTGCTCCTTTTTCAAAAGACTGCAATCAGTAGCCCAGATTATACCAATTTGTGTTGTTCATAGTTGGAGTATCTTTCGGGTACAAAGAGCACAGGATATTATTTCCTTCAACAAATTCATTTAAATTCATTATGGTATTCTTTTTATCAAGAATATTGCCACACGCTCTTTCTCTGGGTTTCAATTACACAACATTGCACCCAGGTCTATAACGTATGTCTCTACTTCCATTGTGGGAAGTTTTGTAATACTTAATTCTCCTTATCTGGTCCCGCTCAGATGCATCATCCAATCTCATGCAAAAACCAACCACAAAATACAATAAAAACTTTACGTTTTCAAAACACACAGTAAATGAAGCGGAAATTACTGATGCCATTTAAGCCCCATGTAAATTAAAAGAGGAAAAAATAAGTACCATAGATCACTGGTGTAATAAATAGTCGGATTATACAAATATTGGTAGGTTGTAAACAGCAACGTTCTGGCTCACAAAGCTGTTATCTTCTGAGAGCAAAGTGTAAATAACAAAAAGCTGTCTGTAGGCGAGACCTAAAAACGGGAAGTGAAACAGAGACATGATCTCAGAAGGCAGGACCTGGGCCAGGGAAAAGGATGATGCAGGTATTCCCTGTATTAGGTAAATCTTTGAATCACCTACATACCATGTCTGAACTGGGGTGGCGAAGTGAGCTAAAGTACGATGATGGATTCAACCCAGATCTGTGACTGGGGGTGAGTGTCTGAAAAGTTTCAGCGCTCCGTCCATCATCTCCTTGTGTTTGCTTTGTTCGCCCTAAGTTGGCATGGTATGCCCAGACGTGGGTCCCTTGCTCACTTTGCCACTGGATTCAAGCTAGCCTGGCTGATGAAGGGCGTTACCCAGAAACCGTTCCCAGGATGCTTGTTTCCGGTTCAGGGAAGACATGGCTTGGCAGTTCGGGCTGGACTGTTTCCATGAGGCACAGGGTCTAGACTGATTTGCATATAGCTGGGTCTGAACTGAGGTGGCGAAGTGAGCTAAAAAATGATGATGGATTCAACCCAGATCTGTGACTGGGGGTGAGTGTCTGAAAAGTTTACAGCGCTCCGTCCATCATCTCCTTGTGTTTGCTTTGTACACCCAATATGAAGCATTTTAGGACATTTCTGGTTCAGAAGCAGGCCCAGCCATGTACACCCTCCAAGCCCAAGCAATTGCACAGTCTGTTTTTTTCTTCTTTTGACCTAGCTACATTTGCGTGCATTTTCCTACAGCAACATAGCAACGTGTCCAATGACACCTGAACACATCTAAAATGTAAAACGCTCTCTCCCCAACACCCCCGCTGCAACTCATCCATGTGATGCTGGTAAGCATGATTTGTTTTCTCTGTGACAAAAACCCTACTCTGGTACACATGCACACTGTTGTCCAAGGGAGTAGCCAGAAAATTAAAATAACCGCTGCTTTGAGCCATACCTCCAGTCACACTGAGCCTGCAAAGACCCTCCTTAGAAGAGTTTCTTGCACACTTTCTTCCTCCTTTCAACCATCTTATCTATCCATTCTCTCACCTTTCCATCTATTCATTCATCAACCAGCTCTTCCCTTCATCTTTTCATCCACTCACACATCAAACTAAATCTTCTTCAATCCCTCTATCCCTACACAGTTTCATATATACATTCATTCTCTCTATCTATCCACGTTTCTACCCATCACTCCTTTGTCTCTTCCTTTTTCATAATTTCACACACCTTTTCATTCTTCCATTCACTCAGTCTGCCACTTATCCATCCTTTCATTCTTCAGTCCATGCTTTCGCCTTTCCTATATTTGTCTTTTAATCCTTCCATTTATCATTTTACGCTTGCGTTTTGTACATCCTTTCACTCTGCCGTCAAATCATTCACCCCACCTTCCTTTCACCTATTCATTCTACCTTTCACGTTTCCTTCGTTCTTCCCTTTCATGTTTTCTTCCTTTCGGCCACCCTTCGCTTTCCTTATTTTCCATTTGCATCTTTGTTTTTATCTCTATCACTTACACTTTCCATTTTCCTCTATCTTTGGCTCCCTATTTTCCTAATTTATTTTTTTGCCTTCTTCACTGTGCCTGTCAGTCGAGTTACACAGCCCTCTGACATAACATTTCGTAAGGGTGCTATCTATGACCATTTTTCGGCAAACATGCACACACGAGGCTCATAAATAATGAATATTTTAGAGGGAGTGAGTTCACCAGTCCAAGGGGTCCGGTGACACCCCGCTTTAGGTGCTAAAGCGGGAAGCTTGCTGCGCCACTGCTGTTGTCGCAGAAATATAGTATGTGTACATGGTGCAAGACCCACTGTAACCCATTACGGCACCAAATATTCTCCAGTGTAGGTCACACCGCATACCAGTACCCTAGCAACCATGAATGTTAGCGACAGCTGCTTGTTTGTTCTCTGTTTCTATCACAAACTCTCTCTGCCACTAAACATGTGCAATCACAGCAACACATTCCTGACTATCATGTACAACACAGGCATGCATTCAATGTAGATCTCAGTCCACCCATCATCCTGTCAGTAGCCTATTAGAGCTCTAGGTGGTATACACTGAAACATCACCCAGTTGAAAAAGTGTTACATGATCATGAGCTCTACAGATGCCAGTACCATAACACTTAGTAAGAATACTATATGCTAATTTTCCATATATTGGGAATCCTGTGGTAAGGCGAGAGGGAATCCTGCAATCATGTCTACCAATACGTGTGTGTTTGCATGTGCATGCTTGTGGTAATCTGGTCTGGGTTCAGTGCAAATATACATATCTGGTGCCACATTCTTATCCTAGTGTCTGCCCCTTATTCCACTGTCCACACCTCCATTTCTACCTGCCAGAGCATCACTTCAATGCCTATAGGAAACGTGTGCATCATGACTTTAGAGCAGATACTTTGTGCGGTCACCACCGTTGTTCCACATTACTTAGTTTTACAGTGCGGTCACCACCGTTGTTCCACATTGCTTACAGTTTTCCAGTGCGGTCACCACCGTTGTTCCACATTGCTTACAGTTTTACAGTGCGGTCACCACCGTTGTTCCACATTGCTTACAGTTTTCCAGTGCGGTCACCACTGTTGTTCCACATTACTTACAGTTTTACAGTATGGTTACTACCGCTGTGTCAAGGCATCACTGGCTGTACGCCAGGTTCAGTGATAACGCGTTGTGTGATAACAGGGCCCATTTGCCATTGTAAATAAGTAACTCCATTCTATGTATTACTTTTGTAGTAGGAGCAGTATTCCACAGAGTCATTTATGTTCATGTGACCAAGATTGCTTTCACAGCTGATATATTAGTTGTAAAGGTATGATTTTCCATGGAAAAGCAATTTGCTGTGCGCTCATAGCATAGGCCTCTCCTATTGCGACTTGAAAGGCCATAGAGTCTTGGGCTGTGATGCCAGGAGTGAAGCCAGGGGTGGCTCCTCCGCAAAGGCCAAGGAGTGTTGCCCCACTGCCTTTCAAAACAGCAAAAAGGAAAAATAAAATGATAACGCGATGTTATTATCATTTAATATTTCCGTGCTGAGGCAGTTTTGTGGGGCGGGGCTAGGTTGGGCAGCAGGGGGGAGGAGTGGTGGCACCCTCCTAAATGTGCATGAATGTTTGGCTGGCCCTCTGGGGCTCGCCAAACATTCATTCGCACTTTGCATGTTCTCCACCCAGGCTGCATTGCAGGCTGGCTGGAGAACATGCCCAGGCTCCCATTCCCCAACTGAGCGCCGAACCATGGCGCTTAGACCAATCACAATGCTACATTGCAGCGTTTTGATTGGCTTAAGGGAGCCTGGGTGTTTCCTGCTTCCTGTTCCAACAGAAGCCAGGTAGAGAACAAGAGGTTGGAAGAGAGGAGGCGGTGGCTGGCCGGCCAGCCGGTAAGATATTTTATGTATTTTTTTTTTAACATGCCAACCCTTCTTTTACTCCCCCCTCCCTCCCTGCTCCATTATTGGTTCACGGGAGCAGCTGTGACTGAGTGTAGCTTCCATTGGTGCAGCAGCTGGTGTAGTGGCACCGGGACCTAGAGGTCTGAGGTGCCCACTGAACCCTGATTACTGCTATATTTTATAATTCATACAGCAGCTAGGGGCCCATTTCTCTCCAAGCATGAAGTCATTTAAAAGCAGCACATTTTCCATTGAAATGGCCACTAAATTTGCACGGACATACAGTTTTACTGATTAAAACTATACTGCACACAAAAGATAATGTGTGGAAATTGGGTTTCAGTGAATATTTATAATTTGTGCATACTAAGTAAAGTATCCTGATTTGTTTGGATCCTATTGAAATCTTTGTTTCCATCACACTGTAGGATTGCCCAAAATATTTGCTTTCCCAACTTCTTAATGTGTACAGTTCATTTACATGTATTTACATTGTGTTGTGTGTTACAAAAAAATGACATCCAACAGCCTTTCCTTTCACACTTTCTGTACCCCAGCAAGATTGTCACATGATTCACTTTACTTTTCCTTCTCTGATTGCAAAGTGAGAAGAGTTTGTAAACACCAATCTCCATGTTAAAAAAAGAAGCAGCAATTTGTTAGAAGAGCTATCCTGACATTTGACCTCTGTCTCTGAAGCGCAACAAATGTGACAAGATATTTTTAGAACTTGAAGGCATCTTTATTTATTTCTTGAACTTTTGCAATCCACAAAAGGTGGCTCGCGACCACAGCATGGCAAACACTGCACTGGGGCCCGTGACACACTGGCTGCACTACTTACTGTGTGATGCTAAGAGACCTTTACAGAACATACACTGGGGGATTTACTTCATAAACTAATAGCCAGGTTCATGGACATATTTAAAGTTATGGTGGATCCATCTCATAAGAATGTTCTCAACTTTATGTCTCTGTGATATGTTTATAGACCACAGTCGATCACATGCAAGATCACAAGTATATTTGTAGTATAAATACATTCAAATCAATTGTCCTTGTGCAAAAATCAGATTCCTGTGGATGCAAAACTACCTGCCTCTACTGCACCTTAACACACCACCTTGCATTTAGGTCACAGCATAAAAACAAGATGTAGCCATCAGTGGCGTAACGAAACTTGAGGGGCCCCCTGCAAAGTACATGGAGGCCCCCCCTCGAACCCAGTTAGAAGCTCTCAGGCCAGAGGCTCGCCACCCGTGCACAGTGCCCTAGGGGGGCCCCTAGACCTCGGGCCCCCCCCCCAGACCGCGGGGGATGATGGGGCGACTGTTATGCCATTGGTAGCCATATAAGACCCTCTGCCATTCTCCGTGTACATTTCAGGAAGGAACGGAGAAAGAAAGCTCTGCACACTTGCACAGTTCAAACTCCGTTTAATCATAAGTTCCCCTTCAAACTGAGATAATAAAAACATTTTCCTCATACCGACCTTTGAGTCTCTTGGCCTTGGAGATGTTGAACAAGTTCACAAAGCTCTTTGGAGTGTCAACACATCCTAGTACTAGGCACAGAGGCCATAGAAAACAGAGATTTCCAGGTGATCTTTGTGATCCCCAAATTTGAATTTTTCCTAGATTTTCACCAGTATTTAGCCCTCACGTTTGTTGGAAATGGGTGGTATTGGAATTCTGAAACTGTGATGTGTCCCCCAGGAGCGAGATTGATTCAGATTGCTTGTGTCACTCATATTTCTTCTCCCTTAGAGTGAGTGGCAGTGGTGAAGGCACCCCCTTCGGAATGCGCCTGTCGTGGGTGAGGCACAGGTCACTTGGCAAGACCGTGCCCAACTTCTGCAATGCGTGTGTCTATATCAGTAATGCATCTCGGGCACGGCTGCGGAATGTTTCTGCACCCAGATACCACTCCCACGATGAAAACCAAGACTGCACACCTCAGGCAGCCACTTAGTAAGCAAAGGCCTTTCATATCAGGGACTATGACTCACAAATGGATATCATAAACTTCTAAAAATGGAGAACAAATGGCTCAGACAGATGCAGCCCATTGCAGGCAAAGAGCTGTATGTTTCGTAATTCAAGGCAGACTCGTCAACATTGTACAATTCAGTCAACTCCATGAATAGTTTGAGAGTGAATAAATGATTTATCTCGCACACTCACACCAGTTTTCTACAGTTTAAAAAAAATCCTTGTGAGAACATTAATAATTTTCATAGAGCACGAAGCTGAAAGAGATGAGGTCGGCAAAGAACACAAAGGCAAAATTATGAAAACTTAAGAGTTTAAAGGTATGAGAAGTTAGAGCGGCCAGATGTGCAGAAGAAACGCGACAAACAAGATGAAGATGCGCGTGGTTGTTTGGGCATCTATCTATCTAGAGCTGCTGATCCCTTCAGCTGCATGAATGGCCAAAAAGCTCTGAATCCAGAGCTCCTGAAAAGTGGAGCGTTTATTTTAGAGTGACATTGAGTTGTCCATTTCTGTATTGTCTATAAGCATTTGGAGGCAGCCTCAGCTGTAACTGTGAACTGCAATTCACCCCATAAAATATCAATATAATGCTCTTCCTGAAGAGAAGAACACATGCATAGCAACTTTGACGATGGGAGGGTATAGTACAAACCGTAAATCCTTATCTTCACTTTAAGTATAAAACTACAATTTGATGCCTTTATTCAAATAGGATAAATCACACAATTTCTTGTCTTCCATAGAATAATGTGGTCATGTGCTACCTTCTAAAGTGCTTTTAAAACTAGAAGATCCTTGATAAATTCTGCCAATCCAACAAATCACAAAACTACAATCCAACCATCTGGGTGAGAAATCAGGCTAGACAACAAGGCCCTCCATACTCCTCATATTCATATCGCTCGTTCACATACACCACACTAGCACTCAACACACAGAACCTATCCCAAGCCCTTAGTGGTGGACTCCCAACCAGGGGCGGCTCCTCCACGTGGGCGGAGGAGCGTCGCCCCACTGCTTTCTCGCAGTGCGAGAAGCAGAAACATAAAATATTATGAATACATTTTATGTTTCTGCTTCTTGCACTGCGACAAAGCAGAAGGGTTTGGTTGGGGGCGGGCAGTCCTGCTCCAGGCAGGGGAGGAATGGCTTGCCCACTGTTGTGGGCGCTGACTGTTTGGTCAGTCCCAGGGCCGACCAAACCAGTCATAGGCACTCTCCCGTTTTCTCCATGTCGGTTGCGCGCAGCCTGCATGGAGAAAACGGCCTCCCCATAGACGCCTGTGTGGTTGGCGTCCCAGCCAATCACAACGCTGCCATTTAAGCGTTGTGATTGGCTTAGGGGAGGAGAGGGAGGCTGCCTGCTTCCTTTGAGGAGCAGAGAGGAGACGCAACGCAGGACCGGAGGCAAGTTTTTTTTTTTTTTTTTTTTTTATTAACCCCCCCCTCTCCGCGTGACCCCCCCCCTCCCCACCCGCGAGTCATTCCAGCCGCGACTGCACCCAACCATCCCCTCTTTTATCTTTTCTACAATAATGTAATAAACCAATCCCACCTGGCATTCATAATCATAGCCCCACATGCCCCTGAGGTGAGCAACCATTAAAAACTTGCAGATCTACCAAAATTGAATGTCTCATTTTTGGGTACCTCTCCCTTACTCAAGGTAAGTCCTTTTGTCAGAAGCAAGATGGTATACTATCAAAATCTCAGATCTTTTTAAGTCCACAGTGCTTAAATAATGCAGAATGTACTTATTGGACGTAAATGACAAATTAGTATTGCGTACATGGGTCATCTGTATCTCCCCAATATCTGAGCAGCCTTAAGCATGCCCAGAATGGGAAACACCTTTTACCCCGCATGCTTTACTCCGCATGCCACTACCCTGCATTTTTTACTCCGCATTAACTTTTACAACGCAGGGCTTTACACCGCAAAACTGTTACAACGCGGGGTAAAGTGTCCTATTCGCCCAGAATATATGCTCCAACATACCTGAATGTCTCAGGCATCTTTGATGCAGCTCCAAGTAATTGTTAAAAAAAATTTAAAAACAACAACAAAGACGTTTGGGTGCAAAATAACTACTTAATCGATTTCCCAAAAAGTCTATATATCACGATTAGCTTATTTAGACACTTCTGGGATCTGTCTGATTTTTTTCACCCAACTCCTTGCCTTCTTCTACCGCCCATGTCACTCAACCTAATGATTCTAATTTCCCCATTGTATAGCAGGAATATATATTTTTTAATAAAATAATGGAGTGGGTCTGGGCCATCCGAACATCAGGCCCCACCCTCAACCCTAAAGCCTTAACAGTCTTTCTGCTCCACCCTGGAATCCCCTGGTTGTCTAGTTTACAAAAATGTCTGTGGTTCGTAGGTTTGCATGGGTGGCGCCACAGCACAGCTCAAATACCACATCTACCCTTATTGCTAATCTATCAATGTAGCATACGTGGTGAGGTGGGTGGCACTGACCTGGGAACTGGCCATAAAGTCTGTTATGCATAAATCTTCGTTCTATAGGGACATCCCATTATGGTGGCTCAAGACATTCCTGAGGATTACAAAATATGTCAGTCTTAGCCTGGAAAGATGGCGACTGTAAGACGCTGGGGGATCTCTACCCTAAGAAGAGGTGTATTACTTTTGCAGAGGCTCAGGACGCATTCGGAGAGGGCCGTGGTCGGTTTTTACAGTTTGCCAAGCTGATCAAAATGGCCAGCGAGATCTGAACTGATTTTCCATACATGCCTGTCCAGTCGAGCACACTGGATGTATTGCTCGATATGGGTTCCTCCAGGAGACAAATATCTCGACTATATAGTCACTTAAGTATGACACACTTAAGTTCCCGCTACCAGCATGACAGGGCTGGGAGACAGACCTGACGAAGCCCCTGGGGGACATGGAGTGGAGCAAAGCTTGTGCACTGGTGGGACATGTCTCTTGTAATGCCCGTTTCACACTGGCCATTTTTATATCTTGCATCGGTCTTATTTGCACAGAATCTACCGGACAGTTGCCACGGTGTGGGGGAATGCGGATTTCATCCACATGACTTGGGATGTACAGGGCTGGCACTCTATTGGGACACCATCACATGCCGACTGAGACACTGCCTCTTACACCTCATACCTAGCCCTGAAGGGAGTATGGTGTATTACAGATTTGCGTTGTTGGGGTTGTTATTGGCAACCAGACGGATAGCTATTAAATGTCTGTCGACTATGGGACCCACATACACGCAATGGCAAACAGACATGGGTGAATGGGCGTTAGCTGTAGAATGTCGCATGAGGTAGGTTAGAACGGATGACCAGGTGGAGGAGGATTGCTTTGAATAGCCGGGAATGCTGCAGGAACTCATGGCCCGGGGACGGGAAAGTAAAACTGAGAGTAGTCCGGCTGCTCTTACACTTTTATGTGCTGCTGCCTAGGTACAGTATAGAGGCATTGTCACAGATGATAGTACTGGCCCTGTTTTTTTTGGGGAGGGCGAGGGGGTTGGAGGTGTGAAGATGGCTGAAACTGTATTTTAATACCCGATACCTACTGTGCCTAATGTACTGTGATGCCTGTATATTGTACTTTTTTATGGTTTTATAATAAAATCGAGAAAAAAAATGAAAAACAAAAATCTATCAACATAGAGCTCGTTTTTAAAAATGTGCAAGATTGCTAGGCTTCCCTAGGTGCTGGCTGAGCTAGGTCCCAAAATCCACAACTACCTGCTTTGCAAAAAATGGTCAGTTTTGAGTGGAAAAATGTGATGTATACATGTTGCATTTTGGGCCATTTCTTGTTGTGGGCACCAGGCCTACCCACACAAGTGAAGTTCCATTTTTACCAGGAGCCTTGGAGAACTGCTGGGTGGAAGGAAGTTTGCGGCTCTCTGCAAATTCTAGAAGAGAAATGTGAGGAATATGTTTTTTTTTAAGTCATGGTTTGAGGTTTGCAAGGGATTCTGTTTAAAAAAAAAACCTGGTTTGAGGCACACAAGTCACCCCACCTTGTATTCCTCTAGGTGTGTAGTTTTCAAATATGTGCAAGTTTGCTAGGCTTCCCTAAATTCCGGCTAAGCAAAGTCCTCTGCAACCCACATTGGATTTTCAGTGGAAAAATGTGAAGCGTCCATGTTGTATTTTGGCCCGTTTCCTGTCAGGGGCACTAGGCCTACCCACACAAGTGATTTGATTTATAGTTGTTAAGCGCATCGTATACCCAAAGGTGTCTTGGCGCTGTGTCTGCACTTCTCACCAACTGGAAAAAGACCACAGAACAATACAGAAATAATTTACACAGTTGATGAGAAAAGCCAGGTTTTTAAATGCTTTGTAAAAGTCATCAGATTTGCCTCTGATCTTGGATGAAAAGGCATTTGGTTCCAAAGAATGGAAGTAGCGTGACCAAAATGTCTACTTGTGAGGTACCATTTTTATTGGAAGATATGTGTAGCATAGAATAGTAGAGCGTTTGTTATTACCAAGTTGATTTCGCTGCATTTGTGCCTTCCAAATCTAAGCCAGTTTGTAAGAAACGAGACATTTTGAAAAATACCCTCTAAATAATGTGCTACTACGGGTACTAATACATTTAGAGGTTTGCAAGTAACCAGTGCTTCTAAACTCCTTATATTGTGCCCATTTCAGAAACACATACGTTTCCTTGATACCCACTTTTCACTCAACTTATTTCACCAAATGAATTGGTCTATACTTGGTACACAATAAAAACAATTACACAGTGCAGTTGTTGACTCTGTATACCTTGGGTTCTTGGAGAACCTACAAACCCGATAGTTCCCCACTACCAGAAAGGGCTAGCAGGCGTAATGGTATGTAAATCTCCCATTGTGACAAAAAGTTAGAGATGAAAATGTAGTCACAAATGGCCGTTTTTCCTACTCATTTTCAATATTTGTTTATTTCAACAGTTAGTTTCTTTGAGGAAACCTTGAGGGATCTACACATATGAATGAATGAAAGCATTTATAAAGCGCAACTATTGCTGAGGCGTCTTGGCGCTGAACTGCAAAGGGAGTGGTGACTGGTAGCGGGCAAAGATTAGACGGATGTCGTAGGAAACAGCCATGTTTTGATCATCATCCTAAACATAACTCTATCATGTTGGAGCCTGACACCGATCGGCATTGTGTTCCAGAGTTTGGCTGCCTGGAATGAGAGGGTTCTTCCCCCCCATCTGGCTCTCCGGATTTTAGGGACCAGAACTAGTCCTTTATTAGCCGACCTCAATTCGCGTGACGGGACATGCCATCGAAACAGTGGCTGAAAACTCAAAGATCCTCCTCCATAGAGTGCCTTATGTACGAAGCAGATGGCCTTAAATTCAATGCGCTTCTGGACCGGGAGCCAAAGGAGCTCCCTAAGGCTGTTAGAGATGGGGTTGTATTTAGGAATGTTAAGAAGCAGCTGCGCAGCAGCATTCTGCAAGGCTTGAAGTTTCCGTATTTGGCCTTTGTCAATGCCAAGAAATAGTACATTGTAATAATCAATTCTGGAGAGGATCAGTGCTACTACCACAGTTTTGCGAAGGCCTAGAGAAATAAAAGGTAAGACCTTAAGCAACACCTTTATGAGAAAGAAGCATGAAGAGGTTAGGGAGTTACACCGGCCAACAAAATTTAATTGATCATCAAATACAATGCCCAGGTTTCTTGTCTTCTTGGTGGCTGCCGGGTAACACCCGGCATTTGCTGGCCACCATGAGGAATTCCAAATGGGAGGGCCTTTTCCAAGTTCCACCACCTCCGTTTTTCAGTATTCAGTATGAGGGAGTTGGAATGCATCCATTCAATGATGTGATTCATGCAATAATGGAACCTATTCGCCACAGTTTCGACCTTCGTGGATATGGATATCACTATGTGTGTGTCATCTGCGTATGAGATCAAAGCGAAGCCATATGCTTTGATCAATCTAGCCAGAGGGGACACATAGATATTAAACAGGGTTGGTGATGGGGCTGACCCCTGTGGGACACCACCAGGAAGGATGAAGGGCTCAGAAATCAGATCACCCCAACACAGCCTCTGTTCCCTGTCAGAGAGAAATGAGGCGAGTAGGGCCAGGGCCGTCCCCCCGCACCTAGACTCTCCAGCCGGCGTATTAATACCTGATAGTTGACCGTATCAAACGCTGCCGAGAGATCCAGTAAGATAAGGACGGCCCTCCCCACCATCAACTTGTTTGTGGATCTTCTCCGTGGCCAAGGCCAGGGCCGACTCCGTGGAGTGACCTGATCTAAACCCATGTTGGACAGGGTCAAGAAGATTATTGGATTCAAGGTAGGTGGTTCGCTGCTGATTGATGGATCTTTCTAGGATTTTTGCAGCCAACGGTAAGCACGAAATAGGCCGGTAGTTCTTAGCTTCAGAGGGATCTAAGGACGGTTTCTTCAATATGGGTCATATGGAGGCTTTCTTCCATGTGGAGGGAAAGGAGCCGGATGAGCATACATTATTTTTAAGGGGGGTCAGATACCCTGTCTGCGACCATCTGGAGAATGTGAGGGGGGCAGGGGTCCGCTGGGGAGCCAGATTTTATTGTGTTTACCAGCTTACATACAGTCTCCTGTGTCAATGGCAAAATAGCTGGTAATTGGCAAGGAGGGGGTTCATCTACAATGGGGCCCTCTATTTTATTTCTGCTATCTGTGTTAGGGGTATTTACTGTAAGCTCCTTATAGATGGTTTCGACCTTGTCCTGAAAGAAATTAGCTAGTCTATTACAGAATGCTGGATCAGGAGTAAATTGGTTGGTTCGCTGCAGTATAGAGAGCGTGGTGATGGTTTTAAATAATTCTCTGGAAGAACTCTTAGCAGCCTCAATTTTAGTGGTAAAATAGCACTTTTTAGCAAGCATAATAGCATCTTTGTATTCAACAAGGGCAATTTTATAGCTCAGTTTATTTTGCTCAGCGTAATCCACTCTCCAGGCGCGCCCTAGGCGCCTACATTTAGATTTGATGGTTTTAAGTTCAATACTATACCAAGTTGCGGACGGTTGAGCCCGTCGTTGTTTGGTGGTAATTTCAGGGGCCAGACAATCTACCGCAGACCTAATCCAGCTGTCAAATTCTTCTGCCGCCTTGTTAATGTCTAAGGCTGGGCTGGGAGGACCAGTCTCGAGAGCTTCCTCAAGGTTAGTTTTAGTAATTTTGTGCCAGGGTCGAGACTTCACCATTTTAGTATTCTCTCGGGGCCTCATTCCTCTAACTGGACAGCGGAGTGTAAAAAAGACCGCCTTGTGATCTGTCCATGTGAGTGGAAGAGTTTTATCAAATCCGATACGGGGTTGACCCCTTGCTGAATTTTGTCTACTTTTTAAAAATCTATTGCTTTCTCGGATCACCCATTAGTTTGAGAAATAGGTTGAGAGCACACAAAATAGGAACAAGCATTTGCAATGTAAAAGGTCTCGCATTACTGAAAGTTTGAGCTATTAGCGTTGCATTATAATTTGCAACTCCAATAGCTCGAACTTTCAGTAATGCAAAACCTATTGCATTGCAAATGCTTTTTTTCTCATTGTATTAGGCATGAGTGTTTTCAAACAAGAATCCTGATCGGATAGTCTGCTGTTCATCACACGTGGTCAAACACTACACACACTATAGTTTTGTGGCACAGTGTTCCATCTCTGGTAATTATTTGATCAGTCCGTGGGTTTCTTTCTCTGCTTCAAAAACTGACCAATCACATAAACTCACATGGGATCCCTGGGAAGTAGTCCGAGAGTGTGGATGTGGGAGAAGGTTGTAAAGAAGTTCAACAGTAAAAAAAAAAAAGCGTTGGTAAAGACAATAGGTCACTCTATGCGAAAACTATTGGCTTTGCCAATGTTTTGTTTAGCCATGTTGTACAGCAGTGCAGTTGCTGTGCAGCATGGCTGAAAGTCAGGAAAAATAAGCGCTATGACGTGTCCAGCGCTGACCGCATCTTATCGTTTATTTTTTCTTAACGTCCAGCCATGCTGCTGTACAACATGGTGAAATAAAATTATAAAACAAATAGCTCTTGCTCAAGCACGAACTATTGGCTTTGCCAATGCTTTTTGTTATTAGGAAGTGAAAAAGGGCATAATACGTCTCATGTAATCTCTCTTAGCATTTCTCTTCGAGATACTAACTGAGTAAAGTACACACGCTCTCTCACGATGAGGCAATCACAAGCACAAAGGGCAAGTTAGATTGTCAGATACTCGTTCTGAGGCACCAACATCTGTGCACAACAGCACCAACTCAAATACATGTGATGACATGACAATATAGAAGCTAAGACCAAAGTAACCAGCGATCTGTATCGACATACATACTTTTATAGACGACTCCAAATATCATGTGAGCATTAGCAGAGGCATATTCCATATATGCATTGATTGCTGTCCTAATGAGTACACACACGAAAATGCAGCTACTCCCACAGACATGCGTGCATTCATGCGCTTGAGCAGACTTCTGAAGCTAACACATAGGAGAGACAGGGAAAGAAGAACACAAGCGTGCAGATATGCCACCAGGGCCCTGCTTGCTGCCCTTCCACTCATTCACAGGTGCACGCAGACAAATAACGCACACACAGGGCAGACTGGACAGACCTGCTGAGGTACTCTCCTCGCCGTACCTGAGGTAGCCATGTCACAGAGCGCTGTCATTGCGCATACCTGAGTCTAGCATTGCCTTGGTGACTGCTCAGCGAACTCTGACTGAGTCAGAGCTTTTTCCACCCAATCTGCCCTCGACGTACATGAAGTATCTCTAAAGCGCAGCGCCTGGGGCGAGACGGGGATGAGGGGTTGCCAGCCGCGGGCACCATTGTTGACTGTGTTGATTGATTTGGGCGAGCCGCGCATAACAAAAGAAATGCACAGCCGCCATTCTGGAACCTGAAGCATTCCTCGCGCTTGAAAAAATAACACAAAGCGTGTCTTAAAACGACGGCGCTTTAAAGAAAATATATTATGGCATGAGCAGCGTTAATAGCGCAGCCGGCATTCATGAATCAAAAAACATAAAGTTAGAGTGCGGCTGCGCTGCTTAAAAAAATCGGTTGCAGGAAAGCATGTTGTGAGTGCAAAAGGACAAAGTCCTTTAACAAAATGGTCCTCACAGACTGTAAATAAAACATACCGAGTAACAACACACGTAAGAGGGCCAGTCCTCATGGGAGGTTACAACAACAGAAAAGGCGGTACTAAGGAGGTACTACTAAGCCTATTGACCAATGAAAAGCCACCATTTAAAAAGGACAGTAACAGAAGCCAATTCAAAAGATGGGTGAAAAGTGGGCGGAGCTTAATGACCATATCCTGAATACTGCATGTCTCGAAGAGACAGCGCACGCGTTGCCTAATGTCTCGGCAAGACCTAAAAATTGTCTACCTCTTTAAAAAATGCCAAAACTGTGGCAAAAAACTAGGTTTTTTTTTCTGTTATGCATGTTCCTGAAAGCTGGAAAGATGGTGACTTTAGCATAGCAAACCATTCATTGATGCCATTTTTAGGAAAACAAAACAGACAATTTTATCCTCAGCACTTTTTTCCTATTTTTTCCCTAAAAACTCAAAATGTAGCTACTTTTTTCCTATTTTCTCAGACCCGTCCAGGAGAATCCTCAAACCCTGGTTACCTTTAGAATCCCCAGGATGTTGGAAAAAAATGACGTAATTTTGGCGTGGATACCTTATGTGGAAAAAAAGTTATGGAGCCCTAAGCAGGAACTACCCCAAAAACATTGACGGCTGCCACATGCAAAGGGTGGTGTGGCGGGTGAAAGGAAAGTGGGAGGGGGGCGCATGGGAGGGGGGAGCATGAGGAGGGGAAGCGCAGGGAGGAAGAGCACAGGGGGGGGTGTTAATATTTTTTTTTTTTAAAAGAACTTACCTGAAGCCGGCGGTCACCTCTTGCTTCGCGCCTCCTGTCCTCTTCCTGGTCCCAGCAGCCCCTGGGACAGACTCCCATTCAATGCCCGAGCTGCAGAGCAGCGCGGGGATTGGCCTGAGTGGCTGGAAAGACGCTCTCCGCTCAGACCAGGGAGTCTGTGAGGTTTCAATGCAGCCAGACTGGAGAAACCTAAGTGCGCATGTGTGTTAACACACATATACGCACTTAGGGAGTGCACATAGCACTCCTTTCCCCCCCCCCCCCCACCCCCATGCCTCAGCCCTGCCCCTCCCTACAGTGCTGGCTCAGAGCCGGCAAATGAAAAATAAAACGATGCTAGAACATAGTTTTATTTTTCATTTGCTGGCTCTGAGCCAGGCATTGGGCGATACTCCTCCGCCATTGCGGAGGAGCTGCCGCTGCCCAAATAGACAAAAAAGGGCTCAGCACCGGGGCAGGGGGAAGGCCAAGCAGTTAGGGGGTCAATAATGTAGTCAGACCCACTAAACACATCTAATTTTTGATAAGGATTATCTTGTGTTGTATGCAAATATATTCTCACAATAACAGCCCATGTTGTGAGGAGAGATCATTCATTTGGGCCTCGCTTACATATTATTTAATCTTATCTTATTGGATATACTGCAAGTAAAACAGACCAGACACTCCTTAATGTGAAGGAACTCCTAACTAGTAAAGTCACCCAGTATGCACATCCATCCATAAAACCAAATATAATACAATATAATATGATATAAATCCAAAGTAGGTTTTAAAACGACTAAACCACTTCGGTGAAAGGAAATTCTCTTCAGTGACAGGAGAGGGGTAAACCTAGACGTATGATTGGACAATAGCACCTTACTTCTCCAGAACTCCTAAGCAAATCCACCCCACTCGGGTAGGGCAAATCCATGCTTATAGCAAGTAGCACTTTACCCTGGATGCAAATCCTAGACCCACAATAGTGATATTCCTGCTCACTTACCTCTGGCTGGTCCATCCTTCTTGCTGCATGCTCTGCACGCCCTGGTGGGACAGGAGTCCCAGGGCCAACACTCCCTGCGCCAGGCATTTTCACGAGGGGTCAAACAACGCGGAAGGGGACTACAGGTCCCAGAACCCTTTGCTGCTGCCACAGGTGCTGCCGTGAGGGGGAGGCGCTTGTCATCGCGCTTATAGCGCTGCCTCTCCCCCCGCGGCGCGGGAGTTCTCACTTACCTCTGGCTGGTCCATCCTTCTTGCTGCACGCTCTGCACGCCCTGGTGGGACAGGAGTCCCAGGGCCAACACTCCCTGCGCCAGGCATTTTCACGAGGGGTCAAACAACGCGGAAGGGGACTACAGGTCTCAGAACGCTTTGTTGCTGCCACAGGTGCTGCCGTGAGGGGGAGGCGCTTGTCATCGCGCTTATAGCGCTGCCTCTCCCACCGCGGCGCGGGACGCGCGCGGGACGTAGCCCGGTCGAAGCCCGGGCCAAGGGCGGGCCCGTCTGTGCCCGTCAGGGACCGGATAAGGCCGGGCTGGGCCATCCCTCTGACGTTCAAGTTTGCTTGGCTGTGCGGGTTGGAGTAGTGACTGGGGCAGGCCTAGTTGTGGTGCTTGGACATAATGAACAAACGTAAAGCAACTGTGGGTGCGGGGGTTGTGGGGACTCTCGATGCGTTCCTAACCAGGGCAGAATCAGTGCTAAACCACCAAATACAGCTCACTGAACGTAGGCTATCGCTCGAACCAGTAGTTCCCATTTGTATCCCTGGACCTTCCCCACTCCTCCTCCCGTGCCGAGAGCTAGTCACCATTGAAGCTACTGACCAGCAGAGTGGTTTGTCTCCCCTACTCCACAGTAGTCAAATGATTTCTCTCTCCTCTAACCCAGGAAATGTGGAAAGTCCCCCTAATACCTCTTTGGTCACTACTGGTGGTCAGAAGCCCAGCCATGTCATTACTGCTGAACCACCGTGTAAAAAGAGGAAAGCCCGAGGACCCTCAAAAACAATCACATGCCCCTTAGATCTGGGAAACGTAAAGGGGAGTCTATCGTGAGCATTTGTAACATGACGGCTAGTAGCAGTTCAACTAGCCAGCCTCGCCTAGAGGATGTATGTGTTTCCTCCCATTTGAGTAACGAGGGAGATTTTTGCACTAGGATTGAACATAAATTATCGGCATTGATCGATCCCATATTAAAGAAATTGTCTCTGATTGAAGCAAGACTTGACAAAATAGAGATGGGTATTGTAAATTTCCCCAAAACAACTCCAATGGAACAGGGGTGGGTGGGATCACTATACAACCGAATGAGAGGCCAGTGGGAGTACCTAGGGGCCCGGCTAGCAGTGCGAGTTGCTTTCCATCTTTGCCAGGTACAGTTACAAAGGTAACTCAACCTGACAACCGATCTCAAACCACAAAGCCACTCTTTTCTACCGTGAAGCAGGTAGAGAGGCTTACTAGCCAGCAGATACAACAGCCCCGCATTTCCAGCCCTTTGAGTACACAGACCTTTCTACACCTACCCCCAGAAGCAACGCCACATACAGTCGTTCTGTCCAATGTCCCAGTGCTCCCCTTTGGAGCGCGGGAGCACTGGTCTACACTTAGAAATAAGGCACTACATCTGTTGAGTGTTAGGACTGGTATCAAGGAACCTCTTTTTCGTGAGTTCAAGATGGTTCGCAGAGTTCCCTGGGTGGGCAAATTCCACAAGTCTCTCCCAGGTGATTGTGTGGTCCTTAGCTTCAGATCCCCCAGATTGGTTCAGCACATATTGGAGAGGGCGGGCAATTGTCTCATCAAGGAGGACGAAATCAATTGTGTCCCGCTGGGCTTTTTCTACAAAACAGAAGGGATTATTGGACGCAGAGAGAGGATGGGCGAATCAAACTTGGGTGGCCAACACACCTTCCAGATTTCCACTAGCAATCGCTTTGACGCTTTAACTTCCATGGAAGAGATAGATTGACATAAAGCTTCTGTCGGTCCGATTAAAACAGGAACCCTAGGAACCAAGGGACCAATTAGGGCAGCAATGGGCTCTCCCGACCTAGTTCAAACAGGGTCGTTTTGTATATGGGACGTCTCCGGTTCTGGTTGTGCTTATCATAGCCGTGTTGACCCGGGGCATGTTTGTGAAATTGGGATGGTTAAAACACCGGAGGAGAGGACGAGGATTTTATTTTTACCTCCTCGGCTACCCCCACCCCCTATTGCGTTTCCCAACAGCACAACAGTTTTCTCAGCAAATCAGTGGTTGTGGGCAATATCAGTACGGGCGCAACTGACCATCTTAACACCACCGTAAAGCGGCTTGTACAGCCATCGATGTCTTTTTCTTCCTGGAATGTAGCTGGGTTGTCTACCAAAACTGTCTCTACTGACTGGGCAGACTTTATAGATAACTATGACATCTGGTTTTTTCAAGAAACTTGGTCTTTGACACCTATTTTCTTCCCTGGTTATCTTAATTTTTTCAAACCTGCATTGGGGGGCCAGAAAGGTAGGCCGTCTGGCGGACTCACATGCTGGGTTAGGCAATTAGATGGTTGTGTGGTGCAGGAAGTTTACATTGACAGTCCTGACATAATGGTATTGCGGTTGTGGATGGCTGATGTGTTAGACGTTCTGGTAATCAACGTCTATGCCAGAGGGTTGCCCGGGGGTAGAGCATCAACAGTAGTTGCCCACCTTGACAAGTTTTTAGGTAGTCAGGGGGGTGGCTGTAATTTGATATTAGCGGGCGATTTTAATTGCACTTTTGAGCCCCTCGACCATGAAGATGGTAACCTTAGTCTGGAAGAGGATGCACAATGGAACATTCCGCAATTAAATATTAGCCCAATTAAAAAGTGGACTGAGGCAGCACTACAGCTCAAAGGGCTGTGTTTGGAAAGGAGACTAAGAGCAGTCAATGGGAGGTCGTACTCAGATAGCGAGGGTACTCATACTTTCGACAATGGATCAAGAAGTAGCCGTATTGACTACATATTTCTCAACGTAGAAATCTGGGCTTTTATGTTAGATATGGTGGTCCAGGAGCGGAGTGAGAGTGACCACAATCCGCTGATTCTAACTTTAAAGGTTCCTGGCCTTTCTAGTAATGAGTCTAGGGCTGCTGAGGATAAGTTATCTGAGGCCATTCTAACTAATGATATGAGGAGAGTCAGATGGGCTAGGCTGGTGGACAATAAGGGTGATGTGGCTGCGATGAAATCCCTGGTCGCTCGCTCACTCTCTAGCTTACATGACTGTGGCTCCCAAGAGGCGGTAAACCGCATTATCCCCGATGTCCATAATGAGCTCTTTGGGGAGCTAAAAAGTTTTTTATTAAACCCAGTAAACTAACGAGGGCTCCATCCATTAAGGCAGCCTCCTGGTATAATAAGGCTTGTAGAGAGGCTTATAGGTTACTGGCTAGGGCCATTAGATCGCATGCTGCGGGGGATATAAAAAAGCCAGAACTAGGTATAAGGCATCCCAATTGCAAGCGAAGAAGGACTGGGATGAGTCCCGATGGCAGGATCTGCTTGTAGCAAGCAAAGAGCAAAACTTGACGCATTTCTGGCAACTTGTTAAATGGGGCAGTGGAGTTATATCCCAAGTTCCCATGAACCATGTTGCCCCAGAGGTGTGGGTGTCTCATTTTGAGGCACAATTTTCAGCCACTAATTGTAGTGATCCTTTCGAACTTCTACCCATTCTTGATACCAGTGCCTCCTTCTCCTGCCTCGAGGTGGAAAATGTGTTAAAATCGATCCCACGAGGCCGGGCTCCAGGGCCAGACTGTATTCCGGCTGACCTGTTTGTATCGGACAAAGAGAATTGGGTCCCCTACATAAAATACCTTACAAACGCAGTAGCTAGTGGCGCAGCTAACCCGGATACTTGGTTCGGTGCTGAAATTTTACCTATTTACAAGAAGGGTGATCGTTCCCATCCAGGCAACTATAGGCCAATAAGCCTTATTGATTCTATCCAAAAAATAGTTGCAAGGCTCGTCTTAGTCAGAATTCAGGCCTGGATAGACGAGATGGACATTTTGACCCCCTTACAGGCGGGGTTTCGTCCCCACATAAGCACCATCGATCAGGTGTTCAGGTTTGTTATAGTTTATTGGAAGGTAGTTGCTATTGGAGGTGGAACGATCTACGCGGCCTTTGTAGACCTTAAGACCGCGTTTGATCTAGTTCCTCGTGCCAAATTGTGGAGTGTCCTACAGGCCCTGGGGATGCCCTACGAATTATTAAGTATCCTGGTTAAACTGCATGAAACAAATTATGCACAGGTTCGATGGGGGAAGCAGGGGAATGTTACCGAAAGGTTTGCGGTAACAAAGGGGGTCCGACAAGGGTGTGTACTGGCCCCAACCCTGTTTTCACTCTTTATTAATAGGGTGGTTCAATACTTTACATCCCATCCCACTGATGCTCCAATGCTGGCAGGAATGAGGATACCGCTGCTCATGTTCGCGGACGATACCCTGCTACTTTCCAGAACTCAGAAAGGGTTGCAAGTAGCACTGGAACGTTTTGGGGTTTTTTGTCGCGAGCATGAGCTAGTGGTAAACGTGGACAAAACAAAGTTCATGGTGTTTCATAGGTCAAAGGACATGAGGGGGAGGGTGTACATGAATAATGTCCCCTTGGAGCAGACTGATACTTTCACCTATTTAGGGCTAACTTTGGGTAAGAAACTTAGCTGGAAATCCCAGATTGACCTGCTGACGCTTAAGCATTCCCAACTCGCAGGTGCATTGCTAAAAGAGCATAGGCTTTCCAAGACCAAGCCCCTAGCCCCGCGCTAAAGATATATAACCTTAAAATAGGTTCATCATTGTTGTATGGGGCGGAATTATGGGGTTTCAATGATTTAACATCTTTGGCTGCCGCCCAAAACAAATTTGTGAGAGCTTTGACTGGCCTTCCTCAGTCTACTCCACTGAGGCCCTTATATTTGGATCTGGGCTGTAACAAAATAGTGGATCAGGCACGGTTTAGACCAGTAGCATTCTGGAGAAGGCTCTGGACCACACCGGAGCTAACCTTGTACGCTCAAGCTTTTTTGAAGTTAGGTCACTGGGCTGTACAAATAAAATCCCTTGGATTAGGAATTTAAAAATTACACTGCTTAGTATGGGGATGAGTAAATTGTGGGAGGATCCAGCAGCCGCTATCTTTCCTGCGAAAAAGGATTTGAAAGCCGCTTATTGGAGCATGGTTAGATTGCAGCAACTGACACATCATCAATGTAGCTTCTTGACTCAGGTTTTTAATGAACATAAATATGAGCCAAAATTAGAAACATACTGGGACATTATAAAAAGTCCCAATGACAGGAAGCTGTATCACCAGTTTAGGGTGGGTTCTCTTCCCACTAAAGTGTTCACCAGCAGTTGGCACCCCCCTTCGGACGACAAATATCCCTTCTGTCCAACCGAGATTGAGTCACTAGCTCATATTTTCTTTGTATGCCCCGCCTATAGATCACCTAGGCACAAATGGTTGAAACCAATTTGTAAGAATATGGGCATTAGAGTAGCTATGGAGGCCCTAAGGATTCTGAAAACCAACACTGAGGATCGCATTATTATAGCAGTGGCTAAATACTTGAGCTGGCTGTGGGTCATTCGAGCAAACAAGAAGAGGGATTGTTAATATGGCCATTTTATATTAAATGATGACCTAGATTTTTTTTTTTTTTTTTTTTAGCCGTAGCTACTATTAATAATTTGTTGCTGTTTTAGCATTTTTATGTATCATGTTTTAATCTGTTTACTGTTTTTATGCCACCAGCTCCCCTGTGATTTATTTTTTATTTTTTATCTAGATATTTTATATGATATAAGATCAGTTTTTTTAGACTAATTGATATAATGTTTTTACCATATGTATCTCCCCTCCCCCCGTTTATTCTAACTGTTCTATTGCATAAGGGAACTCCAGTTAACGTGGTATTGTGTCAGTTTGTAAGTCTGTATGTTTTGCTGATGCACGTTGTCTTTCATGATTTTTTTGATAATCGAAATAAAGACATATTTAAACTGAAACTGATATTCCTGCTCGCATTAAAAATCATTATCACTTGGGATAACCACTGATACCTTTTGGAATTTAGAAGAGCAAGACCACCCTCAGAAAGCATGAGCGACAGAGTCCCACAGAAATCCAGATAGCATAATGTGCAGTTTTTTAATCACAATAAGGTACTCTGTTTTGGTGGTATTATATTTTTCATTGGATTAGGAAGAATACTCCTTTATTATTTTCATCTTTGCTAGCAGGGATATCCTGTCTACACCCGAACCCTCTAACTTAAAAGCAAATCCTTCCAAAACTGCAGTCCCTTGTCAACACAACCCCTATACATTCCAGTTTGTTCATTATTGTATCTTCAGTATCCAACATAGTAGTTACCAAAGGTGCAATAGTATACATGACTTAAATGTTGACCTTGTTTAATCTAAGGCTCAACACTTCACTGAATTCATGAAGCCACCGCTTCATCAGACTCACTGTCAGGGAGAATTTAAAAAGAACAGGCAGTCGTCTCAGTAAAAGGCGCTTTATGCTCCTCTGCACCAAAGAAAGGCCCTTCACAATGACGGCTCTTCCTTTATTGCCGCTCCCACATGCTCCATCTTCAGCGCCATTAGAAGCTTGAATATAGAGCATTTTTGACTCACCCTTCTTCCTTTCAGGGGTGAAATATGAGAAAAATGACTATTATTTTGCAGGTTGGCCCTGGAGGCGCCATAGAGCACATTGACTATACTTCCGAACAAATGCCAGGATGCCCGGAGAAAAGCAGCAGGTGTGGCTTTGTAAGGGGGAGAACTACCCGCATCCCCCATGCTTTAGAAGGGGTTCATCTTGGAATCGGGGATGGGATGCACTTGCAGCCAAATCCCAAAGTGATTTTACGGGTCAGATTTTCCAGCTGGTAAAAAAGGTTCCGGTGCTCCCATACCTGGAGATGCCACTGCACTTGCCCTAAGACGTCACGGCTGTGCTCGATCTCGTTTGAGCTGAGGAGAGAGAGACTACCATATGGAATAGCCTCTGTTGACACATTTCAAATTACTCAAAGATCTCCGACGCATTTAAATTCTCTTTAGTTGAATCTTTTCAGTCTTTCCTATCCATTCCACAGTATCCAACATTCTTCTTCCAGGGTGGTGCCATGCCAAATTTTCACGATAATCATGTATAATATATTTAAATATAATTAACCTAAATGAGAGAGCTGCCTCCGGTGGCTCAGGGGACTTATGCATCAACTGCAGAGATCTGTGTCTGAGCCCGTAGCCAGAGATTTGACTCCCAGTGGCTCCATTCAGCCTTTCATCCTTCTGATGTTTTTAAACTGCATACCATCGAGTTGGTTAACAATAAACATCCTTTATCTGTCAGTAGCGCAAAGAGAGGACTCTTGGCTGAATGAGAGCTGGATCCACCTTATGTTTTTTACGTGTCCAAAGGCTGTCTTGATAACTTTAACCAACAGCAGTAATTGGGGAGTGGACATCCAAGCACTACAATGGCAGTTGTTAATTTGTGCTGGTGGCGGCCGGTAGGCTCCACCGGCACTTGACTTAAGGGACCAGAACAAAAACAAAAAATGAAGGGATGAGAGTGGGCCACTGTCCCCTAATTTTGTCTCTTCTTTACTTTATTTCCAAAAGATTCTAAGGGAGAACTGCTTAAATCCCTTTCGCTCCGAACCCAAGTCCGGTATTACACTCCACCTTATGACGCACTAGCGGTGGAAGTGGGCAGCGGCCTCTATAAAAAAAAAAAAAAAAAAAAGGCCCCTTCACTTTTTGTCTATTTATTTATTTATTCTACAAATTAAGCACTGCATGTCATCCTCCACTTACTGTCACTCCATTTACTGTTACTGTCTGCTAATTCTCCATTTTTACAGTACTCCATCTCCGGTGTAACTGACTCTAAAATAACTCTAACCTCCAGCTTAATACTCATCTCTCTCCGTCAGCCCACCCCGTTTGAAACACAATTTCTATTTTTCATCCCTTATGAGTGGCAGATTAATTTTGAGTGTTATTTCATTCTAATCTAATGTTTGAATAGTGCTTTCTGGGTGCAGAGTAATTAAAATGGTGAAAGCAGACCAGGATGAAAGGATGGCTCGCCGAAGTAAAACAATACCACATTCTGCCTGCAGAGGTCTCCCAACTACAGTCTGTAGTTTGTCAGAGTAGAAGGAAGCTGTTGCGAACAGCGTTACATTTTCACTGTGGACACACCTCAAATCGGGTAGCACGAAAACATGACATAGCCTAAAAAGTAGTCGTTTAATTTCTGACAGACAATATGAGTTCTACTCCCATACACCCCACCTGGGGTTACATCTTGGATTGCTTCAGGTTTCTTAGCTGCAAAAATTTTTTAAAAAACCGCGAGTGAAGCATAATAAACATCAAAGCAGGTAGACGTTTACAGTAACGGCGATTACCATAAAAATAAAAAGATGTTCGATTTCCTCTCGACGGAGTATCAGCATTGCACGCCTATCAGCACCTTCTCTTAAGGAGGAGCCATTGAAAACAGGCGAGGGTTATTCCCATTGATGGGTGGCAGTTGTGTAATTTAACTGCAGGTGACGTGCCTGCAATTGATGGGTTGGCATCCTGTTCCAAGTTGCCATGGAGACAGAATACAGCTGATTTCCGTGAAGTCAACTGCTTCAAAAGGCGTTATCTCTTTTTACACGTTAATTATTTTCAAAGTTACTTAACAATAGGTTGGATTAAATTTCACCTCCAGCCATGAAAGCCAGGATCTGGAGGGCGGAGGCTGCGACTGGCTTTCAGCGGCCTCTCACTGCGTGAATACAAGCGAGCCCCAGATAGGCCAATCTGCAGCCTGTCACTATGTGAATGCAAGCGAGCCCCAGATAGGCCAATCTGCAGCCTGTCACTATGTGAATGCAAGCGGGCCCCAGATAGGCCAATCTGCAGCCTGTCACTATGTGAATGCATGCGAGCCCCAGATAGGCTAATCTGCAGCCTGTCACTATGTGAATGCATGCGAGCTCAGATAGGCCAATCTGCAGCCTGTCACTAAGTGAATGCATGCGGGCTCCAGATAGGCCAATCTGCTGCATGTCACTATTTGAATGCATGCGGGCTCCAGATAGGCCAATCTGCAGCCTGACACTATTTGAATGCATGCGGGCTCCAGATAGGCCAATCTGCTGCATGTCACTATGTGAATGCATGCGGGCTCCAGATAGGCCAATCTGCAGCCTGACACTATTTGAATGCATGCGGGCTCCAGATAGGCCAATTTGCTGCCTGTCACTATGTGAATGCATGCGGGCTCCGGATAGACCAAATCTGCAGCCTGTCACTATGTCTATGCATGCGGGCTACAGCTAGGCTAATCTGCAGCCTGTATCTATGTGAATGCTCGCGTGCTCCAGATAGGCCAATCTGCAGGCTGTTTCTATGTGAATGCATGCGGGCTCCAGATAGGCCAATCTGATGCCTGTCACTATGTCTATGAATGCGGGCTCCAGATAGGCAAATCTGCAGCCTGTTTCTATGTGAATGCATGCGGGCTCCAGGTAGGCCAATCTGCAGCCTGTTTCTATGTGAATGCATGCAGGCTCCAGATAGGACAATCTGCTGCCTGTCACTGTCTATGAATGCGGGCTCCAGATAGGCCAATCTGCAGCCTGTTTCTGTGTGAATGCATGCGGGCTCCAGGTAGGCCAATCTGCAGCCTGTTTCTATGTGAATGCATGCAGGCTCCAGATAGGCCAATCTGCTGCCTGTCACTATGTCTATGAATGCGGGCTCCAGATAGGCCAATCTGCTGCCTGTCACTGTCACTATGTCTATGAATGCGGGCTCCAGATAGGCCAATATGCTGCCTGTCACTATGTCTATGAATGCGGGCTCCAGCTAGGCCAATCTGCAGCCTGTTTCTGTGTGAATCCTTGCGGGCTCCAGATAGGCCAATCTGCAGGCTGTTTCTATGTGAATGCATGCGGGCGCCAGATGGGCCATTCAGCAGCCTGTTTCTATGTGAATGCATGCGGGCTCCAGATGGGCCATTCAGCAGCCTGTTTCTATGTGAATGCATGCGGGCTCCAGATAGGCCAGTCTGCAGCCTCTCTCTATGTGAGTGCATGCGGGCTCCGGATAGGCCATTCTGCAGCTTTTCACTATGTGAATGTATGCGGGCCAGTCTGCATCAGGCATGGGGTTGCACAACGTCTTCAAAAGTGCCATGAATAGCTGGGCCTGCTGTAGGGCAGACTAAGACGGCAAGAGGCACCCCCCAAGGTGCCACTGGCAGATGACGGCAAGACAGTGAAGAAAATATTTATACACACAGTGGTGAGGCAAATACATTCAGGGTTGTGATGCAAATAACCGTAGGATATTAATTCGCGTAGCTCAGACTGTAGATTAAACATTTACTATCACTTTATAATGATTAGGCACACAAAGGCAAATACAGTATTAGGATAGGACGCTCATCCATGTAGAATGCGGACATACGTAAAAGATATTGTAAAAGGTGAATCCCAAATCTGTGACGAGTTTGATTCAAATAGTTAGAAGATGCTCTGATTCAAATCAAACAGTTCCAATGCAAATGGAGAGTAAAGGCCCATTTGCTTTGAAATGAACGTTGGAAGCAATTGGTTCAAATCTAAATTCTTATTTGTTAAAAGGGGAGCACCCCCTTTGTCATCCTGCTCTTCCGTCCCCTTGAAGTCCACCCTTTTACACCTTACACTCACCGCTGGTGCGTCGCTGTCTTTCCACTTGTCCTTACTCACTTCTGCCCTAACTTCTTTGTTTTGTTTTTCATATCTGCTTTTTCCAGATCCTGTTTCCCTTTCACACTTTTATCTTTTACACTAATTCAACTTTAGAACCATTTTTTTCTGCTCCCTTGTAGCACCAATCCAATGCAACGCTTATCATTTTAAGTTATGCAGTGGTTGTGTACATAAAATGAAGGGTATTACATGAAACAAGGGAGACCCACAGGTACATAGGGACCTGGGGTATATCATGTTTTCAAGAGACAGGGGTCCCTACGGGATAAAGAATTAGTCTATGATAACAAAAATAAGTTTGTATTTAAAACAATATAGTAATATTCGAACTTACAAATAAACTTTCATTAACATCCATAATAGTGGATAGTGAAGCTGACGAGTACTCAGGCAAGCAAGAGTGATAAATGTCACCTAAAAGTTTATTGTTTATGCCACAATCTAAATAATAGCAATGCAGCCCAATCAATTTTCATAAAAAGAAAGAGGGTCTGCATGCAATGTAGACGATGTTTCGATCCTTTGTGAAAATAAGGATCATCATCAGGACAGTTGTGTATAGGCGCCTGAAATACAGCAATGTGCCATGGCGTGGAGGAATGTCATTTGGATTTGGAGCAGTAGCTGTTCAATATCAACCAACCTCAGGAGATTCTGGGTGGAAAAAATCAGGGGTAATCCAGCAAGATGCTCACTGTGAGGCCAACAAACCAGGCACAAGTGATTTCTATTTTGCAGAAAAGTTTATCTCTGGGTAACTCTAAATGCCCAGGCCTTGCTGTCGTTGACTTGTCTTTCCTTTGGGTTATAAACTTTGGGGTAAAAAAATGTAGCCAAAAATTGGGAGGCAAAAACAAAGGAGGAAAAATCCTGGGTATGGTACATGTAGAGTAAACATTTCACAGCACAGCAGGATATTGTTTTAGTAATAATGATATGCCTGAGTAAGTTCTGGATTGAAGATTCACTAATCTGTTGTAAAATTAAATTACAGTGAGTGGTACGAATAGACCCATGCACACTACAACTACTATGAGGTATCCTCCTCTCTCAGGAAAGGCACCTCCTCCTACCTTAGAAGAAGAATTTCTTAACTTTCTTCAAGTATAACCCAGGAAACGAGGCATTTAACGTTGGAGTATGGGGTAGGGTATATCGTAGGGATGAAGAAATCGACCCTAAACATTACAAAATGTGGGACATGAATCCATAAAGGTAACACAAGGTCCCTTTGTGTGCCTTTTGTTCCGCTTCGTTCTTCTTTCTTCCCATAAGCATTCACCACCAACTTGACTTTCGATTAGGAACCAGTCCTGCGAACCACTGACACACAGTTGCTGTAGCTAACGCAGCCTGAGATACAGGCCTTCCCCCGCCCCTGTCAGGAAATGACGTGATCCACTGACCTCAAACCACGAAACAAGAACTCCGCCTATTGAAACATCAGGCTACGCTCATTCTTTTGAATCATAACTGCTAGCATTTATTTGCAAGTAATAACCTCGAAGAAACACTTGCCTTTATTGAGATTGCAATACTTAAAATGATATTTGGTGGAAAGCCCATCCAGGTACACTAGGTATATACTGATGGAGTAATGTTCATGCAATAGCACCGCTGCATTTTAAAGTAGCACTTGTATACTTAATGCACATATTTCATGATTCTTAATAGAGTTCATTGTTGCATGTCCACTTCCAGTGACAACACATAAAATATTAAAACTTGATAAGATTCACTAGAAAGCTGTCATTTCTGGTTTCCTGAAGAATAGTTTGACTAGAGTGTGTCCAGGTTTGAGGTGTGATTGGCCCATGAAGAGTTCTCGATAGTGTTTGAAAGTCATGCAACAGTAGCATGCAACCAAAATCACAAGATGACCAACACATACTGACAAGTTCATACTGATCAGCTACGTTAAAGGATGCAGATCAAACAAACCAGGTACTAAATGATGCTGCAGCTTTACAACCCTAGATGACAGAACGGGAGCCAGGGGTGTGGGTTAGAAATATTGTAAGTGGGCTAGAAGGAGACTATAGGCAAGGAAATGTCAATTGAGGAGCTCTTAGAACCTTAACAATAATGATGAGAGCAATGGCGTGTTTTTATAGCGCTTATCACCACCGTGCTGCAGTTTCATAGTGCTACAAATAACCTTCAGAAGTGCTTGTTATTAGGTGAAGTATGCCATGGTTTGCAGTAGTGCATTATCATAGTAACTACTGTCCTCGAGGGCTTCCTTTGTTGACTGTGTGAACTGTGCCTTTCCTTCAGCCTTTGAACATCAAAAGTACATTGTTTTTCCCAAGCAAAGATGAACTTTAAAAAACTGCAGCCCCAGGTGGCAAATATTTACTTATCAGTAGGCAGTCTAGAATTACTGCTTTGTTCAGGGCGCAGACTGGGACACGTCACTTCCACTGCAGCAGCTTTCCTGGACAGGGTTGACAGACGACTCCATCTTGCATGCCAATAGACCCGATACAGGCGGCCTGAAATTGCCTCTGCTTCAGTAGAAAGTCTACAGGGAATATACATCCCCCCGATTTCTTTTTCGAACTCTCCCACTGTGCTCGTGTACACCAGGCTGGCCTTTTGCGTGTGCGTGCTGGGCCACGCAGACCTCGCGAGGGGCGCAGGATCTGAAAAGACGTGTTTGTTTGTGGCTTGGAAATGATTTGGTTGCCTCCTATATGTGCACGGTGAGCTTCGCGGCCCTGCTGAATAAACCTATTGCGTCATGGACGTCAATAAACCAGCTTCCTGAAGTCTCTTACACGTTGAACTTTTGTCCTCGCAGGTTGCCAGGATACTGGAAGTTTCTGCGGAGACGCAGAGGATGATGGGAGTGAGCTCGGGCCTGGAGCTCATTACTCTGCCCTACGGACACCAACTGCGCCTAGACATGATAGAACGGTAAACATTCCCACCTCTCGTGTTCTTTGATAACAGTACTTGGCATTCTGCCAAATGTTTGGGTAACATAAAAAGTAAGACATGCCTCTTTTATGTGACGACATGAGGGCAGCGTGAAAGTCCACTGAAAGTCTACTGCGTGTGGCTGAAGTTTATATGTCAATGATGTAATTTGTATGCCAATGGATTCACACGGGTGCAGACCTAAGCAAGGGTAAGTACACGTCCGTCTTCACAATCTTTTCATCTTAATATCAAGAAACAAGGCATAACACACACAAAACATTTACTTAAGTTAGTGTAGGACATGCCGTAAATGGCAAATTACCTAAATCGATGATTAATGGAGTTGCACGTGACAGGAAGCCTCATCACTTCGAAGCAGTTTGTTTACTATAATTGGCAGGCAAGTGTGTTATGGGTGTTGTGTCGTGCAGGGCAGGGCAGTTGCTATTCATACAGAAGCCCCCAGGCTCACCAATATCGACCGCTACAACAATTGACACCTGGCACTTAACTCTAATGGTGCGCTGCTCATGTATTTCAACCACCGCCATAGCGGGAAAATGCTCCCTGAATAAAAGTCATGACATCAGGGTTAAACCATTTTTTCCAACTGTGAATGAAGGGGGGGGCCGCCTTCTTAACCTTGCCCAAATAATATTAGTGCCTGTCCTGGGTTATATATAACAATTGGCAAACCTCTGTGTACTGGAGCAGAAGGCAAGGTGATACATGTTGGAAACAGAAAAATATACGGCTATAGTGTGCTGTTCAGCTGACTCCAGTTTCAGAAAGCAATGGAATGCGAAACTTTGAAGAGAACTGAAAACTATAATTTGGTACGCATGTAGGAGTTTGGCGTGTGTTGCTGAGGTCTGCAGTGGCACTTTGCTGCAAGAATGGGGAATGAATACTAAGGGGCGGATTCACAAACGTATGTATCAGTATGGTAAGTGGTACTCCTGCAGTACTCTTTTAGGTACTGTTACATGCCCTTGTGATTTGGCCTTGAAACTGCCAAATGCCTCCCACTAAAAGAGCAAAGCGGGCACAATCCTTTCTATTTGTACTAACTAGATATGAATATTTTCTGCATGTTCCCATATTGCTCACATTTTCGATGTTTTGGGGCAATTCACAAAGCCATATAAGAGTAATTAAAAGAGTTTTATAGGACAGCTACTTTGCATACTCCAAAATGCTTTTTGAATAGGCCACTGAACCTCTAGGGCTTTCGCTCCATAGGCAACAAGGTCTTGAAGCAGATTCTGGCTGGCCAGTCCAGCTATTGAGTCCTTGAACATCCTGTCCCATTTTACTGTGGGACTCGTGCACTAATTGTACCTCCCAGCTGGAGCACATTGCATCATGTCACCAAAATAGTATGTGTTCCAAACAGTCCCTAGGTCACTGAGCATTGAATAAATGACACATTTCCCAGAAAATTATAGAAAAGAACACATTAACGTATTCCACTACTAGAATATGTATGATCTTTGGTATTATGGAAGCATTATACATCAGCAAGACTTGTATGTATTCATCAGTAATATTTGTGTCATTGTCACATGAGAGAAAGCCCCCCTCCCCCTTAACCGAAACCATCCAAATTAGAAGGGCATCAATAAACAGTAGCCAGACTACTGTTTAATCACTGTATTTTTCACTGGTCCTAGTCAATAAGCACTGCCCCTCCCCACCACGCATTCTCAGTGTTAGCATAAATAGGAATGAAGCAAGTGCCCATGACAGTGCCTGGCAGGGTTGCAGTGCTGGACTAGGGCCTAAGGGAATGCCAAATAAACATATAACTTTTCTTAATTGCAAAATTAGTGTAACTCGTTCATCCCCTTTGCACAGGACTGTTGAAGAGATATTTAGTAGGTTTGTCTGATCCCATGACTTCTGGGGCTGCTGTGAACAACAGGGCGGTGGTATTAAAATGGATTTTACATCTACCACTTAATTTGTTTACGTGTGGTAGGTAATTGCTACCTTTAGCACCCTCCGACCCTAGTTTACTGTTGTGACATTGTTCTTGAATTCCTTTTCCCATGTTCACTATAATTATCAGAGCTCGGACTCTTATATGGTCCATTCTGATCAATAAATGACATAAAAGTGTGTAGGAACTTTAATATAAGAAGGAATTTGAGTTCATGACATCAAGCAAGCACAGTTATGATGAGCTCCAGTGCGCAATAGGAGCGAGAGGCTTCTTGTTTGAGTCTAGACAATAGTCCTCTGATTACAATTTACCAGTAGTCCAAGACAGCAACGTTCATTGATGCCTGTAATTGGTTTTGCATTTATTAAGCCCTCATGCCCCTGCCAAACTCCACCCCCGCATATCACGGAGTTCCCTAAACACCCTCTTCCACTATCCTTGAGACATCTTCGCCCTCGCAAGCAACCATGCCACCTCTCAGAGGAGGAAACCCTTGCTCTTGTCCGCTCCTACAACTCTACCCTTTCCACTCCAAATCCGCTAGACCACACAGAAATGGAAATCCTTGCCATCCTCCGGGACTACAACGCTGCCCCAGCTACCCCTTATCCACTTGAAGTGAGTGCCGAACATGCTATCTGCATGGTCACTATGAACCCCAACAGACCAGCTACACTCCGCAACAGAATTGTGGTCAAAAGTAATCTAGCGCCTGTTCACCTGTCCGCCCAGACTCCCGACACTCCTTCCGACCCCTCTTTGTCTGGTCTTTTAATCAACTGCCGATCGGCAGTTAAGCTCGCCGCTGATATTGCTGATCTCATCCTGAACAACAATTTCGACTTAGCAATCCTAACAGAATCATGGCTCAACGAATCCTCATCTCCATGCCTGGACCTCCTAGTCCCTCCCAACTATAACATTGCAAGGCTGGACAGGCAATCTAACAAGAAAGGAGGAGGCATCGCCTGCATCTACCCCTCTAACCTTCTTGTCACGGAACTCCTGGCAGATACCACTGAATCCTGCGAATTCCTCGCTATTTGCAGCAATTCCACCCAACTGTGCAACCTGCACATCTTTTACCACCCCCCAGGCATGAACGACTCCTTCACTGACCACCTCATGGAAATCACCACAGCTAAGATTTCCTCCAACACTAAAGATATTTTCCTTGGTGATTTTAACCTGCATTGGAACGATCCCAAGGATCCACATGTCAACGCCATCAAAGACCTCCCGGCCGATCAAGCCCTGACCCAAACCTGTTCACTCCCAACTCACTCGAAAGGGGCCACTCTTGATTGGATCATCTCTAAAGAATCAGCAGTCAAGCTTATCTCTATAGACCCATGTGACTGGTCTGACCACCACGCCATCACCTTCCTACTACTTGGCACCCACAAGACAAGGGCACCACAAACGGTGATTCCCAAACGCTGGATCGGGGACACCAAGAACCTGGACCATAGGGAACTTGAGGCTCGCTGCAAATCTGACCACCCCCCTCCCCCCTCGCATATCACAACGGTCAGTGACCTCAACGATCACTACTCTGTGACTATATCGAACATTCTGGATGATCTAGCCCCACTAAAACTGAAAAGAACCCAAATCAAAGACAGAAACCCCTGGTTCACGGGATCCCTCAACAATAAGAGGAGATCCCTCCGGCAATCTGAAAGAACCTAATCTTCTCCGCCAGGCCAGAAATGCCTACAACAGGAACATCCTCAACTCAAAAAAAGAATTCTTCAGATCTGAACTAGGGAAGGCCAAGAACATACCCCGCAAGCTCTTCGAACTGGTCAAACACCAATCTAATAAATTGGCCAAAACATCGAAAGAAACCCCCAAGTCCCTAATATCCTCCGAGGAATTCTCCTCCTTCTTCGCTGACAAAATCATAGCCTTAGGAAACGAACTCAGTCTTGCCACATACTCTCAACTCCTACGGACCTGCCTCCTCCTGCCGCAACGCCCCCACAGATTTCACCTAAAAATCAAGCTCACTGGACCGACTTCAAAGTCTATGACGAAGACTCCATCTCTAAAATCCTATCTACCTTAAACCCGAACAATCATTTTAATGACCCGCTCCCCTCCAACTGCCTAGCTGCCGTTGCCCAATCCATTATTCCTAGCTGGACTGCAATAATTAATGCCTCTCTCCGGCAAGGATCGATGCCTGACTCTCTGAAAGCCGGACAAGTCCTCCCCATTTTGAAAAAGCCGTTGCTAGATCCTGCTTCCCCCGACAACTTCAGACCCATCTCCAACATCCCCCTCTTAGCCAAAGTGCTGGAGAAGTGTGTGCAACAACAGCTAAGTCAACACATCAACAACTTACACCTACTCGATGACTTCCAATCTGGATTTAGACCTGGGCACAGCACTGAAACCACCATGCTCCACATCGTTGATGATGCCCTCCAAGCCCTTGACCAAGGCAAAACCTGTCTCCTAATCCTCCTAGATCTATCCTCGGCCTTCGACACGGTCAACCATGAAAAACTACTCGAACTCCTCAAACTCAGGATGGGATTGGAAGGCTCTGTTCTAGAATGGTTTAGGTCCTTCCTCCATAACCGATCACAGAGATTCCTAATTAACGGCAACCTATCTGCTCCCTCCCCGGTCACGGTTGGAGTCCCCCAAGGATCAACCCTGTCCCCCCACCCTCTTTAACCTTTACCTAGAACCGCTTGCCGAAGTACTACGCACTGCCAATATCTCCTACCATATGTATGCTGACGACACTCAGATCTACATCAAAACCTCATCTCTCGAGGAGATCCTCTCCCTAAACGAAGCCCTGAAACTGACTGTCCAATGGCTCGCCTCCAATCAACTCAAACTCAACACAAAGAAAACAGAATTTCTCCTAATTTCCCCTCCTAAAACCAACCCTGAGATGCAAATATGGATCAAGTCTATCTCAGCCTTAAATTGCCCACCGACTATCGTGGACTCTGCCAAATCCCTGGGAATCACCCTGGACAGCAACTTGAACATGCGGGACCACATCAACTCGATGGCCAAATTAGCCAGATTCCACTTGAGCTACCTAAGGAAATTGAAACCCCTCCTCGATGCTCCCGACCTAAAAATGGCAGTCCAAGCACTAGTCATCTCTAGACTGGAGTATGGCTGTTCTACCCTCTCGGGTTTACCCAAGATCTCCCTAGCACCTTTAAAAGCCTGCCTCAATGCGGCCGCCAGGCTACTTACCGGCACAAGGAAATTCGACCACATTTCCCCACACCTGAAAGCTCTGAACTGGCTTCCTCTTGAGGAAAGAATACAGCTTAAACTAGCTTGCATTACACACAAGGCCTTATACTCAAACTCCCCTGCATATCTTGCACGGAAACTTGTGATTTCTGGAGGAATCAGAAACTCCCGGTCCGCCAGAGACCTCCTGCTGCAACCTGCTCGCTGTCGGGAAAATAAAAATTACCATTGTGCTTTCTCTGGGGCCGCTCCTAGAATATGGAACTCTCTCCCACCCGCCATCAGAAGAATCCCTTCTCTGTCTCGTTTCAAAAAGGATACCAAAAACTTCCTTATGGGTAAATTCCTCATTTAAATTTTGCCTTCAACCACCACTATGACCATGATATACGTCTGGCTATTGCCTCCCTTCGGATTACCTAGTCACCCCACCAAGAAACCTGTGGTCTTGTCTTGAGTAATTGTAAATGTAATCTGTAAATACGTGTCCTATCTCTTATATATTCTGCACCCCGCCACCTCCTAATTGATTTTTACTCTTGTGATTCTAAGTCTTTTTGTACAATCCTATGATTCCTGTAAAACGCTCTGATACCCTAACGGGTCAAGTTCGCCCTCTATAAAACACAAAAATAAAATAAAATAAATAAATTAAGAAGGTATTGGCTCACAAGTTAAATAGTGAGGATATTAAAGACACTAGTATGTCGCCGGTGGACTGTGTCATAGAAGCAATTATGGTATGCACTGTGCGCTACACAAACAAAATAAATAGCAGTGACATCTGTGATGGCCACCAATTACTTCCCAGTGGTAGGATATAATTGGTAGGACTTCCGGTTTTATTGTATTTAGATTTTAAACTTTTCACTGTATCCAAATTTATTATTTGCTCATTTCATCTGTATTTATCAATTTTTATTTTGTGAAACATATGACGCTGCAACTCGTATATTTCCACTCTTTTGTAACTGATAAGGGCACACTCGCACTTTATAACTAACAAGTAACTACTGGTATGGAAATATGTGGAGGAAATGCCGCCTGATTTATCTTGATTTGTGTTTTTTTTACTTGAGAACGTGAGATCAGGTGTGTACTATATAGGGCTCTGCAGTCAGTTCTTTCTTCATACACCACTGCTGAAATTGTAAACAGAAACATAGGACAAATAATTACATTAAACAGATTATTGAAACGTGTGAGTGCTGTAAATGCTAAATTGCCAATGTGTTTCTGCATTTTCCCTTAGACACAGCACCATGGCCATTGGCATAGCAGTGGACATACTGGGCTGCACAGGAAATCTGGCGGAGAGAACCACAACCCTGAACAAGATCATTCAGGTCGCTGTTGAGCTGAAAGACGTCATGGGAGACTTGTACGCTTTCTCTGCTGTAATGAAAGCCTTGGATATGCCACAGGTATGCTACTGTCAAGTAGCGAGACTTGGTATTGTTCTGCATTTTTATTTCCTCCTCTCAAAGATGTAAAAATTTCTATACGCTTGATTCACTGAGAGTGTTATCTGTCACAGCATAAGGACAATGTTAGTCTTGGAGTTGTCCAAGCAACATCCTTAGAACTCTACGTACTTCACTTCAGACAGGCACAGAGCACGGATACCACACAGACAGACAGCAGAGAGGATAAAAGACTTTCAGGTTGATAGATCATTGTGAGATCTCCGATACGTGTTTTCCGGTGCAGGCCTACACACAGATCAAGAGCCGAGACTGAAAAGGAGAAAAAGAGTTCAAGCTGAGCCGACGCGAACCTGCCCACACCATGCTATAAGGGATTTTAGTCACTGTAGGCCATATTTAACACAGAAGACTACACCACAAAGATGGACCTCAGTGTCAATTGTGGATGGTCCCCAGGTTGAACCTTGGTTTTGGGACGTAGAGCATCCCTTCATTGCTGAACTCATCAGCCTAGGAATAATATACAACATCACTTTAGAACGAGGAGTTGATTATTTCATCTTTGATTCAGAGTCACCCCTTACCAGCTTTCACTGGTGCTGGCCTTCCGCACTGGTCCATGTTCATGTCCTTTTCATAGTATCTGCGTTTGTACATTCTGCAAGTTTGCCACCTTCTAGATTTTAGTCTTATCCTCCTATTAAAAATTATTAATTTACAATCTCATGTAATGTACCACAACCTTTTACATAATCCAGCCATAAAATCTAAATTAATAAATAATGATAATTTGCCTTGCATCTGGCAACAAATTGTTCAGTACACCATTGGCCAATGCACACCGCACACACACCTGCCGCCTAATTCCAGTGGCCCTGAATATAATTAATATAAATATGTAGTAAACAACCAGGGGTGTAACACAGGCCTCTGCGGTGCAGGGCGGGGGGCCCAATCCTTCCAGTGTCTCCAAACGCTTCATAGGGGCTCCATTCCTCCCCAGGACAATGAATATCTGTGACATATGGGAGAATCTGGGCCCCGTCTTCACCTTCTGCAGGGGCCCCCCCGTTATTTTACGTTAAGCGACAATAAACATTTGTGGATCTTCTGTTCTAGTTTCTTGTTTCCACCCTCATCACAGGTTTGTATTTGTAATCCGGGCTCAACCAGACCCACACACTGCACACAACACTGCATTTCTGAGATGCCTGTGCTGCAAATCTTCTATTTCGTAGTGTACTTACTGCAAACCTAGTTGTAATCTGCAGCTATGTCAAATGCCTACAAAAGAGGGAAAAGCATTCAGAAGGGATACCAGTCGGCCGTCGTACAGCCTAATGGTTTTATTGGAAAGGCCTGGTATTTTGGGAGGAGAGTTGGAAGGAAACCTTAGTCTGCACGTGACTTATTGGATATGGAGAGTAAAATGTTATATTTTCGATGTAACGTGTACTGTTTTATGAAGATCTACATCTATTTGAGTGGTGTAGGGTGCCTTAGATTAGCACGGGTATTGTCTTACTGTGACTCGTAAGAATAATGATTTAGAGCAATTTTATTGAGCAATCATTAACAACATAGCGGACTATTCTTATATGGGCATTCATATGCACACCAGCTGTACATTTCTAAAAGAACCGTCTTTTTGTAAAAACTATGTCATGCCTCCACCGGATGCTTCTGCCCATTTACTTGTTTTGTCGTGGGTCTGAACGACAAAATGTATTTAATTCTGTGAATAATTAATTAAAATGATACTTACTGCTTAAATTGAACTCAGTAGCAGATAACTTGGGTGTACCATGCTACTTGCTGGATAATGGATTTGACAGGATAATTTCCAGGTCAATATAATTTTCATGACTTGCCACTAAATATATTTTTGTTTGTTTATAGATTACAAGACTTGAACAAACATGGACCAGTCTACGACATCAGTACACACAGAATGCAATCATTTACGAAAAACAATTAAAACCTTTCAGCAAAGCCTTACATACAGGAGAAGGTAATAACACATTTTACCTGCTTCTTGCTATCATAAGCTTTTATTATTCATTATGATAAAATGCAATATTGAAATATGTTGGAGTTCGGCCACTTCAATGTGCTATTGAGATGAAGGGGTTGAGGAAAATGATTTACATTCCTTAATTAAAAAAAAGTTGGTGGATTTATTCCTATAAATCTTCATGCACATTGGCAGTTCAAGTATGTCTGTACACTTGCTTTCCCTTAGCAGTGCAGCGTGCCTAATGGGGACATGAAAAAGTATTGGTAAAGCCAATAGGTACGTTTTTTGCATAGTGTGTGGACACAGACATACTACATACAGTTATATATCTATAAACACAACAGAGCAAAATAGGCTTCCTTTCACTCCCAGATAGTGGCTTTTACAGGCAGTTACACTCACTGACACCACATGTACGCGCACCTCAGTAGACAGACAACAGATAGGGTTACACAACTCGCGTACAGCCATTGATGGAGCCAAAATTAGCTGTGAAGTGGGCCCCTGCATTTAGTGACACCCTTAAGCCAGTCCTGGGATTTTGTCCACAACTGTTTTGCATTTTTAGTGTTTAAGCCCATTCTTTTAATGGTAAAAGCAAAACTTCAAGCCTCTGAACACAGGTCTTTTGGCTGTTGTGCTCATGCACAAAACACGCATTTAGGCTCTCATTGCAGCCTTAGCTTGACTCCCAGTGGGGTTATACCAAATCCAGAAATATAGATACCGCTGCAGGGTGCAGTAATTTTCAGGCACAATATTACAGCACCTTTACGATATGTCCTCAAAGGAATGGGTAATTATTATAGAAATCGGTGTTACCACACTGATATCTGCATGGAATTCCCACATTCTGGACATTTTTTTAGGGATTTGTTTTCCAGGTTTTACCAGGCGATGTGCGTCTTTGGAAAACTCTGGGTGTGATTATAATGCATAAGATATTAACAACTTAAGGAGAAACTCCTTCATCTGCCCAAATGAGTAACTTCAAAATACTCAGAATGAGAACCCAGGTGTTTATGATGTTGGCAATTTCACTTATTTACATTAATTGCATTTTGTAATGGAGTAAATAAAAAACCAAGCTTGCAACATGCAGTGTTTAAAATTCTTTCACTAATCTGAGCCACCAACTTTTTCATGAGCTTGTATTTACATTTGCCAATAAACCAAGGGTGCTATGCAATACATTTTTGTATTTGGGCCAGAAGGGAATCATATCCCTGCCAGGCAAGGAGTACAGTTGTACCTAAACTCACACTTGTTTCACCAAATGCCAGTATTCAATTTATTCTGTGAAGATGACATTTTTAAGTGAAACCAATGAAAATCTCACATGCCAACGTATGAGTTTAAACCCCATTCCTGAGGTATACAGTTTGAGTACCTCTCATTCTCTCAGCCAGTCTCTCCTATTGCACATTAATTTTCCTAAGCAGACGTTAACAAAAAGTTCAACTGGCTCTGGCTGGGTCTCGTCCCCAAGAAAAAGTCCCACTTTCCTGCATCAATTTTCGCTGTACAATAAAGGTAATTAATCTGGCATAAATTGATGGGGAAAACACACTCCTGTTAAGCTTACTATTCACATGCTGAATTTGTGAAAGGCTATCTTCCTTACAGATCGGAACCTGATCATGGGCTAAAGACAGTTTGAACACACATCCTCTGACTACGATGAGCTGCATTGGTTTCCCCCGCCAGGTTGCACCCAGTTCAATATTTACTACATCATACAGAAGGCCCTCTTTTGCAAGAAAAAGACTAGTTTGCCACACAATAACAATACAAGAGAGCCAAAAGGCCAACAAAGAAAGATGAGTCAAACATTATCTATATATTCTCAGACACTCTGGTACTATTTCAGAACTTCAGACCCCCATGTTCCCACAATACGTAGCGCAGACACCCTTACAACTCCCACTTCCCTCCGAGTATGTGCTTAGTGCATCCCTGCTTCTCAGTATCTGTTTGGCTGACAAGAATTCATGTGTATTGCAGTTAGACTATGACTGAACACCTTTGATTATGTATGTATAAACAACTTGACCACCTCCTCCTCTTATTGTGTGAAACATATCTGATCCTGGTGTAGCCAGCCCCCGCCCTCCTGACCTTCGTGTTCTACTATGTACAGAGCTACATTGCTTCTTGGGGCTAGGTCCTCACAAAAAAATATCCAAGTAAAATAAGTGAAAGCAAGCCCATACCCAATCACTAGGTCTTCTGTATGGACATTTTTATGAAAAGCCTATTCACAATTTATCGAAAAACGAAGAGCAGGATTGGTCTTTGTGCAGAACAGCTGACCCATATTCATTCATTAAATGTTTAGACAATGACCAGAAGTAGTGCTGTGCCGGAGATTACTACGTTATTACATTCTAAGTATGTTTGTTGTCTCATTGCCTTTCATTGCAACATTGGGCAATTCATAAACCGTGAAAAAACAGTTCACAAAATATGAAATTGCTCTCTGTCAGGTTACATTTTACTTATCCATCTATTCCAGAAACAGCAATGACCCCTCCCAAAATAACAGTACCGCTGTTGATACCACTCATCGTCTTGCTGGAGCGAGAGGACGTCATATTCGAAGGGATGGACGTGTGGGAAAATAATGACCAAGGTTGTGAAATAATGCTGAACCACCTAGATATAGCACGTGCCATAGCCCAGAATGCGGAGACATACAGGCTGAATGCAGAAAAGATATTGGAAGGTAAGTCCAGGATCAAAAGGAAAAGTGCAATTTAAGTGCGCTGGCATTTAATTAAAAAAGACACAACCATTTTTGAGTACTAAGAACACCAGAAATCAACTTGTACAGTTTATATAATGTTTTATTTCACTGACGAGGCTAAAAAGCGCTTCTTGTCATGTCGGGTTCCTGGGCACTGTTCCCAGAGCGGGTGGTTGAAAGGGTGTTGGTTGCAGCGGGGTCTGTATTGGAGGGGTTGGCTGCTTGGAAACTAACATTTCCATAATGTGGTTGTGTTTTTTTTCTCAATTTTAGATTCATAATTCAAACACAGTAACAATGTTCCCCATTAATGTACCACATCTTAATCAATCAGAGAAAAGTTCCACGCAACAAGTCACACCATCAAGGGCGACAACTAGGGAAGGGAATAACAGCATCTGAGAAGCTAAGGATGGGACTACAAGTCAACCCTGTGATGTCAATTAGAGCAGCTCTTCCCAAACGTTTTACAACCATGACCCAATTTTTAGAACTACATACTTTTGTGAACCACCTAGCCTTAATGGACTTGAAGCGGGCGATTTTTGTAATGTAACTATTACATCATATGGTAGCACGCTGTCATTTACTAACAGCACATTTTCAATTGAAATGGCCCTTAAATTTGCACAGACATACAGTTTTTTTGATAACACTATATTGCTCACAAATGATAATGTGTGGACATCGGGTTTCAGTGAATATTTAGCATTTGTGCCACCACCAAGTAAAGTGTCTAGATTTGTTTTGATCCTATAATCTTTTGTTCCATCGCACTTCAGAATTACAAAATAAAACGTGCTTCCTTTTTGCTTTTGTAAAACTGCTGCATGTGTACAGTTCATTACCAGGTATTTACATTTTGTTGTGCGTCACAAAAAATGACATCCTACAGCCTTCCCTTTCACACACCTGTACATCAGTAAGATTTTCACACTTCACTTTTCTTTCTGTGACTGCAAAGCAAGATAAATTTGTAAACATCAATCCACATCTTAAAAAAGCAACAGTTTGTCAGAAGACATAGCTTGACATTTGATCTCTTTCTATGAAGCGCAGCAAATGTGACAAGATGAATACAGAATTTAAAGGCATTTTTATCTATTGCTTGGACTTTCCGGTTGGGACTCAAGGTTTGGAAAACACAGCTTTAGAGGTTAAAAGATGATTGATGAGACTTTCACTATGCATGGGATTTTAGAGAATTATTCCCCATGCATACCACCCCAATGTGAGGTCGCTCAGGATGGGCCTGTCCTCATAAAAATTAAATACATTGGCTTTACCCTCTAAGAAAGAAATCTGTTAGACATCAGAAGTTACATGAGCATGTTTATTACTTCTTTTGTACACTTCTGGCTTCCTACTGTGTCGCTTGGCAAGCGATTTTGAACACATTTTCATGTGCCTCTCGCCATTCCAAGTCTCAAGCTACTGGTAAAAAGGGATCCCTTTTTAGACCTGGTTTGACAGCAGAGGTGTTTGTGTACCTATGGATACAAATTCATTAAAATAGAGTGGGTTTTAGCTCCACCCAGAGCAGTATGTTTCACTCACCTCATGCTCTTGGCTGTTTGGTGTATCATTCCCCCCTCCTATAGAGTGCTTGCATTGCAATGCACGAGAGTCTATTTTACATCGCCAAACTACATTGAATCATCACAAATTACATTATTATTTTATCATACAAACTTTTTAAACAGAAATCACAAATTTTTCACTGCAGTAGGCTTTCTTTTAAGGTTTTAGTTAGGACTTGCATTTTTTCTTGCGGGAGCACTCTGTAGTCCTGATACTGGCAAAGCAAACTGGCCTGGCTTTCTTGCATGCCAAGGTAGGCATGCACAAAAACTGTTTGCATACATTTACACGTTAAAGCCAGATCTATTGGGTTTGCCAGAGCTTCTTATGTTGGGCCAGACACTTCCTTTTATAGCACATAGACTAATCATTCAAAGCTTTGGGTGGTTGAATTAGTATAAAATAGGTTCACTTCATAACGCTACAAAATGTGTACTCAAGCGTGATGCATCATGTACCTGCCTAATGCCTTTCTCAGCCGTAAGATAAGGTACTAACCCTGTTTTCATGTCCTGTTCAGTTTATAACATCTGATTTCATAAACTGATGTTTTGCTTCCCCTTAGGTTTTAGGCCAGATGAAGAGATGAGTGACATCTTCAGGACAGAGTTTCAAATGAGACTGTTGTGGGGAAGCAAGGGAGCACAAGTCAATCAGAGAGATAGATACGAGAAGTTCAACCAGATTCTAACCGCATTGTCACGGAAACTCGAACCTTCTGTCGTGAAGCACCTGGACCTGGAATCCAATCACTGTAATTAGAATGAAGCGCCCTTTCAAAGCTCATACGACATATGAACTTGTCGGTCATATATAGCAAAAAGTCACCCACCAGAGACTGTAAGCCTGCAGTGACAGAAGATACTTTTAGAACGGAATGTACATTTCACCAAATCTATTTATTTAAATATGTTTTAACATATTAATGGTACTACTGATTAAATTATTTATTTTCCAGTTAACATTTCAATAAAAGTATTAGGGGAGTGAGGCATTTTTGGACAGCAATCTTGTCAATCGTGAGCTCTGACGTTGTACATGTTAAACCTTGTAAGGCCCGCCCGCGGCAGTCAGGATGCGATTGTAAGAGTGCCAAGCACGACAGCGATTGGAGTAAAGTGCGTGGAAACTGAAAGCAGTGACCAAGTGCATTTTGGCAAAATGTATCAGTTGTATGATATTCCTTAACGTAAACTGTATATAGAATTGTGAATAAAAGTAAACTTCACATACCATGCAGACTGCTGTATTCAATAACGATAATATAACCCTACACTGCACTGATTTTCGAATTAAATACAATTTCGTCGTTCTAACAGCTATTTTTCAAACCTGCAATAGGTTTGTAAATATTAAGATAATTAGGCATATAGTTTTGGTTCAAAATGATTTAATAATGGCAACTTGAAATTGTATTACAAGTCACAATTTCACCACCATACCCTCTGAAAATACTTTTTTACTAAACCTTCCTGAGCATGGTTTCACATGACAAAGCGCCCTGAATGTGAAAACAACAAGGAGAAGTAAAGAAATTTATCTTCGTTGCGCTTCTGGTGAGGAGGCGTACAATTCTGTCGCATTCCCAGGTCTACCAGTTTTGGTAAATCTGGCAATGTGTCAGGATCCATGGGTGGATGCGTGGGAACACTCACGCTCCACCCATGGCATGCCTCCCTGCAGCAGAGTAATGTAAGGCAGCAATTTATCAAGCCACACCAAGTCATCTCATTTCAGATTTTGCATCGCCCGCGTACCCTTGCACGGTGCAGGGCGACGCAAAACCTTTTGGCCCACTGTGTTTTACATAACAAAGAAAGGTGTCAACTTTATGCAACCGCCATCCTGCAAAGCAATATGCATGTCTCATGGTACCAGTGTGATTGCAGGATGACTGATCAATATTTTACATCTACCTTTCATTGGTGAGGAAGGCTTCTTTCTATTGGCTATGGCCAGATTACAAAACAAAAAAGAAAGTTGTAATCAGGAGCATTCCCTTTCGTTGCTGTCGACCTCATACAGTCCAGGAACGCAATGATGAGTATAGGTCCTACAGGTGGTATTCTACCAGTGTATTGTGGGCAAAACATTCATATGCAAAAATATTGAACCCTAAATATAGAGTACCAAAATATTGTGTCGGTAAGTATAAATATAGTTCACAGCATTTAATTCCACAAATATATATCTTGATGACATATCTCCTTAAGGTTCGTAGATGCTGAACTAAGGATAATAAATCTATATTTATTCTCACAAAATTTTGATTTTCGATATTAACGTTTTGAAATTTGTGCATATCGATATTCTGCCTACGATATTCTGAAATATAACCCCTATGGTAATTTATTGCCACTTTCTACAGTCCTGTATCTTCATGTTACCTGCTGAACATCCTGTAGACATTATGATGCACATCAAGTGCTCTGGCTTTTCACAAGATTTTGATTTGCCCATTTTACTTAAAACAATCTAGCAGTAGAGCTTCACCTACTTAAAAATCTATAAATTTGATAAGTGAGCAAGTCTGAAGGAACAACCCTTTAATGAGATTGCTCATTAGTTGACAAAAACGTAGTTTTGGCCCATCAAGAGCATAGTCTTTTTTTATCCGATTACAAAACTGCACTACACTTCCAAATTCTTGAACCAAATGAACAAGTTACTAACCTTTGATAACGCTTTTTTTCGCAATAGACTATCAAGCCACAGATTCCTCACCTTTTGAATATTCCTAGGCATCAGACTGGATCCGGAATCTTTTCCATAGTACCTCCGCGTGCCGGAAGGGGGAGGTGTGAGGAAAGGTGGGCATGGCTCCGCAATGAACCCGTTCCACTACGGAAGTGACGAGCTGGGCCTTTATTGTCGCTACTCCTGTGTGCTGAAGTCAGTTGCTTTCAAAAGCAAATTGAGAGACCAGTGTGCAGGTTCCTACACTCGGGATCTTATTAAAGGGTAGAGTCCAGTCACAGAACGGGGAGGATGGGCAGGTCGGTGAGGAATTTGCGGCTAGATAGCGTCTCTAACAGAAAGAGCGTTATCAAAGGTAAGTAAATTGTTCTTCTGATAGAGACTTCTCGCAGCAGATTCCTCACATTTTGTATAGATACCAAAGCAGTACCTAATTGGAGGTGGGCTTTGAATGGACTCAAACCAGAAAGTCCTGCAGGACTGAGGGGGCAAAGTGCCCTTTGCAGCAGACTTGGCTGTCCATGCAATAGTTAGTTGTGAACGTATGGTGGGACACCCACGTAGCTGCCTAGCAAATGTCTAGGACAGAGACTCTGCGTGCTAACACAGTGGTAGCAGCTTTGGCCGTAGTAGAATGAGCACGCAGTCCTTCCGGAGGCCGTTTTTTAGGCAATACATAGTAGATCTTAATATAGAGCACGATCCAGTGCGAGAGATGGCACACTTCTGTACAGCCTTGCCCTTTTTCTTCTCCAGCAAACCCCACAAAGAGCTGATCGTCCATCTGATGGCCTTTGGGGCGATCAATGTAGAAATTGAGTGCTCTTTTAGAGTCTAAGAGATGGAGCCACTCCTCCTCCTTAGAGAGGTGAGGCGGAGCATACTACGCCGGCAGGGTGATGGTTTGACTGACGTGAAACGGTGTCACAACTTTCAATAGAAAGGATGCCCTAGTTTGCAGAACCAGCTTATCGGGGAATAAAGTGGTGTATGTTGGAAGAACACACGGAGCCTGAAGTTCGCTCACATGCTGTGCTGAGTTGATGGCAACTAGGAGCACGGTTATGATGGTGAGGAGCCATCGAGAGCAGCTGTTAAACAACTCAAATGGAGTACACTTCAAATAAGTAAGGACGAGATTTAGGTCCCGTTGGGGCATCACAAAAGGAGGAGGGGGTAACAGATGTTGCAACCCGTTCAAAAATCTCATCACAACCGGTGATTTAAAGGTTGATCAGGCAATCGCAGCAGGTCAGAAAAATAACCTTTAACCGTGCCCAAAGCAAGGCCTTGCCGGGCGAGGGATAGAACAAATAGGACATCAGACAATTTTGCCTGACGTGGTCAATTTGGTGTGTACTGCACCAAGCCAGAAATTTGTCCCAACAACAGGCGTACACAGTCTTTAAGAGACACCAGGCTGCCAAGATGAGATCAACTGCCTCCAGGGGGGGAGATCTAAGGTATTCAGATGGCACCCCTCAATCTCCATGCATGAAGGTGGAGATTGTGAAGGCTGGGATGGAGAACCCGGTCCTGCTGCTGCAACAGCAGATCCACATGGAGGGGCAGCTTGATCGGAGGACTGATGCTCAAGCCCAGGAGTTCTGGATCCCATACTTCTGTGCCCAGTTCAGAGCCACTGGAATGACTTAGGCCCGTTCAGTTCTGATCTTCTTGAGATCTTGAGGCAGGAGTGGTATCAGTGGTAAGGTGTACAGGTGGTAACTCAAACAAGCAGGACTGCTGACATTGCCTGTTCTTGGCGGTGGCGAAGAGATTGAGCCAAGGTTCTCCCGAATCGCGAAAGAGAACTTGCGCCACCTCTGGGTGTAACTGCCACTCGTGATCTGCTAGGCACCCCGGTCCAGTTTATGTGCCCTAGCTTGTTCAGTGAGCCTGCCAGATGGTTCACCACTAGGAAGATCGCTTGGTGGTCCAGTCATTTCCAGAAGTGCAAGGCCTCCTGGCACAATGGTCCGTGAGCACCTGTACCAGCCTCCCCTGGCTGGAGGTAGTCAGGTTTTCAGCACCAAGTGGATAGCCCACAGCTTCAAAGGGTTGATATAAAGCCGGCACTCCACCAGATACCAAAGGCCTCTGATCTCCACCCCTCTCAAGTGTCCAACCCAGCCCAGAAGTGATGCATCTGTCACCACTGTCAGGTCTGGATGGGGAAGGGCAACAGGTCTCCTGCTGACCCAATCGCAGTCCAGTAACCACCGCTGCAGAACTTTCACAGTGCAGTCTTCATCATAATCTGAACTTGGTCGGAGAGGTCCCCTTTATGGTGGGCCCACTGGGACTTCAGATCCCACTGCGGAGCCCGGGTATGCCACCTGGCATGCTCGACCAGCAGGATGCAGGAGGGCATCAGTTCCAGCAGTCTCAGAGTCGACCTCACCGAAATCCAGGACTGAGGCTGAAAGATCGGGATCATAGCCTGAATGCCCTGGATTCTGTTTCCTGGGGGAAAGGCATGAAACCGGACTCTGTCCAGAATGGCTGATGAACTGGAGATCTCAGAAGGAGTCAGGTGTGACACACACGTTGCTAGTGAACACCAAAGATGACAGGAGGTTCTCCGTAGTCTGGAGGTGGGTGACGACTGCTTGGGGCGAGCCTGCCTTTTGCAGCCAGTCGTTGAGGTAGAGACCTCCAAAGGTGTACTGCCACCACCACTTTTGTGAACACGAGAGGGGTGCTGGTGAGGCCAAAGGGGAGGGCAGCAAACTGAAAGTACTCCTGCTCCACCTGGGCCGATGGGCCGGCAAGACATGTATGTGGAAATAAGCACCCTGCAGGTTCAATGCCACCATCCAGTTTCCAGGGTCAAGGGCAGACCAGACCTGGGAGTAGCTGAGCATTTGGAATTTCTCTTTCCGGAGGAAGGTGTTGAGGGCGCAGATCTAGAATAGGTGGAAGGCCTCCTTCCTTCTTTAGCACCAGAAAGTAGCATGAATAACAACCACGCCCTACTTCTGGCGCAAGCACTCTCTCGCCAGTCCCTTTGGCCAAAAGGTCTTGCACGTCCTGCTACAAAATGGAGAAACAAGCCTCCGTCAGTCGCTAGGTGGACAGTGGAAGGTGTGCCAGGGACGAAAAGAAGGGATAAGCATAACCTTTGCTGACAATCTGCAGCACACACCTTTTGTGTTTGATGTACCACTCTAGGTGGCAAGGGTGTGCCCAGACATGGGTCCCGTGCACACTGTGCCACTGGAACTAAGCTATATCTGGCTGTTAAGCCCTTATCAGGGAAAAACCAGTACTAGGTTGCTTGTGTTCCTGTTCGGTGAGGACCTGGCCTGGCAGTTTGGGCTGGACTGTTCCCATGTGGAGCAGAGTCAAGGCTGATTTGCATATGGCTGGTTCCCAACTGAGGTGGCATGGTGAGCAAAAGAAAAGTGGGTTGGGATTTTACCCCATGTGATTGCCAGTGGTTAGACAAATTGCAAGTATGTTTCCTATCACCTTCTGTGTGTATAATCTGCAGTACCTACCTGCCTAACGAGATCATTTGCCAATCAGTGGATTCTGCCTTCTACCGGTTGGCTGTGGCCCTGTAAGGTTAACTAAAGAGGTTTGGCAGGTGGTGCCGAGGTGGGAGTGAGCTGGACTGGGCGGCACTCTGACCTCGGCTGCAGTTGCGGTGTGCACCTCGGCCTCTCCTACAAAGCTGTTGGCTTCCCTGCAGGGGCGTGACAGGCGGATGGTAAGGGATGCCTTGGCCAAAACCACAAAAGGAACTGTGGAATGGTGGCTGGTGAGGCGGGGCAGAGAGGCCCAGAAACCAAGCAGTAGCTCTACTGTCCATGAAACGTTCAAGGGCAGAGTCAGCCTTGTCCCCAAACAGGCGATTCCCATCGAATTACATGTCCATCAGGGAGGGCTGGACGTCGCCTGAGAAACTGTCCATCACTGCCATGCAATGCAACGCTGGTGCTTATAGCTCACCCAATGAAGTCTGCATTGCCCAAGCCACAATGGTTGTGAACTTGGCCACATCACGACCATCTTCGATTGCCTACAAAAAGACCAAGCAAAGGCTTTCACAGTACAACAAGGGGAGTGGTAGGAAAATTGTTGGGGATGGTTTGGCTGATGGAAGCTTGCACCACAAGGCTCTCTGGGCAAGGGTGGTGTGACAAAATGGGCAGGTTACCTGAGACAGGGCAATGAAGCCTGGCAATCTGTCGATTGAATGGGGAGGCCAGTACAAGGCTTGGCCCATGCCCTAGGTTAGTATCAGTCAGGGCCTTATTGAAAGGGAGGAGAGGTTCAGAAGTAGTCTGGCCCAGTTGCAGGACCACAGTCAGCATGCCATTTTTCACCTCCATGGTGGAGAGCTAGAGGTCAAGGACTTCTGCTGCCCTACACATAACCATAGTGTAGGAGGCCAATTCTTCCATGGTGGAGCCAGAGTGAGAGAAAAGAGCAGTCTCTGGGGAGGTAACTGGCCCACCGGCCTCTTGCAAGTCCTCATATCAATTGTCCTCGACATAGGGCTGGGCGAACTCATCACTCATCATAGTGATTGTCAGAAGCAGTGCCAAAGAGAGAATGCAATGAATGTTGCCTGACACATGGAAGTTCAAGTGCAGGGGCTGGCCCCTCATTCGGATTTGGGTGTAAAGCAAGTCTGAGTTGGACCTGAGTCTGAGAGGACAATCAGAACCACTTCCTTGGGAGGTGAGGTCCGCATCGACGTACCCAGGCCTGACGTGGTTTTGGGTGCCGGGTATAGCGCTGGAACTGGAGCCAAGAGTGGAAGTGGCTCAGAGGGTCCAGCTGGCACCAAGGGCGAACCCGCCAGTGGAAGTCCATGTGGAGGGCATCTCAGCCCCGCGGGGCCCAAAGCATGCCAGAAGGAGTCGATAGAGATCCAAAGAGCTGGAGCATAGCTGCGTGGAACTCTTTGATCTGGCGTGGTGTGACTGAAAGCTCCGAAAAAACTGGTGGCACCAGCACAGGTTGCATATCGGTTTCGAAGCAGACGCTTTGTCAGGGGAGTGGGAGCAGCACGAAAGAGCAGAACTCTGCTTTGACTTCTTGTGTTTTTTATCCTTATCGAAGGACTTGGAACGTGACAAAGGCCGGTCTCTAAGCTGCTCCACCATCTCCGGGAATGGGATAGTATTGAATCCAGAAGCATTCGAGATCTAGCAAAAGTAGGATTCTGTTCCACTAGTTGAAGTGAGTCTATAGTGATTTTCTGGTCTATCTAAAAATTGATCAGGATGGTGACTTGTAACGCAGGCACCCTTGCAGCGTGGTGAGAAGGGTGCCTGTGTTGGCGCTAGGCTGCCTGAAGTGCACTTGCGCTATGAGTGAGCAGAAGTGTGCCTTAGTAGAGACAGCGCATTTCTGCTCTCTCTTTTTCACACAGCGCAGCAAGCTGCCTTGCTACACTGCATTGGGTAAAAGGTTAGTAAATATGGCCTTTAATGATCTCACCTGACCACCGAAACAAGGTCATTTTCTCCAGACTCGCAGTGCCTCATTTGCTAGTGAAAGGATAAGGCCATCTTATTTATTTGTGTTCGTTTTCAACCCTGACACCCAATGAGAGAGATCCAATTCTTACAGGATGCCTGTCAGCGAGGTCATCAGGTCCGTCACCATCAACAATGTCACCTACAAGCATAGCTATTTTAAACCAGTCTCCCTGAGTCGGATGCCTTTATTCCATGTTTGGGTTCACATCAGCTATACCAGTGGTTCTAGGGAGAGTGAGTGAAAAGAGAAGGGGGGAGAGTAGGCATTCCTCTCTTACCCTGTTCAAAATGAATCCATTGAGACAGTGCTTTGGTCGGGTTGATTCTGGTTCTGAGAGTCTTATTGCTCACAAATAACCAGCTTACAAGTGCTTTTCCAAAGCCTATTTGCTCTAGCACATCCATCATAAATGTTCAAATTAAGACTTATCGAACAAGTTACTTACCTTCGGTAACGATATATCTGTAAGAAACATAGGTTAGTTATAGATTCCTTACCTTAGAATTACCCCCAGGCATCAGACTGGATCCGGAAAGTTTTTCGTCAGCAGTACCCCTGCGCGTCAGAAGGTGGCGTCGGTCGACTCCACATTCGTCGTTGGCGTCGTGGTCGCCGGGATGACGTCGCGGTAGCTACATAGACGCCGCCCTTGCGCGCTGACGTCAGTTCTGTACACGACTTTCCACGCCAGAAGCGCAGAGCCATGCAAGACACTGACCACTGGTGCACAGAAGTAGGGCCCTGAAAGGAAGTCTTTAACCCTAGAAGTCCGTTCGCAGAACAGGGAGGATGGGTGGGGCGGTAAGGAACCTATAACTAACCTATGTTTCTTATAGATATATTGTTACCGAAGGTAAGTAACTTGTTCATCTGAAAGAAACAGTTAGTTATAGATTCCTTACCTTAGAATAGATACCCCAGCAATATCAACCCCGGAGGTGGGTCTGCAAACTAAGTTCACACCAGAAAGTCCTGGAGAACAGAACGGCCAAAGAAGCCGTCTCTCCGGACTTGGCTGTCGAGGAAGTAGTGTTTGGTGAACGTGTGCAGCGATGCCCACGTAGCTGCCTGACAGATGTCATTAAGGGGGACTCCCCGTCCCAAAGCAGTGGTAGCTGCCGTCGCCCTGGTGGAATAAGCGCGCAGCCCCAATGGAGGCTCCTTCTTTGCCAAAGAATAGCAGGCTCTGATGCACAAAACGACCCACCTGGAGATGGTCCGTTTGTGCACGGCCCGACCTTTCTTAGCGCCCACGTAACCAACAAAGAGCTGGTCGTCCACCCGGAATTATTTGGTGCGATCCAAATAGAAAGAAAGCGCACGTTTTGGATCCAGACGGTGGAGCCTCTCTTCCTCTTTCTAAGGATGCAGAAAGAAGGTGGGCAAAGTGATGGTTTGGCCAATGTGGAAAGAAGTAACCACCTTTGGAAGAAAGGAAGGTCTTATTCTGAGGACGACCATGTCCGGATGGACAGTCAGAAAGAGAGGCTTGGAAGAAAGAGCTTGTAGCTCACCCACCCTGCTGGACAGGTTCGGATGGAGGACTGTCCCCTGCTGCTGGGACAGAAGATCCTCCCGAAGAGGCAGTCTGATCGGAGGATCGATGGCCATGTGTAGCAGCTCTGGATACCAGACTCTTCGTGCCCAATCCAGAGCCACAAGAATGACTTGGGCCCGGTCGCACCTTATCTTCTTCAACACTCTGGGCAGAAGTGGTATAGGCGGAAAGGCGTATAGAAGACCGCAACTCCACTCGTGACGAAAAGCGTCGCCTAGCGAGTGCCGCCTTGGAAATTCCAACGTGCAGAATTGCGGACCTTGCGCGTTCTCTTCGGTGGCGAACAGATCTAGCCAAGGCTCTCCCCACTGCTGAAAGAGACCTTGCACCACCTCCGAGTGAAGACGCCATTCGTGATCCATCATGCACCTGCGGCTGAGTTTGTCCGCCCTGGCATTCAGTGAACCTGCCAGGTGTTGAACCACCAGGGATATGCCCTGATGTTCCAGCCATGTTCAGAGGCGGAGGGCCTCCTGACATAGGGTCCACGACCCGACCCCGCCTTGTTTGTTGCAGTACCACATGGCGGTGGTGTTGTCCGTGAACACCTGCACTACTCTTCCCCGGACAGAGGAAAGGAATGCTTTGAGTGCAAGACGAATCTCCCGAAGCTCCAGAAGGTTGATGTGGAGCCCGGACTCCGCCGGAGACCAGATGCCTCTGATCTCTGCCTCCCCCATGTGACCGCCCCATCCCAGAAGTGAAGCATCGGTCACCACTGTGAACTCTGGTTGGGGAAGGGAGAGTGATCTGCCGTCGACCCAATCCTGGTTCATTAGCCACCAATGCAATTGATGTGCAGTGCCCTCCGAGATCTGGACACAATCGGACAGGTTACCCTGATGTTGTGCCCACTGGAACTTCAGGTCCCACTGCAGAGCCCGCATATGCCACCTGGCATAGTCCACCAGCAGGATGCGGGAGGCCATCAGGCCCAGGAGCCTGAGGGTCATCCTGACCGAAACCCGGGATAGAGGCTGAAAGATCGGAATCATAGCCCGAATATCCCAGACTCGCTGTTCGGGAGGATAGGCCCCAAACTGCGTCGCGTCCAGAACCGCTCCGATGAAATTGAGCTTCTGAGAGGGAGTCAGGTGCGACTTTGGCACGTTGATGGAGAACCCCAGCGAATGCAGGAGGTCGGCCGTAGTCTGGAGGTGGGAGACGACAGCCTGGGGCGAGCCTGCCTTTAACAGCCAGTCGTCAAGATAGGGGAAGACTGGAACCCCTAATCTGCACAGATGAGCTGCGACCACTGCCATCACTTTCGTGAACACCGAGGGGCGCTTGTAAGGCCAAAGGGGAGCACGGTAAACAAAGTGCTCGTGGCCTACTGCGAACCGCAGGTAACGCCGGTGAGCCAGCAGGACGGGGATGTGAAAGTAAGCATCCTGCAAGTCCAACGCTACCATCCAGTTTCCAGGGTCGAGGGCAGACAAGACCTGAGCGAGCGTCAACATTTTGAACTTCTCCTTCCGGAGGAAGTGGTTGACGTTCCTGAGATCCAAGATAGGACGCAGGCCTTTGCCCTTCTTGGGCACCAGAAAGTAGTGGGAATAGCAACCACAACCTACTTCTGAGACAGGAATGCGCTCAATGCCTCCCTTGGCCAAGAGTGCCAAAACATCCTGTTGGAGAAGGGCCAGATGATCCTCCAACATGCAATGGTACTGAAGTGGCATGGATGGAGGGGTAATCTCGAAGGGGAGGGAGTAGCCCCTTCGGGCTATTTGCAGAACCCACCTGTCCGACGTGATGGTGCGCCAGTGGGGGAGGTGATGGAGAATCCTGCCGCTTACTGGCGTTTGGTGGCCCTGAAAGGTCGGACTAGGTGGGTTTGGAGGCTGCTGCAGAGGGGGCTGTGGTGGACTGGCCCACCCGCTGGTCCGCAGAACCACAGCGCTGGTTCCCACGTCCCCGGCCGCGCAGAGGCTGAACAGCTGTGCCGGCCTGTGGCTCTGGGCGGGACGTGGCGGGGCACCCCTTCCGAAGCCACGAAAGGCAGACTGCACAGGGCGGGTGGTGGAGAGGCCCAAGGACCTGGCCGTAGCCCGAGAGCCCTTAAAAAGCTCCAGCGCGCTGTCTGCCTTGTCGCCGAAAAGGCAACGGCCATCAAAGGGCATGTCCATAAGTGTGGATTGGACATCCCCTGAAAAACCAGTCGACCTCAACCAGGCGTAGCGTCGAAGGGCTACCGACGTGGAAATCGTCCTGCCTAGTGAGTCAGCGGTATCCAGCCCACAGCGGATGGTAAACTTCGCTGCGTCTCTCCCTTCAGCAACTGCTCGAGAGAGAGCACAGTCCGGGCCTCCTCCGGGCACTGAGGCAGCACTTGCGCAACCGTATCCCACACAGAGTGGGTGTAACGGCCCAACAGACATGAGGTGTTTACCGACCGCAGTCCCAAGCTGAAGGAAGAAAACATCTTCTTCCCAAGATGGTCCAGCTTTTTGGATTCCTTATCAGGTGGAGCGGTGGGGAATGTGCCCTTGGAGGTGGAGGCTTGGACCACCAAGCTCTCAGGGCTGGGGTGTTGGGAGAGGAAAGTGGGGTCGCCTGGGGCCGGGCGGTGGCTTTGGGCAATCATCCTGTCCACAGGAGCCCCAGTGTTGGGCCTGGACCACGTGCCCAAAAGGATGTCCGTTAGGGCTTCATTAAACGGCAGCAGGGGCTCCGAAGAGCTCGCTGCCGGTTGAAGCACCTCTGTCAGGAGGTTAGTCCTGACTGCCACCATAGGTAGCTCGAGGTGGAGAGCCTCGGCCGCCCTACGCAACACCACTGCGTACGACGCTCCCTCCTCTGTAGCCACGGTAGGAGGAGACAACATGCCAAGGTCTCTTGAGGTATCCAGACCACTGGCTTCCCCCAGTTCCTCTCTCCAGTCCGGTTCATAACCTAACTGGTCGGTTAAAGGGTCCCCAGAACCCTCCCAGTCCTCCTCACCCTCCTCTGGCTGCCAATCGGGTCTCAAAGAGCCAGGGTAGAACAGGGGCACAAAGTACCCATCGGCGCCGGATCCAGCGTCGGTCGACGCCGGTCCAGCTCCGTGTCTACCTTGAAGTGGAGGCCGGGGTCGACGTCGGCTGGGGACCCAGCTAATGCCAGCTGCGGACGTGGTGCCGGTTGAAGCGGCGCCGATGGAGGTGTAACTAGGTCGACCGGCGCAGATCCGGATCCAGGCCTGGATCCAAGGGGACCCTGCGGTGCCGAGGCCGAAGCCGCTGGTGTCGATGGCCTAGGGCCCCCAGCCGAGTCCGCAGGGCCCGAAGGCGTGCCGGCGGAGTCGGACTGCCCAAAGATGGCGTGCATCGCTTTGTAAAACTGACGAAGCTGGGCAGGGGTCGCCCCAGGTCCCGGGAAGGGGGGGAAACCCGGAGCCGACCCTTCGGGCTCCGCATGCGGAGCCGCGGGAGGGGCACCACCCACATCTCTCGTCGCGTCGGCCGACGGACGGGGAGAAGTCGAAGAGCGACGATGTTTCTTCGACTTCTTCTTGTGCTTCGACTTACCTGACCCCGATTGCGAAGACTTTGACGAAGAATGGGGATGGCTCCGTGACCAGTCCCTCGACCTCCTACGCGACTGGGACCTCGATCGGCGTGGAGCCGACTGCCGGGCCTCGAGAAGCTTTCGGGACCACTCCTGCAAAGACTTCGGATTCATGGTCCGGCAGTCGGAGCACGACTTGGGGTCGCGGTCGCGCTCCAGGCAGAAAAAGCACACGCGCTACGGATCCGTCACCGACATCAGTCGGCTACAGGAACCGCAAGCCTTGAAGCCGGGCATCCCTCGTGCACCAGGAGTCGATGGACTCAAAAAACGAAGTCGACAAAAGTCGAGAAAAAGTCAGTCAAAAAATGACTGGGGGTACCGCTCTCTCCGGATCTGCGCTTGCTGGCGCAGAAAAAGAAAGAACTGACGTCAGCGCGCGAGGGCAGCGTCTATGTAGCTACTGCGACGTCATCCCGGCGACCACGACGCCAACGACGAACGCGGAGTTGACAGACACCACCTTCCGACGCGCAGGGGTACTGCTGACGAAAAACTTTCCGGATCCAGTCTGACGCCTGGGGGTAATTCTAAGGTAAGGAATCTATAACTAACTGTTTCTTTCAGATAATTGCTTTTTACTCATCTAAAGATAGTATCACTTTTCCTTCTCAATCTGTCAGATGAAATGTCTTTTTCATGCTTCCTACTGTTTGTCTTGCTGGGATTAAACCTAGCTTACGTGTGCACTAAAGTGGACCCCACATTCTGTAGCTGGAGTGCAAGGGCTTTTGTTAATGTCTTATCATCCATGTTTAGGAGCAAAATTGGTGTAAATGATCCGCAAAGTGCTGTAAGTTTTCCATTCTTGACAATGAGGGAGATGGTAGCTTCCGACATCATTGAGGTGACACCCTTCGGAGCAGTCTCCCCGATGACACTCAGGAAAACCGGGAGTCCCCAAAGGTTTTTTATAAAAGGCCACTGTGTAGCCATCGGATTGCAGGATCTAGTTTAATGTTTTGGGAAATCTTCAAGTTACCTCGTACAGCAAGGACATTTTTAACAGCTAAAAATCTGAAGTCAAAGGGGCTTATTTACAAGCTCCTTGCGCTGCTTGTATGTCACTGTTTCCCATATTAACAGTAGCGCAATGGCAACGCAAGAGGTTTGTAAATAAGCCCTGAAGTGAGCAAGAACCAACAGAAACACATTCCAATACTTTTAGGGGAATATTTACAAATATTTCAGGCAATGCAGAGCAGCAAGCAAATTTGGTGCATTGCTTGAAAGGAAGAGAGCAGAAATGCTCCATATTTACAAAGAGATGGAGCATTTCTGCTCTCTCCTTGCGCTGGTGCAGTGTGTGCTGCCTAGTGCCAATGCAGGCGCCCTTGCACCATATCGCAAGGGTCCCTGCGTTACAGGCACAATAGTTTTTGTGCAGGGAGGGACACCTTTTGCACACAAAGGCATTTTCCTCTTTCGATTGTGTGGTGCACAATGCAGCACATGTGGAAAGAGGAAATCCGAGGAGAAATAAAGATAAATATCAAGGTAATAAAGATATTTCTCCTCGCTACGCCTTACTGGAGAAGGCGTATGATTTTGATGCATTCCCAGGTTTGCGAACTTTAGAAATATGGGTGTGTGCTAAAATCCATGGGTGGATGCCTGCTCCACCCATGGAACGCCTCCCAAGTAGAAAGGTAATGTAATGCAGCGCAAGCAGCTGCGTTGTTACATTTCTTTACATTGCCATGCAAGGCGGCTCAAATTGCCCTTTGTGTGGCTTTGAAAATATGACTGAAATCTTTGCATCACCTTCTGCGACACAAGGACAATGCAAAGGATTAATAAGTCTGGGCCTTAGTTTCACTGAGATGTAATTGCAATACTTCTCATCAGTTTCCATGATTCTATTGCATTTATGTTCTAGCTTTATTGTATGGCGGCTATTTAACTCTATGCAATTTAGTGCAGTTTTTGGCCTCTTGCGGTGCACACGTACACCCTGAAGAGCCTTTTGCAAACCTTCACATAGATTTGTGTCAATCATTTTCCTCAATACTGTAAGAAAATAGGTGGGTCTCAGTTAATCAAAGAGCGTTTTCCAGTTCTTGGGAGCTAAATCTCAGACTGCAAACCACCTTTCCTCTCTGTAGTGATTTTGGACACTTTAAAAAAAAAAGACAACATTGACAGATCTCGGTGCTCTTAAAAGAAAAACATATCTAATCAGTTCGTCTTTAGGAAGTTGTGGCTCAGTTTCATAAACAAAGCAATGTACATTGCATCAAACTACACTCTGGCCTCAATTGGCACCCAAAGCAATTTTTCTAATACAGTACTATCTTTTATGATCTTCGCTGCCACATTATTAATAATCTGAATCAGATCGCGCTTTTAGGTGCACTGAGGTAAATGGCATTCCCGCATTTAAGTCTGGCCCCAATCGATTTAGTAACAGACGACTGCAAACCTTGAACGGTCAGACAAGGTACAATTTTCCTCTGGACTCTTCAGTTGGAAAAACATTCTGATGGCAATGCTCCAGCCTGGGGGTTCAACTAAATCCGTTTGTCAAACCTCATGCCAGTTGGGTAGAGTCCTATGGAATACAAATAACCACAATGCCTTTTGCCAGAGACTGACCACATACCTTCTACCACCATGACCTCAGTTTCATTGGAGTTAAACTTTAACTAGTTACTTTTCATCCACCCATCACTGCCCTGCAGTAGGAATCATACCATTTAGGACCTCTCCCGTAGTGCCTACCTCCCATAGTCTGTCCAGACGAACATCATGGCCAACGCTGTCAAAGGCCCCTGATGAGTATATTGGGATCTAGCGCTGACATCGTTCTCATCAGATGCTCTGAGATGGTCATCCATCATGGAATAGTAAAGCAGACTCTGTAATCTTCTGTGGTCGAGAACCAACTTTGCAGAATGTGAGGTTCCTCTACATAGTCTCTTGATTGATGTGCTACATGTGATTTTAACATTTTAGCCAGAAGGGGCGAAATATTGGGTGGTAGTTTGAGAATACATTAGCATCAGCACCACCTCTCTTTAGCTTTATCCCAACCGTTGCCCGTTTAAAGGAGTCTGGCACACTCCTATATGTAAGGAAGTGACTTAGTCTCGAGGTAAACCTGAAATCACCACAATTTCTTTTTGGGTGAAACCCTCAGAGGGCAAGGGTTCTTAGGGGAACAAGAAATAAGATGTCTTACAGCTTTAGTAATTTAATTTCCATTAAGTATGCTAAAAGTCCATCAGTCCTGCTGTTACTGGATCTGGACTCGTTCTGCTTTATTTTAAATATTTCTCTTTAGAAGTTCTCAGATCTTTGTCTCGTCTAATTCAAAACAATTCGTCAGACGATAACAGACTTTGCGATAGATGAATTTTAGAGTGGACATTGAAAGGTCTCTCACAAATCTCATGTTGTTTATCTTTTGCTGATGTAATCCTTTCCATGAGTTAGATTTTATGAGTCTGTCTCATAGCAGACTTGTATTTTTGAGTTAAGGGCATAGCTGTTCCTCTGTAATCATCCTTTCTGTTTTGCCTGTGTCTTAATGGCGCCACTTTCAGAGAACTAAACAGCAAGTACCACGTTTCACCATCTGCCTACGGTTTCTGCAGGGAACTTCAGTTAAGCATTTTAATATCCATTCCTTGAAATTCGTCTACGTACCATGCATGAATGCCACAGAGTTGCACAGGCAATTAAGGACCAATTACCTCTCACCAAAATTATATTTAGGCGACACCCTCCCCACTTCATGGACTGGAGTCTCAGAGTGACTTTTTACTTGAGTGGCTTAGAATGTCAAACGTAAGGTTATAATGGTCTGTCCAGATCATTGCTGTGATACTAATGTTTGTCACCTGATGAGGGTTGCAGAAAATCAGGTCTGGATCTATAATCAGCATGTGACATTTTCTTAACATATTGTGCCAGCGAATGTAAGTGTAATGAGGTCTTCTAAGAAGCAATGCTGAACAAAGCAACTACTTGCGATTGTAAATAACTACTTTAAATTACAACATCAAAAATTGCCAAACTGAGAAACAAGGATAATGTTTTCAACATTTTAAATTCCTTAGATTAATTTTGAATAAAGTTTTCTTAGATTATCAATAACAGTTTACCTTTTACCCCTCATAAAATGTGTTATATTTTACATCACAACATTTTAGTTTTTATTATATTCCCATTAATACAACAGAGGCTAGCAGCAAATCCTAAATGAGAAACCCAATATTCTGTAGAGAAACTCTGGGACCAAGAGTTTTTTTATTTCCCTTCACTGACTTTAGATACCCATTATTTGCTATAAGTGAGGCACTTTTATCCAAGAACATGATGGTCCAGCCATCTTTCATAAACGAGAGGGTAGGCACCCGGAGTGCTTGCCCAATGACACCATGCCATCAGGAGTCCCGACCAGCAACTTACCATGTAGATAGGAGTGCAGCCATCCGACTGTTCTGCTTCAGTCTGTCCAGGTTCAAGAGCATGCTATAGTTATTTACATTGTCTACTCCTACTATATGCTCTGGAGTAGGATATTATTATTTACAATATCTACTCTCATTAGATGCCTATCTTTACGGCAAACGTTTTGGGACGGACTTAGGTGGCCCAATACTTTCCATGCCACCAATTAGAGGTGGCCTGGCAGGATTAGATTGTGGAATTGTCACAATGGGTTGTGAAGTAAATAAATAGTAAATAATTCTTTATTCGGGTGCAGTCGCAACCATAAAAGATACAATCATACAGTAAAAAACATCATTAAATCCAGTTAAAATATTAGGATAAAATGCAGCTCCTGGTGACAAGTAGTTGAAAAGAAAAGAAAAACAGTGCAAAGGAAGAAAAGACCATTCAGTAATCAATCGGGTCTAGAGAGTCTTGATCTAAAGGCGGCCTGCAAAACGTTACTAAAAACCTGTCACTTGCACTAGTAAGGATAGAAAGATAACCTTCCCTGCCCTGGACTGACTTTAGCAAGGCATGCCCCCTCACTGCTGGTTTCAAAAGCTTGGTGTTTTCACGGTGAGCAATGGCGTGTTTGAAGAACAATTCTTTTACAGTGTTAAGGTCCTGAGGCCTTACTGAGTCACGTATAAGGAAAATATCTGGCCTGCCTAAAGCAAAGAGGGACTCCTTAACATACTGTAACCAGGGGATTTTGAGAGCATGATCTAGTGACAGACAGTCTGATACGATCAGGCGGTTTAGCTCCTTATCCTCCCTGGACCATATCTTCACCGAACACAATAGGGACTTAATTGCCACCTGGTCAGCTAAAGAGTTAACTCCATGTTCTTTGTGTATGGAGAAGGAGGGGGTGCTTTGTGGGACCTTCAGAATTTGTCTCAAAGACTTGTTTTGGGCACCTGTAACTTGTGTGCTGAAGTGTACCCCCAGACTTCACTACCATATAATGCCTTGGAGGTGCATATAGACTGGTATAACTTTAAAATCGCAGCTGGTGACCATGATCCCAATCTGTGGGCATAGTTGGCGAAACACCCTATAGATTTATTCAAGTTGCTCAGCTTTCCCTCCATCAATGTTTTCCAGTTTAATTTTTCATCAAATAGGATTCCCAGGTAGGAGAAGCCCGGGACCTTCGCAAGGGTATGGGTTCCCGCTTTAAAAGGTTTAGACCTGAGCACCCGAGGACTGTGTAAAGTTGACTGTCAGGTCCAAACTATCCATAAAGGCAACAATCCCATCAATTAAAACCTGCAGGCCCAGTGCTGTGAGAGCCATAAGTACTGCATCATCGGCATATAATAAAATTGGCAGAGATTTCCTGCTGACTCTGGGGCAATCAGACTGTAGTGGCAAAAGGGCAGCTTCTTGTCCATTGATGTAGATAGTGAATAAAAAGGGGCCAATATGCAGCCTTGGCAGACCCCCCCTAGAGCAAGTAAAATGTTCAGTGAGGGCCCCTCCCAGAGAGTATCTAACTGCCGCTGTAGTGTGGACGTGGAGATTCATTAATAAGGTTACAGTGGCGGGCCCGAAGCCCAGAGATCTTAATAGGTCCCACAGTTTCTTCCTATTCACTCAATAAAAGGTGCACGTAAGGTCCTTAAAGGCTACAAACAGGGCTCCAGGTCGAGCTACCGTATATTTGTTTACTAGTAAGTAAAGATTAAGGCATTGCTCGATGGTGGATTTGCCCGGGTAAAAGCCAAACTGGACCTCGGATACTGTTCGATTTGTTTTAACCCATGTTGAAAGTCTAGTAAATAAAACCCGACCCAGAAACTGGACTACAGAGGCAATGAGGGAAATGGAGCGGTAGCATTGCGGGTTATCCTTGTCCCCCATTTTAAAGATCAGTATAATGGTAGCCATTGACCAAGAAGGTTTTTGGGTTGTGAAGTACACGCCTGTAGTTGGACAAGAAAATTGGGATATCTACTGACATTTTTTTAAAAGGTCTGTACAGAAACCATATCTAAGATGGCCAAAAAGGAGAGACTTGAACCAATTGGGTTGACTCTTACCTGGCATTTTAAAGGCAGTGATATCTTACTAGAAGCAGGGGAAACACCCAAGGGAGATCTTAATTCCATGGGAGTAGGAGCCAATCTGCTTCTGTAAGCAAAAAGGTCCATCGAAAGAGAACTGCTGAAATACCAGAATATGGTAGTGTCAGTCACTGTAACCCCTCTGTTGGAGAGAGAACCAGATGTCCTGGGAGATATTCCACAGTCCCATGATGTGATGGTTGAGGGAATACTCCCAAAACAGTTTTGCACCTGTTGAAAGTAGGAGCCGTTATCATTAAACCAAGTTCCTAAATAGCAGTACTTTCTTTGTCTTACTGCAAAATGATCCCCGATTAACCACAGAGTTCACTTGCAGTATTTGATGCTCAATACTAAAACAGCACACTTAAAATTCAGGCTTAAATTATTAGATCCGTTGTAAGTGTTTAGTGCATTGAGGGCTATTTGTAATCCTGTTGCAGTGGGATCCAGGATCACTGTATCACCTGCATACTGCAGAGACTGTAGTTGTAATGCTGCTAATTTAGAAGGACATGTCCCTTGTGCTTTGATGGCCGCTGGCAAATCTGCTGTATATAAATTAAAAAGCAATGGAGCCAGCACACAACCCTGTTTAAGCCCTCTGTTGGTTTTTATCTTTTTAGAAATGTGCCCATTGTCGGTCAGTTTCACTTGCATCAAGATATTCCAATATAAAGACTGTATAGCTCTCGAGTGGTGCCGGAATCCCCCAGCTCTGTAGTTTATACCAGAGGATGGAACGATTTACTCCACTGAAGGCCATGCAATAGTATGTGAAGCAAGCAAGCAGGCTGGTTTGTTTTACATTTAACATCTTCTGAATGACTAAGGAGAGTGCTAAAGAGAGAGATTTTTTTTTTTTGGGGGGGGTATTAGGTTAGGGGAATCGGCCCAGTGTTCTAGTTCTTTTAAAAGTGTTTTGGCGTTAAATTTAGCCTCTACGTAAAGCATGGCAATCATCCTGTGGGTCCCAGGTATGCTGAGATCCCCTTACTTAAAGATCGGTTGTAGACCCCTTCCATGATGTGGGAACACACTATGTTTCAAGGCATGGTGTAGTCTCTCTGTGTACTTCGGCCATGCCCACCACTTGTAATTGGCTCCTTGTAGTGCCCCTCGTCTAATCTCCACCGAACCTCTAAAGAATTAATGCCATATGTTTCGTAGCTTGTGCAAATGTACACCGTTTAGATACCTTCAGGTAGAGTTCACGCTATAATCAACCTAAAAATGCTAATTTCTATCAGTCAGTCAGCGCCATCTTAGAGTGGAGCGCAGACAGCGCGTACCCCTGTGGGTCTTCAGTGAGCAAGGCAGAGGCACCGACGACCATTTAAAGTCCATTACAGAGCTTTAAGTGAGCCGGGTCAAAAGCAGGTGCCAAGACGGATCCCTATCGGGTTCTCCATTTTTACCCTTAGGGTGAAAAAAAACCCACATAAAAACATGACTCTGCAATAATATAATTCGTCACTGCTTTTGATGCAACTTAAGAGACTCATTTTTTAGTTTTCTTTAGCGCAAACTTGGAGCGCTTTACATTAGCACCAGTTACATTACACAAGGACATATTCAGGATTGAATCACAGGATGTTGAGCCGACCTCAGGCTCGAACCTGCTTGACACAAAATAAAATGCTGGCGCTCGAGAGAAAGGGACAGGGAGGAAGCAAAACCCCCTCATGAAGCTCTGAGCAAAAGCATGGCTGTCAAAGGACAACAAGAACGGAAGCATTTTCAATATAATATACAGCAAATTCATAGTTGTTGCTTATGTACCTTATGCAATTTACATCGATTGAGCAAGCCAATAGTGCTGGCTTGTTGTAGGTGTAATTTTACTTGTGTTATGTATCTGGATGAATGGACAGAAGCAGCAAAATACCAGTGGGCCAGCACACTATGCCAAGTACAGATTTTTAGCTTAAGTGTTTTAAGCCACGCCCTTAATTACATTGGCCACACCCCTATGAGAGACCCTCCAGTTTTTTTTTATCCCACTTAAAGTTCCCAAAGGCAAGACCTATTGGCTATGCCAATGCTTGTTTTTTTTAGTTCTCCAATTTCCTGAGTGAACCACAGTCTGGGCTTTGGCTCCTCGATAGGAGCAATGTCTGCTTCTTGGATTGCATGAAAAAAAAGTGTAACAGAGTGTTTGCCAGATAGGACCAGATATGTGATAAATTTTGCTGGTGGCTACCCAGGTTGTGAATATCCTGCAGATGGCCCTGAATACTGTCATTATTGAGCCAGTTGTCTATCTGTGGGTTTATGGGAGACGACCACCAGATTCATCTCAGAAGCTGTGAGCTTGAAGGAGCCCAGATTGTCTGTAGGAGTAAATGATTGGTCGGGCTGTAAAGTGTACAAATCCTTTGAGTGGCAAGATCGCTTTCCAAACAGGGGATGATGGTAAAGAAGAAAACCAACCCAAAAATTCAACATAAGCTAAAGTATAGTCTAATATTGCGTTTTTGCATCCAGAGAAGTGTGTATACTTCAGAGGGACATCACCCTCCAACCTGCCGCTTAAAAAGCGTGGGTTATAAGAATGTAGCATCCTACTTCGCTGGTGGCCCATTGAGTCACTACGTTGCACAGTGGGTTGAGCCCAGGGAATGCCACAGAGTTAATCAACCTGGCTGGTTATTGAATCTTCCGACGTGTTGTATGCAAGATTTGAAATGAAATCGCCTGTTAAAAATAATGTATGCATTTGGGTATTCAGATCCGCGATCAGTAAGAATTGTCACCCGTCACCAATTGTTTGATGGCCTCAGCTTTAAGCTTAGCATTAGGGTGCATATATATGTTTATCAGAACCATGGGAACAAAGGAGCTCTTGCCCTCTTGGAGTTATAATTATCTGAATATTGTCAGACCAGAATCTATGCCGCCAGAGTTACAGTCCAGTGTGCTTGTAATAAAGACAGCTTGACCATCCTTTGCTCTGCCCCCAGCCTTATCCTTTATGGCACTGACTTGAGAAGTATGGTAGCCTGGAAGGGCTGGGGATCGGGGAACCAAGATTCTTGTATACAAATAATGTCATTCTGTGCCAGAAAAGAGTGGGAGTCACCATCTTCCAATATCTTGGACAAACCTGCAACATTCCTGGATAGCAAGGAAAGAGATCGAGTTACTCTGTGGTGGAATGGAAATGGCTGTGGAAGAAACCTTACTAGGCTTCTGGTCAGATGAAATTTCGTTGCTACCCCTGAGCAATGGAGTTTCAATTAAGTGTTGATGCTAGCCAACCCCAATCCTCCTTCGGCTGCTGAGGATGCATCTGGTTTTGCTTGGAAACAAATGTAGGAAGGTGGAATCTGACTGCATGGTTGCCCCCACTTTTTTCCTGGTGTTTTGCTGGTTTTCGACTTAGTTGGACTGGGATCCTGCTATTCAGGACCCCAGTTTATCTGCTTTCTCTTTAAAATGGATTCCTAGTACCTTAGGTACACCACAGATTGGATTCTGGGGTGCCCTTATAAGTCCCTAGTATATGGTATACTATGTACCAAGGGCATAGGTACTCCAGAGGCCTACCAGGGGCTGAAGCATGTATTATGCCACCCCCGGGCAGCCTCCCAAAATGACACCACAGGACTGCTACAGCAGCCTGAGTGAGGTGGTGCATGCACCCCTTACTGAGATATAGGTTCACTATATCTCACCCTAGCACTGCACATATAAACCTATCAGTCACCCCTATGGCAGGCCTTATCAATCCTGAAGGCAGGGTGCTTGGTTTTATGTGAGAGGGTGCCCATGCATGAGCAGAGCCCCTCTGCAGCCTTCGGAATCTGTCCTCTGGGGTTGTCTGTGAGTGCAGCCTGACCATATACTCTTAAGTGCATTATAACTAAACGGTAAATGCTAACTTTGGGATGGCTGCACGGAAACATGTCGTGTTTGGTGTCAAACACCTTGGAATCATATCCCCACACCAGTAACTGGTGTGGGAGTATGATCCCACCCTTCTAGAGGGAGAGACATGACAGCACCGGTATACCCGGCACCAGCTAACAGAGCCCTGGCATCACAAAATGGATGCTGCAGCCACAGACACGAGTCTGGCCTCCTGCTGCTGACCGAAACTCTGGCAGGGGAGGCCTGGAGAATAGGTTTCCTGTCACAGGGAGGTGTTACCACCTCCCAGACAGGCCTTAGTGTATTGGGGCTGGGTGGGTGCACTCTCAGAGTGCTTTGAAGTCCTGCACTGGGGGCACATTTGGTGTCCCTGTGCATAGCCCAGTTCAAACCGGCTGCAGGGGCTACCAGCCCCTGCTCTGGCGCGAAACTGGACAAAGGAAATGGGTGTAGCCACCCCTCTTTCGAAACCCTCCCATAGGTGGGTCCCCTGAGTTAGTCCAACCCCTTCCTTGGGTATAAGATAGGAACCCCTGGCAACAGGACTTTAGATATCCCTGGACGAAACTCTGAAACTGAATCCTGGACCTTCGACGATCTGTTAAACGCTAGATGACTGAAGAATCTCCCTTGGAGTAAAGGAGTTACTCCCCTGCTTGGCAGGCACCTAAGACACATCTGTCCGGTCTGCATCTCCGAAGCTCCCGCCGGACGCCGACGACTTTGCAACCCAGGAGGTGGGTTTCCAGACTTCCCAGAGGCTGACTCGAGTCCCCAGCAAAGCTGAGACCCGTAGCCCTCGTGGGTACCGTGGAACCGGAACCCCTGGACACCGTGCGCATTTGCAAGTGCATAAGCTTCTGTTCGATCCTAGAGGCTGTGCTTTGGGTTACTTGTAGCCCCGACCCCGAGCAGTGAATTCACCGAAGATTGCCGGCCTGGCCACTCCCAGTGACCCGTGGGCTGCCATTTTGTGATTCCGCTCGAGGTCCCTTCGCGATCCCTTGTCCGTCGACTTGTGGGTCCCTCAGAAGGACAACTTTAATTTCAACGGGCCTCCCTGGTTGCTCCAGGCCTGCCCTGACTCTCCCTCGCTTGGGGAGTCTCTCGGACCTCGCTGGTCCGCACCAAAGCCTTTGTTCTCTTCCTGCGTGGGTTGCTGTTGCCTAGGCTTGTTGTGTCCAATCCGGACACCGACACCGCAGCAAGTGACATCCTTCGTGGGACAGCTCGAATCCAGCTCCTGGTCGTCGTCTCCTGGTCCTCGTGGCTGCAGAGACAATCTTCACCTCTTCGAACTTGAAGCACCCGACATCGGTGGGCATTCGACTATCGTGCCCCTGGTCACTGGCTAGTGACCCAGACTCTGTCCCCTCTGCTTTCAGGTTCTTCACATCTTCGATCCAGGCTTGGATCTCTTCGGACACTTCGCATCTTCCCGGCAGCAGCACTTTCCAGCCAGCGGCCATTGAAAACGACGGCGCGGCCCGACACCATTTGACACCTATGCACCCGGCTTCCCTGGGTGAGGTAACACGAGTACTTTGGTGCTCCCGTGGGTGTTGGCCCTAGAACCCTCTAAGTCCAAAAGGGTTTGTTCCTCGTCAACTACGAAGCGTCCCTAAACTTTAAAACTCTAACCGCGACTTGCCCCATAGACGCTAACGGAGCTCGCGGCTGTATTCACACACTGCACACGTCCCCCGTGGGTCCCCTGTATCACTACCTTGGGTGGTTCCTTGGGGTCCCAGCGATTCTACAGGCTCTAGGCCTTGTGTCTAGTCAAGTCGTGGTTCTTATACCACTTTCTTAATATATGGTTTGGTACGCCCCTAGGGCTAATCGTATATTGTGCTAATTTACTGTGATATTTGAAGTGTAACATATGTGCTTTGACCTCTAGCCTCATAAAGAGACTAGTAGGGTGTGTTTAGAAATAAATACATATATTTTTTATATATATACCTGGTGTGGTCTCCTTTCATTTAGCCATTCACGAGATTATGGACTGGTAAAACAAACAGCTTTACACTCCTTCAAGACTTAGCCTGAAGGCTGCTCTCCATAGCTACCACTAGGATAGCTTTCAATAAAGGTTGTCTTTAAACCTATCATCAATAAAGGTCGTTTGGACTGGTGCAAGGTGCCCACTATAACTAGTGGACAGCATATACCAGGCCAACTTCTCACAACAAATAACTCTGTTCTCCTCATGTAGCTTATTACCAGATCAGTGTGTGCCTGTCTCTGATGTACCTATATGATTTTTTAGAATTGATCTGGCTGAATAAATTGTAAAGGAATTTACTGTACGGATGGTTTTGAAAGGGTCACGATAACCAACATGCACCAATGAAAGATAGAGTAATTCCCCAGGTCCTAAGTATGTCTTTCGGTTTCATGACCTGCTCGATGACCGCTTTGCTCCTCCAGGTAACCGTCATGGACTCCTTAATGGGGAGCACCACGCCATCCACAAATTCAATAGAGATAATGTCCTCTGTGGTGAATGTGTATCAGGTAAGTGGTTTAGCAGATTAAGAAGGTTTCCTCTGTTTAGTATGTCCTGTTGCCCCTTGTCTTGTATTCTGGTGTAAAAATAGCAGTGTAGGGGTGATCGTCTATAACACTGCATACCTCGTACAGCATGCAGGGGGTCTGTTGTCATGCCTCCTAGGGGGTGGCAAGTACCCGAACGAAAATAGGTCACAATTGGAGGCGTGACTGTCACAGCTGTCACTGGATAATTGAGCCCCCGGTTTGTGCTTGGTTAGTGTGTTTAACAGCAAAGTTGTCCATAGGTAAATTGCCTGCTGTTCCCGCCCTTAGTGCCCTCACTTATGTGTTCAAAACTACAAGGAGTTGCCTTTTCACTATGTACTAGCAGTGATATAGGGGGTTGCGAAGATGTATAAGCTGCAGCCACTTTGGGTTCTTGAGAAGCTATTAGTTTGCGACATCGCCTTTGCTTGCTTAAGTTAACTGTGCCACTGAAAATACTTGTGACTCAGTAGATACAGGGGAAGGGTGAGATTTCAAATTTGTAGACTGTAACAAGAGAAAGGGAGAGGTGGGCCAAAGCCCAGGACTCCCACTACTAGGTAAGTGCATGTTCGAGCTCTTGTTGCAGTTTTCAAATATTAGATAAACTTTGCTGTTGGTTCTTGTAACTGCGGGGGAGTTCAACACAATTTTCCGGCTTTGAGCTCTTGCACAGCTTCTTTTTCTGTCTCCTTGTGAGTGGTTTATTCTCCTCTAAGGAGGATGAAGATGGTAATGCCTCCTTGTCATCCATGCGTTGTTCCTGTCAGGAGGGAATACTCTATGGATGATGAAGTTGGTAATGCTGCCTTGTCTATATCATCCATGCGTTGTTCCTATAAGGAGGGAATAATCGAAGCCCTTAAATGTAAGAATTGGAATAGATAAATATGCATCTTTGAGGGCCAAAATGAGATGAGATTGCTGATGAAACCATTTGTATGTTGAAAGGAGGGCTCTATAGCTCCTTTTGATGAAAGATCTTGAATTTGTTGTTTTATTAATGACCTTTGTTAGAGAAAATTCAAAATAGTTTAGAACGAAAGTTTGAAATGAAGTTCTATTAGGAATCCCATGATTGTTTGAAGGACCCATGGATCCAATGTAATGAGTTGGCAATTTGTTTCTTTAGAAACAATGCAATGCAACCTTTCAAAATCAAAGGAGTTGGTTGACTCACTGTTGTTATTGAAGATGGATTGTCCGCGGCTAAATTGGTTTATGAACTTTCTGCATCTTTATTGAAAAAAGTAGGATCTGTTACACTAGAATGATTATTGACCTTTTCCAGGGTAGATTTCAGATAGGAATCCACGGTCAAAATGGACCACTTTCCTGCCGGACCCAGAAAAAACAATGTCGGAAGACTCTACGCAAATAAAATTGAGCTGTCAATGTTATTGAAAGTATTCACAAATTTGGATATTTATTTAATGAAGTTATCGCTGAAGAGAGCAATTTCCTGAAGCACCTGTCTCAACTGAAGCTAAATCTGCCAGTTGAGGGTCAATTTTTTATTTGAAACTCTTTACGTCTAAAGAAATGGCAGAATTTTCGTTTAAAAATAACATGTAGCTTGTTGAATCCAACTCGACAATAATGATGGATAATTATAGAGCCACCCTCTTCTGCCTGTTCAGCCATTTAGAAATATATTGTGATTGGTCACATTGCATCCCACAAGTTATCCTGGATGGAAAACCAAATGCGGTTTGTTCCTTTCTGGGGGTTGTTGCCATATTTGCTAAAGAAAGACAAGTATGGGATCAATAAGTGAGTTTGTTAGGACATGATCCAATGTGGTGGGTCCATCACATTCACATTTTAATATGTTTCCTTCTGGATCCTCCAATGGTGTTCTCTTTCTTGCAATTAAATCATCTTCCATATGAGGAACAGTTGGCCATTCTGTTGATAAAGGATGACATAACAAAATGCATCAAAAAGGAGCTTGCTGATATCACGTCTGCCTTGTTATTGGTGGGGTTATTGTCATTTAAGAATTTTGCAACTCTTCTCAATTTAATGTTTGTTTGGCCCGAACTAATATACATCTGAGATGTCTTTATTAGCTATGTCCGAATCAGGTGAGTAAAGGATAACAGCAGAACTATCATCCATAAAATCCTGTTGCAACAGGGCATTTCTTTGAAGGCCATTTCACTTCTTTTCTAAAGGGTCTTTTTTTCAGATTTGTCGCCTGAATCGACCAAGAGAAGGAAGCCTGCATTCTCTGGCCCGGCAGGGTCAGAAATCTTTTTAGCAGAGGATGCTATCAATTCATTGGTCCCATGTTTTATCTTGCATGCACTTTTAGATTTGGTCTGGATATAGGCTTAATGGGGAATTTGCCCACTTTGAAAGTCGCATGCACAATCAGAATTAGGTATGGTTATAAACATCCTTCTACCATGAGCAGATTGGGTCTCGGCCAAATGGACGCCTTTCACATTTTTACCCTTATCGTTAATAGTCCCCTTGAGGCATTAACAGCGGACTCAAAGAAGAACGAATACATTGTTTTAAATTGCTCATAAAGACCTTTTACAATCATCTAAATCAGGCTCCACAGTGTCACTGGAGTTACGGTGATCAATTCAGTCATTATGTTCCAACTTGTAAAAATGTAGAATAATGTAATAATGTTTAGTGCAGAATCTGAGGGTATAGTATTAGCCACTTAAGTGAATATTTATGCCCAGGATGCTGCGGTCGTCATATTCCTTTCAGCAAAAACAAAATAAAAACTAGCTCAGAGGATTTTTAGCGAGTGGGTAAATATTTGGTTTGCATTGATGTAGTTCTGAAGCACAGGTCAGCTTACAATACGTTTATTTTGGGCTAATGTGCTATTAAGTGCTGTAACGTTCTAAAATCCTTTGCTTTTAACTATGTTTGACAAAGGTCTCTGCTTAACTATTTCCTCAAACGCTTGGGTCTGCCTTTATTAGCCATAGAATACTTCATTTTCTTTAAAGTTAAGAAATGGCTAACGCAAATGTCAAATTTCCAAGAACACCAGTCTAATTTGCTGTTGTTATTTTTGGTAACTGGCTTAAGTTTGGTAACTAACAAGTAAGAGGTTGATAAAATACTTAGTATTAAAATTTTGAACTTGGCCACACTTTTCAGCACCCTCACTGAAAAATTATGTTGATACCTTTACTGTATCAGTAAGGCACAGAATAACAGATAACCATTTTGACAGCAACCACCAAATCTTGCAGTTTCCAATGTTTTGGTCCACTGCAGATCACAGGAAGATTTCACAGATAGGTATGTATCTATGGGTGTCCTTTTCACCACCTCCCTTCAATGTTTGGTTATGTCTCCTGTTAGGTGCTTTTCCCTTTCCCTTTCCCCAACCCTCTTCCACTTGATTGGCCCCAGTAGTATGTTGAGATTTTTCTCCTGTCAGCTGTTGACCGTTGAGCTGCTAACATGCTTGGTGATGATTTTTGTATAAGGAGAATGCTACTTACCCAGTATGCATCTGTTCTTGGCATGTAGAGCTGTAGAGTCACATGCTGTGCATAGCCTGCCATCTAGTGTTGGGTCCCGATGTTTGCACTTTGTTTTTGTTCGAAGAAGTCTTTTCCAGTCACGAGGTAGGTGACTCCTCCTTTCGGTGATAGTGCGCATGGGCATTGACTCCATTGTTAGATTGTTTGCTGCAGAGGGTGATAATGGAGTTAGTAAGAGTAGTAAGTGATGTCCATGAATGTATGTATCTAAGTAAGATGCAACTGCAACAGGTATAGGTACCCGGGGAGGAAGGTGGGCGCATGTGACTCTACAGCTCTACATGCCAAGAACAGATGCATACTGGGTAAGTAGCATTCGCCGTTCGAGGCATGTGAGCTGTAGATCACATGCTGTGCATAGACTAAAAAGCAGTTATCTCCCAAAGTGGTGGCTAACCTGTAGCTGTTGCAGTGGTCTGAAATAGTGTACGTAAAACTGCTTGGCCCACACTAGCTTGCTATCGTGCTAACACATCTACACAATAGTGTTTTGTGAATGTGTGAGGTGTAGACCATGTTGCAGCTTTGCAGATATCATCTATGGGTATGTTTCCTAGAAAAGCCATAGAAGCCCCTAGTTTGCGAGTGGAGTGTGCTCTAGGGGGAATTGTTAAAGTTCTTTTTGCTTTAGCATAGCATATCTGAATGCATTTTACTATCCACCTTGCAATGCCAGACTTTGATATCGGATTGCCTTTATGTGGTGGAGCAAAAGGGACAAATAGTTGTTTTGTTTTGCGAAAAGGTTTTGTCCTTTCTATATAGTAAAGAATTGCTCTTTTCACATCTAAAGTGTGTAAAGCACATTTTGCCACAGAATCTGGTTGAGGGAAGAACACAGGCAACTCAACAGATTGGTTGATGTGAAAGGCAGAAATGACCTTTGGTAAAAATTTGGATTGGTCCAAAGAACCACTTTGTTTTGATGTATTTGTAAGAATGGTTCTTCTATGGTTAGTACCTGGAGCTTACCCACTCTCCTCAGAGATGTGATCGCTATGAGGAAAGCTACCTTCCAAGTAAGAAATTGTATTTCACATTTATGCAATGGCTCAAAGGGTAGACCCATTAGCCTTGTGAGGACGATGTTGAGATTCCAGACTGGAACAGGTGGAAATCTTGGAGGAATGATTCTTTTAAGTCCTTCCATGAATGCTTTGATGACAGGCACTCTAAAAAGAGACAAATGTTGTCTGTTTTGTAGGTATGCAGCTATTGCAGCAAGATGTAAGCGTACGGAAGAATACGCCAAATTGGAACTTTGTAGATGTAATAAATGGTTGTATGATGGAACAACTACCACTTGAACAACTACAGTCTAAACAACTACTCCTTAACCACTACTTAGTCTAAACCACTACGGTTTTAACAACAACTATTTTTTTACAACTACTATGCCTTTACCACGATTGCCTTTACCCCATTAATGTATCTATTTTACAGGTAAGTATAAACCTATATATATATATATATATATATATATACACATGTATGTGTTATGGGTTTGTATGTACCTGTAAAACACTTACATTTCGTGGTAAAGGCATGCATGCTAAAGACATGTGTTGTAAAATTAATGTTGGTAAGTATTAACACTATATACACACACACACCCCTATACTCACTATTAGATATAAAATCTCTTTCCACCCCAAAAACCTACACCCACCCCAAACCCTATGAATTCCCTTTCCACCCCAAACCCCCACACCCACCCTAAAAATACCCTTGCTACCCAAAAACCCACACCCACCCTAAAATTACCCTTGCCACCCAAAAACCCATACCCACCCTAAAATTACCCTTGCCACCCAAAATCCCATACCCACCCTAAATCATAAAATGACCCTTGCCACCCAAAACCATACCCACCTTAAACCCTAAAAATACCCTTGCCACCCAAAAACCCATCCCTACCCTAAACCCTAAAAAATACCCTTGCCACCCAAAAACCCATCCCCACCCTAAAATTACCCTTGCCACCCAAAATCCCATACCCACCCTAAATCATAAAATGACCCTTGCCACCCAAAAACCATACGCACCTTAAACCCTAAAAATACCCTTGCCACCCAAAAACCCATCCCCACCCTAAACCCTAAAAATACCCTTGAAAGTCCATACTCACCCTAAACCCTTAAAAATACACTTGCAAATATATATATATATATATTTATATATATCACGTAATACTTCCCAAAATACTTACATTTTAAAGTATTTTTTTTTTTACTGCGAGTATGCCTTTACCATTAATGCATTTACAACATAATTCAAACACGTTTTCACATAATAAACACTATTTCCCTAAACTTATTTTGTTAATAAAAAAAAAAACACATCCACTCTACAAAACCATATAAAATGCGCCCATCCACCATTTTATCAATAGTAATACATCTGTCATATACAATCCAAGAGTGCCATCTACTGGCCACAGGTAGTTGTAAATGCATTAGTGGTTAAAAGACTCGTGATTCAGGTTGAGGTCGTTGTTAAGGAGTCGTGGTTCAGGTCCTTCGTTGTCAATGAGTCGATGTAAAGGCTGTTTCCCGTAATAAATAGCAGATGATATTTTGAACTGACGCGTCCAGTGGATCTATGTGATTGTTATTGCAGTATATCACAAATCGCTTCCACTTTGCTGCATAGCATGCTCTTGTGGTAGGAAGTCTAGCCTCTTTGATAATGTTCATGCCGTCTGGCGGAAGATTGAGGTAACCAAACTCTAGGATTTCAGGTGCCAGATCGCAAGGTTGAGATGGCTGGGATCTGGGCGTCTTATCTCTCCATGGCTCTGAGTGAGCAGATTGGGAGTGAGGTGTAGTTTTTGGTGAGGAACTACAGAGAGCTCCAACAGGGTTGTGAACCATGGTTGTTGGGCTCATGTGGGAGCAACTAGGATTAATGTCAGGGACGCTTGTTTGAGCTTCCGAACCACTAATGGAATGAGGGAGGCGGAAAAGCGTATGCAAATATCCCTGACCAATTTATCCATAGTGCATTGCCCTTGGACAATGGGTGTGGATGTCTGGATGCGAAGTTTGGGCATTTTGTGTTTAGGTTTGTGGCGAACAGATCTGTGTCTGGAAATCCCCACATTTGGAAGAATGGGAGGCGAACTTGAGGGTGGAGTTCCCATTCGTGGATCTGTTGTCTTTGACGACTGAGCAGATCTGCAATCTGATTGTTTACTCCTGGAAGGTGTTCTGCAAGGAGAAACATTTTGTGATGTATGGCCCATCTCCAGATGGTCTGTGCTAGCTGTGACAGCTGGAGAGAGTGTGTCCTCCCCCCTGTTTTTGTATGTAGTACATTGCTGTCATGTTGTCTGTTCGGATCAGGACAGTTTTGCCTACTAGATGAACTTGAAATGCTTTGAGCGCTAATAAAATCGCTAGCAGCTCTAGATGATTTATGTGAAGCTGCTTTTGCGATGCGTCTGCTGTTAGCACTATCTGTGGAACCGGGTCGATGAAGGGCCACCCTTTTGAAAGGTTTTGTGTATTCCACCACTGCAGAGAGCGATGGGTGCGGCCGTCCACCAACACTAGATTTGATAACAGACCCTGAGCTTGGTTCCACTGACGTGCTAAGCACTCCTGAAGGGGACGCATGTGAAGTCTTGCGTAAGGGACTATTAGTATGCAAGACGCCACTATCCCTAGTAACTGCATGAATACTCGAGCCGGTAATGAGTGTTGAGGTTGGAACTGGCAGAGTAGAGTCTGCATGTTGCGGATTCTGGCCGGATTGGGATCGGCCAAAGCCTTTTGTGTGTCTATTCTGGCTCCCAGATAAGTGTGTGTTGTGTGGCTGTAGATGAGATTTGGACAGATTCACTGTGAACCCAAGATCGTGGAGCAAGTGCACTGTTTCGAGAGTGTGATGTAGACCGCTTTCTTGCGAGTTGGCTTTTATGAGCCAATCGTCCAGATATGGGAAAAGTGAATGTGTTGTCTTCGAAGATGAGCTGCGACTACTGCTAAATACTTGGTGAAAACTCTGGGTGCGGTAGTTACTCCGAATGGGAGCACCTTGAACTGATAATGTTGTCCTGCTACTACGAACCTTAGTTATTTGCGATGAGCAGGATGTATTGGGATATGGAAATAGGCGTCCTTCAAGTCCAGGGTGGACAGAAAGTCGCCTTATTGAAGGAGCGGGAGTACTTGCTGGAGAGTGACCATGTGAAAGTGGTGTGACTGAATGTATAGATTTAGTTCTCTGAGGTCTAGTATAGGCCTGAGAGAACCGTCCTGCTTGGGAATTAAGAAGTATGAAAACAAGTTACTTACCTGTAACTACAGTTATCCAGTATTGGTATCTTTCATAGATTCACACGCCTGAATCATTCCCAGTCGTCGAGATGGGAGTCCCACAGTAAAATACAAAAGCAGTGCCATAAGTAATAAGTAGGCTAAAAAAGGCAAAGGCCATATCTTAGTAGCCTATCTATGTCCTTTTTCAAAAAAGGACCAAAAGTTGGTTCCAGCCAATAAGCTGCCAGCACCCTCTAGAACATTCCCAGCAGAGGCAAGTTCTCCTCAGATTTTCCAAGCACAAGTGGAAAGTAAGTATACCCAAAAATCAAAGAGAACTGACTCCACGGGGAGGAGGGTGGGTTGCATGTGAATCTAAGAAAGATACCAATACTGGATAACTGTAGTTTCAAGTAAGTAACTTGTTTTCTTATCCAGTATTGGGGTATCTTTCATAGATTCACATGCCTGAATCAGAATAGCAAGCAGTACCCTAATTGTACTGTTGTTAGTGGAAGGTGGGAGACGTGTAATTTTAAAACTCCCAATAGTTATCCACTACCTTTACACAACGCATGCACTAAGCATTATACTCTATAGCAATGTTGAAACAGAGAACATCGACATAACCATTAATGTATTCATATAGATACACATAGCAAAGCAAACAACAAGAGAGTGTTCCTTAAAGAAATCTGACCTTAGTTAAAAAGATGACGCAACACAGCCTGTCAAACCGCTGCATCTTCCTTTTGCGCAGACTGGAGGCAGTAGTGTCTTGTGAACGTGTGGACATTCTTCTATGTCGCAGCACGGCATATCTTGTCCAATGTCACTCCAGCAAACAAAGCTGTAGACGCAGCAACAGTTCTTGTGGAGTGAGCTTTAGCCCTCACTGTTAGAGGTTTATTTGCCTTCTCGTGGCAGAACTGTATCGCAGAAGCCACCCATCTGGCGATCGTGGCTTTCGTTACTCCGGTTCCAAGTTTCCCTTGACCGTAGGCCACCAGAAGTTGATCTGTTTTCCTTATTTCCTTTGTTTTGTGAAGATAACATTTCAAACATCTTTTGATATCCAATGTATGTAAAGCCCGTTCGGCTGGGCTAGATGGGTTTGGAAAGAAAGTTTGCAGAATTACCGGTTCATTTAGGTGAAATTGTGATGGCACTTTCGGAATAAACTTTGGATTTGTCCGAAGGGCTACGTAATTTTCTGTAAATTGTAAGAAAGGTTCTTTTATTGTAAACACTTGCAATTCACTCACTCTTCTCGCCGAAGTAAGTGCCAGCAAAAGAGAAACCTTCCATGTGAGAAATTTAAGTTCTGCTTTATGAATTGGTTCGAATGGTCGTCTCATCAATTGTGTTAGAACCATATTGAGCTACCACTCTGGAGGAGGTGTGCGAACTGGAGGAAAAGCGCGGAAGAGGCCCCTTATGAATTGTTTTATGAGAGTAGATGAACAGAGAGAAGGAGTCTGAGGAGATTTCTGCAAACTTTCTTTCCAAACCCATCGAGCCCAGCCGAACAGGCTTTACATACATTGGATATCAAAAGATGTTTGAAATTTTATCTTCACAAAACAAAGGAAATAAGAAAAACAGATCAACTTCTGGTGGCCTACAGTCAAGGGAAACTTGGAACCGCAGTAACGAAAGCCACGATCGCCAGATGGGTGGCTTCTGCAATACAGTTCTGCCACGAGAAGGCAAATAAACCTCTAACAGTGAGGGCTAAAGCTCACTCTACAAAAACTGTTGCTGCGTCTACAGCTTTGTTTGCTGGAGTGACATTGGACAAGATATGCCGTGCTGCGACATGGAAGAATGTCCACACGTTCACAAGACACTACTGCCTCCAGTCTGCGCACAAGGAAGATGCAGCGGTTGGACAGGCTGTGTTGCGTCATCTTTTTAACTAAGGTCAGATTTCTTTAAGTATCATAAGGAACACTCTTGTTGTTTGCTTTGTCTAATTTTAAGTGCATTCAGTGATTGTACAAAGGTATTTGACGACTGATCTCTTAATATGATTTATGAGCTATGTGTATCTATATGAATACATTAATGGTTATGTCGATGTTCTCTGTTTCAACATTGCTATAGAGTATAATGCTTAGTGCATGCGTTGTGTAAAGGTAGTGGATAACTATTGGGAGTTTTAAAATTACACATCTCCCACCTTCCACTAACGACAGTACAATTAGGGTACTGCTTGCTATTCTGATTCAGGCATGTGAATCTATGAAAGATACCCCAATACTGGATAAGAAAACAAGTTACTTACCTGTAACTACAGTTATCCAGTATTGGTATCTTTCATAGATTCACATGCAACCCACCCTCCTCCCCGTGGAGTCAGTTCTCTTTGATTTTTGGGTATACTTACTTCCCACTTGTGCTTGGAAAATCTGAGCAGAACTTGCCTCTGCTGGGAGTGTTCTAGAGGGTGCTGGCAGCTTATTGGCTGGAACCAACTTTTGGTCCTTGTTTGAAAAAAGGACATAGATAGGCTACTAAGATATGGCCTTTGTAGCCTATTTATTACTTATGGCACTGCTTTTGTATTTTACCGTGAGACTCCCATCTCGATGACGGGGAATGATTCAGGCATGTGAATCTATGAAAGATACCCCAATACTGGATAAAGGGAGTATACTCCGGTCCCTTGATGTTCTAATGGGACTGTCTCTTTTGCTCCTTTTTCCAACAGAGATTGAACTTCTTTTTTTAAAAGGGTAAGATGTTCCTGTGACATTGCATGTGGTCTTGGAAGAATGTTTGGGGGAGTGTCTGTAAGTTCCAGGCAATAACCATATTGGATAATTTGTAGAACCCATTTGTCTGAGGTGATGGTGTTCCAGACAGGGAGAAATTGAGAGAGACGTCCCCCCGACAGGAGTGGAATTATAGGAGGGTAGCGGAACTAAGTCACTTTGTTATTAGCAGGGGAAGTGCGTGTGGAGTTGCCTCTGCCTCTTCCCTTACCATTGTTTCCTCTAAAATATCCTCTTGATGAGGGCGATTGGTTGTTGCCCTTGTAAGAGGAGGAGGGATTCTCTGTAGTAACAGTTTTGGAACCACCTCTGTAAAAGGAGCGGCGAAAGGAACCTCTATTAGCAGGTGATTGCAAAGCTCCCATGGACTTTGCGACCTCAGTGTCCTTTTTCATTTTCTCCAGCAAGGTGTCAACTGCTGGACCAAAGAGGTGTTCTTTGTCAAAAGGTTGATTAAGAATGGAGGCCTGTACCTCAGGTTTGAAACCTGATATTCTTAACCATGCGTGTCTGCGTAGCAACATGCTTGTGTTTACTGTGTGTGCTGCTGTGTCTGCTGTATCTAATGCACATTTGATGGAGGTATTGGTAATGAGTTTTCCTTCTTGTATAAGATCATTTGCCTTAGATTAATGCTCATCAGGCAGATATTGGATAGGTTTTTCTAACTCATCATAATGAGCTCTATCGTATCTGGCAAGCAAAGCCTAAGCATTGGCAATGCGCCAGTGATTAGCTGCCTGAGAAGCTACTCTTTTACCCGAGGCATCAATTAACTTTGACTCTATCAGGAGGAGGGGCCTCACCTGTTGTTTGTGAATTTGCTCTTTTACGAGCATTAGAGACCACCAAAGAGTCTAAGGGCAGCTGACCCTTGATGTAAGCAGGGTCAGTAGGTGCTGGTTTATATTTTTTCTCAACCCTGGGCATGATGATTCTTGCCCTGACCGGGTCTTTGAAAACCTCATCTGCATGCTTAAGCATTCCCTTAAGCATTGGAAATGTGTGTGTTGTTTTTTGAGTGGAGCTTAAGGTCTCAAATAAGAAGTCTTCCTCTAAAGTCTGTTTATGTAGTTCCACCCCATGATAGTAAGCAGCCCTATTAAGAAGCTCAATATAACCTATATTGTCATCAGGAGGTGATGGCCTGGATAGATACAAGTCAGGGTCAGTGTCTGTGTCTGTATCAGTATCAGTATTATAACCCTCCCATGGGTCAACATATTGTGGCCTGTTGTCTTTCCCATCCCCATCGTCCTGTGGGTCAGGAGATAGTGGTGGTGTTGAATTAGTGGGGGTAATGAGTAGTTGAGGATTAGTAGGTGAAGGGGGTGGAACATAAGGTGGTGATGGGTTTGTACCCACATTCCTTTTCTTCAGGGGTATATGATGCTCATCCTGATGTGCCAATTTCCTTTTTTCAGGCAATTTGGCATAGATATGTCCAGTGTCTGGGTTGATAACCAGTTCTTTTTGTTTCGGATCCGGAGGTGGAACATCGGACCGAAACTCTTTTGTTGGAGTCTTTTTCTCTTTACTTGTAGTTTTCGGCGTCAAACGTTTCGGCTCGGAACTCTTCGGCACCGAAGATTTAGGCTTGGACGAAGATGGAGGTGGACATGCTTGGTTTTGGACACCGGGGATTTCGGCTCGGTGCCGGTAGGGGGCCGACTCGATCCTGAGCCGAAAGGCTTTTCTTTGTGTTTAAGCGCCAGGCCCGCGGGCGGGGTGCTTGAAACTTTTTCTTGGTGCCAACCTTGGCCCGCAGGCAGAGGAAGGACCGGAGCCTTTTTCGGCTTTCGTTGTTGGGGCAAGGGGGTTTCTGTTCTCATGGTACGTTGACCCAGTGTAACTTGCTCCTCTTCTTCCATGTTGGAGTCAGCTTCGGACACGGAGACATGTTCTTCTTCCTCGGCTCCTTGAGCGTTTTCTTGGTCGGAATCTTCTCCAAAGATGTCTGGTATGGAGCCACCTTGGTGTTGCATTTCGTGGCGTTGAGCCCGATGGTCACGGAGTGTCTTCTTCGATCGAAACGATCGGCACGCGTCGCAGTCTTTCTCGTCGTGTTCCGGGGACAAACAGAGATTGCACACTTCGTGCAGGTCGGTGCGTGGAAACTTGGCGCGACACCCGGGACAGAGCTTGAATGGAGTCCGTCCCATCGACTGCTGCGAGCCCGGCGCGGGTAGGCCCAACGGCTCTCCACGAGTTTTCCGATCGAAGATTCTTGATTTGAAACGATACGCGGAGAATAGGAAACGCGATCGAGAAACAATACCATCGAGGGTAGTGGATTGCGCGTCGAAGGGAACCCGGGAAACGGTGCCGAACCGGAGCGCAGCAATTCACATCCGAACCCGATAGCTGAAAAAAACAATCTAACAATGGAGTCGATGCCCATGCGCACTATCACCGAAAGGAGGAGTCACCTACATTGTGACTGGAAAAGACTTCTTCGAACAAAAACAAAGTGCAAACATCCGGACCCAACACTAGATGGCGGGCTATGCACAGCATGTGATCTACAGCTCGCATGCCTCGAACATGATCTTACCTCTGCACGTGATCTCATGTGTGGAGTTTCTTTACATCCTTGACAACAAGTCTTCCAGCTCTGAAGGGACAGTTCCTCCTGGTCAGTGCCACGTCTGCTTGTTGGTTCCCCATCCCCTGTGTGGCTTTTCAGAGTGTTGCAATGGTGCTGAGGTGAACAGACTTTCATGTCAAGTCATGGTGTCACCTCAGGATGTGTTTGATTTATGCTCCTGGAATCACAGTGGTGGGTGAAGAGGTGCACAGACCCTTGCCACTTGGTTGCGGTCACTTCCTCAGAGTGTGCGAAGGAGCATTCTGACATACGCGTTCATTCATGCATGCATGTCAATGTTGCCGTCACCAGCCTCAAGATGCGCATTTCATTCAGGGGCAAATTACTGACCAGACGTCTCATTTCTCAAGCTGATATTCCCTGTACATTTGCATACACCTCCTCCTCCACATACATATCTCCTCCTTACCCCATAAACTGGATGAGCAAACAAAGTTAGGGGACTAAATTCCCTGGACTGCTTTGCTGCTCTCAGAGAGCTTCATCTGCTAAATGTGTTATTGATTAGTCCCTTTCCTTCTTATTGCTCTGTGCTTTCTAAAGATACCATAACAGAATATGTGGACCATGCAATGCTAAGCCAATCACTAGTTACTCAACATAGTTACTGTCCTCCTCTGATTTCTCACCAGTCCTACAATAGCCTCCAGCTTAACTACTTATGAACATCTGGAAACAATGAGTGAAATTGTTTGAGTCACATCCAACAGTGATTGGTGAGGAACTGGTTTTATCTTTATATAAACACATTTTAATGCAGAACTTGGGTAATGAAGATAGGACGGTCTACGGGTGTATGCCAGATCTACCACAATGTTGGGGGCAAAGTCAAAGCTCAATTGGATGTCTTTTTCAATTAACATTTAAAAACTGGAACTGCACTATGGCGAGAAAATTCATGTTGTGCATACGAATTTCTGAAAAAGTCAAGGTAAAAACGAGATAGTAACCTAATATTTAGCAGTATTGTGGGGCTTATCGAATACATGCGAATTATGATTATTCTGAGTATTGTGACACTCTAATTCGTGATCAACTTATTTGATGCACAAACAATCCACACATTCATGAGAAGTTATTGGCTCGCAATTCTGATCTTAAAGAAGCAATAGACATTGCAAATGGAATGGAGCACATCGCGGACCAGAGAAAAGAAGATACCCGTTAACGCGTTATGTAAGGTCAAATAAATTAAGTGAAGAAAAAAACTCAAAGAAGTTAGTGACGAAATTGAAATAGAATGGCGATGACAACAAACTCCAGTGCTACCAGTGTGGTAGCAATACACACCCAGCGAAACTAGTTATGTTGGAAGTGTGAGAAAAGGGGCCACTGTGCCACATCTTACAGAAAAGCGTGGGTTAGAAATGTAAAACAACGAAAATTAGCTTTTGAAGTAAATTATGACAATGACAATCTAACTAATCTTACCCAGTTAAGGAATGGACATTGGATGGTAAAATGGTAAAGGTGTTCACCGATTCTGGCTTACCATTCACTCTTATAGACAGTACTTTATTCAGGGAACATTTTGGTAATGAGAACTAGGCATTAGAGAAGGCAGGTATCAATCCTGCAGGGTACAACAAGGATCCTCTTCCTTTGGAAAGGATGGTCAGAATGTGGATCTCCTTTATGGGGAGGCTTACAGTGAAAATTATGTGGCTAAATGAAGGTTGAAAATTCAATAAGTTGCAAATAAATTTTCTGATTTGTTTAAAGACAAACTGCTCACAATTTATCCACATTGAAACAGACATCGAAAATGAATGTTCGACCAATAGTACATATGGTTTGCTCTATTTTATCTTTGGATCTCAGATATCTTAATTCTAGTATATGGGTAGATAGGCACTTGGCTCCGTAGAATCCACAAAATGCTTTGCATGTAGGGGAGGCAAGTTGCTTCAACGTAAGAGATTAGTCCTCAGCTTACCACAAGGTAGAAATGCATCCGAAATCCAGGTCCCTAACTTCCCTTATAACATCTCTTGGAGAATACATAATTCTCAGAATGCGGTTGGGTTTGGTTTCTACATTTTGGTTTCTAGTACATCAACCCTAGGTCATGACAAATCCCCAATAGTCGTGTTACAGAGATTAAGAGAGGCCGAGTTAATCAAAAAGATGTATACACGGGGTATGGTCAGTTAATTACCTTGAACATACCATATCCAAGGTTGGAGTTAAACCAAGTTCATTCTTGAGGAAGCAGTAAGGAAAGCACCAGCCCCTGTCAACAAAGAGTAGATGAAGCATTTTTTTGTTTAGAGAGATGGCGCAGTATTACTGAACATATGTAAAGAATCTTGCTGATAAGGAATGTACTATCAAAGAAAGGAGTACAGCGCATGAATGGGATCAACAATGTTGGCAACCTTTGTGTGGGTAAGGGAAACCATTTCCAAGGCTCCATTTGGGAAATGTTGATGTGAAAAGACTAACTCCTTTTGACCACTGATGCCAGTTCACAGGAGAGTGAAGGTACCTTAATACAAGTTGTTGATGTTAAAGAAAGTATTGCTACTTTTATTTCTCGCACCTTACGAGGATCTGAATGGTATTACTCTGGGCGGAGTTTGTTCCGTAAGCGGTGGAGTGCATTGTGTTGCGCCATTCGTGCTGATTTTTATTGCCAGGTGTTTGTCCCGCGCTGGAAAATCAGCATGCACGGCACCATGCGCAGCAAAATAGGTCTCTGCTTCTTTCTGCCACTCGAGTAGATTTTCTTTTCGAGCAGTAGCTTCCTCAATGCGAACGGAAGGTTTCTCAATCTGAGCGGTTGCGGCCATCCGCAACCGCCCGCGTTGAGAAATCTTGCAAGGAGGTGGTCTAGAGTAAGATTTTTCTCGCTCGAGCTCACCAACTTAACGTTGGCGAGCGAGGAAAAAAACTCTGCGCGGAGTGGGGAAAACTCTGCAAACTCCGCGAGTGGAGCAGAATTTCACAACCAGGTGGAAATGGAGGCATTGCTGTACTATTGTGCAGTCAGACATTATACCATCTTCCTCCCTTTGTACAAAGTAGTGATCACAAACCTATCATTCATGTCTTCACATCAAAAGTGTATGAGCACAGCCACACACTTAATAGCCAGTCCATTGGCTTTTAAGACTAGAGGGATATAATTTTATAATTGAATACTTACCAGGTACACATAACCAGATGCCCTTATGTAAGGAGAGCGATGATGTGTGTGATTAGATGGTATTGACTGTTGATTTGTCTGGAATTAAGCAGATTGGTTGAGATGATGGTATGAAGGATCGTGTGTTGAAAGAAGTACACGAGTTGTTTTGATGGACAGCCTGATCGGTGTGGTATTTAGAGAACAGATTAAATTATACTGATCTAAACTTGAAGAAAATTGTTGACTTGGCACTTGAGGGTCATCTAGGCAGATGGAAAAGCAAAAACGGTTAAATCCCAGTACTGGTGGCCAGAGATAGATTCTATGGGGGAACAATAGGTGAACTATTGCAGCAGTTGTGCCTCCTGTGATAAAACGAAGGTATCAAGGAAGATCTCACTTTCGCCTGTTGAGCTAATGACTAGGGGGAAAGGGTGATCTGCATGATTAAAGGTGTGTACACAGATAGTGTGTTCATCCAGAGTACATGTGGAAAAGCCACTTCACGATATGGTGTGATCTTACCACCCCCACAAGTCACATTTTGTTTTCCTCAAGGGTTGACAGACTGGGACTAAAATGTCTGTAGTCTGGTTGAATAGGGGAGACTATGCTAGGATGGAAAGGGGACTGGTCATGAACAAAATTAAGTGCTATCAAATGGAGTACAATAGAATGTATGACCAAATATATGGAGTGAAGGTTCCCAAGTGGCACACAGGTGACTGTGTTCGTGTTAAAAAGCACAAGTTACTATTTCTGCCACGTGAAGCTATTACATATCCTGTTTTATTCACAGCTGTGCAGAAATACACCCATATGTGTATGTGAAATTGCAATAGTACGCCTGTGTTTAAAGGCAGCTACTAAGACCATAGGCAAATCTATATGACACAGCAGGTTTGTTTTCTATATTCAAAGAGACTGTTTTGAAATAAAGAAATATAGACATTCCTACATCACGTTTCCAAATTGAAGTTAGAAGAGCAGGCAGGCATTTGTAATGCTATAAAAATCAAAAGCACAAGTCAACACAAGAATATATATATATATATATATATATATATATATATATACACACATACACATATATATATATTTTAATGTTACTTATCTGTAACAATTGGTGTATAGCTTGTAGTGCTGCAGATTCACCTTGTGCATATCATTGCCACCTAGCACTGGGCCTGGAAGTTGCAAGTTGTTTTTCTTCAAATGAGTTGTGTCGAGATGATATCTTGCCTGAAATCCACAATACTGTAGGACACAGACTCCACCTTAGATTGGGTTTTCCCTTTTTGGTAGGTGTTACTGTGGAACTGCAAACCAGTACGAGGTCTGTGAGACTGGAGTATCAGGAGTTGTCTGGAATATTGTCTTAAGTACCATTTATCTGACTTGACTTTTTGTAGGGCATTAATGTTCACCCAGAAGTGTTTAGTCTATGTGTGGATAGATGCCTAAGTAGCAGATTTACATATGTCTGTTAGTGGAATATTACCTAAAAAGGCCATTGTGGCTCCTTTCCTAGGAGTAGAAGGTACTCTGGGAATGATGTTTAATGTTCGTTCAGCTTTAGTATGACAAATCTGAAGGCATCAGACAATCTACCTTGCAAAGCCTGCCTTAGAAATTGGGTTGCAGATGTGTGGTTGGGCAATGCAACAAATAGCTGCTTTGTTTCCGGATGTACTTAGTACGGGCAATATAATAATTAGGGGCTCTTCTAAGATGTGGAGTATGTAGAGCCCTTTCCACAAGCTTTTCTGGCAGCAGGAAAAATAAAGGTAGTTCAACAGGCTTATTTACACGAAAAGGTGACACTTCTTTTGGCAAAAAAGGAGGGGTGTGTTCAAAGCACAATTCTGCCTTTGTGGATGTGTATAAAAGGTTCTGTAGCTCAATTACTCTGCGTAGGGATGTGACTGCTACATAGGAAACCAGTTTTCTATGAAAGGATCAGCAGCAGGCACAAATAAAGGGGCTCAAAAGGAGGCATCACAAATCAAATGACGATAAATTCCAAGAAGGGATAGGCGGTAGTGCAGGAGCATTCCTCATCTGAAGTCTTGCATAAAGGTTTTGACTACAGGGATTTTAAAAATGGACTGAAGTTGTCCGTTTAGTAAGTAAGCAGCTACAGCCACCAAGCGTATACAAATGGATGTGTATAGAAGGCCTGACTTGCAGATGCAACAAGTAGTTAACAATAGTTTGTGCTGTAACAGTTGGGGGCTTCCAGTTGAAATCACAACAATAGTTTGTGCTGTAACAGTTGGGGGCTTCCAGTTGAAATCACAACACTAATGGATGAAACATTTCCATCTAGTTGCATAACACTCTAGTCTTTGATTTTTTAAAGTTTTTTAGTAGTTTCATACATTTTCCTGGAAGTTGTAAGTACCGAAAGTCTAAAATCTCATATTCCATCTAGTAAGAGCGAGCTCCGGGTCCATCTAGCAAGAGCGAGCTCCGGGGGAGGGGGGCGGGGGGGGGGGGTAATAGGTGTAGTAATTGACTCTCGCATTGTGTGAGCAGATCTGGGCACAGTTGAAGCTTCTTGTGAGGGTGGACTGACATTTTTAGAAGCTGTAAGAATCATTTGTCAAGCCCAGGTTGGACCTATGCTGATTAGTCACACTGATGTCTGATGCATTTTCCTGATGACAAAGAATCAGTCGTAGCAGAGGGGAAAGAGCATGCAAATATCCCTGACCAGTTGGAGCAGTAGAATGGCATCTTGCAAAGTGGTCATGTTTAAGTGATTTGATGTAATGTAGCAGTTGAGAGCTCGAAGGTAGAGAATTGGCCGCAGGGTCTTTTTTTTGTTTTGAAGTACAGGGAATACATGCCTAGTCCCTTCTAGTTTGATTACTTCTTTTTTTAGGAAAGCTTCTACCTCCTCTAGAAACAGTTTGCAATGAAGTGTGTGGATGAGGTGAAATGTTGGGTTGTGTTCTCAGAAATTCTAATCCGTAACCTTGGGCAACAGTAGAAAGTACCCACTGGTCTGGGGTTAAGTCCTGCCAAAAAGGAAGGTATAACCTCAATCATCCTGCGGCAGGTGTTGTATGGTTGGAGAGAAGCGGTATGAGGTCATTCCTTGGAGGCAGAGGAGCCTCTCCCCTGGGCACCTCTATCTTTGACATGGCTGTTGCCCTTAAATTCACCTCTTGGATACTGTCCATGTTTAGAACATTTCCGACCTTCCCACAAGGGCTGATGCTGTTGAACCTGCTGCCTGTTAGAGGATGATGCCCCTTCCGCTGCTGCACGTGTTAGAGATGTACAAACACCCTCCTTTTGCTGGTAATACTTCAAAATGCCCATTTGCTTTGTCAGTGTCCCTCATTTTCTCGAACATCTCACCGACTTGTGGGCACAACAGTTTTGTGCCACCAAAAGAGACTTAAGAGGAGCTACTGCACTTCTGAACGAAAGCCACGGACTGAGCTATGCATGAAATCTGAGCAGATATATCATGTGCAATTGAAACTTTTAGTGGGTAAAGCTCGAATGAGGGGCCATTCTGTGGCATCCTCTACAATTTGGCCAGGCATCGCTGTTCCTTGATGTATGTGCATCATCATAACTTGGCAGTGGTTCGGCGATTATGTCCAATTCAAAGTCTTTAAGAAAGGAATGTGTTGGAGACATTTGTGGAGGTGGAGTTACCGCCTCTGCTCATGGTGTATGTAGGTGGTGCAGTCTTTCCCGGCTTCTTTTTAGGGATGATGTACATCCAAATATCTTCAGAGGTTGCCTTCTTAAATATTAAAATATTAGCCTCTGCTTCTTGTGTGTTGGTGAAGTAGCAGAAGGAGGCCACGCTACTAAATGCACTGTCAGAGGACTGTATACAACAATCCTCTACCTTTGGCCAGGCTGCTCACCTTTAGATCCAGAGGGAAGATCCTCTTTCTGAGTAAAGTTCTATCATGTCAAGTTTGGTATAAATCCATTCTGCAGTTGAGGCTGTAGGCACAAGCACATTTTCCTATGGGAGCAAAAATAGGAAATGACTTCTGTTTTTGATGCTCCCTTTAACCTTTTCACCTCCACAGATCTGCATGAAAAATTAGCAAGCCAGACTTTAGGTGACTATGCTAGTGAGTTGACACATTTCATGCTAATCCACCCACAAGGTTAAAGGTTATGGGCAAAACAAAAAATGCCCTTTCAATGGAATGTTAAGCTGAACCATAAGTAAACAGGGGTGAGATGGTTCAGCCACACTTTCCATTGAAAAGGCGTTTTTGGTTTGCCTACAGCACTGGCCCGAATCAATAGGGCTTCAGCAAATTTGGCACACGCTTAGCGTAGTTAACCATGGTATGGCACGCCAATTGTTGTGCAGATCTGTGCAGGGAAAGAAGCTTATGAGGTTGGAGGGTCGGGTGGGGCGGAGTGATTTCACATTTTAGCTCTCACTGGGAATTGTGTTTGTGATGATAGCCCTAACCGCTGAAGGTATTTACAGCAAACTTAGTGTCAAAGTAGAACTTTACCCAGAAAGTGTGCTTTTGTCACTTTGGTATAAATTTGTACAGTAATGTAAGAGATATTTGCATTAAAAGAAAATTGCTGGGTGGGCTGGAAAGAGTAAACACTCTTGAATAGCTCCGCCATTTAGACTTCTGTGAATCACATTTGAATTTTTCCTCAAATGAAATTGGCTGGAAGAGCCGCCATTTCATGCAGCAGAAACTCTCTCCAGCAGGAACAATACGGTGGTACAGCAAGTCTATTTCCATGTGCTCGGTTCTCACACTATTGCAGAGGCAGAAGATCCTTTCAGAGTTCTGTGAATCCAAAAACAGGTTCTGCGAATCTGTACTTTCTTTTAGTTGTTAGTATGAAAACAAATTGCAACATATTGTTTGATGAAGTGGATTACATAGGTACAATTAAAAAATAACTGTTTTGGTACATTTAACATTTTCCACATTTTAATCCTTGTAGGATTTGCAGTACCGAACTCTATAACATTGAATCCAGCCTTCCCTATGTCCTGGAAACCGCAGGTCCTTGTCTACCACTGTAGAGGTCTGATTAGCTCCAGAGAATGTATTGCTATACATCCAAATAGTTCTTGACTTTCTTGTACAGATAACTGCACTCCTTGCCAGCGCTGGAGCAAAATGTATAATTATTTTGCTGTACTTTAAATTTTTTGGGAGAAGTTTTCCTCCTCTGCAAGATCATCACTACAGGAGAAATCCAGAAGAAAAAGGTAACGAAGAACAAGATGATCAGACTGAGGATTTCAGGTCGACACCTGAATCCATTGGTCAGAAGTGTTTCAGCAGTCCACGAGGTGAAAAACATAGTCGGATACATTTGTGACATGCACTTCGGGCGATCAGAAGCTGAGCAGGGGTTTCCAAGTTAAACACAGCTTTAGAACCTCATTGGTCCACAAGCATCTAAATGCACTGCATGAGCAGGAATTCACAGCTGGAAAGAGGACACCAAAGAGACGAGCACATCTTCTGCGATAACTGTATGTTATTGCTGCTTGAAAACGTTTTACAGGAGGGAAAAGGAAGCCATGGATCACTTTTATCAGTCTGGTCTGTGGTAGTGCATTGTTTACTGTGCAGAAGTCATCAGCTGCGATGAGCAGAAGAAAATCAAAGAACACAAGAAGATTTGCAAACAAATTATTTTTTTCAGTTATCAAGTCCTGCCATGTTTTTTCCTTAGATGAGTTTTTTCTTTTTTGACATACCATTGTCTAAGAACTGTGATTAGCATGAGCTATAGTGAGTATTGTACACCATAACTGGTACATTTGAGGCCTTCACCGAGCCATAACTGACCTTTAACTACAGTTTTTTCAGTGCATTTTGTGTTTTGTTTTAGTTAATGCTGTACCACATTCATCTCTATGGTTGGGATTCCCCCGGGCCTTGCGCTCACTTCTTCAGCCGTGCACTGCGAGGGTTAGCTGCAGGGCCAGCCTGGCCTTGCACGGAGCTTAATTTGCTAGATGTCAAAAGATTTATCGAACTACACAAAAGTTATTACTGAATGAAACTTTTATTACCCTTACAGATGTGCTTAAAACGTAGCATAACCAACAGAAAGCTAAAACTGCTGAACATCTGGCAAATTGTGTGCAGATTCATCAAATTGTGGCAAATTTGTTAGCAGATGAACACTTACTTGACCGCCCCTCGAAATCTCCCCCACCTTTAGCAGACCAGAATGAAATCAAGAAAATCAAGAACAGGCCAAACATGCTGAGCTTCTGCCAAATTTCATGCAAATCCATCTAATGTCGCTTTAGTCATGAGTAAACCAAAAATGTTTTGATCTTGCTTTTACCCCCCCCTCCCCCTCCACCCCCCCCCCTCCCCCCATTGGATCTGCAAGAAACCTGAAATACCTGCACTTGGTCTAATAGTTAACTGCCCAATGCATTTGAGGCAAATGTCAAACAACTGAAAAATGTATTGCCCCCTTTTTCTAAATTCGTATGAATTTTGTGGCAGTTCTTGATGAACTGCCACAAAACATGACATATCAATAGAAAAGCAATCCTTCAAAACATTCAACAAATTTTGTGCACCTTTGTCACACAGTATACACCTATAGTCATACACAGCTTAGAGTTTAAATATGTGAGTGCATAGTATGGAAATAGCATAAACCATGGGGGCAAGCGTGGTTGTGCATGTTGAAAGCTGTATGATGCTCGGTTTACAAACTAGTAAAGTTTGGGGTGCAAGCAGAAGTTAAACGAGGTAAAGGCTAAGCGCCCCAGATGTGGATTGCAGAGGCGTTTCAAAGTGGGTTGTGGCTGTTGCAAAAACAAATCTGTGAGAAAAGGCAAAGCCAATGTTGACAATAGTTGTTACACCAGTAGATGTCTGGCTATGTGCCACTGTTAAATAGTTGTAATACAGTATTATAGACACACTTTTTGTACCAAAGACATTTATCCGGTGTGGACATCCATTTCCCAAACTTCACTGAAGCTTTTAAGGCAGATACTGGATTAAAGTAGAATGTAGGTGTGACCAACTTTGATGTGGATCAACTCTCACTCGTGCTGTAAGCATAACTCTAAGTTTGCAGGCCATTTTGCTCATTTCAAGGAAGTGTGTGGCGTATTTTAACAAACTACACAGGGTTCTCCATAGGACTTGGCAGAAGGTATATCTGTCAACCTATTGACTTAAAATTACGGGATCATATGAACTTTAGGAGAGGGAACGTATGAACAGAGTACAAACTCTTTTAGGAAGATACTCAAAGTTTAAAAAGGGGGTGGCTCTATTAAAGTCTATGGAGGCATTTTGTTTGTTAGGTGGGTGAATACCAGTAAAAAGAGAGTAACATGCATCAAATATGATTGACTTCACAGATATGCTAGGTATCCAGCATGTGGTCAAAGGTTATATCCATGATCACTTGATTATTAGTAGAAAAGCGGGCACTTGCTGAATTACTTCAAGTCCACAAACTCCATAGGACTCTGTCACAATGACTGTATTAGGTCATGAATGATGTCATTTAACAAGTTGTGAGAGATGTAATATGTGATGTCATTAGCAGTGAAAGAGGGAGCACAAGTTATAGTTAGATCACTAAACTAAAACTGACAAATTTTAGTGTTTTTTTCAGTTTTTAAATGTTAGCCCTTTGTGTGTGTTTCGGAGGTGTATATACAGACCTAGTGTGAATTATTCGGACTTGAAAGAGTGTGAGTGTACCAATGATCTCTATTTAGTACACATAATGCTGCAACCTGTTTATGTGGAATAGGTGTATGAATTATTTTGGGATAGCAACTGAGGGTGGAGGAACTTGGACAGCTAAACACTATGGGCCTCATTACGATGTCGGTCGGAAACTAAACCGCCCGACTCCTTGTCGGATTCTGTTCCGACCGACTCGCGGTCGGCGGTTCTGCCCGACCGATTATGATGCTTCCGAACACCGTTCGGAAGGACTCCCATTGACTCCAATGGGAGCCTCTGTTCCGACCTACAACACAGGCTCCTATGGGGAAAAATGGGTGTCTGCGGAAAAACTTGCACCCTGTGGCAGGCACCCAATAGTGCCTGCCACACCGTGCATGGTTTTACAGGGGGGTCCCTTGGGTACCTCCTCGACCCCAAACCGGAGGACTCAGAATGAAGGGGGGCCTGCTAGGGGGCCCCCAAAGTCAGTTTCCGACAGCCTTTTCGTGTCAGACAGAGTCAGAAAGGCTGTCGGAATCCGACATCATAATCAGTCAGTCGGAAACGCAGTCCGTAGAGCTGTACGAATCGGCTCCGACTGACTCGGATTCTCCAAATGCCGGTTGGAACTGATTCAGAATGACCGAACGGTTTCCCTTCTGACCGTGAGCATCGTAATCGGCCGGTCAGAATTGTTTCTGAACGAGTCGGGCGGATGGTGTCCGAGATGGTCTAGCATGGGTACTCACAAACATTCTCTCGGGGGCCAAATTTAGAGTTTGGTTTGTGGCCGAGGGCCGCACCGGTGGGGGCGTGGTCAGTGGGGGAGGGGGCGGGGCTAGGGCAAGAAAAAAAGACAGACCCCTGCAGCAGACGCATTTGTCCACTGAGCCACCAGACCCGGCATACACACATCTATCTATCTCTCTCTAGCTATCTCTCTCTATCTCTCTCTATCTCTCTCTATCTCTCTCTATCTCTCTCTATCTCTCTCTAGCTCTCTCTAGCTATCTCTATCTCTCTCTATCTCTCTCTATCTCTCTCTATCTCTCTCTATCTCTCTCTAGCTCTCTCTAGCTCTCTCTAGCTCTCTCTAGCTATCTCTAGCTATCTCTATCTCTCTCTAACTCTCTCTATCTCTCTCTAACTCTCTCTATCTGTCTCTATCTCTAACTCTCTCTATCTCTCTCTAACTCTCTATCTGTCTATCTCTCTCTAACTCTCTCTAACTCTCTCTATCTCTCTCTAACTCTCTCTATCTGTCTCTATCTCTCTCTAACTCTCTCTATCTGTCTCTATCTCTCTCTAACTCTCTCTATCTGTCTCTAGCTATCTCTCTCTCTATCTTCTGTGTCTATATGTCTCTGTCTGTCTGTCTCTGTATCTGTCTCTGTCTCTGTCTCTGTCTGTCTCTGTCTGTCTCTGTCTGTCTCTATCTGTCTCTGTCTGTCTCTATCTGTCTCTGTCTGTCTCTGTCTCTGTCTGTCTATGTCTCTGTCTATCTGTCTATGTCTCTGTCTATGTCTCTGTCTGTCTCTGTCTGTCTCTGTCTGTCTCTGTCTCTATCTGTCTATGTCTCTATCTGTCTATGTCTCTATCTGTCTATGTCTCTGTCTGTCTATGTCTGTCTATGTCTGTCTATGTCTGTCTATGTCTGTCTATGTCTCTGTCTCTATCTGTCTATGTCTCTGTCTCTATCTGTCTATGTCTCTGTCTGTCTGTCTCTGTCTGTCTGTCTCTGTCTGTCTGTCTCTGTCTGTCTCTGTCTGTCTATGTCTGTCTATGTCTGTCTCTGTCTGTCTATGTCTCTGTCTCTGTCTGTCTATGTCTCTGTCTCTATCTGTCTATGTCTCTGTCTGTCTGTCTATGTCTCTGTCCCTGTCGGTCCCTGTCTGTCCCTGTCTGGCTCTGTCTCAGTCTGTCCCTGTCCCAGTCTGTCCCTGTCCCAGTCTGTCCCTGTCTGTCCCTGTCCCTGTCTGTCCCAGTCTGTCCCTGTCCCAGTCTGTCCCTGTCCCAGTCTGTCCCAGTCTGTCTGTCCCTGTCTGTCCCAGTCTGTCCCAGTCTGTCCCAGTCTGTCCCAGTCTGTCCCAGTCTGTCCCAGTCTGTCCCAGTCTGTCCCAGTCTGTCCCAGTCTCGGTCTGTCCCAGTCTCGGTCTGTCCCAGTCTGTCCCAGTCTGTCCCAGTCTGTCCCAGTCTGTCCCAGTCTGTCCCTGTCTCGGTCTGTCCCTGTCTGTCCCTGTCTGTCCCTGTCTGTCCCTGTCTGTCCCTGTCTGTCCCTGTCTGTCCCTGTCTGTCCCTGTCTGTCCCTGTCTGTCCCCGTGTCTGTCCCCGTGTCTGTCCCCGTGTCTGTCCCCGTGTCTGTCCCCGTGTCTGTCCCCGTGTCTGTCCCGTGTCTGTCCCCGTGTCTGTCCCCGTGTCTGTCCCGTGTCTGTCCCGTGTCTGTCCCGTGTCTGTCTCCGTGTCTGTCCCAGTCTCTGTCTGTCCCAGTCTCGGTCTGTCCCAGTCTCTGTCTGTCCCAGTCTCTGTCTGTCCCAGTCTCTGTCTGTCCCAGTCTCGGTCTGTCCCAGTCTCGGTCTGTCCCTGTCTCGGTCTGTCCCTGTCTCGGTCTGTCCCTGTCTCGGTCTGTCCCAGTCTCGGTCTGTCCCAGTCTGTCCCAGTCTGTCCAAGTCTCTGTCTGTCCCTGTCTGTCCCAGTCTGTCCCAGTCTGTCCCAGTCTGTCCCAGTCTGTCCCGGTCTGTCCCGGTCTCGGTCTGTCCCAGTCTCGGTCTGTCCCAGTCTCGGTCTGTCCCAGTCTCGGTCTGTCCCTGTCTGTCCCTGTCCCCGTCTGTCCCTGTCTGTCCCTGTCCCAGTCTGTCCCAGTCTGTCCCTGTCCCAGTCTGTCCCAGTCTGTCCCAGTCTGTCCCAGTCTGTCCCAGTCTCTGTCTGTCCCTGTCTGTCCCCCTCTGTCCCAGTCTCGGTCTGTCCCTGTCTGTCTCTGTCTGTCCCTGTGTCTGTCCCTGTGTCTGTCCCTGTGTCTGTCCCTGTGTCTGTCCCCGTGTCTGTCCCCGTGTCTGTCCCCGTGTCTGTCCCCGTGTCTGTCCCCGTGTCTGTCCCCGTGTCTGTCCCCGTGTCTGTCCCCGTGTCTGTCCCCGTGTCTGTCCCCGTGTCTGTCCCCGTGTCTGTCCCCGTGTCTGTCCCCGTGTCTGTCCCCGTGTCTGTCTCCGTGTCTGTCCCAGTCTCTGTCTGTCCCAGTCTCGGTCTGTCCCAGTCTCTGTCTGTCCCAGTCTCTGTCTGTCCCAGTCTCTGTCTGTCCCAGTCTCTGTCTGTCCCAGTCTCTGTCTGTCCCAGTCTCGGTCTGTCCCTGTCTCGGTCTGTCCCTGTCTCGGTCTGTCCCTGTCTCGGTCTGTCCCTGTCTCGGTCTGTCCCAGTCTGTCCAAGTCCCAGTCTGTCCCAGTCTGTCCCTGTCTGTCCCAGTCTGTCCCTGTCTGTCCCAGTCTGTCCCTGTCTGTCCCTGTCTGTCCCAGTCTGTCCCAGTCTGTCCCTGTCCCTGTCTGTCCCTGTCTGTCCCTGTCTGTCTCTGTCCCAGTCTGTCCCTGTCTGTCCCTGTCTGTCTCTGTCTGTCTCTGTCTGTCCCAGTCTCGGTCTGTCCCTGTCTGTCCCTGTCTGTCTCTGTCTGTCCCAGTCTCGGTCTGTCCCTGTCCCTCCCTGTCTGTCCCAGTCTGTCCCAGTCTGTCCCAGTCTGTCCCAGTCTCTGTCTGTCCCAGTCTCGGTCTGTCCCAGTCTCGGTCTGTCCCAGTCTCGGTCTGTCCCTGTCTGTCCCTGTCCCTGTCTGTCCCTGTCCCTGTCTGTCCCTGTCCCAGTCTGTCCCAGTCTCAGTCTGTCCCTGTCTGTCCCAGTCTGTCCCAGTCTGTCCCAGTCTGTCAAGTCTCTGTCTGTCTCTCTGTCCCTGTCTGTCCCAGTCTGTCCCAGTCTGTCCCAGTCTGTCCCAGTCTGTCCCAGTCTGTCCCAGTCTGTCCCTGTCTGTCTCTGTCTGTCCCTGTCTGTCCCAGTCTGTCCCAGTCTGTCCCTGTCCCAGTCTGTCCCTGTCCCAGTCTGTCCCAGTCTGTCCCAGTCTGTCCCTGTCTGTCCCTGTCTGTCCCTGTCTGTCCCTGTCTGTCCCTGTCTGTCTCTGTCTGTCCCAGTCTCGGTCTGTCCCTGTCTGTCCCTGTCTGTCTCTGTCTGTCCCAGTCTCTGTCTGTCCCTGTCCGTCCCAGTCTGTCCCAGTCTGTCCCAGTCTGTCCCAGTCTGTCCCAGTCTGTCCCAGTCTCAGTCTGTCCCAGTCTCGGTCTGTCCCAGTCTCGGTCTGTCCCAGTCTCGGTCTGTCCCAGTCTCGGTCTGTCCCTGTCTGTCCCTGTCCCTGTCTGTCCCTGTCCCAGTCTGTCCCAGTCCCTGTCTGTCCCTGTCTGTCCCTGTCTGTCTGTCCCAGTCTGTCTGTCCCTGTCTGTCCCTGTCTGTCCCAGTCTGTCCCAGTCTGTCCCAGTCTGTCCCAGTCTGTCCAAGTCTGTCCAAGTCTGTCCAAGTCTGTCCAAGTCTCTGTCTGTCTCTCTGTCCCTGTCTGTCCCAGTCTGTCCCAGTCTGACCCTGTCTGACCCTGTCTGTCCCAGTCTGTCCCAGTCTGTCCCAGTCTGTCCCAGTCTGTCCCAGTCTGTCCCTGTCCCAGTCTGTCCCAGTCTGTCTGTCCCTGTCTGTCCCTGTCTGTCCCAGTCTGTCCCAGTCTGTCCCAGTCTGTCCCAGTCTGTCCCAGTCTGTCCAAGTCTGTCCAAGTCTGTCCAAGTCTGTCCAAGTCTCTGTCTGTCTCTCTGTCCCTGTCTGTCCCAGTCTGTCCCAGTCTGACCCTGTCTGTCCCAGTCTGTCCCAGTCTGTCCCAGTCTGTCCCAGTCTGTCCCAGTCTGTCCCAGTCTGTCCCTGTCTGTCCCTGTCCCAGTCTGTCCCTGTCCCAGTCTGTCTGTCCCTGTCTGTCTGTCCCTGTCTGTCTGTCCCTGTCTGTCCCAGTCTGTCCCAGTCTGTCCCAGTCTGTCCCAGTCTGTCCCTGTCTGTCCCTGTCTGTCTCTGTCTGTCTCTGTCTGTCCCAGTCTCGGTCTGTCCCTGTCTGTCCCTGTCTGTCTCTGTCTGTCCCAGTCTCGGTCTGTCCCTGTCTGTCCCTGTCCCTGTCTGTCCCTGTCCCTGTCTGTCCCTGTCTGTCCCTGTCTGTCCCTGTCTGTCCCAGTCTCTGTCCCAGTCTGTCCCAGTCTCTGTCCCAGTCTGTCCCAGTCTGTCCCAGTCTGTCCCAGTCTGTCCCAGTCTCTGTCTGTCCCAGTCTCGGTCTGTCCCAGTCCCTGTCTGTCCCTGTCTGTCCCTGTCCCTGTCTGTCCCTGTCCCTGTCTGTCCCTGTCTGTCCCTGTCTCTGTCTGTCCCTGTCTCTGTCTGTCCCTGTCTGTCCCAGTCTGTCCCAGTCTGTCCCAGTCTCGGTCTGTCCCTGTCTGTCCCTGTCTGTCCCCGTCTGTCCCTGTCTGTCCCTGTCTGTCCCTGTCTGTCCCAGTCTCTGTCCCAGTCTCTGTCCCAGTCTCTGTCCCAGTCTCTGTCCCAGTCTCTGTCCCAGTCTCTGTCTGTCCCAGTCTGTCCCTGTCCCTGTCTGTCCCTGTCTGTCCCTGTCTGTCCCTGTCTGTCCCTGTCTGTCCCTGTCCCTGTCTGTCCCAGTCTGTCTGTCCCAGTCTCTGTCTGTCCCTGTCTGTCCCTGTCTGTCCCTGTCTGTCCCTGTCTGTCTCTGTCTGTCCCAGTCTGTCTCTGTCTGTCTCTGTCTGTCCCGGTCTGTCCCGGTCTGTCCCGGTCTGTCCCAGTCTGTCCCAGTCTGTCTCTGTCTGTCTCTGTCTGTCCCGGTCTGTCCCGGTCTGTCCCGGTCTGTCCCAGTCTGTCCCAGTCTGTCCCAGTCTGTCCCAGTCTGTCCCAGTCTCTGTCTGTCCCAGTCTCGGTCTGTCCCAGTCTGTCCCAGTCTCTGTCTGTCCCTGTCTGTCCCTGTCTGTCCCTGTCTGTCCCTGTCTGTCCCAGTCTGTCCCAGTCCCTGTCTGTCCCTGTCTCTGTCCCAGTCTCTGTCCCAGTCTCTGTCCCAGTCTCTGTCCCAGTCTCTGTCCCAGTCTGTCCCAGTCTGTCCCAGTCTGTCCCAGTCTCTGTCTGTCCCAGTCTCGGTCTGTCCCTGTCTGTCCCTGTCCCTGTCTGTCCCTGTCCCTGTCTGTCCCTGTCCCTGTCTGTCCCTGTCCCTGTCTGTCCCAGTCTGTCCCTGTCCCTGTCTGTCCCAGTCTGTCCCAGTCTGTCCCTGTCCCAGTCTGTCCCAGTCTGTCCCTGTCCCTGTCTGTCCCAGTCTGTCCCAGTCTGTCCCTGTCCCTGTCTGTCCCAGTCTGTCCCAGTCTGTCCCTGTCCCAGTCTGTCCCTGTCTGTCCCTGTCCCAGTCTGTCCCTGTCCCAGTCTGTCTGTCCCTGTCTGTCTGTCCCTGTCTGTCTGTCCCTGTCTGTCCCAGTCTGTCCCAGTCTGTCCCAGTCTGTCCCAGTCTCGGTCTGTCCCAGTCTCGGTCTGTCCCTGTCTCGGTCTGTCCCTGTCTCGGTCTGTCCCTGTCTGTCCCTGTCCCTGTCTGTCCCTGTCTGTCCCTGTCTCGGTCTGTCCCTGTCTGTCCCTGTCCCTGTCTGTCCCTGTCTGTCCCTGTCTGTCTGTCCCTGTCTGTCCCTGTCTGTCCCTGTCTGTCCCAGTCTGTCCCAGTCTGTCCCAGTCTGTCCCAGTCTCGGTCTGTCCCAGTCTCAGTCTGTCCCTGTCTGTCCCTGTCCCAGTCTGTCCCTGTCCCAGTCTGTCCCTGTCCCAGTCTGTCCCTGTCCCAGTCTGTCCCTGTCCCAGTCTGTCCCTGTCCCAGTCTGTCCCTGTCCCAGTCTGTCCCAGTCTGTCCCTGTCTGTCCCAGTCTGTCCCTGTCTGTCTCTGTCTGTCCCAGTCTGTCCCAGTCTGGGTCTGTCCCTGTCTCGGTCTGTCCCTGTCTCGGTCTGTCCCTGTCTGTCCCTGTCCCTGTCTGTCCCAGTCTGTCCCAGTCTGTCCGGTCTGTCCCAGTGTCCTGTCTGTCCCAGTCGGTCCCTGTCCCAGTCTGTCCCAGTCGGTCCCTGTCCCAGTCTGTCCCAGTCTGTCCCAGTCTGTCCCTGTCTGTCCCAGTCCCAGTCTGTCCCTGTCTGTCCCTGTCTGTCTCTGTCTGTCCCTGTCTGTCCCTGTCTGTCCGTGTCTGTCCCCGTCTCTGTCCCCGTCTCTGTCCCCGTCTCTGTCCCCGTCTCTGTCCCCGTCTCTGTCCCCGTCTCTGTCCCCCGTCTCTGTCCCCGTCTCTGTCCCCGTCTCTGTCCCCGTCTCTGTCCCCGTCTCTGTCCCCGTCTCTGTCCCCGTCTCTGTCCCCGTCTCTGTCCCCGTCTCCTGTCTGTCCCAGTCTCTGTCTGTCCCAGTCTCTGTCTGTCCCAGTCTCTGTCTGTCCCAGTCTCTGTCTGTCCCAGTCTCTGTCTGTCCCAGTCTCTGTCTGTCCCAGTCTCTGTCTGTCCCAGTCTCTGTCTGTCCCAGTCTCGGTCTGTCCCAGTCTCGGTCTGTCCCAGTCTCTGTCTGTCCCAGTCTCAGTCTGTCCCTGTCTGTCCCTGTCTGTCCCTGTCTGTCCCTGTCTGTCCCTGTCCCAGTCTGTCCCTGTCCCAGTCTGTCCCTGTCCCAGTCTGTCCCTGTCCCTGTCTGTCCCTGTCTGTCCCTGTCTGTCCCTGTCCCTCTGTCCCTGTCTGTCCCTGTCCCTGTCTGTCCCAGTCTGTCCCAGTCTGTCCCTGTCCCAGTCTGTCCCAGTCTGTCCCAGTCTGTCCCCGTCTCTGTCCCAGTCTCTGTCCCCGTCTCTGTCCCCGTCTCTGTCCCGTCTCTGTCCCCGTCTCTGTCCCGTCTCTGTCCCCGTCTCTGTCCCCGTCTCTGTCCCCGTCTCTGTCCCCGTCTCTGTCCCCGTCTCTGTCCCCGTCTCTGTCCCCGTCTCTGTCCCCGTCTCTGTCCCCGTCTCTGTCCCCGTCTCTGTCCCAGTCTCTGTCTGTCCCAGTCTCTGTCTGTCCCAGTCTCTGTCTGTCCCAGTCTCTGTCTGTCCCAGTCTCTGTCTGTCCCAGTCTCTGTCTGTCCCAGTCTCGGTCTGTCCCTGTCTCGGTCTGTCCCTGTCTCGGTCTGTCCCTGTCTCGGTCTGTCCCAGTCTGTCCAAGTCTCTGTCTGTCCCTGTCTGTCCCAGTCTGTCCCAGTCTGTCCCAGTCTGTCCCAGTCTGTCCCAGTCTGTCCCAGTCTGTCCCAGTCTGTCCCAGTCTGTCCCTGTCTGTCCCTGTCTGTCTCTGTCTGTCTCTGTCTGTCCCAGTCTCGGTCTGTCCCTGTCTGTCCCTGTCTCTGTCTGTCCCAGTCTCGGTCTGTCCCTGTCCCTCCCTGTCTGTCCCAGTCTGTCCCAGTCTGTCCCAGTCTGTCCCAGTCTCTGTCTGTCCCAGTCTCGGTCTGTCCCTGTCTGTCCCAGTCTCGGTCTGTCCCTGTCTGTCCCTGTCCCTGTCTGTCCCTGTCTGTCCCTGTCCCTGTCTGTCCCTGTCTGTCCCTGTCCCAGTCTGTCCCAGTCTGTCTGTCCCAGTCTCTGTCTGTCCCTGTCTGTCCCTGTCTGTCTCTGTCTGTCTCTGTCTGTCCCGGTCTGTCCCGGTCTGTCCCAGTCTGTCCCAGTCTCTGTCTGTCCCAGTCTCTGTCTGTCCCAGTCTCGGTCTGTCCCAGTCTCGGTCTGTCCCAGTCTGTCCCAGTCTGTCCCTGTCCCTGTCTGTCCCAGTCTGTCCCAGTCCCTGTCCCAGTCCCTGTCCCAGTCTCTGTCCCAGTCTCTGTCCCAGTCTCTGTCCCAGTCTCTGTCCCAGTCTCTGTCCCAGTCTCTGTCCCAGTCTCTGTCCCAGTCTGTCCCAGTCTCTGTCTGTCCCAGTCTCGGTCTGTCCCTGTCTGTCCCTGTCCCTCCCTGTCTGTCCCTGTCCCTGTCTGTCCCTGTCCCTGTCTGTCCCTGTCTGTCCCTGTCCCTGTCTGTCCCAGTCTGTCCCTGTCCCAGTCTGTCCCAGTCTGTCCCTGTCCCAGTCTGTCCCAGTCTGTCTGTCCCTGTCTGTCCCAGTCTGTCCCAGTCTGTCCCAGTCTGTCCCAGTCTCGGTCTGTCCCAGTCTCGGTCTGTCCCTGTCTGTCCCTGTCCCTGTCTGTCCCTGTCCCTGTCTGTCCCTGTCCCTGTCTGTCCCAGTCTGTCCCAGTCTGTCCCTGTCTGTCTCTGTCTGTCTCTGTCTGTCCCTGTCTGCCCCTGTCTGCCCCTGTCTGCCCCTGTCTGTCCCTGTCTGTCCCTGTCTGTCCCAGTCTGTCCCAGTCTGTCCCTGTCCCAGTCTGTCCCTGTCCCAGTCTGTCCCTGTCTGTCCCAGTCTGTCCCAGTCTGTCCCTGTCTGTCTCTGTCTGTCTCTGTCTGTCCCAGTCTGTCCCTGTCTGTCCCTGTCCCTGTCTGTCCCTGTCCCAGTCTGTCCCAGTCCCTGTCTGTCCCTGTCTGTCCCAGTCTCTGTCCCAGTCTCTGTCCCAGTCTCTGTCCCAGTCTCTGTCCCAGTCTCTGTCCCAGTCTCTGTCCCAGTCTCTGTCCCAGTCTCTGTCCCAGTCTCTGTCTGTCCCAGTCTGTCCCAGTCTCTGTCTGTCCCAGTCTCGGTCTGTCCCAGTCTCGGTCTGTCCCTGTCTGTCCCTGTCCCTGTCTGTCCCTGTCCCTGTCTGTCCCTGTCTGTCCCTGTCCCTGTCTGTCCCTGTCTGTCCCTGTCTGTCCCTGTCCCTGTCTGTCCCTGTCTGTCCCTGTCTGTCCCTGTCTGTCCCTGTCCCAGTCTGTCCCAGTCTGTCTATCCCAGTCTCTGTCTGTCCCTGTCTGTCCCTGTCTGTCTCTGTCTGTCTCTGTCTGTCCCAGTCTGTCTCTGTCTGTCCCAGTCTGTCCCAGTCTGTCCCTGTCTGTCCCAGTCTGTCCCAGTCTGTCCCAGTCTGTCCCAGTCTCGGTCTGTCCCAGTCTCGGTCTGTCCCTGTCTGTCCCTGTCCCTGTCTGTCCCTGTCTGTCCCTGTCCCTGTCTGTCCCTGTCTGTCTGTCCCTGTCTGTCCCTGTCTGTCCCTGTCTGTCCCAGTCTCGGTCTGTCCCAGTCTCAGTCTGTCCCTGTCTGTCCCTGTCCCTGTCTGTCCCTGTCCCTGTCTGTCCCTGTCTGTCCCTGTCCCAGTCTGTCCCTGTCCCAGTCTGTCCCTGTCCCAGTCTGTCCCTGTCCCAGTCTGTCCCTGTCCCAGTCTGTCCCTGTCCCAGTCTGTCCCTGTCCCAGTCTGTCCCTGTCCCAGTCTGTCCCAGTCTGTCCCTGTCTGTCCCTGTCTGTCCCTGTCTGTCTCTGTCTGTCCATGTCTCTGTCTGTCCCTGTCTGTCTCTGTCTGTCCATGTCTCTGTCTGTCCATGTCTCTGTCCATGTCTCTGTCCATGTCTCTGTCCATGTCTCTGTCCATGTCTCTGTCCATGTCTCTGTCCATGTCTCTGTCCATGTCTCTGTCCATGTCTCTGTCCATGTCTCTGTCCCTGTCCCAGTCTGTCCCTGTCTGTCTCTGTCTGTCTCTGTCTGTCCCAGTCTGTCCCAGTCTGTCCCAGTCTCAGTCTGTCCCAGTCTCGGTCTGTCCCAGTCTCGGTCGGTCTGTCCCTGTCTGTCCCTGTCCCTGTCTGTCCCTGTCTGTCCCTGTCCCTGTCTGTCCCTGTCCCTGTCTGTCCCTGTCCCAGTCTGTCCCAGTCTGTCCCTGTCCCAGTCTGTCCCTGTCTGTCCCTGTCTGCCCCTGTCTGCCCCTGTCTGTCCCTGTCTGTCCCTGTCCCTGTCTGTCCCAGTCTGTCCCAGTCTGTCCCTGTCCCAGTCTGTCCCTGTCCCAGTCTGTCCCTGTCTGTCCCTGTCTGTCCCTGTCTGTCTCTGTCTGTCTCTGTCTGTCCCAGTCTGTCCCAGTCTGTCCCAGTCTCGGTCTGTCCCAGTCTCGGTCTGTCCCAGTCTCGGTCTGTCCCAGTCTCGGTCTGTCCCTGTCTGTCCCTGTCTGTCCCTGTCCCAGTCTGTCCCAGTCTGTCCCTGTCCCAGTCTGTCCCAGTCTGTCCCAGTCCCAGTCTGTCCCAGTCTGTCCCAGTCTGTCCCTGTCTGTCCCTGTCTGTCCCTGTCTGTCCCTGTCCCAGTCTGTCCCTGTCCCAGTCTGTCCCAGTCTGCCCCTGTCCCAGTCTGTCCCTGTCCCAGTCTGTCCCTGTCCCAGTCTGTCCCTGTCCCAGTCTGTCCCTGTCCCAGTCTGTCCCTGTCCCAGTCTGTCCCTGTCCCAGTCTGTCCCAGTCCCAGTCTGTCCCTGTCCCAGTCTGTCCCTGTCCCAGTCTGTCCCTGTCTGTCCCTGTCTGTCCCAGTCTCGGTCTGTCCCAGTCTCGGTCTGTCCCTGTCTGTCCCTGTCCCTGTCTGTCCCTGTCCCTCTGTCCCTGTCTGTCCCTGTCCCAGTCTGTCCCAGTCTGTCCCTGTCCCAGTCTGTCCCAGTCTGTCCCTGTCCCAGTCTGTCCCAGTCTCTGTCTGTCCCAGTCTGTCCCAGTCTCGGTCTGTCCCAGTCCCAGTCTGTCCCAGTCTGTCCCAGTCTCGGTCTGTCCCAGTCTCGGTCTGTCCCTGTCTGTCCCTGTCCCTGTCTGTCCCTGTCCCTGTCTGTCCCTGTCTGTCCCTGTCTGTCCCTGTCTGTCCCTGTCTGTCCATGTCTCTGTCTGTCCATGTCTCTGTCTGTCCATGTCTCTGTCTGTCCATGTCTCTGTCTGTCCATGTCTCTGTCTGTCCATGTCTCTGTCCATGTCTCTGTCCATGTCTCTGTCCATGTCTCTGTCCCTGTCTCTGTCCCTGTCCCAGTCTGTCCCTGTCTGTCCCTGTCTGTCTCCGTCTGTCTCTCCCAGTCTCTCCCAGTCTGTCCCAGTCTGTCCCAGTCTGTCTCCGTCTGTCTCTCCCAGTCTCTCCCAGTCTGTCCCAGTCTGTCCCAGTCTGTCCCAGTCTCAGTCTGTCCCAGTCTCGGTCTGTCCCAGTCTCGGTCTGTCCCTGTCTGTCCCTGTCTGTCCCTGTCTGTCCCTGTCTGTCCCTGTCCCCGTCTGTCCCTGTCCCTGTCTGTCCCTGTCCCTGTCTGTCCCTGTCCCAGTCTGTCCCAGTCTGTCCCTGTCCCAGTCTGTCCCAGTCTGTCCCTGTCTGTCCCTGTCTGTCCCTGTCTGTCCCTGTCTGTCCCAGTCTCGGTCTGTCCCTGTCTGTCCCTGTCCCCGTCTGTCCCTGTCCCTGTCTGTCCCTGTCCCTGTCTGTCCCTGTCCCTGTCTGTCCCTGTCCCTGTCTGTCCCTGTCTGTCCCTGTCTGTCCCTGTCCCTGTCTGTCCCTGTCCCTGTCTGTCCCAGTCTCTCCCAGTCTGTCCCTGTCCCAGTCTCTGTCTGTCCCTGTCTGTCCCAGTCTGTCCCAGTCTGTCCCAGTCTGTCCCAGTCTGTCCCAGTCTCGGTCTGTCCCAGTCTGTCCCAGTCTGTCCCAGTCTGTCCCAGTCTCGGTCTGTCCCAGTCTGTCCCAGTCTGTCCCAGTCTCGGTCTGTCCCTGTCTGTCCCAGTCTGTCCCAGTCTGTCCCAGTCTCGGTCTGTCCCGGTCTGTCCCTGTCTGTCCCTGTCTGTCCCTGTCAGTCCCTGTCCCAGTCTGTCCCTGTCTGTCCCAGTCTGTCCCAGTCTGTCCCAGTCTGTCCCTGTCTGTCCCTGTCTGTCTCTGTCTGTCCCTGTCTGTCCCTGTCTGTCTCTGTCTGTCCCTGTCTGTCCCTGTCTGTCTCTGTCTGTCTCTGTCTGTCCCAGTCTCGGTCTGTCCCTGTCTGTCCCTGTCTGTCCCTGTCTGTCCCTGTCTGTCCCAGTCTGTCCCAGTCTGTCCCAGTCTGTCCCAGTCTGTCCCAGTCTGTCCCAGTCTGTCTCTGTCTGTCTCTGTCTGTCTCTGTCTGTCTCTGTCTGTCCCAGTCTGTCCCAGTCTGTCCCAGTCTCTGTCTGTCCCTGTCTCTGTCTGTCCCTGTCTCTGTCTGTCCCTGTCTCTGTCTGTCCATGTCTCTGTCTGTCCATGTCTCTGTCTGTCCATGTCTCTGTCTGTCCATGTCTCTGTCTGTCCATGTCTCTGTCTGTCCATGTCTCTGTCTGTCCATGTCTCTGTCTGTCCATGTCTCTGTCTGTCCATGTCTCTGTCTGTCCATGTCTCTGTCTGTCCATGTCTCTGTCTGTCCATGTCTCTGTCTGTCTCTATCCGTCTGTCCCGGTCTCTGTCTGTCCCTGTCTCTGTCTGTCCCTGTCTCTGTCTGTCCCTGTCTCTGTCTGTCCCTGTCTGTCCCTGTCTCTGTCTGTCCCTGTCTCTGTCTGTCCCTGTCTGTCCCTGTCCCTGTCCCTGTCTCTGTCCCTGTCCCTGTCTCTGTCCCTGTCTCTGTCTCTGTCTGTCTGTCTGTCACCTTGCGTAAGCTCCAGATCATACAAAACTGCGCTGCTCGAACACTGCTTCAGATCCCTCGCCGACTCCCAGTCAAATCCGGACTAAAGATCCTTCATTGGCTCCCAGTCAGAGAAAGAATCGAATTTAAGACCCTGTGTATTGCCCACCGAGCCTTCTGGAAGACAGGTGCTGTCATCAACCATTCATTGATCACCCCCTATCACCCGAATAGACAGCTCAGATCAGCATCCTCTCTCCTCACGACAGTACCCAGGATCAAGAGAGGCAGATGTGGGGGCCGGTCGTTCTCCTATAACTCAGCCAAACTTTGGAACTCCCTTCCATCTGCGATCAGAGCCCAACTTACTTCTGTTCCGTAAACACTTAAAAACCCTGCTTTTTAATAAACCTGAATAACCTTCAATTGTTTTTTTCTGTATGCGTTGTTCGTAGCGCTAGGTCGCCTGAGGGTAGCTATCGCGCTCAATAAATGGTCTTTTAATTTCATTTCATTTCTGTCTGTCCCTGTCTCGGTCTGTCCCGGTCTCTATGGTCGTCTCCATCGGTCTGTCCTGGTCGTCTCCATCGGTCTGTCCTGGTCGTCTCCATCGGTCTGTCCTGGTCGTCTCCATCGGTCTGTCCTGGTCGTCTCCATCGGTCTGTCCTGGTCGTCTCCATCGGTCTGTCCTGGTCGTCTCCATCGGTCTGTCCTGGTCGTCTCCATCGGTCTGTCCTGGTCGTCTCCATCGGTCTGTCCTGGTCGTCTCCATCGGTCTGTCCTGGTCGTCTCCATCGGTCTGTCCTGGTCGTCTCCATCGGTCTGTCCTGGTCGTCTCCATCGGTCTGTCCTGGTCGTCTCCATCGGTCTGTCCTGGTCGTCTCCATCGGTCTGTCCTGGTCGTCTCGATCGGTCTGTCCTGGTCGTCTCGATCGGTCTGTCCTGGTCGTCTCGATCGGTCTGTCCTGGTCGTCTCTATCGGTCTGTCCTGGTCGTCTCTATCGGTCTGTCCTGGTCGTCTCTATCGGTCTGTCCTGGTCGTCTCTATCGGTCTGTCCTGGTCGTCTCTATCGGTCTGTCCTGGTCGTCTCTATCGGTCTGTCCTGGTCGTCTCTATCGGTCTGTCCTGGTCGTCTCTATCGGTCTGTCCTGGTCGTCTCTATCGGTCTGTCCTGGTCGTCTCTATCGGTCTGTCCCTATCTGTCCCTGTCCCTCTCTGTCCCCGTCTCTATCTCTGTCCCCGTCTCTATCTCTGTCCCCGTCTCTATCTCTGTCCCCGTCTCTATCTCTGTCCCCGTCTCTATCTCTGTCCCCGTCTCTATCTCTGTCCCCGTCTCTATCTCTGTCCCCGTCTCTATCTCTGTCCCCGTCTCTATCTCTGTCCCCGTCTCTATCTCTGTCCCCGTCTCTATCTCTGTCCCCGTCTCTATCTCTGTCCCCGTCTCTATCTCTGTCCCCGTCTCTATCTCTGTCCCCGTCTCTATCTCTGTCCCCGTCTCTATCTCTGTCCCCGTCTCTATCTCTGTCCCCGTCTCTATCTCTGTCCCCGTCTCTATCTCTGTCCCCGTCTCTATCTCTGTCCCCGTCTCTATCTCTGTCCCCGTCTCTATCTCTGTCCCCGTCTCTATCTCTGTCCCCGTCTCTATCTCTGTCCCCGTCTCTATCTCTGTCCCCGTCTCTATCTCTGTCCCCGTCTCTATCTCTGTCCCCGTCTCTATCTCTGTCCCCGTCTCTATCTCTGTCCCCGTCTCTATCTCTGTCCCCGTCTCTATCTCTGTCCCCGTCTCTATCTCTGTCCCCGTCTCTATCTCTGTCCCCGTCTCTATCTCTGTCCCCGTCTCTATCTCTGTCCCCGTCTCGATCTCTGTCCCCGACTCGATCTCTGTCCCCGACTCGATCTCTGTCCCCGACTCGATCTCTGTCCCCGACTCGATCTCTGTCCCCGACTCGATCTCTGTCCCCGACTCGATCTCTGTCCCCGACTCGATCTCTGTCCCCGACTCGATCTCTGTCCCCGACTCGATCTCTGTCCCCGACTCGATCTCTGTCCCCGACTCGATCTCTGTCCCCGACTCGATCTCTGTCCCCGTCTCTATCTCTGTCCCCGTCTCTATCTCTGTCCCCGTCTCTATCTCTGTCCCCGTCTCTATCTCTGTCCCCGTCTCTATCTCTGTCCCCGTCTCTATCTCTGTCCCCGTCTCTATCTCTGTCCCCGTCTCTATCTCTGTCCCCGTCTCTATCTCTGTCCCCGTCTCTGATCTCTGTCCCCGTCTCGATCTCTGTCCCCGACTCGATCTCTGTCCCCGACTCGATCTCTGTCCCCGACTCGATCTCTGTCCCCGACTCGATCTCTGTCCCCGACTCGATCTCTGTCCCCGACTCGATCTCTGTCCCCGACTCGATCTCTGTCCCCGACTCGATCTCTGTCCCCGACTCGATCTCTGTCCCCGACTCGATCTCTGTCCCCGACTCGATCTCTGTCCCCGACTCGATCTCTGTCCCCGACTCGATCTCTGTCCCCGACTCGATCTCTGTCCCCGACTCGATCTCTGTCCCCGACTCGATCTCTGTCCCCGACTCGATCTCTGTCCCCGACTCGATCTCTGTCCCCGACTCGATCTCTGTCCCCGACTCGATCTCTGTCCCCGACTCGATCTCTGTCCCCGACTCGATCTCTGTCCCCGACTCGATCTCTGTCCCCGACTCGATCTCTGTCCCCGACTCGATCTCTGTCCCCGACTCGATCTCTGTCCCCGACTCGATCTCTGTCCCCGACTCGATCTCTGTCCCCGACTCGATCTCTGTCCCCGTCTCGATCTCTGTCCCCGTCTCGATCTCTGTCCCCGTCTCGATCTCTGTCCCCGTCTCGATCTCTGTCCCCGTCTCGATCTCTGTCCCCGTCTCGATCTCTGTCCCCGTCTCGATCTCTGTCCCCGTCTCGATCTCTGTCCCCGTCTCGATCTCTGTCCCCGTCTCGATCTCTGTCCCCGTCTCGATCTCTGTCCCCGTCTCGATCTCTGTCCCCGTCTCGATCTCTGTCCCCGTCTCGATCTCTGTCCCCGTCTCGATCTCTGTCCCCGTCTCGATCTCTGTCCCCGTCTCGATCTCTGTCCCCGTCTCGATCTCTGTCCCCGTCTCGATCTCTGTCCCCGTCTCGATCTCTGTCCCCGTCTCGATCTCTGTCCCCGTCTCGATCTCTGTCCCCGTCTCGATCTCTGTCCCCGTCTCGATCTCTGTCCCCGTCTCGATCTCTGTCCCCGTCTCGATCTCTGTCCCCGTCTCGATCTCTGTCCCCGTCTCGATCTCTGTCCCCGTCTCGATCTCTGTCCCCGTCTCGATCTCTGTCCCCGTCTCTATCTCTGTCCCCGTCTCTATCTCTGTCCCCGTCTCTATCTCTGTCCCCGTCTCTATCTCTGTCCCCGTCTCTATCTCTGTCCCCGTCTCTATCTCTGTCCCCGTCTCTATCTCTGTCCCCGTCTCTATCTCTGTCCCCGTCTCTATGTCTGTCTGTCCCCGTTTGTCCATGTCTGTCTGTCCCCGTCTCTATCTGTCCCTGTCTGTCCGTCTGTCCCTGTGTCTGTCCCCGTCTCGATCTCTGTCCCCGTCTCGATCTCTGTCCCCGTCTCGATCTCTGTCCCCGTCTCGATCTCTGTCCCCGTCTCGATCTCTGTCCCCGTCTCGATCTCTGTCCCCGTCTCGATCTCTGTCCCCGTCTCGATCTCTGTCCCCGTCTCGATCTCTATCCCCGTCTCGATCTCTATCTGTCTGTCCCCGTTTGTCCATGTCTGTCTGTCCCCGTCTCTATCTGTCCCTGTCTGTCCCTGTGTCTGTCCCTGTCCCTGTGTCTGTCCCGGTCTCTATCTCTGTCCCTGTCTCTATCTCTGTCCCGGTCTCCATCTGTCTGTCCCCGTTTGTCCATGTCTGTCTGTCCCCGTTTGTCCATGTCTGTCTGTCCCCGTCTCTATCTGTCCCTGTCTGTCCCTGTGTCTGTCCCGGTCTCTATCTCTATCTCTATCTCTGTCCCTGTCTCTATCTCTGTCTCTATCTCTGTCCCTGTCTCTATCTCTGTCCCTGTCTCTATCTCTGTCTCTGTCTCTATCTCTGTCCCTGTCTCTATCTCTGTCCCTGTCTCTATCTCTGTCTCTGTCCCCGTCTCTATCTCTGTCCCCGTCTCGATCTCTGTCCCCGTCTCGATCTCTGTCCCCGTCTCGATCTCTGTCCCCGTCTCGATCTCTGTCCCCGTCTCGATCTCTGTCCCCGTCTCGATCTCTGTCCCCGTCTCGATCTCTGTCCCCGTCTCGATCTCTGTCCCCGTCTCGATCTCTGTCCCCGTCTCGATCTCTGTCCCCGTCTCGATCTCTGTCCCCGTCTCGATCTCTGTCCCCGTCTCGATCTCTGTCCCCGTCTCTATCTCTGTCCCCGTCTCTATCTCTGTCCCCGTCTCTATCTCTGTCCCCGTCTCTATCTCTGTCCCCGTCTCTATCTCTGTCCCCGTCTCTATCTCTGTCCCCGTCTCTATCTCTGTCCCCGTCTCTATCTCTGTCCCCGTCTCTATCTCTGTCCCCGTCTCTATCTCTGTCCCCGTCTCTATGTCTGTCTGTCCCCGTTTGTCCATGTCTGTCTGTCCCCGTCTCTATCTGTCCCTGTCTGTCCGTCTGTCCCTGTGTCTGTCCCCGTCTCGATCTCTGTCCCCGTCTCGATCTCTGTCCCCGTCTCGATCTCTGTCCCCGTCTCGATCTCTGTCCCCGTCTCGATCTCTGTCCCCGTCTCGATCTCTGTCCCCGTCTCGATCTCTGTCCCCGTCTCGATCTCTGTCCCCGTCTCGATCTCTATCCCCGTCTCGATCTCTATCTGTCTGTCCCCGTTTGTCCATGTCTGTCTGTCCCCGTCTCTATCTGTCCCTGTCTGTCCCTGTGTCTGTCCCTGTCCCTGTGTCTGTCCCGGTCTCTATCTCTGTCCCTGTCTCTATCTCTGTCCCGGTCTCCATCTGTCTGTCCCCGTTTGTCCATGTCTGTCTGTCCCCGTTTGTCCATGTCTGTCTGTCCCCGTCTCTATCTGTCCCTGTCTGTCCCTGTGTCTGTCCCGGTCTCTATCTCTATCTCTATCTCTGTCCCTGTCTCTATCTCTGTCTCTATCTCTGTCCCTGTCTCTATCTCTGTCCCTGTCTCTATCTCTGTCTCTGTCTCTATCTCTGTCCCTGTCTCTATCTCTGTCCCTGTCTCTATCTCTGTCTCTGTCCCCGTCTCTATCTCTGTCCCCGTCTCTATCTCTGTCCCCGTCTCTATCTCTGTCCCCGTCTCTATCTCTGTCCCCGTCTCTATCTCTGTCCCCGTCTCTATCTCTGTCCCCGTCTCTATCTCTGTCCCCGTCTCTATCTCTGTCCCCGTCTCTATCTCTGTCCCCGTCTCTATCTGTCTGTCTGTCCCCGTTTGTCCATGTCTGTCTGTCCCCGTCTCTATCTGTCCCTGTCTGTCCGTCTGTCCCTGTGTCTGTCCCAGTCTCGATCTCTGTCCCCGTCTCGATCTCTGTCCCCGTCTCGATCTCTGTCCCCGTCTCGATCTCTGTCCCCGTCTCGATCTCTGTCCCCGTCTCGATCTCTGTCCCCGTCTCGATCTCTGTCCCCGTCTCGATCTCTGTCCCCGTCTCGATCTCTGTCCCCGTCTCGATCTCTGTCTGTCTGTCTGTCCCCGTTTGTCCATGTCTGTCTGTCCCCGTCTCTATCTGTCCCTGTCTGTCCCTGTGTCTGTCCCGGTCTCTATCTCTGTCCCTGTCTCTATCTCTATCTCTATCTCTGTCCCTGTCTCTATCTCTGTCCCTGTCCCTGTCTCTATCTCTGTCCCTGTCTCTATCTCTGTCCCCGTCTCTATCTGTCCCTGTCTGTCCCTGTGTCTGTCCCGGTCTCTATCTCTGTCCCTGTCTCTATCTCTGTCCCTGTCTCTATCTCTGTCCCTGTCTCTATCTCTGTCCCTGTCTCTATCTCTGTCCCTGTCTCTATCTCTGTCCCGGTCTCCATCTGTCTGTCCCCGTTTGTCCATGTCTGTCTGTCCCCGTTTGTCCATGTCTGTCTGTCCCCGTCTCTATCTGTCCCTGTCTGTCCCGGTGTCTGTCCCGGTCTCTATCTCTGTCTCTATCTCTGTCCCTGTCCCTGTCTCTATCTCTGTCCCTGTCTCTATCTCTGTCCCTGTCTCTGTCCCTGTCCCTGTCTCTATCTCTGTCCCTGTCTCTATCTCTGTCCCTGTCTCTATCTCTGTCCCCGTTCTCGATCTCTGTCCCCGTCTCGATCTCTGTCCCCGTCTCGATCTCTGTCCCCGTCTCGATCTCTGTCCCTGTCTCTATCTCTGTCCCTGTCTCTATCTCTGTCCCTGTCTCTATCTCTGTCCCGGTCTCCATCTGTCTGTCCCCGTTTGTCCATGTCTGTCTGTCCCCGTTTGTCCATGTCTGTCTGTCCCCGTCTCTATCTGTCCCCGTCTGTCCCTGTCCCTGTCCCGGTCTCTATCTCTGTCCCTGTCCCTATCTCTGTCCCTGTCCCTGTCCCTATCTCTGTCCCTGTCCCTGTCCCTATCTCTGTCCCTGTCCCTGTCCCTATCTCTGTCCCTGTCCCGATCTCTGTCCCCGTCTCGATCTCTGTCCCCGTCTCGATCTCTGTCCCCGTCTCGATCTCTGTCCCCGTCTCGATCTCTGTCCCCGTCTCGATCTCTGTCCCCGTCTCGATCTCTGTCCCCGTCTCGATCTCTGTCCCCGTCTCGATCTCTGTCCCCGTCTCGATCTCTGTCCCCGTCTCGATCTCTGTCCCCGTCTCGATCTCTGTCCCCGTCTCGATCTCTGTCCCCGTCTCGATCTCTGTCCCCGTCTCGATCTCTGTCCCCGTCTCGATCTCTGTCCCCGTCTCGATCTCTGTCCCCGTCTCGATCTCTGTCCCCGTCTCGATCTCTGTCCCCGTCTCGATCTCTGTCCCCGTCTCGATCTCTGTCCCCGTCTCGATCTCTGTCCCCGTCTCGATCTCTGTCCCCGTCTCGATCTCTGTCCCCGTCTCGATCTCTGTCCCCGTCTCGATCTCTGTCCCCGTCTCGATCTCTGTCCCCGTCTCGATCTCTGTCCCCGTCTCGATCTCTGTCCCCGTCTCGATCTCTGTCCCCGTCTCGATCTCTGTCCCCGTCTCGATCTCTGTCCCCGTCTCGATCTCTGTCCCCGTCTCGATCTCTGTCCCCGTCTCGATCTCTGTCCCCGTCTCGATCTCTGTCCCCGTCTCGATCTCTGTCCCCGTCTCGATCTCTGTCCCCGTCTCGATCTCTGTCCCCGTCTCGATCTCTGTCCCCGTCTCGATCTCTGTCCCCGTCTCGATCTCTGTCCCCGTCTCGATCTCTGTCCCCGTCTCGATCTCTGTCCCCGTCTCGATCTCTATCTGTCTGTCCCCGTTTGTCCATGTCTGTCTGTCCCCGTCTCTATCTGTCCCTGTCTGTCCCTGTGTCTGTCCCGGTCTCTATCTCTGTCCGTCTCTGTCCCTGTCTCTGTCCCTGTCTCTATCTCTGTCCCTGTCTCTATCTCTGTCCCTGTCTCTATCTCTGTCCCTGTCTCTATCTCTGTCCCTGTCTCTATCTCTGTCCCGGTCTCTATCTCTGTCCCGGTCTCTATCTCTGTCCCTGTCTCTATCTCTGTCCCGGTCTCCATCTGTCTGTCCCCGTTTGTCTCTGTCTCTATCCCTGTCTCTATCTCTATCCCTGTCCCTGTCTCTATCCCTGTCCCTGTCTCTATCCCTGTCCCTGTCTCTATCCCTGTCCCTGTCTCTATCCCTGTCCCTGTCTCTATCTCTGTCCCTGTCCCTGTCCCTGTCTCTGTCTCTCTCTGTCCCTGTCTCTATCTCTGTCCCTGTCTCTATCTCTGTCCCTGTCTCTATCTCTGTCCCTGTCTCTATCTCTGTCCCTGTCTCTATCTCTGTCCCTGTCTCTATCTCTGTCCCGGTCTCCATCTGTCTGTCCCCGTTTGTCCATGTCTGTCTGTCCCCGTTTGTCCATGTCTGTCTGTCCCCGTCTCTATCTGTCCCTGTCTGTCCCTGTGTCTGTCCCGGTCTCTATCTCTATCTCTGTCCCTGTCTCTATCTCTGTCTCTATCTCTGTCCCTGTCTCTATCTCTGTCCCTGTCTCTATCTCTGTCCCTGTCTCTATCTCTGTCCCTGTCTCTATCTCTGTCCCTGTCTCTATCTCTGTCCCTGTCTCTATCTCTGTCTCTATCTCTGTCCCTGTCTCTATCTCTGTCCCTGTCTCTATCTCTGTCGTCTCTATCTCTGTCCCGGTCTCTATCTCTGTCCCTGTCTCTATCTCTGTCCCGGTCTCCATCTGTCTGTCCCCGTTTGTCTCTGTCTCTATCCCTGTCTCTATCTCTATCCCTGTCCCTGTCTCTATCCCTGTCCCTGTCTCTATCCCTGTCCCTGTCTCTATCCCTGTCCCTGTCTCTATCTCTGTCCCTGTCTCTATCTCTGTCCCTGTCTCTGTCTCTGTCTCTGTCTCTGTCCCTGTCTCTATCTCTGTCCCTGTCTCTATCTCTGTCCCTGTCTCTATCTCTGTCCCTGTCTCTATCTCTGTCCCTGTCTCTATCTCTGTCCCTGTCTCTATCTCTGTCCCTGTCTCTATCTCTGTCCCGGTCTCCATCTGTCTGTCCCCGTTTGTCCATGTCTGTCTGTCCCCGTTTGTCCATGTCTGTCTGTCCCCGTCTCTATCTGTCCCTGTCTGTCCCTGTGTCTGTCCCGGTCTCTATCTCTATCTCTGTCCCTGTCTCTATCTCTGTCTCTATCTCTGTCCCTGTCTCTATCTCTGTCCCTGTCTCTATCTCTGTCCCTGTCTCTATCTCTGTCCCTGTCTCTATCTCTGTCCCTGTCTCTATCTCTGTCCCTGTCTCTATCTCTGTCTCTATCTCTGTCCCTGTCTCTATCTCTGTCCCTGTCTCTATCTCTGTCGTCTCTATCTCTGTCCCTGTCTCTATCTCTGTCGTCTCTATCTCTGTCCCGGTCTCCATCTGTCTGTCCCCGTTTGTCTCTGACTCTATCTGTCCCTGTCCCTGTCCCTATCTCTATCTCTGTCTCTATCTCTATCTCTGTCTCTGTCTCTATCTCTGTCTCTATCTCTATCTCTGTCTCTATCTCTGTCTCTATCTCTGTCTCTGTCTCTATCTCTGTCTCTATCTCTGTCCCGGTCTCTATCTCTGTCCCGGTCTCTATCTCTGTCCCGGTCTCTATCTCTGTCCCGGTCTCTATCTCTGTCCCGGTCTCTATCTCTGTCCCGGTCTCTATCTCTGTCCCGGTCTCTATCTCTGTCCCGGTCTCTATCTCTGTCCCGGTCTCTATCTCTGTCCCGGTCTCTATCTCTGTCCCGGTCTCTATCTCTGTCCCGGTCTCTATCTCTGTCCCGGTCTCTATCTCTGTCCCGGTCTCTATCTCTGTCCCGGTCTCTATCTCTGTCCCGGTCTCTATCTCTGTCCCGGTCTCTATCTCTGTCCCGGTCTCTATCTCTGTCTCTGCGCCTCTGTCTGTCTCTGCGCCTCTGTCTGTCTCTGCGCCTCTGTCTGTCTCTGCGCCTCTGTCTGTCTCTGCGCCTCTGTCTGTCTCTGCGCCTCTGTCTGTCTCTGCGCCTCTGTCTGTCTCTGCGCCTCTGTCTGTCTCTGCGCCTCTGTCTGTCTCTGCGCCTCTGTCTGTCTCTGCGCCTCTGTCTGTCTCTGCGCCTCTGTCTGTCTCTGCGCCTCTGTCTGTCTCTGCGCCTCTGTCTGTCTCTGCGCCTCTGTCTGTCTCTGCGCCTCTGTCTGTCCCTGCGCCTCTGTCTGTCCCTGCGCCTCTGTCTGTCCCTGCGCCTCTGTCTGTCCCTGCGCCTCTGTCTGTCCCTGCGCCTCTGTCTGTCCCTGCGCCTCGGTCTGTCCCTGCGCCTCGGTCTGTCCCTGCGCCTCGGTCTGTCCCTGCGCCTCGGTCTGTCCCTGCGCCTCGGTCTGTCCCTGCGCCTCGGTCTGTCCCTGCGCCTCGGTCTGTCCCTGCGCCTCGGTCTGTCCCTGCGCCTCGGTCTGTCCCTGCGCCTCGGTCTGTCCCTGCGCCTCGGTCTGTCCCTGCGCCTCGGTCTGTCCCTGCGCCTCGGTCTGTCCCTGCGCCTCGGTCTGTCCCTGCGCCTCGGTCTGTCCCTGCGCCTCGGTCTGTCCCTGCGCCTCGGTCTGTCCCTGCGCCTCGGTCTGTCCCTGCGCCTCGGTCTGTCTCTGCGCCTCTGTCTGTCTCTGCGCCTCTGTCTGTCTCTGCGCCTCTGTCTGTCTCTGCGCCTCTGTCTGTCTCTGCGCCTCTGTCTGTCTCTGCGCCTCTGTCTGTCTCTGCGCCTCTGTCTGTCTCTGCGCCTCTGTCTGTCTCTGCGCCTCTGTCTGTCTCTGCGCCTCTGTCTGTCTCTGCGCCTCTGTCTGTCTCTGCGCCTCTGTCTGTCTCTGCGCCTCTGTCTGTCCCTGCGCCTCGGTCTGTCCCTGCGCCTCGGTCTGTCCCTGCGCCTCTGTCTGTCCCTGCGCCTCTGTCTGTCCCTGCGCCTCTGTATGTCTCTGCGCCTCTGTATGTCTCTGCGCCTCTGTCTGTCTCTGCGCCTCTGTCGGTCTCTGCGCCTCTGTCTGTCTCTGCGCCTCTGTCTGTCTCTGCGCCTCTGTCTGTCTCTGCGCCTCTGTCTGTCTCTGCGCCTCTGTCTGTCTCTGCGCCTGTCTGTCTCTGCGCCTCTGTCTGTCCCTGCGCCTCTGTCTGTCTCTGCGCCTCTGTCTGTCCCTGCGCCTCTGTCTGTCCCTGCGCCTCTGTCTGTCCCTGCGCCTCTGTCTGTCCCTGCGCCTCTGTCCCTGCGCCTCTGTCCCTGCGCCTCTGTCCCTGCGCCTCTGTCCCTGCGCCTCGGTCTGTCCCTGCGCCTCGGTCTGTCCCTGCGCCTCGGTCTGTCCCTGCGCCTCGGTCTGTCCCTGCGCCTCGGTCTGTCCCTGCGCCTCGGTCTGTCCCTGCGCCTCGGTCTGTCCCTGCGCCTCGGTCTGTCCCTGCGCCTCGGTCTGTCCCTGCGCCTCGGTCTGTCCCTGCGCCTCGGTCTGTCCCTGCGCCTCGGTCTGTCCCTGCGCCTCGGTCTGTCTCTGCGCCTCGGTCTGTCTCTGCGCCTCGGTCTGTCTCTGCGCCTCGGTCTGTCTCTGCGCCTCGGTCTGTCTCTGCGCCTCGGTCTGTCTCTGCGCCTCGGTCTGTCTCTGCGCCTCGGTCTGTCTCTGCGCCTCTGTCTGTCTCTGCGCCTCTGTCTGTCTCTGCGCCTCTGTCTGTCTCTGCGCCTCTGTCTGTCTCTGCGCCTCTGTCTGTCTCTGCGCCTCTGTCTGTCTTTGTCCAAACTAGGAAGCTTCCCAAAAGGCCCTTTTAAAAGTCAGCTGTGAAAGCGCTTACAGCTGACTTTTAAAGGGCCTTTTGTGAAGCTTTCCAAAGGTGCTCTGACGTCACAGGGGCCGGCAGTAAACACAGAAGATGGCTGCAGGAGCATATGTAGTGAATACCTATTTAATACGTATTCACTACGTATGCTCCTGCGGTCATCTTCTGTGTTTACTGCCGGCCGTGGAAACTGCAAGGCAAGGTCCGTGGGCCGCCAATGAAGGCCCGCGGGCCGTACTATGAGTACCACGGGTCTAGGGGAATCCAACTGCCAGTCAGAGGCTTTCTGACCGGCATCGTAATCAGGCCCCAAGTTTCAAATTCTTATATAATTCCCACTGACCATTCGACTTGCCCTCTTAACCATTGGAGTAAATGCAAACTAGAGGTGAATATATCGCCTTGTTAAGGTTTTGAACCAACAATTTTTGCTTTCTCAGTTGTCCCTCCTGTATGGCTCTGAGTGAAGCCAGGTCATCTCCAACCCTACTCTTAGTCTCGTTTTGCATTTCTGAGATTTAGCCCTGGATATTAATACTTTGAAAGGTCACTTCCGGTTGTTTCTTTTATTCTGATTCGCCTTATCTTTACTTTGCCTCATATATTCTTATCTAACATCTATATATACATTGCAGCAACTAAGCCACACTCCTTGGGCCTTGCCTTACCCCTGATGTTAAGACACCGCCAAATTCAACCATCATTCATTCAACTGTTTGCTTTGATTGCTTGACCAGAAGGTTGTGCTGTCAGCAGGTGGGAACTGTCCGGTGAATATTAGATAGTGCTGGTTATCTCTGGGTTAAAACTCGGCTGAAACATATTAAATATCAACCAACCAAGGATTTGGGCTTGTTGAAGGGGCTGTAACCGAATTCTTGACATTCCAATTCTGTGGGATATAGTGGAAGCCATTTGACCGCTTGGAGGGGCTGTTTTTTCCCCCAGCAAACTAGGTGGTTCTGTTGGGGGTACACTAATCTAAGAGCATCTACAGGAGTGTGGTAGCCTTGGGCACTTTCTGATGCTAGTTTCTGATGATTAGTGTGCCCTGGGGGCGATTAGGCACTTTCGGCACATGCCGGGCCTGGGAGGTTGTGGGTGTGTGGTGGGGGATGACTGAAAAGGCCAGTCATCATTGCACTTCTTGGGTGTGGTCACCTGCCCATAGGTCCATGCTCTGAAGAGATATTCTCAACACACAAGTTTTCCCAATTTTGTGAGAGCTCCCACTACTGCAGTCTTTGTAAGCATAGTAATTACTGCAGAGTCCACAGGGTCTCCAAATCTACAATTATGTGTTGGAGTGAATGCTCAAGGGGAGCGCAGACTAGAGGCAGTCCAAGCACGGGCGCAGAAGTACACTGCATCTTAGGAGGCTATTGATGTGCAAGTCACCAGAGTGATCACCTTCATATGAGAATGACTGACAACAGGAACGACATATGGTGTCTTAACTTGCAACGTTCAACATTTTTAGGAGGTTACTGTTTCTCCATCCACCTTTATAAATTATCCTAACCAGCATAGTTTTAGTGTCACAAGCACTGCTTAATTTGAGCCAGTGGTTGTTGGTGGGGCCCATCGGCACACATTTTTGGGGACCGGCACTTATTTTTCCTCATCAGAAGAGAGAAAAACAAACAAACGGGAAAGGAGGAGGAAGAGAAAGACAGAAAATCCATCCCAAAGGGAGATGGCAGGGACCAGCAAGAGTGAGATACAGAGGCAGAGAGGGTCTGGTAGTGCCTTAAAGAGGCCAGAGGTGAATTCAAGACTAAGCAGCCTTTTCATTCGGAGCACCTCCATTTAATAGCACTGGCCGCGGGAATCTGAGCGATGCTTTGGGCACCGCACTTTAAAATAAATTAAGCACTGGTCCCAAGGTATGACAGAGAGATTATATTTTACCCTCAAAGCAGGAGTCAATCCAGGCATACTAACAGTGCGCAGCTGCGTTCTTAAACTCAAACTGTAACACCAGCGTGATCATGAGAAGTTATCTTTTTATTTCGTAAAAATATTCTCAACAGAGAACACTGTTTTAAACAAAGCATTTACTATCATAGAATCCTTAAGTACACAAAACAGATTAAAAAAGCACTGAAAGAAAAGTAAATTTAAGACAACTCACATGTTCCAATTTTCAGAACACAGATTTATGCTGTGCAAGTACAAGTTTTTCAACCACCAATATTCACTGAACGTAATAACCCTAAAATTGGGTTGTATTTTATCAGTACATGAATAAAACATTCTTTCAAGTGGACCAGAGTTTACTTTTACAAACCTATAGCAACCTAGGAAAACATTACTCCTCAGCAAGCAAGTTGGACTGTTGATATGCAAAGAGTGGTTGCCGAGCAAACGTAATGGCAGCAGAAACATACAGCATCTGCGTGGACCAGATCACTTGAAACTTAAGACACATACGATTTAGAGTTTTAAAAAAACAAGACAGAAAAAACTACGCTGTCGTAGTTTGTCAGTAATGAGTAAAATCACATTATATAAATAACCCTGTATACAATATCCCAAATCTAAAGTGATAGTATTTTGCTATCGCTCCCTCCTCCCCTTATAGTGCACTGTCAGTGTTGTGATAGTGGCATACTTATCTCAGGAAAAACACTTTCACAGAACAGCAACTCTTGGTTTTAGTTTCACTGATAGTATGATTACAGGTAACACTGAGAAAAAACTCTGAAGTCATTATTAGGACTCCTAAATATCGATTCAAATCCTCTGTGTTCCAGTCACGGCTAAAGAAATAGTAACTCAGAGGTTTTGTATCTTGAAAGGATCGAATTCAACTTCCTGTTCATTACTGTAGACTGGCTTGTAAAGGTGGGAAGAGACGAGTGAGTCACGTGGTCCTTGCACACTAATATTTACATGTATAAACACCTCCTAACTCCATTGTTTACAAGAAAAAAGTGCACAAAGATAATTACAAAGTATTACAAATTAAATCAGGCTCAAAGAGTGGAGCTTTTCCCTGTGGTTGACTACTGCCTCACACATTTTAACTTCCAAACCCAAAATTGAGACAATCAATAGTACATTCTTCAAAAAATCATTATAAAAAAAAACATTCATCAAAGTAAAATGCATACACATACGATGCACCACTTACCACAGATGTTAGATCTCTAGAAAAGACACAGAGCTATTGCCACTGAGGAGCAGTAAAAGAAAGTCATACTGATTCTGAGCGATAATCGAAGTTCTTGTGGCATACTCTACTGGTAGCATTGGCAATCAACAGTTTGATTAGGCACTGTAGTTTAAGGCAGTGTCTGAACGGCCGCTCGTTGATATTGAAACAGTCCATAGTCTTAAAATGGTGACCATTTTCCACGTGGTGCCGGGGATTAGGTATTCGTTGAACAGGTCTCTTCCAGACCGAAGTGCTGAAGACGATCATTGATCCACATTGGTATTTTGACAGAACTGCATGCCGGGCCAGAGTGGAGTTCTCTTTTTTTTTAATCAATAAACTATGTCATCTAGACCATAGGTTGGTATCTTCTACTGAGGAGCCAACAAAGGAATGGAATGAGCTGTATCAAGATGAGTGGGCAGAAATAGCAGCAAAATAAAACTACACAGAAACACTGGGGTGAAAAATTAGTTCAGGTGGTATTACCAAAGGAGTTTTACTACAAAATTATTGGGGTGGAAACAAAAGTTGAAAGTCATGGAGGCAAGCGAGACAGGATATGTTACCAGAGGATTTTTGCTACAGACAGGCCGTAGTAAATAACAGGTAAAAAAAAAAGAAAAGAAAAGAAAAAGAGTTGGAAGTCATGGAGGCAAGCGAGACAGGAATATAACTCATTAATCTAGACATGCAACAGGTTATTAGGGCGAGTATGAAGGCGGCACAGGCAGACATTCACAAGTTACAATAAGGCCAAATTAAAATGATATGGGATGAAGATAATCCAGCAGACACTCAAGGATTGCATCGAACATTATAAATTTCAAATTAGGTGACTTTGTCCTTCACCGCATTTTCCATTTTTTTGTCTGCGTGTTATGCAGAAGCAGCTTTGGCATGTTCAAGGCAATACATGGCAATGTGAAAGCTGTTAGTGAATAATGTATGTCTGCATGCCTTCCATGCACTCTGCCACTCTGAGCTCCATAGCCCAAACCCCATTCCCTAAGAGCAGCTGCATGGAACTGCCTTCAACATCTCGCCCATCTCATCAGAAACCCTCTTCAGGAACCTGCAGTCCAAGAGGAAAAAGAAAACAGCACAGTTATGAAAGCCCTTTAGAAGAAAGTAGAAGCCCATTCATTAACAAGAGCCCAATTTCAAAAGGATGGATGCATTTTCATAGTTTTTCATGAATAAGGCTACAATTTTGCCACAGAGTCCATGGACTTTGTAAATTTCACTGGCATACATGATTTTACTGTAACTTTGGTTTCTGAGTAAATTTCAATTTAGGCCAAAACGGTGCTGAGGCTATGATTGTAGAACACAGTATACCCAAGATGTTGCAAATACTTGTGCCAGTTTCTTCCATTCTTCCTCCCATGGGCCAAGGAAAAGGCGGACAAGCATCTTCTGGTGTGCATGCCTCACTGTACACGGAGATGTTTCTCGTCACACATGCAAGTCAGGAAGAATCATTGAATGATTTGAGCCTAAGAGCTAGATATATGCAGCCTGCAGGGGGCAAGGGCAATAAGACATTGTCAGGTTGGGGGGGGAGGGGGGGCAGAGATCCAATAGACTGAGGAAGTTGAGGACCACTGAAAGCTGAGGGACAGAGACGCACTGGAGCCTGAGAAGGCACATAGCCACTGATGGGTACGGAGGACCACAGGAGACGGAGGGGCAAAGAGTCATTGGAGACTGCAGGGCCAAGGACCACTGAAAGCTGAGGGGCAGAAAAATACTGGAGCATGAGGGTAAGAGGAAGTTTAGATCCCGAGGGAACTGAGGCCACTGGAGCCAGACGGTCAGAAAACCAATAGCACCTGAGGGGGGGGGGGGGGCGGGGGGGAGAAGAGTATTGGAGCATGAGGGTAAGAGGAAATGTGGAGAATGAAAACCCCTGGAGCCTGAGGGAGCCGAGGCCATTGAAGCCTGAAGGAGCTGAGGCCATTGGAGCCTTTTAGGCATAAATACTGCTCTTAGGGGGCAGAGGAGTATTGGAGTCTGAGGGGGTAAAAGAGCATAGTGGGAGGCACTGGAGCATGCGGTACAGAGGAGCTTGGGGCAAAAGAGGACCATTAAAGTCTGAGGAGGCACATGACTATTGGAACTTGAGAAGACAGAGAAGCACTGGAGCACAAGGCGGCAATAATTGGAGATAGTGGGATAGTGTACCGAGAAGACCAAGGTAGATGAGGGCCGTTGGACTCTGAGGAAATCTCCAATGTTGAGTAAATCCTATTTTTAAACTACAACTGGTTTCGATCGCCATTAACAGATATCTACACCTCTGTTTTAAAATGCATACCAGTGACTTTTACCAAAAGACCCGTAGACCAAAAATCATAGCTTTAATCATGAGTTATGAATGATTGTTACAGCAACATGGTGCAAATTATTGCACTGCAACATTCACATTGCAGTTAAATTTGCACACCTACAAATTAACATTTTTGTTTCTCCTCCAAGAGAAATTTCTTATTACCCAAACGTTTCATTCAGTGACCATTTATTTTGCTAACTTGAGCTCTGATCAGAATTTAGCCCATTTTGTAACAATGTGCAAATTCCATCCTACCAAAAGTTGATTTTTATTCAATAAAGTGATCAAACATGCAAATTTCACCCTTGCACACCACCAGCATAGCCCCTACAAATGCTTTACACCTTTGCATGCATTTAGTGTAATTCAGAAAGCACATCATACTGGAAATTGTTTATCAAAACAGTCCTGTTAATATGCACCATTAAGAGCAACTGGCACGAGTCCAAAAAGAGCGAGTGGACACTCAAGTACTACAATAACGGAGGATCCTCCTCATAATAGACTACGGTGTTCAGCGAAACGTCCACGTATAGTACTCTTGGGCTATTACTGCACAACAAACAGTGGTTTAAATCCCCGTCATTCACCTGATTGAGGTCACACCCCCAATCTATAGTCTTAAATAAAATGTACATGTAACCTAAAAAAAGCACATAGCAGGAAATGCTATGTTGGCAGCATTCGTTAAGCATAGTTCGCCACTGCAATGACCTCCAGCCGTTAGCTCAGTGTGTTAGACTTGTTCTGTCCAGCTGAGACCTTTTCTATTTCCATCACGTCCTAGCCTGCATGTTCTTTTAACTCTTTTTATTAGAAAGTGTAAAGTTTTAGACACGCACATAAGTGTTCGCGTCATGTGCGCCTCCTATCTAGGCTGACACATTTTGGTTCATATTATGGTTGCTGCCATAATGTTATGGACGCTTACGGTGACGGTTTACATGTTTCTATTGTTTTAGTTACAGGGGCAAATTATCTAGATGTAAATCTAGATGACACATTTATCCCCATAATTATTTTGTCTTGTTGGGACTTTAATGTCTCCAAACTTATAAACATGAGATCAAATCTGCAATCAGATAATATAAAACCACAGGTCTCTGATCAGTAATTGGATTTGCATCAGGAACTATCAAGCCAGAGGTCACGCAGGTTTTCTGCAACAACCAGCCTCAGTCAGGGAATGCCCTGCGAATTGTCCAGAGAAGCGGCCTTCAGCCCGGCACATCTTATCATACCCGAGCAAAGGCTGTGATAAAGAATAACTAAACAGCAATTATTATTTTTTTACATTGAGAAGGTATGCAGTGTGATCCCTCTTAAGTAGTTTATTTTTATAGGCTTGCTGTATTATGCTTTTGCAAAATTATTCTGACATAGCACTTTGAAGTAGAGATCGTGTGTTAGGATGCTAGGAACTAGCTAACCATGTTAGGAATGTTCATATTGTTTTCGCTGGCCATGTCATGCATTGCTGCATTTATTTTCACATTCTGTGCTGTTGCCTTTCATTGAACTTTATGTACTAGAATTGGGTTTTAAAAAATAAACATTTGAAAGTTTTGTACCATGCTTCTTCCTGCTAGTTTGAGTGTGTTCTTCATTTAAGAGTGTTGAAGTTCCATTGTGTCCCCGAACTCATCTAGTAGGACTAATCATGACCAGAAAACACCATCTGCACAGTACTGCTCAGTGGGTTGTGTATGGGTCGCAGTCCAGCTGAATTACTAATTTGTAATGCTGCAGTGAACTAAATTGTTCAGCTGTGCAGCTTTGAAAAATAAACTTTTGATAGAGAAATGGAGGGTCATGTTTTAGAAGCCACGGTAAACCATATGCACAAGACTACTTTTTGATTGTTGCAGCAGCCTCTGTTTTGCAGAGGAGCTGGCCAACAAGACGGTGACTTAATCCAGGACTCTACAGCAGTGGCTCCAACTGCAGCACCTTTAACACCTGGCCAGTCAGCAAGTCAATGCCCATCCGTAGTCCACACCAGTTGAGTACCAAGGCTGTTAATATTGAAAGTTAGATGACTACATTGCTGGCACCAGTAGCAGCATAAAAGGCTTAGATTCAGCACAGGCACTTCACTTTGCAACCATGCATCAGCCTTTAGCTCTTCAAGGAAAGAGGGGGTGACTGAGTGGTTTTGCAGGGTGGCCATCCCATTGAGAGAGTATAGTGTTTTTGGGATGGAGAGCATGGTTTTCATGGAAGATCCAATAAACAAACCTGAGTTCCTCAGGTCGAAGAAGCTGTTTGCCCACCACCACACCTGATTTTAACTGTCTAGCGAGGTGCACGGTCTTGTTTGGTTGGAAGAGGTCACCTTTGCAACAAGTGCAGAGAAGTTGAATGCACTGATTGAATACAGTACTCATCTACATCTCATGCTTGTGTCGGGAGTTCTAAAAACAATTATTCTGAGTCAGATGAAGGTGTAGCAGATGCAGTATTCACATCAGATTGAGGCTGTCATTAGCAAGGTGATCGTGACCGGCTGCAGCTACGTAACAGAAAGATTATTTCCAGAGCCGTCAAGGAAAACAGTGCTTGGTCAAATACAGACTGGAACGGAAGCTTACACATCATACCATAAATATGTTCCGTAAACATGTACAAGGCAAAGTGTAGTATATGTAACAGAGACTTTTCCATTTCCTATGTAGTTTGAGAGCACAAAACACTTCAAGCAGGATTGCCAAATATGAAAAATGCCTCTCCCAAAATGGCAACAATTCTGACATATCTGCAACCAAAGTACTAGCCAGAAGCAGCCTAGGTAAGCCATACCTTACTCGGATTAACAGTTTTCGATTCTTTTTTTATTCCAAGTTAAATGTAATGCATGCTTCTTCTATTAGTAGAGCTCGATTTCAGGCTTTCATGTTGATAACTCACTACCAGCCACTGCTACCACTGAATGGACAGACCCCAGTCTACCTCTTCTATTGGACGTTATTTACTGAACACTCTTCAAATAGGGAGCCTTAACACCAATCCAACTTATCGTCTTCAAACTCTGTCTATATCTATAGCAGTGTTAACCACGTCCGCCTGCTCTTAACATGCGTCTCTCCCCCGTTCCTATCAGGAGCAGATTGGCTGATGAGACTTATTTAACTTGATTTTAAAAGCATATTTCCCTTTATGATCATTATTTTGTAAATATTTGGATACTTTCTGTCATTGCTACTTACACTTGTGTATTTGCCTTTTAGAATAAGGTCACAGAATCGAGCATAATCGGACCCAAGTATACCATTCGGTTAACCATCACATCACCCTACCTCTCTCTGGATTGTGAGTTCGAGCTCTCCAAAGTCATTTATCCTAACTCGTTCACTGCTATGAAGAAACCCAGCATCAAGTATCACCAAAAGGGGCTTGAACCTCTATCCTTGCAGCTAGCTTATGCAAACCCACAAGATGGATAGTTCTCGGTTTGCACAATGCGCCCAACAAGGGAGCATTAAACTTTAACCTATTTGATAGCGATACTTTAGATTCTGGTGAAACATATGCTTTTCTAGATTTCTAGATGATACAGACAGGACAGCTAAAGCAATTGAGGAGATGATTATAATTAAATTAACTGATGGCTTGACAATGAAAAATGTAGCTGCATAATGCGGAAACAATGCAAATGTGAATCTTGGATGTCATTCTGTTTTCAGTTATTGAAGTAAGTGCATGAACATATTCTTCCAGCACACTGTTGATGCCCACATCCTACAGAACTGTGCTAAACAGGCCATTAAAAGCCTTTTTATTAACGTTGGATCATTTATTTTCAAAGTGTACAATCGATTGCTTTTCTCAGCAAAACAAATCGCATAGTTGACAGCTTTTTTCTTTTGTAGACAGAGTGGCAGCCCTTGTTTCACCATCTCCCAACACATTATCTCACCTGACCCCCAGCCATCGATCAAGTGTGGAAATGCTGGGCAGCAGAGAAAGTCTAGGTCAAGAAAAGAGACCCAAAGCTGTGTGTCATTTTCTGGAACTTGAAAGTGGAGAGGGCACTGTGTCACAGAGAAAGGGTGCCTTTTCTTGGCTCACAACGTATTAATCATCCTTAGTATTGCTATACTGCGGCTTGAGAAGGATGAGTCGAGTGCTTCTGAGGTTCCAGTCATCCTCAGATTATGAAGGAACAATTTGAAGGACCAAGTGGAAAACCATTTGCTTTTCTAGTACAGAATTACCTTACTTCACAAGAACAGGATTTTGGCTCATCATTCAATTTTTCGTGTGTTGTGGAACTCATTCATAAAAGTGGTTTGATTTTTCGGAGACAGATTTGTTGATTGCGCTACAAGCTTGCTGCTTAAAGCAGTCTCTACCCTTTCAACAATTCTGCCAGGCTGCTGCTACCCTTGTCCTGAAGCTTTCTGAACAATTTCGAAATCACTATTTAAGGAATACTGTTCAACTGATCCTGCTTTGCAAGTTGGCACAAGCAACAACTTACGTGCGCAAAAAAGGCTACTTGTTCACAACACAAACAAGCATTGGCATAGCCAATAGGTCTCGCCTTTGGGACCTTATAAGTATTTAGTTATGCAGCATAATATCCTTGGTGCAACAACATCAACTGTTGCATGGCTAAACACTTATACGGTCCCAAAGGCGAGACCTATTGGCTAATGCTGAGGTGATGCTGAATGATATTTAGGTCTTGCTGAGTGATGATGATGTGGTGGTGTACTAGTGCAAAGGCGATGCTGAGTGATGCTGTGGTGGCGCTGAGTGATGCTGTGGTGGCGCAGAGTGATGCTGTGGTGGCGCAGAGTGATGCTGTGGTGGCGCAGAGTGATGCTGTGGTGGCGCAGAGTGATGCTGTGGTGGCGCAGAGTGATGCTGTGGTGGCGCAGAGTGATGCTGTGGTGGCGCAGAGTGATGCTGTGGTGGCGCAGAGTGATGCTGTGGTGGCGCAGAGTGATGCTGTGGTGGCGCAGAGTGATGCTGTGGTGGCGCAGAGTGATGCTGTGGTGGCGCAGAGTGATGCTGTGGTGGCGCAGAGTGATGCTGTGGTGGCGCAGAGTGATGCTGTGGTGGCGCAGAGTGATGCTGTGGTGGCGCAGAGTGATGCTGTGGTGGCGCAGAGTGATGCTGTGGTGGCGCAGAGTGATGCTGTGGTGGCGCAGAGTGATGCTGTGGTGGCGCAGAGTGATGCTGTGGTGGCGCAGAGTGATGCTGTGGTGGCGCAGAGTGATGCTGTGGTGGCGCAGAGTGATGCTGTGGTGGCGCAGAGTGATGCTGTGGTGGCGCAGAGTGATGCTGTGGTGGCGCAGAGTGATGCTGTGGTGGCGCAGAGTGATGCTGTGGTGGCGCAGAGTGATGCTGTGGTGGCGCAGAGTGATGCTGTGGTGGCGCAGAGTGATGCTGTGGTGGCGCAGAGTGATGCTGTGGTGGCGCAGAGTGATGCTGTGGTGGCGCAGAGTGATGCTGTGGTGGCGCAGAGTGATGCTGTGGTGGCGCAGAGTGATGCTGTGGTGGCGCAGAGTGATGCTGTGGTGGCGCAGAGTGATGCTGTGGTGGCGCAGAGTGATGCTGTGGTGGCGCAGAGTGATGCTGTGGTGGCGCAGAGTGATGCTGTGGTGGTGCAGTGTCTTTGCTAGTTACAGTGGGTAGAAGAGGGGTAGAAGAGGGGTAGTAGAGGGGTAGAAGAGAGGTAGAGGGGTAGAAGAGAGGTAGTGTAGAGGTAGAGGGGTAGAAGAGAGGTAGAGGGGTAGTAGAGGGGTAGAAGAGGGGTAGAGGGGTAGAAGAGGGGTAGAGGGGTAGAAGAGGGGTAGAGGGGTAGAAGAGGGGCAGAGGGGTAGAAGAGGGGCAGAGGGGCAGAAGAGGGGCAGAGGGGTAGAAGAGGGGCAGAGGGGTAGAAGAGAGGTAGTAGAGGGGTAGAAGAGAGGTAGTAGAGGGGTAGAAGAGGTGTGGTAGAGGGGTGGTAGAGGGGTAGAAGAGGGGTGGTAGAGGGGTAGAAGAGGGGTAGTAGAGGGATAGAAGAGGTGTAAAGGGGTAGAAGAGGGGTAGAAGTGTAGAAAAGGGGTAGAAGAGGGATAGAGGGGTAGAAGAGGGATAGAGGGGTAGAGGGGTAGAAGAGGGGTAGAGGGGTAGAAGAGGGGTAGAGGGGTAGAAGGGTAGAAGAGGGGTAGAGGGGTAGTAGAGGGGTAGAGGGGTAGTAGAGGGGTGGTATAGGGGTAGTAGAGGGGTAGAAGAGGGGTAGAGGGGTGGAAGAGGGGTAGAAGAGGGGTAGAGGGGTGGAAGAGGGGTAGAAGAGGAGTAGAGGGGTAGAAGAGGGGTAGAAGAGGGGTAAAAGGGTAGAAGAGGGGTAGAAGAGGGGTAGAAGAGGGGTAGAAGAGGGGAAGAAGAGGGGAAGAAGAGGGGAAGAAGGGGGGTAGAGGGGTAGAAGAGGGGTAGAGGGGGTAGTAGAGGGATAGAAGAGGGGTAGAGGTGTAGAAGAGGTGTAAAGGGGTAGAAGAGGGGTAGAAGTGTAGAAAAGGGGTAGAAGAGGGATAGAGGGATAGAGGGGTAGAAGAGGGGTAGAAGAGGGATAGAGGGGTAGAAGAGGGATAGAGGGGTAGAGGGGTAGTAGAGGGGTAGTAGAGGGGTGGTATAGGGGTAGTAGAGGGGTAGAAGAGGGGAAGAAGAGGGGAAGAAGAGGGGAAGAAGAGGGGAAGAAGAGGGGTAGAAGAGAGGTAATGGGGTAGTAGAGGGGTAGTAGAGGGGTAGTAGAGGGGTAGAAGAGGGGTAGAAGAGGGGTAGAAGAGGGGTAGAAGAGGGGTAGAAGAGGGGTGGTAGAGGGGTGGTAGAGGGGTAGTAGAGGGTAGAAGAGGGATAGTAGAGGGATAGAGGAGGGATAGTAGAGGGGTAGTAGAGGGGTATTAGAGGGGTAGAGGGGTAGTAGAGGGGTAGTAGGGGGTAGTAGGGGGTAGTAGGGTAGAGGGGTAGAAGGGGGTAGAGGGGTAGAAGAGGGGTAGAGGGGTAGAGGGGTGTAGAGGGGTAGAAGAGGGGTAGAAGAGGGGTAGAGGGGTAGAAGAGGGGTAGAGGGGTAGAAGAGGGGGAGAGGGGTAGAAGAGGGGGAGAGGGGTAGAAGAGGGGGAGAGGGGTAGAAGAGGGGTAGAGGGGGTAGAAGAGAGGTAGAGGGGTAGAAGAGAGGTAGAGGGGTAGAAGAGAGGTAGAGGGGTAGAAGAGAGGTAGAGGGGTAGAAGAGAGGTAGAGGGGTAGAGTAGAGGTAGAGGGGTAGAGTAGAGGTAGAGGGGTAGAAGAGAGGTAGGGATATATAGGCAAATGAAAAGGAAGCTATCGACTTCAGGAATGTGAAAGAAAGCTCTCGTATCTTGAAAGCGGATTACAAGCATCTCCTGAGAAACGCGGCGAAACTTTCAAACCACAGAAACAATGTCGTCGTTTGAAAGTTTCGCCAAGTTTCTCAGGAGATGCTTGTAAACACGAATAACCTGATTAATTTAATTTAACAGTTGGCTCCGCCCAGTATTGCTCAGTAACGCAAATGAAAAGGAAGCTATCGACTTCAGGAATGTGAAAGAAAGCTCTCGTATCTTGAAAGCTGATGACCCATGACAAGAGAGGAAAGCCAGATGGCGGCTGTGCGCGTGCACGCGCGCGTAACAGCAAGCCTTAGGCCACAAGCAAAAGCTTGTGGTCGCATTTCTAAAGCCCCCACTTACTAAATGTCTCGCCAGACCAGCGCATGCGCTGGCTCAGGCGAGACCTAAAAATGATGTCATATCAACCGCTGCCCAAAATCAAAGCCGCAACTGAAAAGATTTTTCTCAAATGAAATTCACCTGGACCGACACAAGAAGTAGGAGTGTTGTTGAACATGTCATAGCTGCACTTCAGATCAGCATAATTTGAAACCATCACGCCAATATTTCAATTGCTTTTCTCTATGGAACAAGGAACTTCTGAAGTCCGCCATCACTGCTAAAAAAAATACACTTTCAAAAATAAAAAATAAACATAGTAGTACTCTTGCGTATGAACTCAGATTCCACGTTCAACAACACAGCATTGCTTCTGGTACTATGATTCCAGATAAGGTGGCAGAATTTTGTGACTTCTGTCCCTTAAGCCAGCTGGAAATTTTTGCTTAGTGTGCGGATGTTTGCTAGTTTAATACATAAGTAAGCCCAGTGACATATGAATATTTGCTCATTAGAGCCAAGTATTATAAAAAACACAAAGTACATAGGCTTGTTTCGACTAGTTACTAATATATTATTGCCTGACCATCTATCAATGTGTTCGTCAAATTCACCCTTTGTCCTGAATTTCTGTACTGAATTTTTACAATTACTGCAAGGATTTGCCTCCATACCAGATAGTTACCCTAAGTGAAATTGATTCTCAAAATAAAATTCTTATAAGGAAGAGACATTTGAATGTGGTACACAACATCTACAAGCAATTTACATGTACAGCTCTTCAGCTACCCAAATTCAAAATAAAACAATTGCCCCTTGCCCTGAGAAATGGGCAGCAAGAAAACACACAAGCCAACATTTGGTAAAGTTAGTTTTTAAACAAAGGCTCAACTTACTACGAACCAAGACACACAGACCGTGCCAGTCAATGAGTTCAAAACCAGTCAAAAGGGCCATTTACAAGCCAACTGGAAGTTAATAATGTTGCAAGCTTTATGCTACCGGTGCCTATTTTTCTATAATGTGCTTTCACGCATGCCTTTTCTGCACAATATTTAGTTTCTCATTCCCATGATTTCCTCTTTGGATGTACTCTTATGTCTCAAAATGAATGTAAAGCGCTCAGATACCCTCGTAAGATCTAGGTAGAACTACATGAAACAAATTGAAAATATTAATCATCAGTTGTACTTAATTGGTGATGTGATCATGCAGTGGTATGCATAATCTGGGTATTGTTTTGATCCCCAGTTTAAATGGCCAATGCTACAGAAAGTCAACACTTTATTGATGATCAGGTTTAACAAGAGTTTGCTAAAGGTGACTCATGTATTTTCTTTGTCGTGCTTACTCAGAATGCATTTTTTAGAGCAACATGCACTGAAATGGCAACGCTATTTGCAATGTCAGGAGTTAAGTGGTATGCCACATTCAAAATCGAAAACCAATACAGACACCAAATCCACTCTTAAACTCTCCTAAAGTGAGAAATATTTTGGTAAAGCAACACAAGGATTGCATGATGTGGTTGAAGACAAAGTGTTTACTTTCTTCTTAATACGTTATTAAAATCAGTACCAAAATGTACACTCATTCTTTAAAATATAGACAACAGGAAAATGTATTTGATTGCTACAGGGCGTCCACGTGGGACACCCTGTAATTACCAAAATATTCCTAAAATGTAAAAAATATAAATTTACATCTTCAAAGTACCTCGCAGTTCATCAGCGACAGTGATTCGTTACACTTTTTCCCCCCCCAGAGTTGGGAACAGAATACTGAACATATTCCATTAACTCAAAATGCAAACATATTCCAGAAGTAAATTACAAATATTTTAAAAAGTAGATTTAAAAATGTTTCTAATATGAGACAATGTCTTATAACAGGTCTGAAAGGAGAATTCACAACTTTTAGAAATAACTCATGCAAGAAATTTTAGGCCAATGATTGGTCATATAGACCAGTTGACGAAAACATCTAAAGTGTGCTTATCACAAGGGCATTCTCATACGGATAGTATTGATATCACAGAAAGAAATCCAACTTTCAGCTGAGCTCACATGGTGAACAATAATTTAAGTAGAACTGTATGCCCTTCTCATAACTCACTAGTTTTGTTCCGATTTCTCTTTTAGCCACACATGGTAAGATGCAAGTTTTGTTTTATATATAGGTTACTGCACCTTTACTGTTTTTCTCTAGAGTTACTTCTACATAAGAAGTGGGTATATAGCCTTCTTCTCCACTTTGCTTCCGAGCTCTTGTCCAGCCATCTCCTTTGTCCTCTTCAATAATGTACATTACATCTCCTTCTTTCATTGCTAGTGTTCCTTCGTTATGACCTGGGAGAAACAAAACAAATACACATTATTTTAGCTCTGACAGAGCTAAAAAGATAGACCCGGGAGAAGGAAAAGCCTAACACCTAAACCATACCCGAGCTAAGGAATTGTACACACAGTTTCACATGAGGGTGTAGGGATTAGGACAGTGCAGTTTCCTGAAAAAGTCAAACAATGTGTTTGAGAAGGCAGCAATCTGTGGATTGTTCCACTACAACTGCCTCGTGGAAGCTCTACAGGTTTCCCGACAAAAACAAACAGTCAGCCGTACAATTTCTGGAGCGAGAGATGCAGGTGGCTGTGGGTAAAACCGTATTAAAATACACCAGGACCAAATGCAAGTTTTGTATAGGTTTCAGAGAGAGCAAACGTGTAATCAGAAGGCAGAAGAAGCAGGGTGTCCATTGCAGTTGCTGGACATCCTCATAGCCCTAAACAACATCCATGCATTTTACAGAAAGCTCATAACACAAGCTAAGGCTACTTACTATAGAGCAATCATAACAGAAGCATCCAACAGAAGTAAAGAGCTCTCCAAGGCAATCTAGCACGTCGTGATTCTATTTGTCAAGCATTTGAAGGAGAAATGGTAAACCATAAACAAGTTGTTCAAAGACGAGACTGATAAAGTTTGACCGAACAGGGGGTCTATGAAGATCTCCAACAGTACCATCTCAGGAAAGAAATCTATGCCCACTTTGATCCCACTGTCCCCATTAGGTACTCCTGAGCCTTCGCAACAGAAAAAAGTATATAATATGAAGACAACCTCATTCTAGCACCAATAGTCAAGACACCTCCAGTGACACCCCCAAACAACTTATCAATATGTCCTTCACACAAGGTATCTGTTCCATCTCATTTAAGATCCAAAAAATCCTGTGGATACTGAAGAAACCCAACAGGGAGCTCAAATACCTGCCCAAATGCTGACCAATCATAATTACCACTCTCCTGTGTAAGATCATTAAAAAGGCAGTACCAACTTAACCCCAAGGAAAAAACAAAACCATGACCTTCCTTCAAGACCATGAGCACTCGGACAAGCCAACACCAAAACAGGCCAAGACTCACTTGAAATCACCAACAATGGCAACATGTTTCGCCTCTTCCTGCTGGATATCACTGCAGCCTTTAACAGGGTAGATCATCAAACCCTAATCAACACCCTTTCTTCTTGACAGTGATCTCACTGTCCTTCAGTGAGTGACATCCTATAGTAACAACAGATCTCAGGATACCAAGGAAAACATAGCAAGTTAACAAAACCCTGTGTCGTGCAGAGTTTACAATGGATTTAGCCTCTTGGCTGACGAGAACATTAAGATCCAGCATGTGAACAACCCCAAATCTACCTAAAAATCACATCAAAAATCACAAACTTGCAAAAACAATTCCTTACTAACATCCACACCTTAAGTGAAAGCCAACTTTCAAAAAGAGGGTTCACCCTAATGGCTCCAGTTCGTGTTATAGGAAGTTGTTCCAACATTTCAAATATCTCTCAGAACCTTCTTCAATTTCCACCTTCATAACAAATTCAATTCCTTTTCTATATTTAAAAAACAAACAAACATTTATTGCTTTTATTACTTCCCCGATTACTGACAATTGAACATCCCCAGACAGTATGGTGAGACTTCTGCTTAATTTCTCTCCTCTTGCTGTGAACGACACTAGTCGCTTTCTTAAAGTATAAAATCAGGTTCCCCACTTAACCGTTTCTCACAAATGCTACTCTATGGCTTTCAAGGCAGCTTCTCCAGTTGAAAGGGATCATCCCATCCTTCCATCCACTTTTGTACATTAGCTCATTTCAGTCTTGGTGTCATCTTACACTTCTCTTGTACTCCTTAGAATCACATTTTCTGTCGTTCCTCCTTATAGATTGTACTTTTTTTGGTTACTTATTGTGCATCCATATCTGAATACTGGCCCTCCTTTTCTGCCCCATCAATTTGATTTCTTAGTCAGTCAGTACTGTTTCCCACACTAGCACTCAATTTCCCTTCAGTGTTTGGCACTACACTTTCCTTCTTACTCCACTTTCTGTGGTTACCCACTTAATCATATCCACTTCCCATATTTTATACCTTAGTGCTATTTGCCCATTCCATTAAATCACTATTCTCCTTTTGGCCAGTGAGAGTCGCAGTTTCATTACCTTAACCATTGTTGTGTAACTTTTACTTCTTAATACCAACCTCAGAAGACATATGCCAACAGTAGACTGCAAAGTTTTGTGTGTCAAGGTGCTAAGTTTCGGCATCACCTCTCTCCAGAGGTCCTGTATAATCCCAACCACATATGTAAATGTGCTCCTGCATTAATGCTACACTTAGTTTATTCTACGCATGCACTGATGAGTCGTATAAATGGTCTGTGTATGCATTTCTAGTTGATTAGTTTCAACTGGGCCTTTCTGGTGACCTGGCTGCAGTTTGTCTATATTTTTCACCATTTCGGTTCATCTAGGTCTTCCTCCTTACTTCAGCCCGGGCCATCTTTTTATTATCTGGCTTACTTTAGGTCAAATTACATCTTCATACAGGCTGGAAATCTTTTTCCCTCCTTCTGTCACAACTAAAAGAATTTGGTTAATTCTAGGAACTTCTGGGTCATTGGGAAAAGTGGCCACCCTTTTCGTATTAGGTTTATCATTATGTAAGAAAACTTGTGTTGATGGTACCCTATCTGGTGTACCCCATCTGGTGGATCCCTTGCTCACTTTGCCACTGGATTCAAGCTAGCCTGGCTGATGAGGGGCGTTACCCTGAAACCGGTCCCAGGATGCTTGTTTCCGGTTCAGGGAAGACCTGGTTTGGCAGTTCGGGCTGACTGTTCCCATGAGGCACAGGGTCAAGGCTGATTTGCATACAGCTGGGTCTGAACTGAGGTGGCAAAGTGAGCTAAAGAACGATGATGGATTCAACCCAGATCTGTGACTTGGGGTGAGTGTCTGAAAAGTTTCAGCACTCCGTCCATCATCTCCTTGTGTTAACTCTGGGCAGTTCCCAAGTTTAGGTGGAGAGCAGCTCCTGTATAGAGCACCCTACAACACCAGCGACACCTCGAATTTGCTCACCTCAAATGTCTGCTTTTCTATCAAAGTTTTTCTCCTCCGCTGCCCCGGCTTTCTTCTATGTTGTCCAGTGAGGTCTGTTTTTCTGGCCCTTGGGTGTGCCACTTTGCATGACAGGTTGCACCACCACCTGAGGACCAGCAGGAGCAAGGACTGGCAAATCAAGGGACAGCCTCTTCTTTGTACATTTAAGCAAGAGCTTACATCTGCCCTACGCTCAATGCTCACTTCTTCTCCGGCCAGGATCACTAGCTCCACCATTCCTCAGGTTAGTCCTGCCGTAGGAACAACTTCTATAAGAAGGCCGCTTACAACGCAGGCTGGGGGTGCGTCTCTCTCCTGTAGCGTAGTTCCTCTCTCATTGGCACTCGCCTAAGTCTCAGAAGGGTGAGGCACTTGCACACCCACATGATACCAAGAAGTAGCCCCTCCCGTTGTCCTGCAGACAGTTTGTTGATTTTCATGTTTTTCATGGTTGAATAGTCTGGTGATGGAGCTCTGCCAGGGCATGTTTGTTTAGGTAGCCATCTTGACTCTTCAACCGTACTCTATCCAGTTATAAAGCACATGTATCCAAGTCTTGGATGGAGGCACAGTGGTCCGTTTCCTAAACACGATTGTAGATTACACTATTTACGGTAATTACAGATCAAATCCCCCTTTTTCAATTCAGAAAAATAAATTGACCAACACCTTCCTGACTTTGCAGACACCCACTCTTTATTTGACCCTTTCCAAGCAGGATTCTGCCCTCTGCATGGCCTAGAAGTAGACCCAGTTTCAGTTTCAGAAGACAGCTTGTCTATTCTGGGTCAAAGCAGCCAAGCAGCACTTATCTGACTTGATCTGAGTGCTGCCTTCAACACAATCTCTTGTACTATTTTTATTGATGACCTCTGTATGGCACGGACGTTGCATCCATTCAGTTTCAGAAGTCCTCTGGTCTATTCTGGGTCATCATCCATCTGCACAGGAAGTGATATCAATGGTTTCCTGGCAAAATTGTCTGTTAAAGAAGCAGAGCAAGAGAACTCATTTCATTACCCATCTGCACAGGACGAGGACTCATTCCATTACCCATCTGCACAGGAAGTGACATCACTGGATTTCCCATCATCCATCTGCACAGGAAGAGATATTACTCCTCCCCTCTCCCAGGACCTATTTAATGGTACACGGAGAAATGGAATCCGGACCTCAATCTCACAATACCCTGCAAGACTTGTCAAAAAACATTAGTACTAGGACTTCTAAATCTTCTCCAAGTATTCAACATCAGTAAAACCCTCAAATCAAAGTACGTCACCACAGTCAAGGCTACTGCTATACATCCCAGCATGACATTTGCTGTAGATGAAGTGAAGACCAAGGGTGGTATGAAATCCAAATGGTGGACATGTGGGTAGTTCCAATTTTCTGAAAAGAAAACCTTTCTTTAAATAAAAGACTTTACTAGTGATTCCCTAGGTAATCCTCCTTTAAGAACCAAATGAAGAGCATCTTTACACTTTGCATTGTACAATTCGAAAACAAATGATCTTTTAGTGACAAGGCTTTCTTTAGTACAAACCTCTCCCTAACCATGTCCAAAATGTGAGAGTCACTTTGGACGATGGAAAAAAGCATTCCATCTTTACATAGAAATCACTTGAAATATGTAAGATAACAGTCCCTCTCTACCGATTAGGTCACTAAATAACCACTTCATTCTCCTAAGGCCATTCAAACAATGGGAATTCAGTTGATCTAAAATGGAGTGATAACTACTTCTCTACAAAACAAAATCTCTATCCTAAGCACTCTCACATACTCCTACAAGAACCGCAAAATGGGCTAAAAGGCCAAGAATGGGAGCACTCACTTCTATAGACCTGACATCTCCCCGTTGACAAGTGAGGGTTAACAATTACTTTCATCCCTTACGGATTGATGTCTTTCTCCAAACCTAATCACAAATGTGTAAGGTCAGAATTAGCGCACATGGAAATATGAGAAATCTACATGAAAAACACCTGAATGAACACTAACAACATACGAGAGAATCTGGTGATCCCCAATACAGGGGAACTATATAGTGGACTAAGAAGACCTACTAACCAAAATGTTTTTTTTTTTTTTTTTTTTTTAAACAGTCCTCAAACTAATTTCCCTTCCAAAATCTTCAGAGAAGTGACCATATCGGAATCTGCCAAAAATATCCCATGCTACTCCTCTTGACACTGTGAAAATCTTTTGGCCTGTGTGGTTAAAACCATCAAATAATCAGAAACATCTGGGAACACTCCAAAGAATCCACTTCTGGTGCAATAAACGCAATAAACGCTCCCATGATGCAGGCATCTCTTTCCACTGTCACACCAATGAGAGAATCCCCTCAATGACCCTGCACAGCTACAAAGTTCAAGGTGCACACCTATTGTTCAAACCAAGATTGGCATTGACTGTTGCAATAAGTTGTGACATGCTGGCCCCTAACATCACCAAGTTCATAAGCTCCTCCTTTTGACAGGATTCAGTCCCAAAGCTGCATAAGCATGTAATAAATCACTGGCTAAAAAGCAAGATGACCGTCCTCAAGTTTTGGCACCCGACCGCCACATACAAAACTTCCAGTTCCCAAGCAACTTAATGGGAGTGAGGTTTCATGACAGTTCCAAGCTCAAGTTGAACTGCACATCATCCACTGAGGGCCATAGAATTAACTAAAGCAGACATCAGAGAGTATCTCCTGTCCCCAATGAAGAGCAGAAAGTAAAGATCCTCCTAGAATTTTCAACACCATAAGATAAAGTGGACCATGCCACCCTTCAAGAATGTCTTGAGAATGAGAAGGATCCACTGACTCATTCTTACAGTAGTTCTAGCATTTTCTGTCATACTGGGGCCCATAAATCATAATTGGTGATAGCATATTATCAGTCAAACAAGTTCATCTGATGAGATCACCAAAGTTCCTTTCTATCATCTCAAATGTTCAATATGTCCAAGCAACCCAAGACCGGTTTCGCCCTGACTGGGGCTTCTCACCATGGTGTAGCTTGGTTCCAGTGGCACAATGAGCAAAGGACCCACATCTGGGGATACCCATGGCCACTTAGGACGTTACATGAAACACACAACCAGTCTTGGATAGCTTGTTTTTTGGTTCAGAGAGGACTTGGCTTGGCAGTTCAAGCTGGGCTGCTCCTACTGGAGCAGGGTCCTAAAAGTATTTGTCAGGACATATTGACAACATAATCAAACCCAGAACTGCTATGGGATGTGAAATCAAACACGGACACCCCATGTTGTGGGCAAAAACTGTGTGTGAAGGCCATTGATTTTTTCAGCTTGTTCTGCAAAAATCACCTCCTCCTTTGGGAAATGCATGGTGAAAACAACATGACAGTAGCTTGGCAAACTCTCGCTTTCAGAGGAACCACCAAACTATTGGATGCTATGAAGGCAGCGAGATTCCCATCAAGCAGGTGGGAATCTCAAATAGTGCAGGAGTAGTCTCTGCTGACCCGACAGGCCACCCATTAGGCTCTAAATGAGCCTCTAAGTATTGAATATCTTTTATGGAAGATAGCTTTCAACATGAATAGGTCTATTGTACACCTGGCATGTTATTGTCTGAGCATCAAGACTTTCTGGTCAAACATTTGTGAACTGTTTAGCACAATGACAGTTGTTAAATTGGAGCTATCGTCCCTTGCTGCCCTACTAGGGTGGATCAAGAAGTTATCAGCCAACCGAAGAAAATATGCCATCTTTGGCGTTGCTACTTGCTAATCAAAGAACATCCATGTACTGGGGAACGAGAAATACACTGACCATCAAGCAATGGTTGGCAGACTGTTTATTCTGTAGCAAAAATACGGACATGTTTGTTTCCCTTATGCCACCCACTTCCTAGCCCAGAGATATTTGGTAACTCATGAGATGTTATCTTCTTGCTGATGCTCAGAAAGATGTGGCTATCCAGATTACTGATGTGGACATAAATGACTAAATACTTGTACAATGTAGCTGGGGGGCGGGTGCACACTCTCGAGAATGTTTGGATTGTACTGGCGTATTCTGATGGATGCATTAGATTATCGACTGTAGCTTTGTGTCATACTACTATTCAGAAGTGTGTTCTTCAGTGCGTTGTAGTGCCTGAATTTGCAAATCTATGTCTTTCCCTTATTTACGTCATTATTTGAAAAACTAAATAAAGCATAAAAAAACACAATAGGTTCAAAATGTCCAGCATTACGACTACTGATGTAAATCCTATTATAACGTGAGTGAGATCGGATATCCTCCTATGAGGGAATGCAACATTTTTCCCTAGGCCACAACAAACAATCAAAGATTCAGATCTTCTGATATTTCTCAATATTAAATTGCCTATCCCTTAAGTATCATGAGCATTTTATATGCATCTTTCACCAGATCAAAAAAAGGACCTGGTATCACAGAGGCATTCATTGTGTGAGCCAAATAGGGATATGAAAAAAAGAGAACGAGTTACGCTTCTTGTACTGAATGTTTACGAAATCATTTTCACAAATGCAAGCATTGGTTGGAAGAGTCAGCAAAAAAATAATCAATTAAAAAAATGTTTCATCATCATCATTCTTTATTTCGATTCACATAAAACCATAAAAGATGCATCATGAATTTCACATACAATTTGCTTAAATAGAAGTGTAACAATTTCCACTGCATTTGGTAACATTTCATCAAGGTAGGGGCTGTCATTAAGAAGGGTAATACAATTACCTGACCACTAAAATTACAATTAAAATATATAAATAAGTTAAAACTAGACATAAGTATCTAAAAATCGCAAAAAAATGTTTCACAAAATGCTGGATTGGGATGCAGAATTTGGAATGTATTATAATACTGAGTGAAGGGATAGAAAATCAAGAACAGCTTTACAAGAATACGTATAGATATGCAACACCATGCATCATAAATTAAAGAGGAATGCACTAGACGCAACAAAATGTTTTGTTTAAAGATGAAAAAGAATCCCAAGTGTTGGAAAAGTAGGGATGTAAAAGTATATACTCTGGAAATGTCAAAGTGTCAACTTATGTCTCAAAGAGAAAAAATTAAGCCATTAAGGGCTTCACCATATTGCCCAATAGGGCTCCAGTGCTCTACTATGGAGGATATGGTAGTGAAGCAGAAGGCTAGATCTCTTATCCAGGCTCCCATCAAAGATGTCAGCCATGAGCACAGGAATGGGATGGCAGAGGCCCTGCCAGGATGGCTACTTCACTTAGCTCTTCAAACTCTGCAACACCTGCAGGAGAATAGAGGAGCGAGGGGGAGGGTGGGCTGGCTCACCTCTCTGCCTGTGGAGCGTTTGCAAGAGAATTGTGAAGAGTGAAAGAGAAAAAGTGTGTGCAGGGTGCTAGAAGAAGGGAATGTTTGTTTGGAATCCCACAAGTGATGTCCACCATGACCCCTGGAAGGCCGTGAGGCACTCCTAAGGAAGGTATTGTGCTCCTGAAAGAGATGCTGCGAGTGAGAAATGTGCTGTTTAGTGGCTCTTCTATAGGGGATTCCTCAGAAGAGTACACAGTTCTGGGTTTGTGTTTCAGATCTCTAAAGCCAGAGATTAAGACAAGCTAAAAGGCGGACTACAGGACTTTTTTCCACCCATAGTCTACACCTCTGCAGGAGCAAGCAGTGCAACAAATTCAATTGGGTCCAATGCTCAATTTATAGTAGAGCAAGAAGAAAAGGTTTGCGAGTTGGCCTTGTGTTAGTAGCATAGTCTGAATCCATTTTATGAGACATCACACTCGATTACTCAGGATTTCAGGACTGTGCAAGCTGAAGTAGTCTACACCCTGAAGTCAAAAGATGTGAGGATGGACACAGGACCAAAACACTACACATCTGAGTCCTGAAGGTCCCTAAAATCAAAGAAAGGATAGTTTGAAACATGCAGCGCAGTAACAATTAACAATATGCATGTAAGAGATGAAGAAAACTGACAGAAATTAAAATAAATAATATTACAGAACACAATTGCATGCATCCTTGCATTTTGGTATGGGAGGGAAGAAAATAAGTTACTTACCTGTAAACTGTGGTTCTCCAGTATTGGTATCTTTCATAGATTCACAAGTTTGAATCATTCCCCGTCGTCGAAGTGGGAGTCCCAAGGTACATAAAAAGCAGTAAGAATTACTCTATCATTAAAGTTAATAGAGAAAACCATTCACTTTAATATCTCGTCCTAGTCGTTAGGATGGTCCAAACTTCAGCCAATCAGGCGACAGCACCCTCTATAACCCTCTCCACAGAGGCTCCAGGCTCTCAGATTTTTGAGCACAAGTGTAGTATAAACCTGATAAAAAACCAGGGGAGCCTATGGGGAGGAGGGTGGGTCGCATGTGAATCTATGAAAGATACTAATACTGGAGAACCACAGTTTACAGGTAAGTAACTTCTTTTCTTCTCCAGTAATGGGGTATCTTTCATAGATTGACATGCTTGAATCTGAATAGATGGCAGTTGTAACATCGGTATGCATGTTTTTACACAATGTACAGAATCTTGTACATCACCAAGTATGCAGCGAATTCCCATGCCGCTTATTTATATATGTATATACCTATCCAAAATACATATATACACATACATTACATATATATATATATATATATATACACACACACAAGTATATACAAAATGCTTCTACATACATTAGTATTTGACTATGCATATGTATAGAATAACAATAATAATTATTATCACAACAATTGTCAAACATAAAGGGAGGCGGGAAGGATAAAGGCTCCCCTTATGAAAAAGATAACGTAGCACCGCCTGCCCCACAGCTGAATCAGTATTACTTGCAGCTTCCAGACAGTAATGCTTGGTGAAAGTGTGCCTGCTGGACCAGGTGCTGCTCTGCAAATCTGATGAATAGGCACACCGGCAAAGAGAGCCATTGAGGAGGAAACTGCTCTCATAGAGTGAGCTTTCACTGTTGAAGGGAGAGGTTTGCCTGCTTGTTGATGGCAAAACTGGATCGCAGAAGATATCCAACAAGCTATAGTCTGTAGTGACAGGATAACCCTTTCCGATTTTTCCATAAGCCATAAAAAGCTGATCAGCCTTGCGTATGCTGGCTGTTTTCTGTAAGTAGAATTTTATGCACCTCTTTAGATCCAGGGAATGCAAAGATCTTTTTGCAGGTGACTGTGGATTTGGGAAGAAAGTCTTCGATACGACTGGCTCGTTTAGGGGAAAATCCGATAGGACCTTGGGTATAAAGGTAGGATTTGTACGGAGTACAACAGAGTCTATAGTGAACTGGAGGAAAGGATGACGAGTAGTGAAAGACTGTATGTCGCTTAAGCGTCTGGCTGATGTAAGCGCCAGCAGAAGAGACGTTTTCCAAGTAATGTATTTTAAGTCAGCCCTATGAATAGGCTCAAATGGGGCCTTCATAAGCTGTGTTAGAACAATGTTGAGATGCCAAGGCGGAGGTGTACGCCTAATTAGAGGGAACATTCGAAGTCCTTTGAGAAATAGTTTTATTATTCTTGATGACCAAAGCGACTGACCCATTCTGCCGCTGAAATCTAGAGATCGCGGCAAGGAATACCTTAATAATAGAATGAGAAAGGCCAGATTTGCCCAGTTGCAGGAAAAAAGCAGCAATTGTTCCGGTGAAGACTGAATAGGGTGCACCTCAAAGTTTACGCACCAATGACAGAATCTCTTCCACTTGAGTTTGTAAGTCTTAATAGTGGAAGGAGCTCTAGCATTAGCCAGGACCTCCCGACAGTCAGCCGGAATTACTAAGTCGGCGAACTCAGTGTTCAGGAGCCAAGCTGTTAATCGTAGCGATGTTGGGTCCGGATGGCAGACCTAGCCGCAATTCATTGTCAGCAAGTTCTGTAATGGGCATAACAACCTAGGTCTTCACTCTGATAGGAGCAGAAGCTCTGTGAACCAGAACTGGAGAGGCCATCTGGGAGCTATGAGAAGTATTCGGCAGGGTTCCTTTCTCATCTTCCGAAGCACCCTTGGGACTAAAGGTATCGGAGGAAAAGCGTAGGCATAAATCTTTGACCAGTTTATCGAAAACGCTTTCCCGTATGATCTCTGTTGAGGTAGCCAACTGGCGAAGAATTGGCATTTGCGGTTCAGACTGGTCGCAAATAGGTCTAACCTCGGTTTGCCCCACAACTGAAAGATGTGATTCAGCGTTGGTTGGTGGAGTTCCCATTTGTGGTTGGATGCAATCGACCTGCTCAAGGAATCCGCTAGGATGTTTGCTACTCCTGGAACATGTTCTGCTGTTAGCGTTATTTGGTGTTGAATAGCCCAATCCCAGATCTGCTGGGCCTGTAGAGATAGCATAGCTGATCTTGTCACCCCTTGTTTGTTTAAATAGTGCATGCTTGTTGTGTTGTCTGTCTGAATTAATACTGAAGCTCCTGATATTAACGAGAGGAAAGATTTCAGGGCTAGGAATATTGCTTTTAACTCTAAAAGCAATATGTGTAATGTCCGTTGATGGGTGTCCCATTTTCCTTTCACTGTTAGTCCTTCTAGATGTGCTCCCCACCCCTTGAGGGATGAACCGGTTGCTATTGTGTAACCTGGCGAATCCACTAGGAACGATAGGTCTGCAGCTATGTTCGGGATGGGAGTCCACCATTGGAGCGCTTCTTTCATTTGAGGTGTTATCCTGATAATATCGTCGAAGGATCCTGAAATTTGCAGCCATTGACTGTCCAGTTCCTCTTGTAAGGGTCTCATCCGCAAGCAACAGTTGGGAACAAGGGGAATGCAGGAGGACAACATTCCCAGAAGAGATTTGTACTTGGGGACTGAAATGGACTTTCTTGTGAAAAGTAAAGTTGCCAGTTTGCGGATCTTTTGTTGTCTTTCCTGTGAGGCAAAGGCTTTTGCCCGATGAGTGTACAAGGTAGCCCCTAGAAAGGTTTTCACCTTTGAGGGAATTAACAGACTTTGGAAAATTTATGGAGAGGCCCAGAGATTGGAAGAGAGAAAGACATTTTTGAGTATGAGTTTCTGCCACTGCAAAGGATTTTGCCTTTATGAGGCAGTCGTCCAGATAAGGGAAGATTTTAATTCCTGCTTGGCGAAGGTGAGCTGCCACCGGTGCTAGGACCTTGGTGAACACTCGGGCGCTGAACAAAGGCCGAATGGTAGGGCTCGGAATTGTAAATCCCTGCCAGCCACTTTGAAGTGTTAGAATTTCCTGTGCCTGGGGAGGATAGGGATATGAAAAAAGGCGTCCTGAAAGTCCAGGGTCGTAATGAAATCCTCCTGATTTATCAATTGAAACACCTCCTGAAGTGACAACATCCGGAAGGATTGCTTTTTTAGAAATTTGTTGAGACAACGAAAGTCCAAGATGGGACGCCACTCTCCCGATTTCTTCCTTATGAGGAAAAACCTTGAATAGAACCCTGTTCCTCGCTGTACAGCTAGTATCACTTCGATCGCTTCCTTTCTTAACATTATCTTTATTTGAGACAAAAGTTCTTTCAGATGAGTAGGAGGGGGACCTCTGGGAGGACAGTTGGAAGGAATCTTTAAAAATTCCAAAGTGTGACCATTGGAAACTATATCTAAAACCCATTTGTCCTGGTTATTGTAGACCATTCGGGAAGGAAAAAGGAAATTCTTCCACCAACTTTGACAGAGTTGATGGGAACTGTGGCCGGCAGTTTGCGTCCGTCACTGCTTCTTGAAGTTATCCCTGCCTCTGAAAGCCGTTTTTCCCCTGTAGTGCTTGTAGGAGGCGGCAGGAGATTGTTTAAATGACTGTTGCGATGATGGGTACCTTGGTTGACCCGGATATGGCTGGTACTGCTTGTACTGGCTGTAACCTCCCCGAAAGGAGGACGAACCACGTCCTCTTGCCCCACGAAAGGGCTGCTTCTTGAATTGTAGAGTGCCAACAGCCTTTGCAGTATCTGTGTCCTTCTTGATGGTCTGAAGGGCTTCATCGATGTGGTGTCCAAATAGGGATTCGCCATCGTAAGGCATGTCAATCACCTTCATCTGAACTTCTTGTCTGAAAGAAGTAGCTTTTAGCCAGCCGTGATGCCTCAGAACCGCAGCCCCAGCCAGTTGGCGAAATACTGTGGAGGAAACATCCACTGCGTAATCGATGATCTCAGCCGAGATCCTTTCTCCCTCCTGCAGAATCTTGAGCACCTCAGCTTTGGATTCTTCTGGTAGCATTTCTATAAAGGGCAAAATGTCTGACCACATTTGTCGGTCATATCTGCCTAGAATGGCAAGCGAATTGGCCGCTCTAACGGTGGTTGCCGCCATAGTGGAAAATTTCTTTCCGATGGAGTCGAGACGTCTTCTATCTCTATCCGGAGGGGCCGACAGTGGAAAGCAGGATTTCTGGCACGACGTTGGGCTGCTCGCGAGATCACAGAATACGGCTTAGGGTGCCCGATAAGGCAGGCGAATCATCAGGAGCCTTATATTTCTTCTCCAACTTTGGCAAGACTGCCAGAATTGAGGCTGGTGTCTTCATTACCTTTAAGCCTTCCTGCCATATGAAGTCTACTATTGGAATAGAGCCAACCTGCTTCTTTGTCTGTTCTTTGAAATCATACAAGAAACAATCAGCTTGTTTAGTTGTCATGGGAAGCTGAAACCTCTTTGCCGCTCTCTCCATAAGGGTATGGAAACCCCCTATGTCCTCAGGTGGTGAATCTATTGGAGGTGGAGTTGAAGGCGATGGTGTCTGGATCTGATAGTCATCCCATTCATTGGGAAGGGATATCTCGTCTAATTCTCCCTCCTCCCCATCATCATCAGTGGTGTGAACATCCTGATCCTGCTGTTGCTTTGCGTTAGGAATTGGAGAAGCCGGAGGGGAGGACCTAGTAAGCAAGGAAGGCTGCGTAATAGGCATCTGAGGAACTGAAGATGCCGGCTCTAAGGGAGGAAATCTGCGGTAGTAATTGTGAGCAGTTGGCCTGGTATATGCTGTCCACTAATTATAGTGGGCACCTTGCACCAGTCCAAACAACCCCTTATTGGAGATAGGTTAAAGACAACCTTATTGAAAGCTATCCTAGTGGTAGCTATGGAGAGCAGCCTTCAGGCTAAGTCTTGAAGGAATGTAAAGCAGCTTGTTTTACCAGTCTATAATCTCTTGAGTGATCAAATGAAAGAGCACCACACCAGGTATATATTCAAAATATATGTATTTATTGCTAAACACACCCCTCTAGTCTCTTTATGAGGCTAGAGTTCGAAGTACATAAGTTATAAGTTATTAAATCACAGTAATAGCACAAATACACGTTTGGGCCCTAGGGGCGTACCAAACCATATACCAATAAAGTGGTATGCGAACCACGACTGAACTAGACACTAGGCCTAGAGCCTCTAGAAGTGCTTGGACCACAAGGAACCACCCAAGGTAGTGACACAGGGGACCTACGGGAGACAGCGTGCAGTGTAAATACACAACCGCGATACGCCGTTGACTTCTATGGAGAAAGTCGGGATCGGGAAAATAGAGAAAAGGGACACTTACAAGAGGACTAGGACAAAACCCTTTGAGATCTAGGACTTTGAAGAGTCTCTACCCACGGGAGCACCGGAGTACTCGTGTTACCTCACCCAGGAAAGCCGGGTGCATAGGTGCCTTTCGGGGTCGGGTTTCGTCGTCGATTCGAATGGCGATCTGCTGCAAAGTGCTGCTGGCGGCCAAGAGAAAAGTGTCCGGGTGGATCCAAGAGTGGATCGGAGTTCTGAAGAACCTGAAAGCAGAGGGGACAGAGTCTGGGTCACTAGCCAGTGACCAGGAAGGCGATGGACGGATGCACACCGATGTCGAGTGCTTCAGGTGCGTTGACGGTCGTCTTGACTCTTCAGCCACGAGGTCCAGGAGGCGTTGTCGGCGACCAGGAGCAGGATTCGGGCTGGTACACGATGTCTGTCGAGTGCTGAGGTGTCGGCGACCGGATTGGACCCAACAAGCCTTGGCAACGGCAAGTCTCGGTGAAGATGTAGATCGTCGATGGTGCAGACCAGCAAGGTCTGTGGAACTCACCCAGCGAGGGTAAGTGAGGGCAGGCCTGGAGCAACCAGGATGCCAAGTAAGAAAAGGATTGGCCTTCGTTAAGGGCTACTAGCCAACGGGCTAGCGACCGCGAAGGAGCCTCGTGACGCCGCACGTGGATCTGGCTTACAGGACACTCGTGGAGTGGGGGCCAGTGATCTTCGGTGCAGGTGGTGCTGGAGGCTAGGGCTACTCGGAGCCCAAAGCACGACTTCTTGGGAGACCCAGAAGAGGATGCACTTGCAAATGTGCTCGGTGTCCAGGGGTCCCGGTCTCAAGTCACCCACGATAGCCACGGGCCTCAGCTTTGCTGGGGACTCAGGGTAGCCTCGGGAAGTCTGAGAATCCACCTCTGGTGATGCGATGACTTCGGCGTCCGACGGGAGCTTCAGAAATGCGAACCGGACAGATGCTTCTTTGGTGCCTGCCAAGCAGGGAGTCACTCCTTGACCCCAAGGGAGATTCTTCTGTCCTCTAATCGTGAGTAGAGCGTCGAAGGTCCAGGATTCAGTTTCAGAGTTTCGTCCAGGGATAATCTAAAGACCTAAGGACTGGGTTCCTACCTTTATTCTAAAGATAGGGGTTGGACTACTCTGTGGCCCCACCTATGGGTGGGTCAGGGCAGAGGGGTGGCTACACCCTTTCCCTTTGTCCAGTTCGCGCCAAAGCAGGGGCTGCAAGCCCCTGATCCGGTTTGAACTGGGGTATGCATAGGGACACCAAATGTGCCCCCAGTGCAGGACTTCAAAGCACCCGAAAGTGCTCCCGCCCAGCCCCAATACACATTATCCTGTCTGGGGAGGTGGTCACACCTCCCTGGGACAGGAAACCTATTGTCCAGGCCTCCCCTGCCGGAGTTTCGTCCAGCAGCAGGAGGCCAGACTCGTGTCTGTGGCAGCAGCATCCATTTTGTGATGCCAGGGCTCTGGAAAGAAGTTACCGGACTAGTCAGAGTTAACATGTCTTTCCCTCTAGAAGGGTGGAATGCTACCCCCGCCGCCAGGATTGGCGGGGGGGTAGTATTCCAAGATGTTTGACACCAAACACGACATGTTTAGGTGCAGCCATTCCAAAGTTAGCATTTTACCGCGAGGATATAATGCGCTTAAGAGTATATGGTCAGGCTGCACTACAAACAGCATCAGAGATGGTCTCCGAACGCTGCAGAGGGGCCCTGCTCATGCAGGGGCACCCTCTCACATAGGAACCACGCACTCTGCCTTTAGGATTGATAAGGCCTGCCTTAGGAGTGACTTATAGGTTTATATGTGTGTATGTATTTCGTGATATAGGTAACCTATATCACAGTAAGAGTGCATGCACCACCTTACCCAGGCTGCAGTAGCAGACCTGTGGTGTCAGTTTGGATGGCCTTCCAGGGGTGGCATAATACATGCTGCAGCCCCTGGCAGGCCTCTGAGGTACCTATGCCCTTGGTACATAGTATACCATATACTAGAGACTTATAAGGGCACTCCAGATCCCAATCAGTGATGTGCCTAAGGCACATGGAAACCATTTTACAGAGAAAGCAGATAGACTGGGGCCCTGAATAGCAGGATCCCAGTCCAACTAAGTCATAAACCAGCAAAACACCATAAAAAAGTGGGGGCAACCATATAGTCAGATTCCACCTTCCTACAGTAATCCTCTACCATATGTTGCACGTTTGAGACCAGGGAAACACGCATCTGGATAGTTTGGTCACCTTGCCTCTCCTGATTGGTGACCACAGGGTAATACACATAGTCCTCAACTTCATTTTCCTGGCATTTAATTAGAAGGTCAGATGGACTGCGAGCCACCCCAAACATCCCATCATCTTCCGATTCCTCCTCATCTGCTCCATAATCAAAAATTTACTCTGGAGGACAGGGAGACACCTTACTTGGAGAAGTGTGGATAGGTAGTATTATTTCCTGAGAAGGTCTTTCCTTAGGTAAAAGGTCTTTATTATCTTTGAATTCAGTCAGATTCGTCGACGGAACAAGCATCGACGATGTCAAGCAAACCACCGACGAGGATGTTGTAGATAAAGTTTTCGTCGACATTCCTTCCGTCGACGGTCCTGATGTCGACGAGGATCTTGATCTAAAGTCTTCAGCTCCGTCGCCGAGGCCACCGTCGACGAGGCTACTGTCGACGAGAAAGACATTCTTGAGAGGCGCCGACAGCCGCGGCATCGACGAAGCTTCCGTTGACGAAGGTCCTGACAGGAGTCCTTTCTTTTTCGTCGACGAAGACGAAATTGTCAATGACTGTCTCACCCTCACAGATACTAACGTCGACGGAGAAGATGCCGACGACATGATCATTTTCGTCTGAGGTGAAGAGAAAATAGACGTCGTCGTAGTCGTGGCGACGGAAGTTCTTGTTGACGAAGGTGTCTTTAGTGTGAGGTAAAGTTGTCTCTGGAAGAGACCTTGACGCCTGCTTCATTTTTGAAGAAGTTTTAGAAGGCGTAGAGGGCACAGACTGACCTTTAAGAGAGGCTGGTTCTTTTTTAGAAGATGTAGGCTGGTCTTCATGTTTTGAGGTGTGGTGATGTTTTTTTAAACACCTTAGCAGCTTTAGGATATACCAGCTCCGCCTCACCAGCTCTTTTCATAAAAGCTGTGGTCTTTAAAGAGGAATCACTCTCCTCATCGGATAAAGGATTGTCTTTATTTTTAAGCTTCTGTAGCCACAGAAGAAGACGTCCTTCTCTATCTCTCAAGGTTTTTTGAGAGAAAGTCCTGCAGATTTTACAGTCTCTCACCTGGTGATCAGGGTGAAGGCAGTAGATACACTTCCTGTGGAGATCCTCTGAATGAATTCTTAGTTTCCCACAAGAATCACAATGCCTGAAGAGAGGTCTTTTAGAAGAAGACATGTTGTGGAGAGGGTTCTAGAGGGTGCTGTTGCCTGATTGGTTAAAGTTTGGACCATCCTAATGACTAGGACGAGTTATTAAAGTGAATGGTTTTTCTCTGTTAACTTTAATGATAGAGTAATTCTTACTGCTTTTTATGTACCGTGGGACTCCCACTTCGACCACAGGGAATGTTTCAAGCATGTGAATCTATGAAAGATACCCCAATATTGGAGAACAGGAGGTTGGGGGGTGTTGAAGGAAGTGACCTGAATAGGGTCACCCGGGTCACTCGCGACCACCTCTCAGCCTTCCAAACAAATTAAGTCGGTCAGACAGTAGAGAATACAAACCAAAGTTATTTATTAGAATGCGCTCTAGCGGAGTCCGGTCTGACCAGCCTCCTTAGATTGCTGCAGAGGGACTGACCCTCACCAATATGGTAATACCAGATATACATTTCCAATACCCCCAAAGGCACGCCCTAACTGGAATTTTCCAGTTAGTAGCTAATGAACAAAGGAGACGTAGAGGGATGAGCTACCATCCCGAGACCGGGTACATGCTATCTTAGTTTCAAGGTTACTCTGCCTGCCCACACCGCTCTGAGCTGTCGGAGCAAGCCTATCTAGACGGAAAGGTATGCAATAACATGAACAGTCTATTCATTAGCTTAGCAAAGCTCAACCTTGAAGGAACAGGGGAAAATAACATCGAGACTGCTTTCTGCTGAGGCAAACAGAATGAGACAGAAACTGGGTTTCGATCAGGATACAAAATGGCGGCTGAATACAAAATGGTGCCGCAAATGCTAACTTAAATCGCACAATGCTAGAAGGAGTCGACCGAAAGCATTTTTCAGTCCAACAGGGGGAGGGGCAAATGACTGATTTGAAATATGTCGCCACTCGCTAAAGTTAAACTGTTGCCCAGCGTTATGCGTGTGTTAACTTGCCTGCTTGATTATTACACCTTTATTTCGATACAAAATTAAATAATGCAAATTAAATTTTGCTATGTGCATGTAATCTGAAATCTAGAAATCAGTTTATAGATTTAAAAAAGGACTCCAGCAACAATAGTTGCTTCACTGGTGGTGCCAGATATGGTACCAGAGTTGGCAAAATGTTGAAAAAGGGACAAGAGAGTTGGTTTAAGTACATTGGCAAAGATTTTAAACAAATTGGCCATATGGCCATCTGGGCCGGGGGCTTTGTTAATTTTTAACGAGCGAATTGCTAAGTCTATCTCTTCCAGAGAAAAAGGAGAGCTTAGGCTAGCTTTTTCTTGATCCGTGATGGACGAAAGTGTGATGTCTCTAAGATAATCCGCACAGGCGGAAGCGTTTATCTCAGAGTCGTCTGTGTAAAGAGACTGGTAAAAATCTTTTAGTATTTCTAATATTTTCTGGGGTCTGGTGTATGTGATGTTAGATTTATCCGTGAGGGAATCGATTCCCTTGCGGTTTTGTTTATGTTTTAGGTAAGAGGCCAGAATTTTCCCAGCAATGTTTGCATCACACAGACTTAAGCTTTTGTATTTGTTGACCCATATGCCCGCTCTCTCACTTAGGATTCTATTGAAGTCATATTTCTGGTTGTTGAGTTGAGAGGGCTTGCTGATCCATGTCAGATCTTTGAGCCGCCTCCAGAGATTTAATGTCTTGTTCTAGGGTTAGGAGATCTTTGTTATGTTCTTTGTTGATCTTAGTTTGTATATTAATAAGGGTGCCCCTTACCGTGGCTTTCAGGGCGTCCCAGTGGGTGGAGGGGGGTATCAGAGCAGATATTGTCTTCCAGGTAATTTAAGATGGTTTTCTCAAGCCTCTCGTTTGAGGCAGCGTCTCTGATCGATTCATCATTGAATCTCCAGATCTTACTCGGGGTATTAGCATTGGTACCAGTAAGGGAGACAGTTATAGCTGATTGGTCCGAGACTAACCTCGTTAGTATATGTGTTTGGTCGATTAGATGTATATGAGGTTTGGATATCATTAGGTAGTCAATTCTGGAGTAGGATTTTTTGGGGCTGGAGCCTCCAGGAGTCGTGCAAGTTAAATCTTGCGCATAGTTTGTGTAGTGACATGTGTGCCCTAGAGGGGTTAGTAATGGACCAGGATTGTCTATCTAGTGTTACATCCATGGGGAGGTTAAAGTCGCCTCCCAGGATAATGAGGTCATTGCTGGGGATTTTACTTTAGGGGTAAGGTTAATGAGTCGCAGAATTCTGGGTCGTCTGTATTCGGGCCATATATATTAAGGACATGGAAGTACCCTGTGGTTTTAGTGAATTTATATAGGGCCCATCTTCCGCTCTTGTCAGCCAAATATGATTCGATGGAGAAACCTGCATTCTTGGAGATTAAAGTGGCAACCCCGCCTTTCTTGCCTTCACTGGGCGAGCTAACAATGTCAGCGATCCAGCTCTTGCCAAAGTTCCTTAGCCCATCTTGGGACATCCTGGTTTCCTGTAACAGTATTACATCCGGTTTTAGTTTATAAAGGTAGTTTTTGATTTTTTTCCGTTTGATCGGGTGGTTAAGGCCCTTCACGTTTAGAGATACAATCTTTAAGTTACTATCCAAAGGGGAATTATTCATGCATTGGTGGGCGGATATGGTTAATTGAGTGTGAGGCTAGCCTGTGGTTTGAATTGAGAGGGAACATGATACATTTCGCGAGTAACCTTGGAATGTGAATAAACACCTGGCGGTATACCTACAGTGGGAAGAGAATAGAATAAAAAGGAAGGAAATGAAAATTAGAAAAAACAAGAGAAAAAAAGAAGACCCAAACTCCCAACCCCCTCATCCTCCTAACCCATCTACCCATAAAAACCCGCCCACCCAAAACCTTGTAAGAAAGACCCGACTCAAGTAAAAATTACAGACCAATCTCCCTAATTAATCTGGATGCAAAGATTTATGCTAAGATTCTCTGTAAGAGACTGGAACCTCTTCTTCCTCGACTAATTGGGAATTCACAATTGGGCTTCATGAAACATAGACTTTCCAATGATAACACCCGACTCCTCTGCCATATTATTGAAAAGACTAAATTGGCCCCCACTGAAACTGTAGCGGTTACCCTCAATGCTGAAAAAGCATTCGATAGGGTCTCATGGACTTTTCTCCGTGAAGCTCTTAAGAAATTTAATTTAGGAGATACCGTCACCAAAATGATCATGGCGCTGTATGGTGATCCGTCAGCTATGGGCAGGTCTGGTGGTTTACTTTCCTCTGCATTTAATCTTTTAATCTACAAAGAGGAACGAGGCAAGGCTGTCCCCTCTCCCCCTGATTATTTACCCTAAGCATCGAGCCCTTACTACACAAGATCAGATCTAATCCCCACATTCATGGCATCGCCTTCAATAATCTCAATGTGAAAGTTGCGGCATATGCTGCCGATATCTTAATAATGCCTGAATTGGCTACCCAATCTATCCCTGCCCTTCTCCAAACCATTGAAGAATACGCCCAAGTCTCTAACTACAAACTTAAAGACAAATCTGAAATCCTTGCTCTGAATAGTCTCTGCTCCAGGGCCTTGTTCGTCAACAGGTCTTACCTGGCAACCGAAATTTACAAAATATTTGGGTTTGGAATTCAACTCTGATTTATTGGAATCCCTGAAACATAATGAGGCACTTACTTTAAGAAAGGTAGAATCCCTTCTCGAGGGCTGGAACCTTAAATTCCTGATGTGTTGGGGCAGAGTTGAGACCATCAAAATGATGATCACCCCCATAGTCCACTACCTTGCAAATATGCTTCCTTTAACTCCATTAGAGGAATTTCTACAAAAGATTGACAAACTATTAAATACATTTCTTTGGCAAAACAAAAGACTAAGAATCTCGATAAAAAAACTACGCCTCCCAGTTCACCTCGGCAGTGTTAATCTAGCGGACTTCAAGAACTATCAAACCGCCTTCCTGGCCAGACAGGGCTCACTTTGGTTCACTCAATCTCCGGACTATACTCCCACGTGATAAGCGGTAGAAAAGGAGATCCTAGGCGAGTTCCACCCGATCTCTCTTCTATGCAGCAACCCCAAACCCACATCCTCGGGTAAATACATTTTCTACAACACCTAAAGGGCCCTCTTGAAAATCGATAAAACCCTAGAAATCCCGATCTCTAACTCGAATATGACTTCCCTTTGGAACAACTCTAAAATCGGAATCCAAGGCTCCCCAGCCTGCTGGTCTCACTGGGCCTCTAAGGGAATCCACTTCCTGAAAGACCTAGGGACATCCCAAAATCCGCTATCCTTTAGAGAAGTGAAAAAGCGCTTCAACCTGCAAAAAGGAAAATGCTACTTACCCAGTATGCATCTGTTCTTGGCATATAGAGCTGTAGAGTCATATGCTGTGCATAGATCGCCATCTAGTGTTGGGTCCGGATGTTTGCACTTTGTTTTTCTTCGAAGAAGTCTTTCCAGTCACGAGGTGACTCCTCGTTTTGGTGATAGTGCGCATGGGCATCGACTCCATTGTTAAATTGTTTTCCCGCAGAGGGTGATAATGGAGTTAGTAAGAGTAGTAAAAAGGAGATGTCCATGAATGCATGTATCCAAGTAAGATGTTACTGCAACAGGTATAGGTACCCGGGGAGGCGGGTGGGCACATATGACTCTACAGCTCTATATGCCAAGAACAGATGCATACTGTGTAAGTAGCATTTTCCGTTCAAAGCATATGAGCTGCAGATCATATGCTGTGCATAGACTAGATAGCAGTTATGTCCCAAAGCGGTGGCTAACCGGTAGCTGTTGCATTGGTCTGAAATAGTGTACGTAAAACTGCCTGGCCTACTCTAGCTTGCTGTGCTGCTAACACATCCACAGAATAGTGTTTTGTGAATGTGTGAGGTGTAGACCATGTTGCAGCTTTGCATATATCATCTATGGGTATATTTCCTAGAAATGCCATAGAAGCCCCCAGTTTGCGTGTAGTGTGCTCTAGGGGGAACTGTTAAAGTTAGTTTTGCTTTTGCATAACATATTTGAGTGCACTTGACTATCCACCTTGCAATACCGGATTTTGATATAGGATTGCCTTTGTGTGGTGGAGCAAAAGCGACAAATAGTTGATTTGTATTACGGAAAGGTTTCGTCCTTTCTATGTAATAAAGCAATGCTCTTTTCACATCTAATGTGTGTAGGGCACGTTATGCTACTGAATCTGGTTGAGGGAAGAACACAGGTAACTCAACAAATTGATTGATCTGAAAAGCAGAAATGACTTTAGGAAGGAATTTAGGATTTGGTCCGAAGAACTACTTTATTTCGGTGCATTTGTAAAAAAGGTTCTTCTATAGTTAATGCCTGAAGCTCACCCACTCTTCTGAGTGATGTGATAGCAACTAGGAAAGCAACTTTCCATGTGAGAAATTGCAGTTCACATCTGTGCAATGGTTCAAAGGGTGGACCCATTAGTCTGGTGAAAACAATGTTGAGATTCCACACTGGAGCAGGTGGATGTCTCGGGGGAGTAACTCTTGAGGCCCTCCATAAACGCTTTAATAACAGGTACTCTAAAAAGAGATAGATGTTGCCTATTTTGGAGGTATGCAGCTATTGCAGCTAGATGTAAACGTATGGACGTGTACGCTAAATTGGAACGTTGTAGATGTAACAAATAGCATATAATGTTTTGGACAGAAGCATCAAGCGGGTTGATGTGGTTATTACAGTAAATCACAAACCGCTTCCACTTTGCTGCATAGCAGGCTCTTGTGGTAGGACGTCTAGCTTCCTTGATAATATTCATAGTCTGGCGGTAGATTAAGATAGCCAAACTCTAGGACTTCAGGTGCCAGATCGCCAGATTGAGTTGACTGGGGTCTGGGTGTCTTATGTCTCCATGGCTCTGTGTGAGGAGATTGGGAGTAAGATGCATTTTTTTATGAGGAACTACCGAGAGTTCCAATAGGGTTGTGAACCAGGGTTGACATGCCCATGTGGGAGCAACCAGGATTAGTGTCAGGGATGCTTGTTTGAGTTTCCGAACCACTGATGGAATGAGTGGGAGAGGTGGAAAAGCGTAAGCAAATATCCCTGACCAGTTCATCCATAGTGCATTGCCTTTGGACAATGGGTGTGGATACCTGGACGCAAAGTTTGGCCATTTTAAGTTTAGGTGTGTGGCGAACAGGTCTATGTCTGGAAAGCCCCACATTTGAAAGAATGGGAGGAGAACTTAAGGGTGTAGTTCCCATTCATGGATTTGCTGTGTCTGACGACTTAGCAGATCTGCTATCTGGTTGTTTACTCCTGGGAGGTGCTCCGCTAGGAGATATATTTTGTGACGTATGGCCCATTTCCAGATGGTCTGTGCTAACTGTGACAGCTGGAGAGAGTGCGCCCCCCCTCCCTGTTTTTGAATGTAGTACATGGCTGTCATGTTCTCTGTACGAATAAGGACAGTCTTGCGTACTAGCTGAGCTTGAAATGCTTTCAGAGCCAGAAAAATCGCTAACAGCTCTAGATGATTTATATGAAGCTGTTTTAGTTGGAAGCTCCACATGCCCGGAATTGTGTGGGTTTGGAGATGCGCTCCCCAACCTGTCAGTGATGCGTCTGCTGTCAGTACTATTTGTGGAACCGGGTCGCTGAAGGGCCGCCCTTTTAAAAGGTTTTGTGTGTTCCACCACTGCAGAGAGCAATGGGTGCGGCCGTCTACCAACACTAGATTTGATAACTGACCTTGAGCCTGGTTCCACTGACGTGCTAAGCATTCTTGTAGGGGACGCATTTGAACTCTTGCGTAGGGAACTATGAAAATGCAAGACGCCATCATTCCCAGTAATTGCATGAACACTCGAGCTGGTAAGGAGTGTTGAGGCTGAAACTGAGACATCAGGGTTTGAATGTTCCCGACTCTGGCTGGAGCTGGGTATGCTAGAGCCTTTTGTGTGTCTATAGTAGCTCCTAGATATGCTTGAGACATGGATGGTTGGAGATGGGATTTGGCTAGATTTACTGTGAATCCTAGCTCGTGAAGCAGGTGCATAGTCTTTTGTGTGTGGCGTAGACCGCTGTTGTGCAAACTGGCCTCTATGAGCCAGTCGTCTAAGTATGGGAAGACGTGAACATGTCTTCTTAGATGGGCTGCGACTACTGCCAAACATTTTGTGAAAACCCTGGGAGCAGTTGTCACTCCGAAGGGAAGGACTTTGAATTGATAATGTTGGCCTGCTACCACAAACCTGAGGTATTTGTGGTGCGCATGGTGTATTGGAATATGAAAGTAAGAGTCCTTTAAATCCAGAGAGGATAGAAAGTCACCTTGCTGAAGGAGAGGAAGCACTTGTTGGAGTGTTACCATATGAAAATGGTCCGACTGAATGTATAGATTTAATTGTCTGAGGTCCAATATAGGCCTCAGAGAGCCGTCCTTTTTGGGAATTAGGAAGTAAAGGGAGTACACCCCTGTTCCCTGGTATTGTAAAGGGACTGGTTCTTTGCACCCTTTTGCAACAAAGAAAGAATCTCTTGCTTTAGAAGGGTGAGATGTTCTTGTGACATGAGGTGTGACCTTGGAGGAATGTTCGGTGGAGTGCTCGTAAGCTTCAGGCAATAACCAGATTGGATAATTTGTAGAACCCATTTGTCTGATGTAATCGTATTCCAAATGGGTAGAAATTGAGAAAGACGTCCCCCGACAGGAGTGGAATGATCGGGGGGTATGGGAAAGAAGACATTGTTTGGTGTTTGCAGGGGAGGTGCGTGTTTAATTACCTCTGCCTCTTCCCTTGCCGTTGTTTCCTCTATATCCTCCTCTAAAATAACCTCTTGTAGAGGTCGATTGATTGTTGCCCTTGTAAGAGGAGGAGGGATTCTCTGTAGACACATTTTTGGAGCCGCCCCTATAGAATGAGCGACTTCGGTGTCTTTCTTCATCTTTTCTAGTGATACATTGACAGCTGGACCAAAGAGATGTTCTTTATCAAAAGGTTGATTAAGAATAGAGGCTAGTACCTCAGGCTTGAACCCTGAAATCCTCAGCCAAGCAGGTCTACGGAGTAGTATACTAGTGTTTACAGCCCGAGCTGCTGTATCTGCCTGATCTAACGCACACCTGATAGAGGTATTAGTTATTAATTTCCCTTCTTGAATAAGGTCAGAGGCTTTAGTCTTATGCACATCAGGAAGGAATTTAATGAGCTTTTCGAGTTCATCATAATGAGCTCTATTATACCTTGCCAACAATGCTTGGGCATTGGAAATGCGCCAATGAATAGCCGCTTGTGTGGCTATCCTTTTGCCCGAAGCATCTATTAATTTGGACTCCTTATCAGGAGGAGGGGCATCACCGGTTTGAGAATTAGCTCTCTTACAAGCATTGGAAACAACCAGAGAGTCCAAGGGTAACTGACCTTTGATATACACAGGGTCATTAGGGGCAGGTTTGTAATTTTTCTCTACCCTGGGAGTGATGATCCTAGCTCTTACAGGGTCTTTAAAGATGTCCTCAGTGTGTTTGAGCATCCCCTTTAACATTGGTAATGTCTGTGTAGCCCTTTGAGATGTACTCAGTGTCTCAAATAAAAAATCCTCCTCTAAACTCTCTTTATGAAGCTCTACTCCATGATATTGTGCAGCTCTGCTAAGGAGCTCAATGTCCAATGTTATTATCTGGAGGAGAAGGTCTGGATGGATATAAGTCGGGGTCATTATCTGGTTGAGGGACATTATAATGATCCCATGGATCAGGATCCTGTGGTGCATCCTGTGGTGCATAGTCATCCATATCCCCATCCCCTGCATCTTGTGGGTCAGGTGATGGTGGTGTAGGGTAATGTGTAGGTGTAATCAGTAAATTTGGATCAATGGGTGAAGAAGGTGGACTATATGGTGGCGAAGGGTTAGTGCCCACATTTTTCTTCTTTAGAGGAATGTGGTAGTCTTCTTATAATCCCATTTTCCTCTTCTCAGGAAGTTTGGCATGAATATGCCCAGTTTCTGGGTTAATCACGATCTCCTTCTGTTTCGGATCCGAAGGTGGAATATCGGTCCGAGGCTCTTTAGTTGCAGTACTTTGCTTAGATGCCTGTTTTGGCGTCGAAAGTTACGGCTCCGAAGATTTAGGTTTATGCAACGGTGCCACGGAAACCAGAAAGTGTTTTGTTTTCGTCGCCGAAGGTTTCGGGTCGGCACCGGCGTGGGGACGGGTAGAGCCCGAGCCCGGAAGGCTGTTGTTTATGTTTCGGAACCGAGCTCGAAGGCGGGGCACTCGAAACCTTTTCTGTCTGCCGACCTTGGCCCGAAGGCAGAGGAGGGACCAGAGCCTTTTTATGAAGAAGGTGGTATGGGAAGGAAGTCTCTTTACTCACGATCTGTTGTCAAGGTGTGAGGTCTTCAGCATCGGAGTCAGCTTCGGACACAGATGTGCTCCCCCTCCATTTCGGCTTCCTGAAAATGCGATTCTTCGTGTTCGGACTCGTCTTCGAGGAGGTCCGGTGCAGAGCTGGTTTGTTGGTACATTTCGTGACGTTGGGCCCGATGATCACGGAGGGTTTTCTTCGACCGAAACGACCGACACGCCTCGCAGTCTTTCTCGTCGTGTTCCGGGGACAAGCAAAGGTTGCACACTTCGTGCAAGTTGGTGCGCGGGAACTTAGTGCGACACCCTGGACAGAACTTGAATGGAGTCCGTTCCATCGGCTGCTACCGACCCCGGCGCAGGTAGGCACAACGGCCTTCCACAAATCTTCCGATCGAAGGTTTGAGAGTAAACGATACGCGCAGAATGGAAAACGCGATCGATAAACAATACCGTTGAGGGTAGTGGATTGCGCGAAGGGGGCCCGAAGAAACGGTGCCGAACCGGAGCGCAACAATTCACATCCGAACCCGATGCCGGAAAAAACAATCTAACAATGGAGTCGATGCCCATGCGCACTATCACCGAAAGGAGGACTCACCTACCTCGTGACTGGAAAGACTTCTTCGAAGAAAAACAATGTGCAAACATCCGGACCCAACACTAGATAGCGATCTATGCACAGCATATGATCTACAGCTCATATGCCTCGAACCATAGATTTTTACGATTTCTTGAGACTTAAGGTTGCTCTATCAAAAGCTTTAGAACAACGACCCTTCCCTCATTAGGATCATCCTATCCTTTAATAAATCTGGCCACCAAGCCTCCAAGCTCTACCATCTTATACAACCGAAGTCCTCCACCACATCCTCTAGACTCCAAACTAAATGGGATCCTAACGAAACGATTACGTCACAATCTTGGCATCAGATTTGGAGGTTAGTGGTCTCATAAAATATCCTCCTCCCTTGCACAGACGAAATTCTTGTTATTACACAGGACCTTCTGGACCCCGGCACGCCTCCACAAACTCTCCTAGAGAGAGACTCCAAGTTGCTGGAACTGTAATGACCCTATAGGAGATCTCCCTTACCTTCTCTTTTAATGTAGAGCGGTCGGCCCATTTTGGGATTCAGTGTTTAGCTTTATTCACTCTACCTGCGGGGTCATTCTGGAGCGATCTTTTTTTTAACACTACTCAAGGGATTTTTAGATCCGAACATCAGCTCCTGCAACCAGGGCTGGACTGGGAGCTGAAAGCAGCCCTGGCAAATTTTGCCAGACCAGCCCCCGTCAGGCGTGTAGCGAGCGAGCGCAGTGAGCGAGCCCGACCGCTATTAGGGAGCTTTGGGGGGTGCTCCCCCCAAGAAAATTTTGGACAAAGACAGACCAAAATGGTGAATTTTACAGCACATTTTTCATTACATATTCAATTGTATCAACTTTCAAAGCAAAGTAAATAGTAGATGATGACCTTAAAGAGCACCAGGTTACCCACCCAGTCATATATACCCATAGACATTCTTTCAGAGAGCACCAAAAATAGACACAAGTAGTGAATCAGAGAGACCAAAGTAAAAGTGAGACCAGCCCCCACATGGTGTGTAGCGAGCAAGCGCAGTGAGCAACCACTACTAGGGGAGTTTGGGGGTTGTCCCCCAAGAAAATTTTGGAGACAGAAAGGCCAAAACAAAGCATTTTTCAACACATTTTTCATTACATATTAGATTGTATTAACTTTTAAAGCATAGTAAATGATTACCTTATGGGTTTTAGGCTTTTTTTTAAGACTGTTTCAACGTCATAACTTTACAGCATAAAAACTACATTCTGATATTCTTTTTTGTCTTTTCAATAAATTGTCACTCACGTTGTCACACATTAAGCACTGACATGTGATGTCACATGAGCACACAGGCCACTGAGGCCAGAAACTGTGGAAATGTCACACATAAGCACCTAGGCACTGACCCAGGCCTGGTCACAGCAGGCCAGAAAGCACGGAAACGTCACACAAGCACCCAGGCCAGTAAGCATGGAAATGTCACACGAGCCTCCAGGTCACTGAGGCCAGAAACTATGGAAATAGCACACATAAGCCCCCAGGCCAGAAAGAATGGAAATATCACACATAAGCACCCAGGCCAGAAAACATGGAAACGTCACACATAAGCACCCAGGCTGCCAGAAGGCATGGAAATTTCTCACATGGCATCCTAGCCAGAAAGCATGAAAAATTCACACAAATGCACCCAGGCCAGTGGCACTGGAACACTTTTCAGAGTGTTGGTGCTGCCATCAATGTTGCCTGTACATCACTGAAGTCATGGGATTGTGAAAAATTCAAGAATCACACAAAGAACAAGGGTAGCAATTCAGCCTTGCCTATTCCGGGACATATAAAACTTAAAAGTATATGCCAAACCATTTAAATACACTGCACTCTGCATACTGCACCCTGCCTTATGGAAAGGGCTTGCGCTAGTGGTGACATCCTGGTGACATATGTAGTAAAAGGGAATATTTTTAGGCCTGGCAAAAGGTTCCTTTTGCCAGGTCAAAATGGGAGTTTTACAAGTGCACAGGCAGACTGCAATGACAGGCCCTGGCCTTGACACATGTTTAAATAGGCGACTTACGTGGGTGGCACAATAAGTGTTGCAGGCCCACTAGCAGCATTTAATTTACAGTCCCTGGGTACATGTAGAACCACATTTCTAGGGACTTACAAGTAAATTAAATGTGCCAATTCGGTGTAAGCCAATTTTACCATGTTTAAAGGAAAGAGCGCAAGCACTTTAGCACTGGTTAGCGGTGGTAAAGTGCACTGAGCCCTAAGAGCCAACAAAAATGGCCTTTTTGATGTAATAAAGCAGATCAAACCTGAATTTAATTTGGAGGAATCTGAGGCCGACAAGGACTTATCTAACCATGTCTCAGCAGTCAGTATGAACAATATGTATCTAAAAAACACTTCACAAGGGAGGCCTGTGGAAGACTAGTGCTACAGCTCACCATCCTTGAAGAGCATCTCCCCATGAAGTCCCAGTATCATTTTGAATGTTTAACACAGGAGAGAGTTTACGGATGCATATTCTTTAAAGTTCGTTTAAAGTATTCCGAGTGTTATGTGAAGCAGATTAGCAGATACGTATGTCCATTTACTTTGAGGAGTTAATCATTGGCATATCCCACTGCCATTGTATCAGCAGCAAATAGTTACAGACCCTACCACCAACCATTTAGCCCAATCGTGAACATGAAGCATAGGTTGTCCTCAAGGGCACTTATGTGACAATTCACTTGTGTGACAACTTGTAGGACACTTTATGACAGGCATGTGCTTCAGTTCACAGAAGCAGACTGATGTACATGCAGTGTGACGTGGTGGATCTGTGATTCACAGATCCACCACGTCACACTGCATGTACGTCTGCTTCTGCTGGCACATCATTCACACCCTGCACTGCACTCCACCATCACTAGCAGCAATCAGGCCTGGCAGCAATGAAAGTCCCGGATGTGCGCTGCTTTATTACAAGTGTTCTGTGACGCAGTCAGTGGCGGAGTTTAGTGCTGTTGTCACTCAATGCTGGTGCAGGTGCGCTCGGAGGGATAGTACATGCAGGTCACACGACTGATGCAAGATCGGCGATAAGTACGAACTGCTGGCTGCTCCCAGATAAATGGGAGGCGTGCGTCAGGCCACGTATGATTTACCCCATGGTCTGGATCGGGGGGGGATATGTCCGCAAGGATTTCGGACACCTGCATGGGACTTTACACATCGATCCATGGTAATTAGTAAATCAGTCGTGATTTACCAATTACCATGAATCGATGTGTTGTGTACACTAGCATCTGCTGTGCCTCTCGCTCGCTCCAACCTCATAGCCTCTAGAGCCAGGACAGTCACAGACTGTAAAGTTTGACGTAAAGTCTTGAACAATATAACTGCACACTGGTCGGTCTCAACTAACTATGAGACTCCACGTCATGTCTCTATGGTATTCCATTCCACAGCATACTCGCATCCAGTTAGCGCCAAAGGTTCCGCCAGCGCCGGGTTCAATTGTCACGGTCGCCAACACTGCTATTTCTAGGAGCCTTGAGCATAATTCTGAACAACTATCGATCCTGCTCCCACCAGGCACAGGAACCTTCGCCACAAAACATTATCCACCATCTCACGGATGGCTAATGCACGTGAGTGCTCTGGGTCAATCTACTGGGGAACAGAGAAGCCACCCCAGTGTGTTTCCCCCAAGGACCTGCCTCGCAGGCCCGAGGTAAATGTCCTCATAGATAATACATATCTCGGACGCTAAGGGCCCGGCCCATGAGAGGAGGGAGCAAAAGTTATGAAAAACAATCATGTTATCACAAGGGCGCATGGTCTGTGGGAAGTAATTAGTCGCCTTCGACGAACACTAAACAGCCATTATCATTGGAGCTTCCGGTAACATGGGGGCTCGTAACCTGAAATGGGATCTGCGCCTCAGAATAGGCAGTGATGTCATGCCGGAAAGGGGTACTTTATACAGGCAGATAGTGCTAAGTGGACGGGCAGAGGCATTCATGGTCGGACAAGCTGCACCCTCTGAGGCCAGCCACCACCATCTCGCTCCGCCTTAGGCTGCTCACAAATCCGCTGAGGACGCCCCCAGACAAGGCCATGATCAGGGTGGGATTGCATGCAAACGACTGGACCAGGACTGGACGGACACTCAGGAGACTCACCTGCGGGCGCCGGGTGGCAGACACGGGGGCAGGCTAGAAATAATTAAATTATGGGGTGCCTCCAGCCTCTCTTTCTCAGTCGTCTCTGGCCTCCTCTGAGATGCCTGCCTCCTCGACCTCGCCTCACAGTCACGCGCACTTTTTATTGCGCGACCCCCAATGCGCATGATCACCAGGTCCACTCCAGACCCCACCCTAAGGGTGAACTGTACCGCGGCGCGCAGACGTGGCGGCGGAGAGTAGACATCACTGCGCGCGGCATGGTGCAGCCACCCAGGTGGATTTTTAATAAATAATAGCCTAAATGAAATAAAATCGGGTCACTCACGGACACGGACAGTGCATGCAGCACCACCAGCAGCTGCATTTTATGCAGATAGTTGTGCTTGTTGTTTGCTCGGTCACGCCTCAGGGTCCATATCGGCCCCAGCAACAAAACCGGCCCCCACCCCATCCAGCCTACCGGGGGATTGCCCGGTGCCCGGAATTACCAGTCCGGCCCTGCCCGCAACGACAGTCTACTAATTGATATCCTTCTTACGGCTGCCTGCAAATCTATTCTAACTAACTGGAAGAACACAGCCGCCACCTCCTTCCGACCTTGGCTAAACTGGATCTCCTTTCTGAGAGGGGCAGATAACATCTCATTACAAAACTCCCTTTGGATTAAGCGCAATACATCTATCTGGAACTCCCTTGCTGACTATTTTGCCACCCCCAAAACCACTGTGATTCTCTATTGTCCACCCCCTATACTCTTATACACCTCTCCTCTATCGCATGGGTACAAATATGAGAGACATTTAAAACTGATACCACCACCTTTCAAAACCCTGGGCTGAACCCTTGGGCTGAAAGGAGCATACGATCTGGAATGCACCTGCACTTATACACGCTAAGATCTCCTTGGGCTCTACACACTGATACATGTGTGTTGTCTCTATACCTACTAGTGTCCCTCCTTTCCCCTTTTCATCTTACTCATTTTAATTTACTTCTATCACTTATTTTTACGCCATATTACACATCTTTGGGTTTATCAATCTCCATATGTTGTTTTCCTCTTATTTATCATCTGTTACCTGGATTTTGCTCTGTAATCTAGAACCTGAGGTCTCGATCAACCCTCCAGGACTTTACGCATTTGAACTGTATACTGGACCCTAGTATTCTCTGATTGTCCTTTTCTTTCTGTTCATTTGTTTATGAAAAATTGCTCAATAAAATTCTCCTGAAATAAAAAAAAAAAAAGGACTCAAGCAAATAGAACGGCTAGCACTGGATGTACATTCATGAACCCACCCTTTGCAGGGGTGACTAACAACTGTGAAACATACCATCAAACGGATAGATAGCTTTGCAATGTCCTATGGCTGGGAGAGGATCGTCATCATCAAATTCATCATCGAAATCATGATGGATGTGCGCCTGTGGCTGGACAGGAATTTCTTGGTTTGAGTCTTCAGTATAACTTCCTTCAGGGCTGCAAGAGAAAATACATTTGGTGTAAAGATGCAATACACAAAGGAACCTCAATCTTTGACACCATTCTTACAAACTCCTGAAGTCATTTACGTCTAAGACAACTGAAGGTAATTACTTTTAATTAGGAATGGAGGGCCAGATTCACGAAAAGTAGTCTGGAATATATGAAATTTACTCTTGTAGGTTTCCTTCTATGTTTGGAGTAGATTTCTGACTACCATGTAATTCATAAAGGATTTCATAACTCCTACAAGGAATCTGAATCATACAAAACCATCCACGTGGAGTTCTCTTGGAATGTTTTATTCATACGCGTTACCATTTACATGTGTACATATACAATGAATTCATATGCATAACGGGTAAAGTGCATGAGAACTGATCTTGAGTGCAAAAGGGCGGTGCCAAAGGCGTGGCTAAAAAGGAGAGAATATTGTGCAACTGTGTTGCTGGTCTTTAACTGTCAGGTAACTGCATATAAAATAAGGCACACATCTTAAATTAAACCAACAGTTAAAATAATCGGTGGAAAATGCACCCTTACTTTATGAAATCTCAGTTACTGCAATCCCTGCAGATCTATGTGTGTGTAACCAGAGAATCACAGAAGTGAATCCTGGTTGGCGCAGTTGAGAATAGTGGTGTGTGTATTTATAATGACACCAGGCCCCACCCAGCCCGTGACACAAAGCACTGTGACTATGCAAGTCATTATTTTAAAATTGTATAACTCACAATATAAAATAGGCTGCTGCAAAACATGTAAAATGATTGAGATTAAAAAACAAGTATGATCAAAATATATATTTTATTAATACCCCATTGTGATGTTTATGAAACACACAAGATGATAGGGGTCGAAACGTCGACGTTCAACAACTAGCATGTTTTCAGCCCAGCAAGATCTATAGAGTAAAAGTAGTCTTGTTAGGGTCTCTGTGGTTGCTAGTAATAGCAGAAGAAATATGATTTCAATTTTGATGTTTTTGTCTTTTTGTTAATATTTGTGGAGTTCTTGATGTGTATTGTCACAATCTGTCACCATTTCATGTCACTAATGTGAATATATTGTGTATTGTGTTGTGTATGTTTAATATTGTCTGTCATTATTTTTATTTACGCTTTAAATTTTCCAAATACTAAAAAGATTTGATGAATCAAAATTGTTGTTGTATCGGTTGTGTGCTTTTTACACATGTTGTGAATTCCCATCAAAATAGGGGGACATAAAAGAGTTTTTTATGTGGCAGAACCACTGCTCCTATTAGGGGAGAAGCATAAGCACTTTAGCACTGGTCAGTGGTAAAGTGTGCCGAGTGCTGAAGCCAACAAAAAGAATTCCGCAAAAAGAGGAGGAGGAAGGCAAAATGTTTGGGGTGACCTTTCAAAGAAGGTCATTTTCCAACAAATGTGTATCAGTAAAAAAGTTTGGTGGGGACAACAGTAGCCCAGGCAAAACGGGATGTCCATGATGAAATGCTTTATTAGTCCTTCATAGAGGAAAGGGCTCTCAAGTTTGTAAATCTGAAAAGGCAGCCCTTACTGGAAAAAGTCCAAGAGGGTTCAAGGTCCTCTCCAACATCAATAGGAATCTTAGTATGCTCGCATTCAGCTGAAGCCAAGTGGACTTTATCCAAAGCAACTGTTCATCAGAGAACAATTGAGTATCATGGATGAGTGAGTGACTTCAAGGTCCCGATAGTTTTGGGTAAAGTACTGACTGAAAAGGAGACGTGACAGCGACGGATATCCAAATGAGATTGTAGTTGCTGGAACACTACCTGCACCAGAACCTTGTTGTCAAAATAGGATTGCTAATTGCCTTCAAGTGGAACTGCCCCACATGCTTGGGCGGGGTGCACAGTTTTTTTCAGCAGTTGCAATCTGGAACCAGGACTCCATGCAAGTTAGTAATCATGCCTTCTATGGTGAAAGCAAAGCAATTAACACAACACCTGACCCCCACCTCAACCCCAACTAGTCTTCTGTCTGATGCAATTGGTCAGAGAGTAGTGTTTTTAGGAGAGCCTCGAGGGGAAGGGGGAAGACTTGTTCAAGAGGGCAGCATGGAAGTGCAGTCTCATCGGGCAGTTGGTTTGCCTCGCTAGTGTACTGCGGTCATAGAGGGATGCCGGGGGAGGGGGAGACTCTGGGTTGTCCGTTTGGGACTTAAATTATTCCAAGAATGCGTCCCATACTAGGGCTATGGGTTGCTTATGGAGTTCCTCTCTGCACAAGGCGTGCCCCTCAGCTGTACCCCAACGTATAACTTCCTCGTGCCAGCTAGTCGCCAAAGCAGCTCAGGAGGATTTCCAGCACCTGGGGATTTGCTGTTTGGCTAGTAAGTATCCATGAAGTGAGACAAGGCGTTTGATTTCTTTGAGCATGGAAACAGGCCCAATAGACAGTGTTCCATTGTGCTCCGGTGGGGGACCCCCACCACGTCCGCCAAGGCAGTGTGCATCTCTGCCCAGTAAGCCTGCAAAGAGGATCATGACCAAATTATGTGTAATAGGTCTACTGGGTCGGTGTGACACCTGGGCAATGGAAGGGCGCTGTGGGAAATATCTTGTGTATTTTTACTGATGTAAAGTAGCAGTGAAAATTGGATACATTTGAACCGGGAGTTACGGGGATCCTACCCAGATATTCAAGGAGAAAGCACCATTCTTTGTCATGTAGAGCACAACCTAGGATCTCTCCCCAACGAAACCAGAGGTGTGATAAGGAAATGTGTAAGTGAGCGTGCAGGCCTTTATATAGCCACTTCACCAGGTGCCGACCAGTGCCCATTTCGTACAGCGCCTGGGTGAATGAGTGTGCCTCCGGTTCTGCCCCCGTTGTCACTCAGTGCATTCGGATATATCGGGAGTTGTTAGCACAGGTTAGGAAAAGAGTTTGGTAAACCATGAGTTTGGATACAGTCCTGGTGTCCCACAAGCTCCTGTTCACAAACACATCTCCAAGTGTGTGGATACCCATGGACTCTCAAAGCTCCAACCCAGCAGCCGTAAATGGCTCATCGGTAGACCCTGCAGTGGTATATTAGGTGCATATGGAGAAGGGGATGCTCTATTTCAAAGCTTGCTTCCAATACGTGAGTGCGCTGCTTAAGAGTAATGGTAGTCGGGGAGGGCGTGTCACACCCGGGAGCGATAGTGTGCGCAGTTTGCCAAGTCGCAGCATACGTCGAGTGTAATCTTTTTCAGTTTGTTGAAGCCCTGCCAGCCATTAGGACAGCCACTGCAGTTGGACTGCACAACAATAGGCCCAAACATCCAGGGCGCCCATTTCTTCCTCATCTGGTGATAGCTGCAATTTGGAGAGACTTACTCTGCGTCTCCCTGTTCCCCAAATCAAGTCTATGAGTATGGTGTTGAACTGTCTAAAACAGACTGCAGGAACCACTACGGGTAAATTAACAAAGTAATATAATAGATGGGGTAACATTACCATCTTAGAGTGCCAGCCGGCCCGCCACTGACGGGGGTAGCATGGTCTAGAACTGTAACTGCGAGCGGAGAGAGGTGATAGTCTTATTTAGGTTACCATCCAATAAGTCGGTGGTAGACCTGTACATCTGTATTCCAAGGTAGCAAAATATATGTGGAGCTACAGGAATGGTGTATGCACCCAGTGATATGGTATCCCCTAGTGTGCACTCCTGAAAGGAAAAAGCGCAGGACTTGGAGTGGTTGACATGTAGACTGGAGAGATCGCCAAAGAGGGGGAGCAGGGAAGCTTGAGATGAAAGGTCCATAGTGAGGTCGCGTACATATGTGATCATGTCAGCATACATAGAAATGGCATGATGTTGTGGCACTTGTGATATACACCAGTGCTCTACCATCTGCTTAAAGCTTTGTGCTAGAGGCTCTATTGCCTGCACAAAGAGGAGAGGGGATAATGGGCATCCTTACCTAGAGCCGGGGAAGATGGAATAAGTGGGGGCCTGTGTGTGCCCTCGCCATGGGTTTGGTATAGAGTAGTTTGATCCATTTAATATAGGTTATGGGGATGCCAAATTTAGTGAGGTGGCAAACATTTAGTCCCAGCCTAAGGTATCAAACGCCTGTTGAAGGTCGAGAGGAAGGCAACCTGCGGTAGGGAAGATGTCATGAGCCACCTCCATCACCAGGTATAAGCGTCTGATGTTAATGAGGTGCTGCGGGACGAACCCATTCTTGTCAGTATGTATCAGGTCAGGTAATCTAAGGAGTAACCTGTTCGGCAGCACTTTGCTTAATATTTTGTATTCAGTCGTCAATAGGGACAACGGCCTGTAAGAGGAAATATCTCCTGGGTCATGGGCAGGTTTGAGCAGGGATGTGACTAGTGCCTGGCAAGGGGTAGGTGGAAGGGAGCCCAACTCCAAGGATGTTTTATACAGCCTGTCTGTGGAAGCAGTCGGGCAGTGAAGGTGGCATTTAATTCAACGGGCAGTCCGTCTAGTGTGGGAGTTTTATTGCCGGGGAGTTCATTTATTGCATTGCAGATTTTGTCCTGTGTCAAGGGAGCCTAGAGTTCTGCTTGGCGGGGGCCGGGGACTCAGGGCAGTCGTAGAGCATCAAAGAAAGTGGGAGTAGGAGACGGAGGGGGTTGAGGTCCACTGAGTTGGACATACTACTCCCAAAATTCTGTGTTAATGTCTGCTTGCATCGTGTGTATAGCTCCCGTGGGGGTACACACAGAGGGTGGGAGTGGAGGACAAAAGTGGACGAATTATACGTGTAACCCTCGCATGTATTTTCTGTATGTATGTATGGTAGTCGATGAACCTCAGGCGCTCTAAACGTTCTGCATGCAACATTCTTGTAGATCAGCTTCTTGAGAAATATCATGGCCCGCTTCGCGTTCAAACACGCCCAGTCGCGTTTGATGACGCGTAAGACTGTCGTGCTCCCAACGTTGTGGCTATGGACCGCCCTCTATATAATTACTTTGAATACCTCCCACTCTATCAAAGGTGAGGAGGCAGTGTTGGTGTTTTCAGCAAAGTAACTGGTGATAACCGTACCTAGCATGTCTGTAAATACAATGTCCTTCAGTTGGTGGGGCTGTAAGCGCTACATGGGGACTGGGGTAGGGACCCGGCCCCAAGACAGAGTGAACTCCAAGGGGCTATTGTCTGATAGGGTCTTGCCTAGGTACTGGATTGGGTGACATTTACCAGCACGGTTGTGAGGCAAAAAATATGGTCAAGGCTAGAGAGCAGTTTATGCAGTGGGGAATAGAATGAGTATTCTCTTAGTCTCACATTAAGCTCCCTCCCTGCGTCAGATAGGGACCACCACAATGCCCAGTCTCTCAATGCCCTGGCCAGTTTAAACGGTGGGGCTCTGTAAGGGGTGGGAGTGAGTCCATGACTGCATTTAAGTCGCCTTCTATCAGCCAAGGAAAGTGGGACCAGTCCGTCAGTACGGAGGAGAGATGTGAGAGGAAGACAGCCTATTCCGTGTTCAGGGCTAAGACACTGCCCAGCACCACCGGTCTACCATCCAAACTCCCATATATAAACACATAGCAGCCATTTATATCTACTTTAGATGCCACAGCCTCAAACGGTGTAGCCACCCGCACCCAGACAGCTGAACCCTGGGCATAAGTCGAGAAGGCAGTGGTAAACAGCTGCCCTCTCCATTTCGTGCGCAGTTTTAGGGATTCAGCAGAGGAGTCTTGTAAAGGAAAAATATGGGCTCTGCAGCGGTCTAGTTGGGATTGGACACGCTGACGCTTGTGAATCGAGCCCATGCCCCTGACATTCCATTTTAAAGGTATTCAAAATTGTCAACATTTACAGCACAAGCAAGTAACATGAGTATCATGATTCCCCCACCCCAAAATCCTCGGCTGCCTCTCAAAACCTGGATATACGGGAAATGGCAGAAGTTGAACCACCCACAAGTAAATCCCAATACGCAGTCCAGCGATAAACATTCATTCGACCAGAAAAGCAACCATAACACAGCAAAGCATAAACTGTAGTGACTGCCCTGGGGGTTGGCCAGTCGAGCCAGAGGTACTGAACAGAGTATGTCTATATTAGAGTAAACCTTAAGTCACTCACAGTCACTGCCTAATAAAGATCCACAGGAATGAGAATAAAGGAAAGAGAAGACAACTATATAATGAAACAACTAAGCATCTCTAATGCAATACGTGTGTCCAGAGTAGCAGGACAGCCCCCATTTGCCCCATCGGTTGGGCGTCAGGACCTGGATTGGCCATGAAAGAGGGGTCAATTGATAATGTCCGACGTTTGCAGAGTCACGGTAGGGAAGAGGGCCACACTTGCGTTACACTGCACTGCCAGAGGAGCTGTTTGAGGGAAGACAGGATTGATGTTGTCCGGTCTAGGTCACTGTTGCTATAGCTGCATGGTGTCCCTCCAAAGCCTGCTGTGGGTGGAAGCTACATTGGATGAGGGCCGGCGACGATTCCCATACCGGCGGAGTGGAGGAAAGCGCTGAGAAGAGCCATATGAGGTCTCTGAGTGTGTGTGGGGGGGTGGGGCGCGACTCCAACCAGTTCCACATTGACTCAGGGTTATCAGTGGTCATCCACAACTGTCAAGTGTGTCAGAAATATTAGAGAGCATGGCAGGTCTTCCCCACAAAGTTGCTTTTTGGCAGCGAGAAAACAGGATCGCTTACGTTGAACCGCTAAAGTGCAGTCTAGGAAAAGGGTCACATTACTCTCCTATCAAAACATGTAGATGTGGCATTATTACAGGAAGTATCAGTGTGGGGTTTTTAGTATTGACAGGAATAATGGCGCTCAAGCTAATTCGCGCTGAGTTTATGTTATACTAGGAGTGTGAACGGTGCAAACCAGGTCAGGGGATATGCCCTAAAACCCCCGTGATGGTATGGATAGAAATCCACACAAATGAAGTAGGTACAGTCCCGGGCACACGTAACGAGGATATAATATCAGGAGAAATGTCTCATACTGCAGAAATGTAGAGGGTCTACACCAGAATGATAATCATAGGTGTTTAATATAGTAACAGAGCATAAGCAACTAGCCAAAACAAAAGCAACCAGCCGACACGTGTTTCGTCACAAAGGGTAGTAACCCGTGACTCTTCAGGGCAAGTGACCGTTCAAGAATCCAAAACGGCAATGAGGAGCAGTGCGAACCACGGTAGGTGGACTACTGCCAAATGTAAGGAAAGGAAGACGGATATCGCCGGGCGGCGGATAAGCCAATGAGGACTAATGACCTTCAGAAAAGTCGATGCAGTCTGTGGCGATGAGATTAACCAAGTGCTAAGTAGCACAGGGGGAATATAGAATTAGGCGTGCCAGGTCAGTAGTCCAGGACGACAACGGCGGATGCGCCGGAGTACAGGAAACTGGGAGAAGTGTTGTTCAGGAAGGAAAATGGTTCTTGGTTAATCTCGTCGCCACAGACTGCATCGACTTTTCTGAAGGTCATTAGTCCTCATTGGCTTATCCGCCGCCCGGCGATATCCGTCTTCCTTTCCTTACATTTGGCAGTAGTCCACCTACCGTGGTTCGCACTGCTCCTCATTGCCGTTTTGGATTCTTGAACGGTCACTTGCCCTGAAGAGTCACGGGTTACTACCCTTTGTGACGAAACACGTGTCGGCTGGTTGCTTTTGTTTTGGCTGGTTGCTTATGCTCTGTTACTATATTCAACACCTATGATTATCATTCTGGTGTAGACCCTCTACATTTCTGCAGTATGAGACATTTCTCCTGATATTATATCCTCGTTACGTGTGCCCGGGACTGTACCTACATTATTACAGGAAACCCATTTAGATACACTAGAATCCGATAAACTATGCAGAGAGTGGGTGGGGAAAGTGATTCATAGCAGTGTTCATAAGGGTGAATCCACAGATGCAGGTCCTATTCGAAAATGTGGAGTAGCAATCCTTATCCGCAAATCCCTTCGAGTCACAGTGTCAAAAACATGGACGGATCCAGATGGACGTTATGTGTTTGCCAAGTTACGCATAGGTGATGCTCACATTTGTGTGGGATCAGTCTATGCTCCGACAGGATCCAAAAAATCATTCCTTCTTCAGCTGAACCGTTTACTAACAGAAATAGATGCTTCACAGTACATCATTGGTGGTGATTGGAATCTAGCAAGAGATCCGGTTTTGAATAAAACTGGTACATTAGACAAGGGAAATGCTGCAGATATAGCTCTAATGGGTGACATAATAATGGATAATGGGCTAGTTGATCACTGGCGTCTTAGCCATCCAACCGAAGCAGAGTATACAATCTTTTCTCCCACCCATGGCACCTTTTCTCGATTGGATTATGTTTTAACATCACAGAAAGTGGTTCAATTAGTTACAGAATCTCGCATTTTGGAGACCGCTCTATCCGATCACTCTACGGTCCTTTTATCCCTGGAACTAGGGCTTTCTAGACCAGGACGCAAGCCCTGGCGCATGAACATTCAAAGACATAAGACTCCCAAGGGTAAATCCCAGTTACAATCACATCTCCAAGAATACCTTTCCTCTAATCTTGGCTGCAGGTAAAGCCACTATCAGGGGCCAGTTAATGTGGGATGCGGCACTTGTTAATAAACAGAATGTTGCGCGACAAAAAGAACTAGAGCATGACATTCAATCTTATACCAGTCTATATACAACAAACCCAACTTTGCAGAATCGTAAATTACTTGAATAAGCCCGCATGGCATTAAATAGCCTTTTCACATCTAAAGCCGAATATGCTTTGCAGAGAATGAAAGGAAGACATTATGAACAAGGGGAAAAGGCAGGGAGATTACTAGCTGCACAATTACGCCAAAGGGAAGCGGCTATGGCCATTCCAGCCATTAGAACAGCACAAGGTAATATGCTCACGCGACCCCAAGACATAGTAAATGAATTTGCCTCTTTTTACCAAATCTCTTTACACTCTAGGTGCCCAAATAGATTTGGATATGATGTCCACTTTTCTTACAAACGTAGATCTTCCCCGTCTTTCTGATGAAGGTAGAGCTCCCTTTGAAGGTGAAATCAGTAAAGAAGAGATATTCTGTGCAATAGCTAACTTGCCTTACCATAAGGCTCCAGGTGAAGATGGATTTCCAGCTGAATTTTATCGATGGGCAGGGCAAAATATTATTGACACATTGCATACCGCATTCTAAGAAGCAGATAGTGTATCCTCACTAGGACCTCTTTCTAACAAAGCACTCATTGCTGTACTGCCTAAACCTGGTAAAGATCCCTTGTTATGTAGTAGTTATCGTCCCGTTTCGTTATTAAATTGTGATATTAAATTATTGGCCAGTATTTTAGCGTCCCGTCTCCGTAAAGTTCTACCTTCCTTGATACACCAAACTCAAGTTGGATTTGTTCCAGGACGATCTTCTCGGAATCATCTTCGTACATTAGCCCATACTCTATGGTCTGTTAAGTCTCTTCCAAACGATGCATTGGCACTTTCAATTGACGCAGAAAAAGCGTTTGATCGCATAGAATGGGAATACCTTTTTAAAGTAATGGACCGATTTGGATTAGGAGATCAATTCATAGCCAAAGTAAGTTTATTATATGATAATCCATCTGCTCGAGTAAATTGTGGTGGTTTTCTGTCTGAATCATTCCCGATTCGTAGAGGAACGCGTCAAGGATGCCCTTTATCCCCTCTTCTTTTTCTCTTAGCTATGGAACCCTTGGCAGCCACAATAGGTCAATCAGTTGAAATCACAGGCATACAACTTCCAATAGGAAATTCTAAACTTTACCTATATGCAGAAGACATTCTACTTACCCTCACCAATCTTCCACGTTCTATACCGTCTCTTCTCCAAATTATAAATGATTTTTCTTCCTTTTCAGGTTATAAAATTAATTGGGATAAGAGTGAGGCACTACCCATTTCTGATGGAACGACAAAAGCAGCTATACAAGGATTTCCCTTTCTTAGTGAACAAAGGTTTGGAAGGCATGGTTATAGATAATCTAAATCCTTTGATCTCTCATATGCAGCGTGATTTTTAAAAATGGAAAATTTTAGGGCTCTCTCTTTGGGGTAGGGTCCAAGCTGTTAAAATGGTTACTCGTCCGCGTTTCATGTCCATTCTGGGTATGCTTCCTCTTCAGATCCCCTTATCCACGCTTAGATTAAAAGACTAAGATTAAAACCTTCATATGGGGCTCAGCTAAGCCTCGCCTTGCTGTGGCAAAACTAAAAGCTCAACAATCATATGGAGGAATCAGCCTCCCGTCGATTGAACACTATGCCCTCGCGTTACATTTATCTCAAGTATCTTATTTACTACCAGGAATCATTGATGTTCCACAATGGGTTCACATAGAACGACACCTATCTACGGATTCAGGCCTCTCACTTCTTTATGGGAGTGGGACTAGTCGTCTTGACCCAAGAAATCCGATTTTATCAGCTATGCATAAATCTTGGCAACGAGCACATCGTTAACTAGGTTCAAATCCACGAATTCATAACAAGGCTCCCTTATGGAATAATGCAGGCATACGCATTATTGGCTGTACTTTATCCTGGCCCTTATGGGAAAAAGCAGGCATTCACACTCCAGATCAACTTCTTCATAATGGCGACTTTAAATCATTTACACAATTACAAGAGGAATTTAATACCACCATATAACAATCTTTAAAATACCTTCAACTTCAACAGTGTTTAAAAAAGCAATTGGGACCGTCATCCTGGATAATCCAACACTCACCAATATTATCATATCTAAACATATGGGGAAAACATAAAGGAGTGACAGCTGGTCTTTATAAAATTCTTACACTACACCTCTTCTCGCAACCCCTCTCTCAAAACCTTCACTTTAAATGGCAGAGCCGCTTATCAAATTCATACACAGATGATGAATGGGAACAGATATTGGAGAATCTACACAAAGGAACTCGCGAAGCAAGACTTAAATTCTGTTTATTTAAAATTCTTCATGATTGGCATTGGTCACCAGTGAAATTACACAAAGCTGGTCTCCTTTCACATACTAATTGTTGGAGATGCTCCAATTCTGGGTGTGATACAACTCATATTATCTGTGAATGCCCAAATATACAATCTTTCTGCAATTATGTAGGGAAGGTTTTACGTTCCACAATGCCCTTATGTCTTCCACTCACACCTGCCAACATCCTCTTACATGATTTAAGAAACTCCCCGAAACTATCCAAACCTCAACACTGCCTTTTTCATACTGCATTGGCTACAGCTAAAATATGTATATTACGCCATTGGAAATCATCATCCCCACCATCACAAGAAGAATGGTTGGTAGCCATGATACAAACGGCATCACATGAACGAGTAATCTATAACTTACTTGATCAAACTGACATTTCTTCAGACCTGGTCACCCTTCCTAAAATCGAAAGATGATATTAATAATATTCCTGTCACTATCATTGCAACAAATTAGGGGAAATAACTCTGTATTTTACTATCTTCTCCTATTCTCCCCTCTTCTTCTTACTTGTCCCCAAGTACCCTGGCTCCACCTTCCACATTATCCTGTTATACCGTACGTTATTTTCCTTTATTCTTATTTATACTATTTTAACTCGCCTCTATTATATCTAGTTTATTTAACAATATTGATATAATAATTTTTATAATATGGTCATTTTCTTATGACAACACGCTCTATCAAGATTATTTAGATCTAATGTATTACTTATTGATTATTATTATATTTATTCAGTCAATACATAATATATGAATTTCTTATTTATCTTTCATATACGCTAATTCTTACTCCCCTTATACTTCTTCTTCCCTTCCCCTTCTAATTATTTCTCTCCTTTTCACATACTATTTAACTATCTAAATATTTAGTTCTCTAGTTATTTATGCAAATATATCTATATTTAACATATGATTATTTATACCTTCTATATTTATATGTCTTTCTTTATTAGCAAATGTCATATTTAATACTGTTATTTATTCCTACAGAACTATCCATCTACTTATTTAGAATCTGTTGATATTCATTACTGTTTTATTGATGTATTTCTTTTCTATTTTTGCAAAAACTTAATAAAATAATTTCAACACGAAAAGGGTCACTTTAGTATTGTCCACAACAATGGGGGCGTTTTCATAGGCTTTCTGCAGCACAGTGTCACAGTCTCTAAAGTCAGGGCCACGATAGGCTGTGGAGGTACCCCCAGTAGGTGACAACACATGGGCATCCTGTGTGCTCGTTCCATAGTAAATATGAGCAAAAGTCCCTGTGGGGCAACCTTGGTTTTCAACCAGTTTTCAATGCACAGTGTGGCGTTAGGTCCCACAGTATCTTTATGCAATCCAATAATGTGCACAGTATTGCAGCACACCCTACCTTCAGCATCTTTCGCTCTGTCGTGCAAAATATGTATTTGAGAGCGCAGATCTTCTAGCTCCATAGTATGGAGCTTCTGCTGTGGAGCCAAGATTGCCCTATCAGATAGCTTACGGTGGTCATTGCGGAGCAGGCCTGGATGGGACACCAGCGCCCCGATGTGAAGTTCTATGGTGGCTCTTGAGTCCCATATTTCCTGGAGGATCAAGTCAAGTTTGTCAGGCCAGCAGCCCCAGTCATGGATTTTGCAGGCCTTAGAGAAGGTCAGTTAGGCCAGGACGTCACACCGTATGTCCCCAACAGCGGGCCCCAGGGCACCAGCAGTACAGTATCCGTGGGGCCAGAGCGAGCAGCAGGGAACTATACAGGAGAATCTCCCAGGGCCAGCCTGTCCAGGGCTGCGAAGCCAGCAATGCTGTGGGCAAGGCCAGCAAGCCGCAAAGTACTTTCAGGTACTGGGTGCCGTAGTTTTGGGTGAAGCTTGCCACTCACCTCCAATCTCGGTCCACAGGCTTTTGGCAGCTCGACCTTGGGGAGCTGCTTCGCTACTGTTTTACAGCCCACACACGGCCGGCGCGTGGCTCTGCAGATGTGGCCCCTTCACCCACCCTGGCAGTCAGATGCCCCCGGGGCCCAGCTGGGCAGCCCAGATGCAGTGGTTGGAGGAGGGGGGGGGGGGACCCTGGAATGCAGTCCACAGTGTCGGGCCTCTCGTTTCGATGTAGGGGAGGAGCCCGACATCAGGAGACAGTGTAGGCAGCGCCGTTAGTCCGACTGCGCGATCTCAGCGATGGCAGCCTCAGCGTCATCTCACTTGCTCCGGAACCGTCACTTCGGCGATCGGGATGTCAGGCAGCACCCCTGCAGTGTGTGGGAAACTTTTTCAGTCAGGATGGCAGCGGATTATTGATATTCCTGGGTGACCCTCAGGAGCTCTAGAGAAGTCCGCCCTCCATCTTAGGTGGCTAGCCACGCCCCTTGTGTGGCGCTATATGACAACCATTTTTGGGAAGGCACTGGCTTGCTATTTTGCCGCAGTGATAATACACTAATACTCCTTTTTTGTCTTCTGTGAAATAAGGTACTTTTAAATTTAATTAACAATCATTTATGTAGTGGCTGATCTCACACTCTTGGATGTTTTGCCACAACTTTGATTTCACAGTCAATTTTATTTTTGGGGCTTAAAGGCTGGTACTGAAGCAAAGAGAATACCGTATTGGAGGTCTGAATTTGCTAGGTAGTGCCAGGTTTATCATTAGCTTCGTAACGGAGCAGTCGAGAGTAGCATCCAACAGTGGCGGCTGACACAATGAAGAGGTGGTAAGGCGGGTGGAAGGAGTGTGGGGGAGCGCGGGGAGGAGGGACTAATTAAAAAATAAAACACTTACCCGAAGCTGCTGGCTGCCTCCCGTGCAGGGCCTCAGTGTTCTGCTGCTTCCTGGTCCCAGCAGACACTGGGACAGCAGCCGAGACTCCCTGTGCAATCCCCACGCTGCTTTCATGCTATGAGAGCAACTTGGGGATTGGCCTGAGCAGGCTGGTTTGACGCTCCGCTCAGGACAAGGAGTCTGTGCTGTTTCTCCAACCCGGCTCTTCAATACAGCCTGGTTGGAGAAACCCAAGTGTGCATGTGTGTTTGGCTGGCCTCAGACGGCCGGCCAAACACACATGCACACTTATAAGTGCACAAACCAGTCCTTCTCCCCCCTCCCATGGCCCCGGCCCAGCCCTGCCCCTCCCTGCACACGCTGGCTCAGAGCCGGCAAATGAACAATAAAACGATTACAGTAGATAGTTTTATTTTTCACCTGCTGGCTCTGAGCCAGTGGGGCGATGCTCATCCGCCATTGCGGAGGAGCTGCCCCTGGCATCCAGTTGCAGTTTTGAAGGCTTGCGCATCACAGCCGCCCAACATAGGTCTAGTGGGGTCAGTCCCAAGCTATGCAACAGCTCTGTGCTAAGATGATATGAACAGCAAGTTGTTTTTGAGGACCAATTGGTGCTTTTGACAAATAACAGGTCTAGAGATGCCCTGGGGATGGATTGGTCCACACCAGGCCTCGAAAAATCTACTCGCCCACTCTGTATGGCAAGTCAGATTTTATCAGATCAAGCTATTTTTAGCACCTACTCGACCGTTCTGGCGAGTGAACTTAAGCTGGAAGGAACAAGTGTTCTTTTCATTCAGAAAGTGAATGAGCAATAAAGAGGACTTTGAATCTTGTTTTTTTCTTGACACATTTGCTGTCTGTTTAAGGGCAGTGGTCAAATGTCAGTTTGTCTTTTTAATAATTGTTTCATCATCTTATCCTGGAAATTAGGTTTACTTTTCTCTCTCTTATTAGAGTTAGAGGTTTTTGTCAAGTGAGCTGTCTGAATCATTGTGAAACAAAAGTCTGTAAGATGTCAGTTTTTTTCCTAACATTTAAACAGCTTGTAAATGAATAGTACAAGTATTTAAAAATATATCAGGAATTATGAAAGAACTTTTTTGCAATTCAGAAGTGTGATGCAAACAAAGATTTAAATAGGAGCAAAACAAATCAGAACACTTTACTTGGTGATGCGCAAATGACAAATATTTGCAGAAACTCGATTTCCAAACATTGTACTATATAGTTTTATCAATAAAACCATGTGCCAGTGGGAAATGTTGTGGCCATTTTAATGGAAAATCTACTGATTGCAAATAAGTGTGCTACCACTTCATGCTACAGGTATGTATTTAATAAAAGTGAGGCCCCGCCCTAATAACAATACGGTTAGTGAACGAAGACGCAAGTCAGCGGTCCTGTGTATCCTATGTGCCTAGATTTGTATTTTATATGGAGCAAAAGTTTAGTCTATTAAATTAAAAAAGTGGTTTTTTGTACAGTAGACATGCTGGACTCGCGTATTTGAAGGTGCTCTCATATGTTATAAAGAAGAAAATTGCGGCTCAGTGAATTACAATATTTACCCAGGATCACAAAATTTGAAACCAGTATAGGGGTCACGAGCATTATAATTAGGTTGAGTAAATTATTTAAGTCACTAGACCTGCAGGTCTAGTAACATTTTTATGATTTTTTTGAGGCCTACACACCCATAGGTGTGAATTGTTTGGGAATTATTTGTTGTCCATAGTGGAAAGTGACTCGAAGCTGAACCAAGGGCAAGTCTACACACAAAATGAAAACAAAGTTACAATCATTGCTTTTTAAATGTAACAGCTGAGCAGTGCGGGGGTTCCTCTAAATTCTGAGCAGTGGAGGAATGGCAATCTGAAAACCTAACTTACAGAAGAGAGTTGGAATCTAGGTTCTTTCATTTGATTAACAACTGATTAAGCACCTTTCAAGCAACTATGGTAAAGCTCCATACATGGTACAGCTGTGTCGGAAAAACAGACGTTTTGGTTGTAAAATGATCCCTTTAAAAAGCACCTGGTGCCATGTAGGCGCTGTACAGTTTACACAACCAGGTCAGTTGCTGCCAATCATGTTTCCAAAGTTAGCACTGAAGGCAATGTTGCCTCGGCAAGGTTCGGTCTAATCACTAGAACCCTGAATGTCTTCCAAACAATGTCTCTTCTCATCAATAAGAGAAAATGTATCACACTTCTAGGAAATTTGGTTGATACAGAACTGCGTAAACGTTTTTGCAGTATGAACCCAAACCACCAGTTTGAAAGACGTTTGTGCCACCATTACCCAAACTTAAGACAAACACAGATTGAGGCAGAGCTCAAAGAAGAGGAGAACATTTCACAGGTGTGTACCTTCAGTAAGGTTGCCTTCAGTAAGGTCCAATAGAATTATGCTATAGGTATTCCATGCAGCTTTCATTCGATTTATTGGTCTTCATTTAGCAGTACAATAATGATCAATTTTCAAAGAGTTAATCTCTCATTCAAACAGTTCAAAGGGTTCAGTTTTCACTGAGGTAATCTACAGCCATCATGACATTTGCTTTCATCAAAGCTCATTAGGGAAACTTAACTTTATTACGTGGTGCTGACGTAATACAGAGGAACAATCCAAATTGTAAAATACCCAAGTACCTGCTTAGGACACTTCAAAGGATTGCGCCCAACACAATGTGAAGGGGTTTTACTTAAAGTTCACAGATATGAAACTTGCTCTGCTGTTTTTTTTTTTTTTTTAAATTGCAAGGAAAATCATGATTTGTGATATACGTAGCAATGCTTTTAGCTTCCGTAACCAGTGGCCTGCACTGAGCGATTGCTCCCTTGGTACTTGGACATGTTAACACTACAATTCCTCTGTAGCACTGGTTGTGATCAAACTCACCCTGTAAAAACGTTAATCTAACTGGTATCCCAGAATGCACTGGAGAAGATGTATTAACTTTTCATAAAAATGGCTCAAATGCATGCAAAAATATAACAGAGTTAAAAAAATATATAGAATCAGTTCTGAAAGTCTCTCCTCCAGTGTCGGCTGCCTCGGAAGGGGGCTGGTGGGTGGGTAATGGATTAAATTTTTATTTTTTTTAAATAAACTTCCCTTCGCGCTGCCCTTTTCTCCGTCCTCATCATCTGCTGGTAACGCCGGAAGCACTCAGGTTCCCGTACTCTCCCAGCCAATCACAACGCTGCATGAGCAGCGTCGTCATTGGTCCGAGCGGCCTGTTTGGCCATTTAAGCAGTTCCTGGGAGCCTGGGCTTGTTCTCCCTGGGGCTGTGCAACACAGCCCCGTGGAGAACATGCCAAGAGGGCCGGCCAAACTGTCATGCGCACTGAGAGGAGGAATGCAAACCACTCCTCACTCTTCTCTGGCGTCACAGAGCCAAGCCCCGGAGTCCCGCATAGAAAAATAAAATGCTAACGTCCGGTTATTCTCATTTTCTTTTTTGCACTGCTGAAAAAGCAGTTGGACGATGCTCTTCGGCCTTAGCGGAGGAGCCGCCACTGCTTTCATCTGCTTTAAAAGGGTAAAACGAGTTCCACTAAATTATGTCATCAGTCCTGCAACTTACACCACTGTAAACCAACAAAAAAATATACAAAATCAAGTACTATATAAATTACAAAAATAAGTTATTAGTAATAGGAAGGAGTTAAGCTAAGATCAACATCCTTGACGGCAAATGCCCCAATGAATGGTTGAAAAAGTGGCTTAGAACAGTGCCACAATTTTATTTCAAATCAACATAAAAGTAAGAAAGAGAGCTGCAACACATTCTGTGACCTTTCACCCTTTGAGAAAAGCTTCCAAACCTAATTTAGCTGATGTAAACACAATGCCACCTACTACTACCAGTTCTGGACGTCTGAGGCTGCCTTTAGATGGTTTACTGACCTTTAGTCCTTAAATGCTGTGACAGAGCAGAGGTATGTTTATGGCAGTGCCCTTTTATTCTGAAACCCCACAGCCATATCCTCAATATGAGAGTAGATGGGGTGGGTGTAACATGGGGATGTCGAAGAAACACCCCTCAGTAATCCATGCTGGTTTCAACAAGATCATTATTCCAGGAATGAGCTCACGACTGCTTCCCTGCACCGCAGCCTGACAAGTGATTGCAGGGTGCTTGCATTCTAGAACACCCCCTCAATGCATCATTAAATCATTTCATTCCATAATATATGAACCCTACTACCATTCTACAGTGGGATCGGAGTGGGAAGTTAATGAGGAGATGCTAGACTTCATTCGAAAATGGAAGTGATAGGTGAGTGCAATATTATGCTTTGTTTCAGACTGCTTGCAACTTCTTTAGCTGTATATGCATCCTACTCCCAAATCATAAGCCAAAAATGTGAAGGGCTGCCTATCAACCTCAGGATACTTGTGTACATGAGATTAAGTATAAAAAAAATATATATATTCTGGAGGGTGAATAGGCACATGTAAACAATTTGTTTAATAATATTCTAGCATCCAGGATTGACGAGGTGATGCCCTTCCTGCTAGTGCAGGATATTAATTGTGCCAATCAAGTAGGACCGACTACTACCGACTTAAAATACATCAGATGATAGTTCCTTAAGAATGCAGATTTAGTGCCTTGAGAGGATCGAGAGCTGAAAGATGTGCCGATGGAACTGACCTGTGAACATACCAGGAGTTGACATGGGCCATCTTGGACCAGTGGGGTTCAGTATAATTCCTTGAGGATTGGATCCATTCCAGATTTTCAATATTCGACTACGTAAATGGATTCCACTGAATTTCCATTAATGTAAATTAATCTTATGTGGATATCTGAAATTTGGAACCTCTGGACCTACATGGGTCAACCTATACAAATACTTATGGAAACATTTTTGTGGTGCTTCCACAACATATTAGAGCAAAAGAGCTATTATGCTGTCCTGTTACGTGGTTCTTAAAAGCAACTATAAAATACTCAAAGCTCTAGTGGCATTGAAGTCAAGTGTTCCTCTTAGCCTAAACACAAACATTTTCTATTGACAGTGAAGCACACTGGCAACTCACTGCAGCAGAATCTAATGTTCTGCCGCCACATCCCAAGGGGCGCCACCATAAGCCTGGCAGACAGTCGCACATTGTGCATCGGTTGACACAAGATCTTCTAGACAGCCCATAGACAAGGCATCCCCTTTCATCGTTAGCACTTTTTGGTGTATCATGTTCACCTATGCTATCGCCTGTCACTGCTGTAATGTATTATTGATAGGCAGCTATGCAAGTAAAAGCCTGCCTTGTGAGATGAAGCAAAACTCCCAACACAGGATGAACTTTCACAATCCTTGTGAAAGCTCTCCGTTGGATGAACTGCATCACAAGGAGAAGGCCCTCCTTTGGATAAACTGCATCTCAAGGAGTGGGCTCTACGTTGGATAAACTGCATCACAGAGGAGAGGTGATGATGCTTCGTTTGTAAGCAGACTATCGCTCTTAGTCACATCTGGAGTTAAGCTGTAAGAAAAGGTTGAAAACAAACTGACCAGCGGCAGCTCCTCCGCTATGGCGGAGGAGCGTCGCCCCACTGCTTTCGAGCAGAGGAAAGGAAATATAAAGTGATAATAACTAAGTTATTATCATTTTAGGTTTCCTTTGTGGGCGGGCGGGGCTGCTCTGCTCACGGGCAGCGCAGGGGAGGAGTGGTTTGCCCACTCCTAAGTGCGCAATGACTGTTTGATCGGCCCTCTCTGGCCGCCCAAACCAGTCATGTGCACTTTCCCCATTCTCCACGCAGGCTGCATTACAGCCTGCGTGGAGAACAAGTCCAGGCACCCATTCCCTGGTTGAGCGTCAAACCAGGACGCTCAAAACCAATCACAACGCTGCAATGAAGTGTTGTGATTGGTCAGGGGAGCCTGGGTGCTTACCAATCACAATTGCTTCCTTGGGGGATTCGACATTAAAAAATCTCATGCTACCAAATACAGGCGAAGAGCAGCCAGGAACACTTCAATATGGAATGAGCAAGGATGAAAATAGTAATAACCTCTCTCGTCCCTGTGCAACAAGGTGGTTTACGTCACTGCTGAGCCTTCGGTCTCCTCTGCTGTTCCCAGTCTTTCCTTCAACTTCAGACAGCCAGGCCTGAAAAACAAGAGACACCCTGATTTAGTACACCTGGTGGGCAGTAGATTGAAAATATGTTCATCTGTTTAGTACACTGCGATTGCAACTTCGGCTGAGAGCATGCACAACAAATGTGTGAGAGTACATACATTTCAATAACTTTTGCTTCCTTATTTTTAAAGTGCAAATCCTAATTTTAAAGGGGCCCGTCCAGTGAATAATTTCACAATATGCCTGAAAACCCAAGCTGATATCATCAAATAAAGGAACATTCTAAAATGGCTATTGTTTGTGACTGCTAACGGTGTATAAGTAACGAGAAGGATAAGTTACTTACCTGTAATCCTAGTTCTCTTCCAGGGGTATCGGAAACATCACATATATGTGAAAAACCATATATGTAGCGATATATATATATATATATATATATATATATATATATATATATATATATATATATATATATATATATATAAAAACACACAATGCAGCCTCCCATAAACATGCTGAGCAATGTTGCAAGGAATTCTCATGCACATAAACATTCCAATAAAGCAGGGAGAAAAAACTTTTGAAAACTGCTTTAATATACAGCAGACAACACAATCCTGCAAGGAATAATGAAGAAAAACATTGCCAGCACATAGGCTGCATTGTAGAAACAGTGTAGAAAGCTGAAAAGCTAACCCACATAAACACTCAGATAAACTGGCACTGTGCCTTTAAGGCAGCCATGACCCCTAGCTTCCCATCATGCCTCAGGGGTGACAGTTAGGTCAGTTGTTCTTTGCGGATATCCGCAGACCCTTTTTACAAAGAGATGTATGTATCATGTTCACTTGCCCGGGGAGGCGGGTGGGTTGCTTATGACTTTGATGAGGATACCCCTGGAAGAGAACTAGGATTACAGGTAAGTAACTTATCCTTCTCTTCCAGGGGATCCTCATCAATAGTCATAAGCACATGAATAGAATAGCAAGCCCATCCCCTCAACCTGCGGGCAAGTAAACAGAGTACCATCAAAATACATAAACGCCATAAGGCCTATACAGACTCCAATAGGTTAGCATTGGAACAGATTCCTCAAGGAGGCCTGGCCCACTTGGGTATCTGCTCTGGAGTCCGAATCCAGACAGTAATGTCTGGTAAACGTATGGACCGATTTCCAAGTTGCCGCCTTGCAAATCTCGGCCATCTGTACATTATGTTAGAATGCAATCGTAGCAGCCTTGCCCCTAGTAGAATGAGCTTTGGGGGAGGCAAATAGAGGCTTATTTGCTATGCCAACTTTATACAAGATACTATCCATCTTGAAATGGATCTTTTAAAAGCTGGGAAGCCTGTTCTAACAGAGCCATAGTTTACAAACAATTGATCAGTTTTTCTAATGGATTTTGTTGCATCCAAATAGAATTTGAGAACCCTCTTGAGGTCTAGCGAATGAAGAGACCTTTCCGCTGGTGTGGATGGACTGGGAAAGAAAGAGGGTAGAGAAATCGTCTGATTAACATGGAACTCCGACACAACCTTAGGTAGGAAGGAAGGGTGAGTTCGCATAACCACCCTATTATGGTGGAAAACCGTATAGGGTTCTTTAGATCAGAGTGCTTATATTTCACTCACTCTGCGTGCTGATGTAATTGCTACTAGAAAAGCTACTTTCCAAGAAAGGTGTTGTAATGTAGCCTTATGAATGGGTTCAAATGGAGGTCCCATCAATTTAGACAAGACCAAATTCAACTTCCAAGGAGGAGAAGGAGGTCGAACAGGGGGATAAACCTTTTTCAACTCCTGCAGGAAGTCCTTGACCACCTGAAGCTGAAAGAAAGAAGGCTGGTTAGGTGATTTACGATATGCTGTGATAGCCGCCAAATGCACTTTAATGGAAGAATATTTCAAACCAGATTTGGCCAAATAGAGCAAATACGGCAAGATTACCTCCTCTTGCCCGTTAATTGGACTCCAATCATTACGGATACACCACAAGTAAAACCTTTTCCACTTTAGAGAGTATGAGGATCTTGTGGAAGGTCTCCTTGACTCCCTTAAAATGTCCATGCAGTCCTGAGGGAGGTTCAAATGTCCGTACTGCAGGACTTCAGGAGCCATGCTGTCAAGCTGAGCGAGGGAAGGCTGGGGTGCAGAATCTTCCCTCCCATTTTGGTGAGAAGGTCCGGCCTGCACGGAAGTCTCCGATGCGGGCGAACTGAGAGTTGCAACAGGTCCGGATACCACCATTGGCGAGGCCAGTCCGGTGCTATGAATATCATCCTCATTCTGGATCGCAGAAGTTTGGCCACCACCTTCGGAATTAGAGGGAGGTGTGGAAAGGCGTACGCAAACGTCCCTGACCAATCTATCAAAAGAGCATTCCCTCTCGTTCCTGGTCGGTAACACCTGGATGCGAAGGCGTGGCATTTTCTGTTTTGATCGTCTGCAAAAAGGTCGATGAAAGGATGACCCCATTGATGAAAGATGTCTGCCACCACTTCGTCGTTGAGCACACAGTCTTCTTGCTCTTGGAAGTGACGACTGAGGGCGTCTGCTCGCACGTTCTGCTCTCCCGGCAGATGGATTGCCGTGATCGATAGGTTCCTGGCTAGCAGCCAGTGCCAGATCGCCTGGGATTCGAGAGACAGAGGGCGAGAGCGTGTTCCACCTTGTTTGTTCAAGTAATACATGGTGGTTGTATTGTCAGTTTGCACTAGGATCGATCCGAGCTGAATTGACGGTTGAAAAGCTTTGAGGGCTAAATGAACCGCCCGCAGTTCCAGCATATTGATGTGATACGTCTGTTCTCTGTTGGTCCATCTGCCCTGAGTTTGCAGATGACCCAGATGCGCTCCCCAGCCCTGAAGTGATGCATCCGTGATCAGGCATTGTTCTGGCAGAGGTTGGTGAAAAGGGACTCCCACCAGCAGGTTCTGTGGTTGCAGCCACCAGAGAATGGACTTCTTTGCTGCAGGAGAGGAGATAATCCGGTCGTTCCACTGACCCGAGGATTGATCCCATTTGTCCTCGAGATCTTGCTGTAACGGTCTCATCCTCAATCTGGCGTTGGGTATGAGAAAAATGCACGAGGCCATCGAACCCAGCAGAGAAGCCACCTGTCTTACTGACGGCTGATGAGCCTGAAGGATGATGTTGCCTTTGTCTTTCATTGATGACAATCTCTCCTCCGAAGGAAACACTTTTCCGAGGTCGGAGTTGAGGTTGGCGCCCAGATAGTGGAGTGATTGAGTTGGGTGAAGGATCGACTTGTCCAGGTTGACATGCAGGCCTAAGCGCTGAAGGAGATCTAGGCAGGTGCGAAGGTGTTCCTGCACCATTTGAGGAGAGGGTCCCTTCAACAGCCAGTCGTCCAGGTATGGATATACGAACAGGCCTTGGCGATGTAATGCTGCCGCTACTACTGCCATGCATTTGGTGAATACCCTCGGAGCTGATTTTAGGCCGAAGGGTAAGACTTTGAACTGGTAATGTCTTGTTCCCACCGTGAATCGCAAGAACTTGCGATGTCGTGCTGTGATTGGGATGTGAAAATACGCATCTTGGAGATCCACCGAACACATCCAATCGCCTTTCCTTAGATGTGGAAATATTTGGTGGAGCGCCAACATCCGAAACTTTTCCTTTTTGATGGACTTGTTCAGAGAACGTAGATCCAGAATTGGTCTGAACTTGTTCGGTTGATCTTTTTTCTGAACAAGGAAGTATCGTGAGTACACTCCCTTTCCTCTCTGCGCTTGAGGGACCTCTTCCATTGCTCGTTTTTCGAGAAGGGTCGACACTTCCTGACGCAGGAGGTCTATATGTAGATGACGAGATTTCACAAGAGGAATGTCTCTTGGGGACGTCCAAAAACGTAGTGTGTACCCATTTTTTAGTATATTTAGCACCCACTGATCTTTGGTTATGTTGCGCCACTCTTGAATGTAACTTGAGATACTTCCTCCCACTGGAGTGTGCAACGGTGCTAGAGGAAGCAGAAACTCATTGCTTCCCTGGAGTTTTTGATGCGGAGGAGGACTGCTGTTGATGTCCTCCTCTTCCTCTCGAGGAACGGCGACCTTGATACGGGGATTTGCCCTGTTTGTTTTGTGACCATTGAGGGGTTTGAACCCTCTGTTGGTAGTTTTTCCGATTGTAGGGCCGGTATCTCTTCCTAAATTCCTTTTTCTTCTCTAGGCCCACAGCCTTTAAGGTGTCCAACTCGGCCTTCATCCTCGCCATTTCTTCGTCTGTGTGTGCACCAAACAGTGAAGTGCCAGAAAAAGGGAGATTCAGGATGCGTTGTTGTGCCTCCGGTTTTAACGCTGTGAGGCGCAGCCAGGAAGATCGTCGTGCACATATGCCATGTGCATACGAGTGAGCCGCCAGGGACGCACCATCTGCTGCAGTGCTGATTACCTGGTTAGCCACCAGAGCACCTTCGTGAAGGATTTCAGAGCAGTCCTGTTGATCCTCCTTTGGGAGCTTGTCCTTGAAGCGCTCCAGTGAGTCCCATAGTGACCTGTCATAACGACCCAGCAGAGCCGCAGCGTTGGACACTTGCAGAGAAGACGCTGCCGAGCCACAAGCCTTCCGTCCAAGAGTCTTGTGCTCTACTCTCTTTATCCGGAGGAGCGGAGGAGGAAGATGCAACCGCATGCGTCTTTTTCGCTGCTGCAATAATAACAGAGTCCGGAGGTGGATCCGATCTAAGGAAAAGAGGATCCGATGCAGCTGGCTTATATTTTTTAAGAATCCGAGCTGGAGCTGCTTTAGCCGATGCTGGAGCGAGGAAGAGATCCATTACCGGCTCGATTATACCAGGGACCAAAGGAAGCAATGGTCTAGTCGCAGACCTTTGGTGGAGAGTCTCAAAAATGATGGACTTTGTTGTCTGAGGAGCTGACATGGTGATGCCCAGCTTCTGAGCCCCTCTGGTGAGAACATCATGAAAAGTGTTCACATCATCAATAGGCGACACTCTGGAGGGAGGACTATCCGTCAGGGTAGGTGAGTAATCCCTTTTGGACGAATGTGTCGAAGAGGAAGACCAAGACTGTGTACGCCGCCTCTTGCGATGTCCCTGAGACGACCTGCGTTCAGGGGATCTGCCTCGGTGTTCCCTGGCCCGAGTGGTGGGTGATCTGTCCACTTCCTGCACAAGACGCTGCAATGGTGATCTGTGCAGCGGACTGGAGTAGTTCATAGGCCGTTGGGCGTGACCTGCGGGCCCCTTCTGCCAATGATGGAGAGGTTGAAGCCATCTGGGAGAGAGATGGATGGAAGGAGATCGCTGTCTCCTTGGAGAACCTCCTGGCGGTGATTTTGTAGGCTCCTGCGAGTGAACAGAAGCACTGCGTGATGACGCAACCGTCTGGGGTGAGCTCCGAATGGAGTGAGAGGACTCTCTGCGGCTTCTGGAGCGTGATCGGCGTCTTGATGAGCGATATGACGTCGATGGGGTGTGTCTCCACGTCGACCTGCTCTGTGTCACCATCACTGGTGAGTTTCTCCTCAACGTCGACCTCTGTGTGTCTGGAGCCCATAGACCTCGCCTTCGACGTTGAGCGGGTAGACGGAGAAAACCTTCTCGACGTCGATCTTTCTCTCGACGCTGACCTTCTCGCCGTCGACGGAGACCGCCGTCTCGACGTCGAACGACGTTTGGTATATTTCACTCTTGGTCTTGACGTCGAATACCTCGCCGTCGGAGAGGATCTTGCCTTCGACGTCGAACGCCGCCTGGACGACGACGGAGGCGATGAGTGTCTAGCCTCAGGTGACGAGGCGTGTCTCGACGTCGACTGTCGTCTGGGTGACGTCGACTGAGATGCTTGCTTCGACGCCGAACGCTGGAGACCCTGCGACGGCGGAGCCTGTCTCGACGTCGAACGCCCCATCGACGGCGACGACGGAGATCTGCCTCTCGACGCTGGGCGAGCCCGCACCAACGGAGAGCGACTCCTCGACGCCGATCGTCGCCCGGTTGACGACGGCAGAGGATTCGACGTACCTGCGTTCTTCGACGACGACCGGTGTTCTCTCGACGGCGAGCCCGCCTTCGATGGTCTTCTCGTCGACGTTTTCGTTGCCAATGAAGGGATTTGAGGCGCCGAGCCCGACGCCGATGGAGAGCATACTGGAATCTTACTTCTAGATGAGCTCTCTTTCCTCTTCTTCATCGGAGGCTTGTCTGTAGAAGGTGATTTTCTCTTCTTAGCCAGTCCATGGAGACGAATCCTTTCCCTGTCCTTTAGAGTTCTGTTGGACAGCAGCCGGCAATGCTGGCAGGATTTAGGATTATGCAAAAACAACAATTGATGGACAGAATGCAGAACAATGTCATACATTCACCCCAGTACAGAGATCTGGGCCTAAATCCATCGTTATTTTGCTCACCATGCCATTCCAGTTTGAACCCAGCCATATGCAAATCAGTCTTGACCCTGTGCCCAATGGGAACAGTCCAGCCTGAACTGCCAGGCCAGGTCCTCCCTGGACTGGAAACAAGCATCCTAGGACCGGTTTCGGGGTTTCACCCCTCTTCAGCCAAGCTAGCTTGATTCCAGTGGCATGGAGAGCACGGGACCCACGTCTGGGCATACCCGTCCCACTCGGGGTGACAAATGCAAAAACAACAATTGATGGACAGAATGCAGAACAATGTCATACATTCACCCCAGTACAGAGATCTGGGCCTAAATCCATCGTAGGATTATGTTCAGAAGGAAGGCATAGAATACAGACAGGATGGAAGTCTGATTTAGCCTTCTTCTTGCCACAGGAAGGGCAAGGGTCAAAAAGAGAGGGCATTCTGCTGAAAAACAATGCTCAACTCTCTAAAAACAGTAGAGAAATACTTCAACACCAAAAGGACGTCGAAGTAAGAGGTTTTTGTCTCAAAAATTGAAGAATTTTCTGACAGAAAATCAGAAAAAGAGGGTAGAGCTGAAGTAACCAGGGTCCTGACAGAAGGAGCCGGAAAGAACAACTGACCTAACTGTCACCCCTGAGGCTATGATGGGAAGCTAGGGGTCATGGCTGCCTTAAAGGCACGGTGCCAGTTTATCTGAGTGTTTATGTGAGTTAGCTTTTCAGCTTTCTACACTAATGTTTCTACAATGCAGCCTATGTGCTGGCAATGTTTTTCTTCATTATTCCTTGCAGGATTGTGTTGTCTGCTGTATATTAAAGCAGTTTTCAAAAGTTTTCTTTCTCCCTGCTTTATTGGAATATGTTTATGTGCATGAGAATTCCTTGCAACATTGCTCAGCATGTTTATGGGAGGCTGCATTGTGTGTTATATATATATATATATATATATATATATATATATATATATATATATATATATAGCTACATATATGGTTTTTCACATATATGTGATGTGTTTCCGGGGTCCCGCGCATGGGCGGGAATATTCATGTGCTTATGACTTTGATGAGGATCCCCTGGAAGAGAACTGTCTTTTTTAGCACTGGATGATGCCTTTAATTAACTTTTCTATGACATACAGCAGCTACGAAAGGCCAAGTAGAAAGACTGGTAACTATGCATTCTACCACGCAGGTGTCCACATGCACTAAATGTTTTTCTATTTATTTTGACCGGAAAGTGATTGCTATGTGTTCAGTTTCCATCAATTCTTCCTGCAGGAAGAGTTGACAGATTTGAGGCTCAGACAAATAGCAACCTTCATCATGTGACCCACCTAGAGCTAGCAGAGACTCAGGCAACTGTGTCCAAGGAGTGGGTCTGGAGAAGTTTAGGACCCTGGAGTTTGACGAGTGGGTTGAGGGCACAGAGTATAGGGCCCTGATGTTGCAGGAGTGAGAGGAGAGTCCCCAAAGGTTTAGGGCCCTGATGTTCGAGGAGTGAGGGGAGGGATCAGAGACATAGAGGGCCCTGGTGTTCGAAGAGTGAGGGGAGGGCTCAGAGACATAGAGGGCTCTGGTGTTCGAGTGAGAGGCTTTGATTTTGGAGTCGTCTGGGTGCAAGAGGAGAGGTTGTGCTTGAGTCATGGCTTCCAGAAATGGAGACCACGTGCTACAGAATCAATGTTTAGGGAGTGGGGAACAACTAGTCTCCGAAGCAGAATCTGGATGGGGATCTGCTTCCAGGTAGACCGACAATCACTGTGGGCTGAGGTATTTGGTTTTGTGGTCCCTAATTTGCCCTGTTGGTAGGCGGACAAGCAGGGCAGTCTTGCTTGTCAGGAGGTTGCAGCACTAGGCCTTTCAAGCAAAGGTGGAAGGTCAGCAAGTGTTTATGGTACACAATGGTGTGGGGGAAATCAGTGATCCCTGCGTCACCAGCACTGAGAGGGCACAGGAACGTGAAGATATGCCAGTCCCAAACGTTTAGTGTTCCTCAGGCTTTCCCTGCTGGTTGCCTGGCCTGCTTCAAGTGGTGGACCTACCTAGGCCTAGCAGACAGCAGCAGCTCCTCTTCGTTCTAGGTGCACCAGCAGGCAAAGAGAGGGAACATTGGAAGCAGGAAACTCTCCCTCTCTCGCCCCAGGAATGACATTCAGTAGGATTAACCAGTCCCAGAGAAAGGAAGACGATGCAATCCAGTGGCATCACACGGAGCACCAGTCTCTCTTCCAGAATATTACCGCGAGGTCGCTATCCATGCAGTCTATGAAGCCATGGCCCTTTCTTGACCTGAGCCCAACCAGTGAGCTCTTCTCCAGACAGGTATGCTATAGTCTCATCTGATTGGTCCAGTGAAGAACTGGAGTGCATGGATGCCTCTGCAGTTTAATGTGCAGGCTTCAAGGCCACTCTGTCCTGCCTTAGCTGGAGGAATGGAATCCAGTGTTAATGATGGGGGGAGTTCATGTCCTTCCAAAGAATGCAGATTTACTGAGCTGACATGAAGGAAAGTGAATAAATTGAGGCAAATATCTCACAAAAGGTTAAGGGAAACTGCTATGCTTAATCCTTGCTGTACATGGATGTCACTGCTATCTGCCGTGGAGCATAAAACATACACCGCCTTCTGCATGTGGACTTTCAGGATCAGAGTCCAAGATGTCTGAATTGGACTAGACGTGATTAGAGAGAATGTTTCAGTGAATGGATGTGTGCAAGATACCCTGTTATCGATAGCACCAAACGGGCAGCGCTGGACATGTGATCACGCAGGACTCCATTCATGTGTCAGCATCAGATGTTTTGTAGCACAGAAGGAAAGCAAGGGGTAAAGCAAAATACCTTCCTCAGTACCACTAACAGAATTCAGACTCCCCTCCCCCAACTTAGGAACATCCACATTATTCTTTTTGATCTTCAGCACGTGCAGGAGGACCTGTAACATACTTTCCAGTGGGCTTGAAATAAAAAAATAAATGAATTTCTAAGTGCAATTTCCCACATTTTCACAATTTCTAATAAAAAAAAAGTTACCTCATTTTTGTTAATTTCCATTCGGAGACGGTCAATGTTTGCCATCGTCTCTGCTAACTTTGGCTGTAAACTGCCCGGATCTCCCATCTGTGGATTTTTCTCGTACACATCTTTCATTTTAATCAGGGCATCTCTGTTGTGAAGAAAATGTCAAGTGCCTTAAAACCTTTGAACTAATGCTAAAATCAGTGAAATACATACAAATGCGAAATCAAGGGCCAGTAGAAGTAGCTGATTATCAAACTGTTTGTCCTTAATATTCTCTTATGCCAGACATGAATATTTATCAATCAAAAAGTTCCTTACCTGAAACACAGCCTTCCTAACATATCTTTTGGGAGCTAAGAATCACGGTCACATGTTTGTAGTACGGTGTGGTCAGTCAGAGTACGCCAGTTTTCAGGTTAATTTTTGTGCGGGTGAAATTCCCAATCATGGGATGCTTGTCGGCATGCTGGGATTGCTGGCGTAATTTTTGACTGTTTCGAGAACCAAACTGACTTTTGGCCCAAACACTTGCTCCTCCTCAAGGGATAGAGGGAGTTACACTAGGACAAATGTGAAATGGGATATTCTCCTTTATTCTGAACACAAGCACACCCTGCCCCAAAAGTATTCGCAAAGGACTCAAAAACACAATGACGGTCTCAAAATTCTTCTGTGCGTGCTCAATGCCTAGGCGCTTCTGCATCTTCTGTGTTGTCAGATTCCAGAAATTTTACAGAAGGAGAATTTACACTACCAGAACTGATAGCGGATAAAATTAATAGAGGTGGACTCCGTGCCGGAGCTCATTGTGGCTTCAGGTGATGTACGGATGAGCCATTGAAGTCACACTTGAAGCTGAAACAACTTGTACTGCTTTGGACACAACACCAGGTGGCAGAAGCTGCACTGGAATCAACCACAGGTACACCCTGCCACCCCCTGGTACCCGTTTCTTCAAACTGCACGTTCTTGAAGCCACTCTGTCTTTTGTGGAGTGACCTGGTGACTTGAAATCCCTATTGGCTGCCTGTACTGTCCATCTGAAGAATCCTTCAGTTGTAACATTTGAGGTCAAGGTAAGCGATCTTAGTAAATGATCTGCTCTCCTTGTAGCGCTCCAGTTTGTCGCGCTGCTTAGTGATTTGTCTTTGATCTCTTTACTTTTAGCCTGGTTTTTCCTTACTGTGTCTCGTTCTTCATTTGCACTTGGTTCTGCCTGTCTAGTTATGTTTCTTGCTGTTTCCCTGCTGTTCAATCTCAGGTGAATTACTATGTTATGTTCTCCTGCAGCCCTTGCACCAGGGATGCCCTCTCCCAATTGTACCTGCTCAGGCCCCTGTACTCCGTTCGGGGGACAGTGGCACCAGTATGTATGTTCACTTCTTACGTGTGTGGTATCACTTTATTGTGGACACAGGCCTTGCAGACTGCGCATCCCACAGTCAAGCACAGATTGTGCCATAGAGTGAATGCATAGGTCAATACTTCTTGCATCTTACATGAAATAAATAAATCAAAGCTTGTTGGTGAACTACAGAGCCGTGCCTCTTACTTTCTTTCCTGATGGGTTTAAAGTGGAGACGCATTAACGGATGTGGGAGTTTTCGAAGTGTTCATTGATATATATATTCCAGTGGGCCACGCACTGCTTTCAGGGTAACGCTGGCACGGCACAGAAAAGCAAACCACCATTAGCAAGGATGAGTGAATCCTAATCTCTGGCTCTCTCACGCCGGGAGAACGCGCACACAGGTGGGTGTAGTGGAACCAGTGGGGTCTGCAGTGCCCCTGCAAGGGAACAGCAGTAGCAGAAAATGGATGCCAAACTGCATTTTGGAAGAACTGTCATAATGGATCGCATTCATAACCATGCAACATTAATATACACTTCCCTATATATTTGAAATCTGTTGCACCGAAAATACGTTTATTCAATAAAAACTTTTTGGATTTCTCGAATCCCCTCAAACTGCAGTCGGTTTGCTGTGCATGAGCTCACTCCGGTAGAAAGATATTAGGGACATGAGCTCTGCAGGTGGGAGTGAGCGGCCTTGGATGTTTGTGCATTAGGTCATGCAGGCTTCACTGCTCCAAGCCCAGAGCTGAACATCGGGAAGGAAGTTTACTCCCTTGTTACACCGCAGGCCCTAACTAGGCCTGGGAGGCTCACAAGTGTTTAAAGAGCTTGGACATGCTGCTGCTAAAACACTTGCTCAAACTCCCCACAGCTTCTCTTTCTCTTAGAGGCGGCTCCTCCGCTAAGGCGGAGGAGGAGTGTCGACCCACTAAGTGCAAAAAGAAGAAGAAAATGACAACAATGCTTAATGTTGTGTGATTGGGGGTGAGTGAAAAGTTTCAGCGCTCAGTCCATCATCTCGTTGTGTTTGCTTTGTTTGCCTAAGTTGGCAGGGTATGCCCAGACATGGGTCTCTTGCTCACTTTGTCTCTGGATTCAAGCTAGCCTGGCCAATGAGGGGTGCTTCCCCGAAACCGGTCCCAGGGTGCTTGTTTCCGGTCCAGGGAAGACCTGGATTGGCAGTTCGGGCTGGAATGTTCCCATGAGGGATAGGGTCAAGACTGATTTGCATATGGCTGGGTCTGAACTGAGGTGGTGAAGTGGGCTAAAGAATGATGGATTCAACCCAGATTTGTGACTGGGGGTGAGTGTCTGAAAAGTTTCAGCGCTCCGTCCATCATCTCCTTGTGTTTGCAATGTTGCGTGATTATCATTTTCTTCTTCAGTAAAGAGCCAGCCAGGTTGGGGCAGGGCGGGGCTTGTTAAAGCCAGGGAGAGGGAGGAGTAGTGGTTCCTGCTGCACCCTAAGTGCGCATGACGGTTTGGCCGGCCGTCTTGGGCAGGCCAAACCATCAGGCACACTTTGCATGTTCTCCACAGGCCTAGGTGGAGAACATGTCCAGCCTCCCAGTCCCCATCTGTAGACCAATCACAACAGCAGCGCTGTGATTGGCTAGGGGAGTCTGGGAGCCTCCCCCCTCCCCGGGGCCACCATTCACAACCAGCCACTACTGGATATGTCAATCTTACGCTAAAATGTTTCATACTATTATCTATTTAGGTATATTCATCACGTTATATTAAGATATATTTGACATGTCATGATGGATATTAATAAATATTTAATAAATCACAAACTTAAAAAATTACACTTCATCACACTGTCATTGCTATGCATTCGAGATAGCCCACCTGCTTCTGCCTTTACATTTTATGGGTCTAATCATGTTCAAGTACCACCTGATCTACTTTTTAATCACAATAATTCTGTACAGCGCAGCTGTTGTGGCAGCAAAGGGCCAAAGGTACCTCAAATGTCAAATCTAAAATTCCTATACCTAACCTGACATGTGAAGTTAAAACAGCAGCTCAGGGTGTATTGCAACTACCTGGGCCATAAGGTCCCGGAAACCAGTTCTAACCGCGGACAGATACTGGTGTATAGGACTGACAGTCACCAAGCACATCTTACAATCACCTACCTTTACAGGTTATCAATGTATGTAAGGCTGCATCATATTATTATGGTCCATATCTTTAATATTCTTCCAGGACCAGCTAACACCTGCATTCTCTCTGCATATCTGCGTGTTATATTATTGGTTCTCGTGACCTGCAAAACTTTCTTACAAAAGGCTGGGTCTCTCTCGCAATGGCGGTTCTGTGTTTCCAAGGTTTGTTGTTTGCATCATACTAAAATGTGTACGACCCTTCTGCATCTGCACCGCGCTCACAACAGGCTCATGGTCACGAACCCCAAATTCTTAAAGGCTTTTTGCACCCAGGTGTAATTTAAGGTAGTAAAAAGTGACTTATGAAAGCAGAACTCCATACAGTGTCAGGATTGAAGGGATGTCACCCTCGGAAAAGGAGGTGATGGTCACAGAGCTATCGCTAGAAGCAGGTAGTGGGCATTCCTGGTTAGAGCCACCTGTAAACACTGAAGAAAATCAACAAAATTGTAGGTCTGTGGGCCCTTGCTAACAATTTCCAAAGGTTTTTCACCCTAAAGAAATACTCCTGTAAAAGATTTTGTTGATGGATATCTCTAAAGCTGTTAAGGGAGTTGGGGAAGGGGTTCAACCACGGGGAAAATATTTTTCAAAGGGAGAAGCAAGAAAAGAACAAAACTGATTTTTCGTTAAATAACATTCCTGTTTGTGGAAATACGCATCTGTAATTGTTTATGTTTGCGGGAATTGGCATGCATTTCAGAACTGGAAATCTGCAAAAATTCTTAATGGAAATAGCCAATGCGGGTTCAATTCCAACTTTATTTTGTTAAACCACGATTGTGAATCTGGCAGTATGTTGGTCAACGTTTGGCACAGGGACGCGCACTGAAGAGGCAGCAACTAACACGATGCTAACTAAGGGTAGGCTCAGAGTGTTGCTCATAGAAAACTGCATTCGAACATCCCACACGACCAAAGGTTGCTGGTAAGAATAAACTGTACATGAGAGCGATTTTACAGCGGAAGCTCAGAAGACTAGAAGTCACAATCTAACAAGACCTCAGTGGTCCAACTGAAAAACAACACAGGCGTTCAGACAGGGAAAGAACGCTGCTATTGTAAACATTAGAAAACAACCAGGAAACATTGTGAATTTTATTAGTGCTTTCAGCAATGAGTCACAGGAAATAGGAAAGATCTTATAAACACTGATGTCGAAAGATGTTATAAACGCTCTGATGTGAGAATTACACACCCAGAATTGAACATATATCTGAACGAGTTCCCACAGAGGACTAGCAGGATATTATCTAATCTTAAAAGGCATGCTAAGAAGGACTCGCATTGCTGCAGTACGTGAAAGATGGCTGCTCAGTACACCTATTGGATATTATTGTAATGATGCAGGTTTCACATGGTTGTAATGATACCATTTGATAAGAGCACCAAGCTTTCATCACAGACAATATGAGATTATCAACCGCAAATCTACATTCGTAGCATGTAAAATACGTCATAACAGTTACTCGTTACACTTGCCCAGTACAAACAGCCCATTGAAAATATAAAACGGGAGGAAACCTAAGTGTTAGACCTGGCATCCTTGGCGTGGTTGGTTTCCCCCTAACATTTTGCTTTCAGAACTCCTATTTTTGCTCACTTGGTTTTTTGTTGGCCTTATGACTCTGCACACTTTACCACCCCTAACCAGTGTTAGAGTGCTTGTGCTCTTTACCAAAAATATGGTAACATTGGTTTGTACCCTCATGGGATATTTAATTTACTTATAAGTCACTGGTACAGCGGTAATGCGTGTACCCATGGCCTGTAAATTAAATGCTACTAGTGGGTCTCCAGCACTGACTAAATCACCCACTTAAGTAGCCCTTTAAACATCTCAAGCCTGCCATTGCAGAGCCTGTGTGCGCAGTTTTAAAAATCCAAATTGACATAGCAAAATAAACTTTTTGCCACGCCCAAACCTTCCTTTTTAATACATATAAGTTACCCCTAGGGTAGGCCTTGGACAGGTCAAAGGGAAATGCATTTAAAAAGTAGGACATGTACTTTTAATTTTTACATGTCCATGTAGTGAAAAACAAAAAAAATCGTTTTTCACTACTGCCTATATCTTCAATAGGATATAATTGAGTTACCCTATTACCTTTCATAAGTGTCATTTCCAAATGGGAAGAGATCACCAGCTCATGTTTGGTGTCCCTGGAATCACAATTTAAAATACTAACTTATGGTGAAGTCGTATTTTAAATTGCAATTCTGAAAGTATCATTTTTAGAAAGTTGGCATTTTATTGCCTTAGCCATTTGGTGCCTGCAGACTGCCTCTGGGTCACATGAATGAGTGTAGGTGACAGTTGGGCTTTGTGTATTCCTCCTAGACCGCCACACACAATGGGAGCTTAGGTGTGACTGGATGGGCCATCACCGGCAGGATTGGAGGAAGGAGCTGGACACAGCCCCACTTACACTTGAATAGGCTGTGTCCTGCTTACCCACAAAGAGCAGCATACTCCCTGCAGTTAGTCGGGAGCCAGGGAAGGCAGGGCATCTGTGCACTACAAAAGCATGCCTCTAGAAGCTTCTCCCCACTGCAAAGGCACAACTGTATAAAAGGACCTCAGACACCAACTCCTCGGTACACTTCTGAACCTGTGGAAACTCTGCCAGGAAGGAAGGAGTACTGCTGTGCTGCTACAAGGAAAGCCACTCTGCTGCTCTGCTGTGTTGACCTGCTGTCCTCTTGCCTGGAGAAGAACTGGAACTGCAACTTCAAACTGGACTCAGGACCCCAGAGTGAATCAAAAGGCTAGTCTGCTGGCCTCCTGATCTAAGCCTCAGAGACATAAAATGCTCCCCAACCAGCTCCTGGACCCGTCTTCAGCGAGCCCCTGGCTCCCAAGTGGTGCCTCTCAGGTCCTGGACCCTTGGTGTGGCTCTCAGGCTTTTTAAATCAAGCTTTTGAGCTCTTTGCGGGCACGAATGGGCTTGTTCGCACTGGAGCTGTGCCGCTCACACTATAAATTAGCGCGAGAAGCAGCCAGCCAGTCACTTTGCACAGCAGCATTGATAGCCCACGGGGGCGTCGCTCGCACTGCCAGCCAACACGAAGTTCCTGAAACCAGACCCTTGGCGCTACAGCATCTAACGCTCGCAGGGAGCGCCACCACGCAGCTCCGGCCCGATTGTTCACAACAACAGGATCTCTGCGCTACAGGAATGATTGTCTGCAACGTCAGGACTGCCCTTCGTGCTACATCGACAACCGCTCTCAACGTTTCCCTGCTCCTCCTGGAGCCCACCATTGCAAATCGGACTTAGAAAGTAACTTTTCAGAGGGACTAACCTAGTTCCTGTATCCGACCCACACTCCATCGCAGCTGGCCTGAACTTGTGTCTTTCTCCCGGTCTCACATGATCGGATAGCCGCAAATGACACTTTTTGGTTTTTTTGGCACTATTTTCACTTAAATCTTTAGAAATTGCTAATCTCCAGTTCTACTGATTGAAGTTTTGTCATTGTGGTCTTGATTTATTACATTTTGCTCTACTTTTCCAACCTGGCATGGGATTTTTCGTGTTGTGTTTTCACTTTATTACAGATTGAAGTGCTGCATAAATACTTTACACATTGCCTCTACGTTTAGCCTGTCTGCTCTGTGCCAAGCTACCAGAGGGTTGAGCACAGGTTAATTTGGGGTTTGCTTGTGCCTCACTTTAACAAGGTTTATGGTTGCTGCTTGAGTAGGGTTTCAACCCCCCTCAACCAGTAACCCAATTTCTCACAAATCTCTAAAGGGATTTTAATGAGGAAATACTGCAGTAACTTCGCTCTGTGAATGCTTTGACAGAGATAATGTTTTTAAAGCACTTGTGTGTTAACAGAAGCTTCGTGGCACTAGTCAGACAGGGCAGTAACAATAATTGTGAACACATCTATTTGCTAGCCAGCCACATTTATAGCTGCTTGTGAAACATCACATGGATATGTAGTTTACATAAAGAGCATAACAGGCTGCTGCAGTCGCTGGAAGCCTGCTTCCTCGTATAAGTCGGCAAACGCAGTAAAGTGCCTGCTGTATGACGAAGCGATTAAAAGTGAAACCCTTAGCCGACAGGCAGTCCGTATAACTGAGCAGGGACCATCAAAATATGCTGACATTTTGCACTAACATCACTAAGCCAGTCTGCCGTCTTCTGGGAGCATTGTGGATGACTCGTTGGGTAATGGGACAATCACAAGTAAAAGTTAAGACAATAATCCATAGGTGGGGCAATGAAATAAGCAAAGACGGTCCTTGCATGAGATTCAGTAGAGAGATGCGACACCTTCAAAGGACTTTAAGTTGGAAGGGAGAGGACTTAAGAGTCTTCTTTGACCAGGCATAGAGAGATAATTTAGCATCCGGTTGAACTCTCAGGAAATTACTAGTTTTGGTAAAGAGCTGCAGACCAGAATGTCTGATTTGAAGCAAATAAGGGGCTTAACAAGACTTTGACCGCAACCATCAAAATAATACATCATCATAAGCCTATACGTCCCATATTTTGTAGCTTCCACTAAGCAAGTAAGATGCTGGCCTTAAAATGATTGAAAGGGTGCACCTTTATAGTATAATTCTTTTGAAATAAATATTGGCAATCCCACCCCTTCACAATTTACTGTTCAAGTATACTAACAAACAAATGACTTGGGTGGATAGCTGAAGAAACAAAACTACCACAATTGTATATTCACTTCTTTATAATCCCTAGAACGTCTAAATATCAGTTGCACATGTGATATCATTTGCCTGTCATGGTGTATGAAAGACCACCGTTATCCAATCAGACCTTTCAGAAGTTAAGTAAATCAAGATGGAGTAAGTAACAAATGTGCATTGGATACTGCTGGGTAACTCAAGACTCTGAACATTTGTCATCTGACCAGACTTCTGTGCCTGATTTTATGAGTACCAGTGCATGAGACTGATTTCAAAGATGCAAAAGTGAGGAACTCATATTGACAACTCAACATGTTTCTCTATGTCCACAGCTTAAATTTCTTGCAGGCTTCCAAGGGTAGGCTAGCAAGTGCTACAGGGTAGACTGGTAGCACTTACTGCTAATAGCATCTGCACAATGTGTCCCTCTATAGCGGGTATAATCTTGCAGTACTTTTTTGTTACATTGTCCAGGCTTGTTGCAGCCTGGAGCCTGCAGCAGTGTTCGGACAATGTGTGGCTGAATATTCATGCTGATGTTCTGTAAGACTTTCATGGAGTACTGTACACAGGCACCAAGTTGAAGTGTGATTGTATCAAGAAGCACGTGGGAATATCTCAGATGAAGGGAGACCGACCACCACCACACATACATACATGAAGATGAGGGTTCTACTGTTTACAACGCCATTTATGTAACAAGAACCCTAAAAGGAATAAGGGGGCCTGATATAAGGCAAATGTTCTGATATTGGAACTGCAGGTTCTCTTAGATCGGACTGCATGATGGAAACAATTGACCGAATGATGGGATTGTGTTGGTTCCCCCCTTTATGGATTCTCACCATATTGAGACAGGTCAATTTGAGTGAAAGGACGAAGAGGAGATGGTCTTTTGTTGGTCACTTGACTATACAGGAAATAGGAGAAAGGCTGTATACCATCTGTATCTGTGTAATGGTCAAGAAGCATATGTACACGTCAGGTGAAGGCAGAGAGAGTGCAATAGTGCACAAGTGCATCTAAAGTCATAGGTGCACCAATGCTTCTATAGGAGATATGGGTTCTTCTTAAAAGGAAACTACTGTTGTATAAGCATATACATCTACAGACGCCATGGACAAGCTGATGATATTGTGAAGGTTGCATGATCTGATTCTTCATACAAAGGATGAAGGGTGTGCGGCATGAAGCTTTACAGCCGGATTGAGCAAGGAGTGCAATGTTGCCTTCAAACACTAGGGTTTCTATTGCTGGGCAGAAGACAGAGGTGAGGCATTTCAATTCATAAAAGAAAGGATGCATTGGGAGAGGCTCAACACATGGATGTGAAGTGAGAGATTGTAACTAAGAGTTAAAATGTGAACATTTCCTGACAGGGAAAGCACAGGTAACGAACCAAGGAGACACATTTTGCAGACAATGGGCAATCGAAGATTAGTTCTAGTTAAACTGCAAGTCGATGTTTCTTTAGCTTCCTGAAAAGTTGCTTTTTGTTGATGTACATACATTTTCACCCAAATAAACAAATGTAGCATGACCGCTAACACCACCAAACTTATATCCACAAATTAGATTCCCTACAGCATACACCAATTCAAAAACGAAAAAATTGTGTGGCTGGGGAGTCGCGAAAGGACCCAGACGTGCGGCTCCCCGCCCCCCTTTCCTCCGGCCTGTGACGGGGCCTGGCGGGCGCGATCTTCTGCCTCCCTGCCCGCCCGCTCTTGTCGCCGTACACCTGGTGGCCTGGGCCTCGGTGGTGGTCCTCGCGGCGGGCGGCTTCTCCTGGTCTTTGGTGGCCGGTTCACCTGCACCCCCGGTGGGGCCCGTATCCTGTGGTGGCTCTGGGAGACCTACTTCCTCCTGCCGTAGTCCTGGTGAGCGATCTGGCCCCCGCTCACCTTCTACTACCCTACGCCGGGGAGACTGCCATATTACTTGCAGCATCACACCGGCCCGTGGGGTGCCTTCCCTACATGGCATGAGGCTTTCCCTGTGACTGGACGGCGCCATTACCTGGGTCTGCCCGCTAGGGGGGGTCTTCACCTGCGGAGGCGGCCAAGCTAGGTCCCGGTGCGGCTTGTGGGTGTTGGGCCCACCCCCGGTGACCGTTTACGGCCGACCAGTGGTGTGTCCCTGCGGTGGGGGCTGTGCTATTCTCTCACTTCCAGTAATCTCCCCCTTTGAACTGTCCCTCCCCAGTATCGTTCACAATGGCTAAGGACAAGCCCACCGGAGCCACGTTCAAACAATCTACCATAGACAAGTACACTGGGGCCACTGTCCAACCTCCCGGCCTGGCTAGAGGCCACGGTGCCTGCCATCCCTGACAATGCCGCACTTTTGGCGGCTATTTCGCAATCTCGGGATGCCCTAGAAGCCAAAATCGGCGCTTGGGGTCAGACGTCATGCTCCTTCGGCAGGACCTTCGTAATGCGGTGCAGTGGATCACGTAAACAGAAACACGAATCCCCGCGACGGAGGACGCTGTTCCTACCCTCAAGAAAAAAGTTTCCAACTTGGAATCACTAACGCGCGGACTGGTGGCTAGGGTGGAGGACGCGGAGGGCCGAGCTCGGAGGAATAACCTCCGCTTCGTGGGTTTTCCCGAGGGCTGTGAGTCAGACGCTGCCACCTTCTTGACCAAATGGCTTATGGATTGGCTTCCTACTGAATCCTTGTCTCCCTGCTTTATCATCGAACGGACGCATCGTGTTCTGCAACTTAAGCCACCTCCGGGAGCTCGCCCCCGTCCACTCATCGCCCGTTTCAACTACAGGGACCGGGATATGATTGTCCAGCAGGCCCGGATCAAGGGGGTTCTCACTTATGCCTCGCAGCCTATCATGATCTTCCCCGACTATACCAAACTGGTCCAGCAGCGCCGACAGTCGTTCACCGAGGCCAAGGCCAGTCTGCGTGGCCTGAAAATCCAGTATTCCTTACTATTCCCAGCCCGTCTGCGTGTCTCATTTAAATCACGGACTTACTTCTTTGACTCCCCGGAAGGGGTCTTCAACTGGACAGAAGAATCGGTCAAACGGAAGGTCAATACCCCCTCCGGAATGGACTCCGACGCTACATCAGCAGGCTCCGACCGCAACCTGCCTAGGCCCACTGGGAAGCACAGCGCCGGTCGCGCTCGAGACGAAGATCCCAGCCCCGCAGCAGCTCTCGTAGGCGCGCAACGGATGGTCGGCAGTCCCGGTCCCTGACATGACTGAACATTTCCGAACATTAGATAAGATACATACCTCTTGATGGCAATCTAAACTGGGCTGCATAGTTCTGTACATTTTGGCAAGACTCCAGTAGCCTTGATGTACGTTTTATGGTTTGTTGGGATCCATTGGAGGGGAGTGGATCCTACCCCCCGTTGGGGGCGGGTGATTTTGCCATACCGCGTCAGATGCTTCAACGGTTTTGAGGTATGGGGGTAAGGGGGGGGGGGTTTGGGGAACTTTTCTGTTTGTTAATGTCACACTGATCTCTCTCCTGCTTAGAGTTCGCGCGCATCCTAATACCCATTCACTGGTCCATTTATGTGATGCTAACCCGACATGACGCTCACTCAGGCTAGGCGCTTAACCATCTTTAGCTGGAACGTCCGGGGCATACTGGACAAGGTTAAATGAGGGGCAGTACTCCGCCAGGCTAGGCGATACAATACTGACATTCTCATGCTGCAAGAAACACACCTGTTGGGCAATAATACGCTCTGCCTGGCAAGCTTTGGCTTTGCTCAGACCAATCACTCAGGCTTCACTAGGGAATCCCGGGGGGTGGCGATATTGATACATCGCAGACTGCCGTTTGTCCACGTCCGTTCTTGGTCCGATCCCCAGGGTAGGGTTATAGGGGTGTCTGGCACGCTTTATGGCGAGCCTCTCACGCTGGTGTGCGTGTATGCCCCCCCCCCTCCTTTGTCGTCGTCCTTGGTGGAACGGGTGACTTCCCTTTGGGCTGAATTTCTGCCGGGCCTGCTGTTAGCCGGGGGTGACTGGAATGATGTTATGTGTCCCTCGCTGGATAGATGGCGTAGCACAGGGCCGATGACTGGCATGCGTGAGTCAAAACTACACACGCTAGCCCAGGGATTGGGGTGGGTCGATACCTGGCGGAAACTACACCCTGGAGCAAACGAATACATGCACTTTTCGACCATGCACAATTCCTTCGCAAGCCTGGACTATATATTCATATCTGCCTCACATGTCCACAAGATTGAGAAGGCTGAGATCTTGCCCAGAGGTTTGTCGGATCACTCTCCCATCACACTAGTAGTGCAGCTGTGCCCGGCTCGCTCTCCGCCCTGCTGGCGCCTCTCCTCATGGTTCCTACAGGACGATTCATACAACCAACAGATGTACGTGGCCCTTACTGAATATTTCTCACATAATATTTGCACTGTGGATTCTTCGGGGACCCTGTGGGTGGCCATGAAACCAACTCTGCTGGGGTAGACATTGCCTTCTGCACCGAGCGGCGTCAGCAGCGCATTAAGAAGCTGATTCACTCGGAAGCGCAAATCCTACACCTGGAACGCAGGAGTAGAGAAGCGGACGGTACGGTAGCTCGTCGCCAGCTCCCCATCGCCCAACAACTATACACCAGTGACCTACTAGACGAGGCCAAGCTGTACTGGCTGGCCACGCGTAGCCGCATCTATCAATGGGGGGACAAATCCAGCGCCCTCCTGCACCGCCTGTGCCAGCAAACGCTTCGCCCCGTGACCCTTTCTGGGATCCGGGGACCGGCGGGCCAGGTCCTTACTGACCCCGCTAGCATCGCCGCTAGCTTCGCCGACTACTATGCGAACTTATACGCCCCGCAAGAGACTCTCCCCGCGGACACCATCGACTGATTTCTGGCCGACCTGCCCCCGCGGTCTCCATCTGATGACGTGCTGGACGATTTAGATGCCCCATTCACCGTGGAAGAGGTCCAAAATGCCCTTACGGATATGCGCTCGGGTAAATCACCGGGTCCGAACGGATTTCCGTGTGAGTTCTTCAAGAAGTACTCATCCCAAATATCACCGCACTACTTGGCGGCTCTCCAGGCCGCGGTGGACGCCGAGATAGTGGTTTTCCCAAAGCCGGGCCGACCCCCTGAGCTGCATGCTTCCTACAGACTGATTTCTCTCCTTAATGTAGAGGCCAAACTACTCGCCAAAATTATCGCTAACCGTATTGTCCCACATATCACTACACTTGTCCATCCTGACCAGGCGGGCTTTATGCCCAATCGCGCTACTCGACACAATATCCGTCGTGCACATAACGCGATCGCCTCCGTGGACAAGCTAAATGAGCCGGCCGGGCTCTTACTTGCCGATATGGATAAGGCCTTTGATTCCCTCAGCTGGACCTATTTGTTCGCACTCCTTGACCGCTTAAACATTGGACCTAGACTTCAATACGTTCGCCTCCTATATACTGACATTACTGCCTTGGTGCGAATCATTGACTCCACCTCGCGGCCTCTACATGTCGGGAAAGGCACCAGACAGGGTTGCCCTCTGTCTCCCTATTTGTTCGCACTCGCCATGGAACCACTTGCGGCTTGGGTGCGAATCAATGCCCAGGTATACAGCTTTGAGTGGTCACGCGAGGTGTCCGATCGTATAGCGCTATACGCTGACGACGTCCTATTTTTATTCACACGTCCGAATAGATCTGGCCCCCGTCTGCTCCGAATAATGGAAATCTTTGGCCAAAACTCCGGCCTTCATATGAACGCCCACAAGTCCTATCTATGGCCTCTGTGTGGGAGCGATCAGCTTGGGACTTGGACGCAACAAGTCACGGTTGTGGCTGATGGCTTTAAATATCTTGGGGTGTTCTTGTCGTCGTCTCAACCTGACTCCTGGTCTAAAAATCTGGCCCCTCTACTTCCTCAGATTCAACAGGTGAGCTCCTGGTCGCATCTGCCCCTGACGTTGTTCGGCAGGTCGGCTATTTTTAAAATGGTCTCGCTGCCTTACCTACTCTACCAACTCCAAAACTATCCATACCCAATACATGGTTCCGACAACTGAACTCTGCTCTCAGCCACTTCCTCTGGGGGGGGGAGAGGGGGGCTCCGTGCGGGTCGCCTTGCGAACATGCTTCCAGTCCACGTACTGTGGGGGTCTCGCGACCCCGGATGTCCAGACTTATCACGCAGCGTCCCATCTCCTCGTCCTAAACTACTGGTGGTACGGCGACCGGTGCGACCCTGCTTATGCGCTCGAACGTTGGCTAATGGACCCTAAATCTCTGCACATGATTTTATACTCTAATGCAGCACTTAGAACGCTACCGCCCGCAACCCGGACTGTCTTTACGATTTGGCGGCAGGCTCTGCGTAAGATCGGTTGGTGGGGCAGACTTAGCAAGGAGACTCCCCTCTGGCATAACAGCCTCCTACCGCAATTGCTTGAACTTTCAGGGTTTGCGGGCTAGGACACTATCGGAGTCTCAACGGTCGGCGATATCCTCCGGGGCCAGACTCTCAAGTCATTTCAACAACTACAGGCCGACTTCCAAATGCCCCACTCCCAATTCTACAAATACCTTCAATTCCGACACACCTTCTCCCCTTATCTTTCGCAACAAGACACCATTCCCGATTTCAACCCCATTGAGGCCAAGGTGTTCATGGGCGAGATGGGCGCACACAAAATCAAAGCATTATACCGCATCTTAGTCACTAATAGTCATGATACACTTCACAAGACTAGGGAGGCTTGGCAGAACGACCTGGGTCCACTTGACGAAGACGACTGGGTTGAGGCTCTTGAATCCCCGCGTGGCGCAGCCATAGCAGCGCGTCTTCGACTTATACAATTCAAATACCTCCATAGGGCATACTTTACCCACTGTAGGCTCTGGCGCGCTGGGATGAACGCATCTCCCTCATGCCTGTGCTGCGGGTCGGCCGAGGGCACCTTCCTCCACACGGTTTGGGACTATACCGCCCTGTCGCGCTTCTGGCGCAGGGTGCTGACTTGCCTTTCCGAGGTCCTGGGATGGGACATCCCACGGTCTCCGCGCCTAATCATGCTCCACATTACCGATGAGATCGGAGGTAATGGATACAAAAGGCACTTGCTATTCTTAGGGCTTACCCTTGCTAAGCACGACATTGCCAGGGTGTGGAAGGCGGCTTCTCCGCCCTCAGTTGGGGCCTGGAAGCGTGGCCTTGATTTCTCCATGGGGCTAGAAATTCCAATTTTCAAGGCACGCGGATGCCCCCAGAAACACCCGAGAATATGGAAGCGATGGGCTGACTATCGCCGTCTTTACCTTGAACCTGTCCCCCCGGCACGAAGTATTGATGATCTGCCATGATGATTTAATGTTGGGTATGCACACTGGGACCTATTGTACATATACTATTCTATCGCGAGTGGAGTCATTTCCAAATATTAGTTACGTAGATCATGTGACACTTTTGTTCTTTGTTTTTAATGCGTATTCTCCATTGATTCTGTCCTATGTATCCTCATGTTCTAGACGAACTCACTGCAAAAAGTTGACATCTTTAATAATGCCATACAATGTATGCGAAGTACTGCCCCGGACCCTCCTGGGCTTTCTTTTGTCTGTCAACAATAAAATCTGTTGTGAAAGAAAAAAAACGAAAAATCAATGCATGGAAGTTAAAAACTAAAAAGCACTAATGAGAGTTACATCGGAGGGAAAAGCCTCACTGAGCAGATACGTAGACATCTCAGTAATACAAAGAGTACGGTCGAATCCTTACCTGGTAATGGCTGCTAATTTCAGCAGAAGCGAAAGTGCAAAGTCCACGGAGAAAACTTTGTAAAACAAACACTAGTTACTAACAGACTGAAAAATGCATTGAGGGGAAGAGTAGTACAGCGTGTTCAAAAGGTTGCAGAGAGCTAGATGGAGGGCACAGAACCCCAATGAGAAACATTTTCAGCTGATACATTGGTTTCCATAACATTGGATCATCTCTCCCGAGAAGTACGAGAAAAAAATCAATGAGTAACTACTCCAAGTAAGAGAAAATGTTTATGAAAGCAAAGATTAAATACTAATGTGACTGTGTACTTACTTTTGGTCTATTTCTTTTTGCTGTTCTCTGCTCAGCTCATCAATTCTCTGCTGAAGCCGCTTGCGTCTTTGTTCTGGAGGAAGGTGGCTGTAATCTTCGACAGCAGGACCCTATGGAAAGATTAGACATACATGAATTCATGAGCATACATCTGGTCAACACTCATCCTGCAACATGTTTCACAGTTGCACATGCAAAGCACAGTTGATGGTCGTAACATACATCTTGGCGTCAAGTGACAAAAAAAGCAAACCACTGCAAGGGCTCACGTGAATGTGGTACAAGTAGGTACGCTCAAGCAACAGCAAACAGCTGATCCAAGACACGTATTCTATTAAACATTTTACACGCCATATGAAAATGTGAATCCTTCATGGACCTTACAGAACGTGTAAAAGCAGTAGCAAATAAGGAACACACACATATTAAGAGAACATCATTCTATGAAAAACATGTACATTTTAAGCAGTACCACAGAAGCAGCCGAGATGGAGTATGACTTAGGCTAAAACTGCAGGTCAAAAAGAGAAATGATTTAGTACTCAGCAGCTTTTTCACTGGTATTTCTCTCTACTATGATTTATACAACCACAGAGTTTCTAACAGACCACATGGCATAATAAATAAATAACTATTCAAACCTTCATTTATAGATTGGATCCCAAGAAATACCCTGAATCCAATGGACCACAACTGCTCATGGGAGACTTCAAACTGTGGGCCAACTCCCTCTTGGAAATCTCTGCTCCAGTCTGCATCTAAGTACTCGAATCATTACAGCATACTCTAGCTGGTAAGTACCTCACCAACAGTCCTGGAAGCTCGAACAAACTGGTCTTCCAAAAGAATTTAATACACCACCGAGAGGACTGCTTCCCTTTGGGCGTAGCGCCCATCCCTTTCACCATCATCCTACCCATCCTACAGCAGCAGCAAACATTCGCAAAATCCAGGTATTCGGCCAGATTCCTTAATTTGTCTCTCAACCAGAGAAGTGTTTCAATACAATCACAGCATTGCAGATGCAACATTTCATGCACACCATGAACACTACCAAACTCAGACTAGGCTGCAGCCCAAAGCAAAACTCCCAATGGTAAATTAAATAACCTCTGAATTAACAGCGCCTTCAAATACAAAAAGAAAAGAAAAAATATCAGAAGAGCTGAATTAGCGGAGATAAATCTACCTACAATGTAAAATGGCAAGCAATAGAAGATCCCTAGAAGTACTACAAGGCCATTTCTACTGCCAAAAATGAGCAAAAGCTGCACTTACACTTAACAATGCTGCGAATCACTGAAATGATCTATTCCAAAAGAGTTTCTGGTCTATAAACACTTCTAGTCTTGACCCTACTGACTCATAACCCCACTGCAAATGAACCCCAACAATTCTGTGACAAACTGTTGAAGGTCGATAATGTCCAACTTCTCAATCAACATTCAACAGAACAGCAAACCCCTGCCTGGATCACCGACAAAACTTACTCTGATAAAAAAAGACAAGCCATCTATCCAGGCTTTCGGATGAAACCTTAAAATTTCTGCTAAAGAAACATCTACGTAAAGGTCCCTCACTGTATACATCCTGTTCACCCACAACTTCAACGTGTGCAAGCTCTGCTTGTAACAGTTAATGCACCAGCCATTCACAGAAGGAACAATTTCAGTTAGCATGTACTAACGCTATCACCAAACCCCCTTTCCCATCCATGAGCTTCAAACTTAATTTCCAATTCAAGGCTCCCCTTCAGAAACTCAATCTGTTACAGTGCACCCACTGCCTTGAGCATAGATGCCAAACAACCTTCCTCAAAAACCTTTCGAGACACTCTAACCCATGATGGGAAGTAGCCAACAGGTGCTAGTAAATCTCAGTGTGAATCTGATATTGGACAAGAATGAGACACCGCTTAGCTGGCTCTGTTAAGTAGCGACTGCCTTGAGTGCCTCCTGCGCATGCTTCGCATCTTCCAGTTGATCTGTCCTCAGCAGCTCTGGCAAAGCCCATTCTGTGAAGGGCACATCCAGTCCGTGCAGCACTGCTGCTTCTCCACAGCTAGGTCTGCTACACCATGAGCAACCACAAACTCCTCTCCTGTTCATAAGCTGAATACACATCACCTTTTCACATCATCAGCACATTATAGCAGGGTCCAGAAAATGCACTTCCTTCTATCTAACCACGGATAGTTACTGGCATCCTGAAAATTAAAGCCTCTGAAGCAAAACCTCTGTTCCCCAACGTTTAAAGCATCGCCGATCTGCGAGCCAGCCAAAACCTAATACCTCCATAAGACAGACACTTGTGCAAGGACCAGAGGTCAGAAGTAGTCACCACCACTATAAACATAATATCCACTACACTGTTTACATCCTCCTTGACCCAATTAGTCACTCACTTCATCTCTCAGCCAGAGGACTGGCTGGTCTCCTCCATCAACTCCTGCTCAACCACTGTACTGAACGCCATCTTTATATGGGGTCTTGCCCAGTTACACACCTCAGCCCAGGCTCACTCAGCCCAGTGTGCAGCCTGACAGTGCCTGATGAATGCTGAGAGGGATAGGTGTGCAGCTGGTGGGACTGGAGAGCCGAGGATGAGCACAGAGCTTGCGTGCTCCTGGTGATGTGTTTATGTATGTACATGTACTGCGTTGTGCCCAACAAGGTTAGGTTTCCTTCAAGTAGATGCCATTTTTTCCTTGTTACATTATTTCTGCCTGAAAAACCAATCTAACACATCAAGCGGTCGAAATGTCTAGAGACAAACTGATATCCTGGGACTACAAACACTTTACTTTCGTCTCTACTGGATCCCGAAGGGAACATCTGAAAGCCCCCTACCTCACTTAAAGACGTATCACTAGGCAGCCACACAACAATTCAACAGCAAAACACTACACTGTAGCCAGAGATGCAGCTAAGCAGAACCTGTGCCTAATGCATTGAAGCAGCACTTCATTCCCATGGCCCAAAGATGTCACAGCTCAAAAGGCCCCAGAGCCTGCTCACAAGAACATCAGGATTTAAAAGAACCAGCCTGTCACAAAAAAGAAAAAATAATTAAATTGAAAAAAAACTAAAGTACATCTAACAGTTTGACTCGGTTGTGCTATACATGTTAATTAATTCAATACCTCATCATGTGAAGTGTAAAACTAACTACCTTAAAAAAAAAAAAAAACACTAACCCACAAAAGTGATATTTCTGAAGGCCATTTTTAAAGCCTTATACTTGCTACTGCAGGAAGTATGTTCACTGCTAAAACCTCCTCTTTCTGGGAGTGACACTCTGCAATTGTGCAAACAAGCGTCAGTCAGCAATAGTTACAAGCTAACTACTGCTCCAATACACAAGTTCAGACAAAACCCTATCAAGCGCTATAAACACCTCAAAACAATAAGGCACTGCCAGTACACAAGAAAGATTCAGGGCTGGTGGAACACTGGTATGAGTAGCAATAACAAGAGAACACGTTTTGTGAGGAAGCTTACACAAATGCAACCCACTCCAATATTGTTTTTATTCTATCAAGGCTCTTTCTTACCTTTATGGTTACTGATACGAACACAATTCACCACAAAAAAATTGGACAGATGCCTTTCAATAAACACAAATGCATGCCAAATCTTTAGATGGACACTTTTGCACGCTGCTTACCATTCTGAATGACCACTGAACAGTTAATTTGAAACAGAAAGAAATAGTAAACAATTATTTAGAGATCACTGGTTAGGACCAAATTAGTGAATATGCATTAAGTAAAACAGCCATCCACTCGCTCACTCACTCAGCAACCTGCCCTAAACTGGAGTATACCAATATCCTTAGTACTGTAACATCTTTGAAACCTAAACCATACCCCCAGATCTTTCCTCTTAGATTGTCACCAGTGACAGTCCACCTGCACGTTAAACAGCCGATTGTAAACTTGTTCTGTATTGCAGGACAGTCACTCCCACCGTCTCTATGATCAAGAGAGCTGGGGAGCAGCACAAGCAGGAAGGAAGGAAGGGCAGTCTTGAGGGACATGCGGGGAAGGGTGGAAAACCACAAAGTTTTATTTTATTATAAGAAAAGGAGGAAGCCCAGAGGAAAATGCCGGGGCCCCTGCAGGGCACCAGGGCCAGCATTATGTAAAATGGAGCACTACCGCCAGTCTAAGCGAGGCCACCTTCAAAATGGTTGCGCCCGCTCAGACAGGCACAGTGTGCCATATTACATGAAACAATGCAACGACCCCAGTGCGGCAGGAAAGACCTTGCGTCTGCGCTGGACAGCATGCAACACTGAAAGGAGGACTGGCACTTAAAAACTACCACTCTGTGTTTCGATGGAGCAAGACCGGGTGCAGTGTTTGACTGCGCTCACTTGCGGCGGGATGCCTGGGTGGTTCCCGGGACACCCACACACCTCCCTCCTAAGGGACCTACGCATGGGCGGACAGTTAGTGCATCCCCTGATGGGGTATTTGCTCCAGCATCCATATTTGAAATACGTCATGGGTGGGTGCAAAGGCGAAACCTAATTGGCATGGGGCTCCATGACCATGCAAACAGGGGAATGCTGACGTGTGATGATGCAGGGGGAAAATGTCTGCTGCTGTGATCCATGTTACAGAAGAGGCCACACAAGTGCCCGACGCCTCGTCCATAATATCAATGTGCCCCCAGGGGGATCCGAAGAGGTGCAGCTGCCCTTTGCATCCCTGCAGTCCCTTCTGTAACATAGTCCCAGCTATGCTCAAGGAATATGAAGCCGCCCTTCTGCAAAATGAGACCAACTTGTACCCTGGCCAGCCATTATGGATGGTGTCCTGCCAAAGCAGCCCCCATCTCGTAATCCACGGCTCTTTTTTGTAGTCACTGTGAGATATATATATATATATATATATATATATATATATATATATATATATATATATATATATATATATATATATTACAACTCACGGTTTCCCTTTATTTTGTCTTGGTGACAAGATGGTTTGCAGTGATAGTTAAAAAAGAAGGAAGTGGTTTACAAATAAGCGGCGGCCAGGGGGAAGGTCGTACAACCCAGATAGCACAGCGAGCCACACACTTGCATTCAGAGCCACAGCAGCGGCTAAGGTGGCGTCAAAGGTAAGATTTGTAATGCTAGCTATCTCGAAAACCACCAAAAGACAACATATAGCTTGGTTTTGTGTAATTATTAGAATAGTGCACTGTTACTGGTGACACAGCCGGTCTCACAGGACAGTTATTTTTTAAACGGCATGTATTTAGAGAGTTTTGCCAACCCCCACAGTTCTACCCAAAAGAATGCGTAAAACGATTCTCCTTTCAGTCACATACACAGTCCCAAGGGGTACATGTTCGTAAATTCAGAGCAGTATGCAATGAAACAGAGAGATCTGCATGACAGACTAATGGCTATGTCTGTGCCATCTTACATTTTTGGCTGCGTTTATTTACAAAACTCAATGGCTTCAAAACAAACATTTCACAGAGATAAGGGCCAGTTAGGAGATCATTCCTGTGACATATGATTTCATCCAATGGGGCGCCAGGACTCTGAGATTTCCTTTCCTCCAACTAATTAATTTCTAGCCATAACAGTGCCTTTAGAGAACGACAGCCCTAAACCACTCTTATGCTAAGCTTTACTCCTGCCTTTTGTTAAATCATACTCCTCTACACCAGAGGTAAACAAGTGCATTATTAGGTGTGCTGCAGGCAGCAGCTTAGAACATCTCTCACTGCTACAGACAGAATGGGTAATCACTAAAACCCAGCCTTTGAATTCCATAATGAAACATTTTCTTTTTATGATACACCAAATATATTCCAGTATTTTACTTACTAGTTTAAATTAACCTTGTTTTCATTTGGATTCTAAAATAAAGATTCATTATAAAAAATACACGAGTAACGTGTTAACGGTCATATATCGACATCTTGAGGTCCTAGTGATATTTACAATCATTGTCTTGTAGTTTATGCTGTGACCAGAACCCCACAAGGACAATATGGTGCCATATTACATGGTTACTGTCAGCTACTACTCATGAGAAGTGAAGCCTCAAGTGGGTGAAGATGCCTTTGCCCTACTTCAACAGTAGTAACATATTAGTACGAGTGCATATGTAGTTTATGCCAGGCTGGCTTTTGTGTGAAGTTAAACAAAGTCACAGGATATGGGAGAAATACGCAGAGATCAGATCTCAAACACGTCTTGTGGAGCTATGCCCGGCTGTTTTTCTCTGTAAGGTGATTCTGACATGGAACTGGCAATGCAGTGATCTCTCAAACTGGTTACACGATACAAATGGAACATGGACTTTGCCCTTTGCACTGTAGTATTACATCTGGATTATGCTGGTACGCTTGCACCACATAACATGATTTATTGGGCCACAATTCTATCCACTGCCATGGCATAAATATATATATAGTCAAACATACATGCGTAAGCCAAAGTCTCTGCATATCCCTTTAACTGAGACATGGGCTCTGAATTATTCTCCATCCCTCCACCTCCCCTTTTCATTCCCCCGCCTCCCTCCACATGTGTACTACAGGGTCCAGGAAGTTTTTCTTATCTCAACAAACTCCAAGGAACACAAAGAAAACATTCACACTCTTTGAAGTGTTATAAACAAAAGTTGCATTGCTTAAAATGGTCACTGCAAGCACGGTCAGATATTTCAACATCAGATGCGCTGCCCCTTGCTTCCTCAGACTATCACGGCAAGTACCCAACCGAAAGCAGGTACCATCAGGTGTTTGGACATGTGGGAAAAACATTTAAACGACAAGAATTTGAGTAGGTTTTCGCCCTTTGATAGATCACCTTGAGTCTATATTTGTATTTCTCATTATTGGCCAAACACTGAAGGCAAGGAAACCAAACACAAAGTCACTTCCAACCACTCTGCAAAAGGTCATGCACATGCCACTAGCAGGAAGTTCGGTGTAGACTTCCTGCATAAGTTAACCATACATCTAAGTCAAAGGCTTTGACTCTATCTGCGGCCAGACGCACATGTCCGGATTCATCCTCCTACATGGGGACTGCGGGTTGCAGGAAGCCATTTTTAGTTCCACTAAGAAAGCAGTCACATTCTTGGAAGTGTCGCTATCAAACATTTTGTTGCTTAAAATGATAATTTCATGGATATGCATAGGTTAAGTGAAATTCAGATATCCTGTAAATAAACACACAAGGTACTTACCACTAAAATTCTGTTTCTGTTTACAAGTGACTCCTTCAATCCTTTACCACACTTTGACCATATATTTAGAAAAACCTCAATCTCTTGGTCGGAAGATGATAAATAGATTGGTTTGGTACTCATGCACTGGTTATCTGCAGCGTACACGTCCCTTACCTTCTTACCAAATGGACAAACTCCAAGAACCCCAATGTGGGTGGATGGTCTTATTAATTGGGGAGAACCAACCCACAGATAATATAATGCCTGGCAACGGTGCCTTCTTATTCTCTGCCTACACCAGTTGCGCCTCTCCAAACTCTGCCTGCCATATGCCTTAAGGCTGGCACTGCAATAGGCTACCAACTGTAGCGAGAGAAATGTTAGTGTGTCGGCACATTCCAAGGAATGGAATGGAATGGGCATTTATAGAGCGCAGACTGTCGCTCCCAAAGGAGCCTCCTGGCGCTATTCAGATAACAAGCGAACTAATAAGGCGATAGAACCTAGATGAGGGCAAGACTATATACGTCACTTAATCCATAAATCCAGGTCTTTAGTGCTTTCTTGAACAGTTTTTCTGAATAAATCATTCTCAGTTTGTTAGGCTTTTACTCCAAGTACTGTAGCAGTTTTCCCTCCCCTGGTTTTTAATCTAAAACCAGGTAACTTGAGGAGGTTAGCATATGTGGATCTGAGTGTCCTTCCCGGAATATAAGGTGTAAATCTCCTAGAGAGATATTCTGGTCCGATTTGACGGATAGCTCTGAAAATGATGACCAAGAGTTTAAATAGAATCCTCTTATGCAGCGGAAGCCAATGAAGAGTTTTCAGTGCTTCTGATGCTGATGACCTGCGGGGAAGTTTCAAAACAAGTCTGGCCGCTGCATGTTGCACTACCTGTAGTCTCTTCAATATGGATTTATTGACCCCTACTAACAGGCTGTTACAGTAGTCAAGTCTTGAGAGTAATAACACCACGGCCACCGTTTTCCTTGCGGCCAGCGGAATCAACTCAAAGAATTTTTTCATGGTTTTAATCATTCCAAAGCAGGAACCCACCACCTTAAGGGTATGATGTTCTCCATGCTCCTCACACATCTATGTAGAACTGCTGTTGGACAGTTCAGGCTTCATCCATCATTCCAAAGCATCAAGTGACTCACCCCGTCTTGCAAGGGTCTATGCACTTGGGCTGTAACCCGTAGCATCAAGAGACTCACCCCGTCTTGCAAGGGTCTATGCACATGGCCTGTAACCTTTAGCATAAAGTCACTCACCCCGTCTTGCAAGGGTCTATGCACATGGCCTGTAACCTGTAGCATCAAGAGACTCACCCAGTCTTGCAAGTCTATTCACATGCGCTGTAACTTGTGCCATCTCCAGGGGCGTAATACAGGCCTCTGCAGGCCCTACGGTGCACCCCCCCCCCAAACCTTTTATAGGGTCCCTATTCTGCCCCAGGCCAATTAATATCTGTGAGATGAGTAAGACACAGGGGCCCGCTTCATGTTCTGCAAGGGGCCCCCATCATTTTACATTACCATCGCTGGGGCCGGTCTTCATTAGCACAAAGCTGTGAGTTGATGAATAGCAGCGGCAGTGCCAAGAGGAAACCCATGATATTTTTTTAAAACCAGATGGTATTTGCCCCAAAGCTCTTGCCTCTACAAGGCAATTAGTAGCAACTGCGGAGGGATGCCCAATGTGAAGAGCTTACTGGGTAGTAGAACTGAAAAAAAGACTTCCCAAACCGTGCTGGAGTCAGCTCAATCAGGACACTGAAAATATGAGGCAAATAGTGGTGCGTTTCCAATTGGGATAAAATATTTATAACACAGGAAACACTTGCATACATCCGGAGAAAATGCCACAACATAACTTGTGGCTCATTGAGCCAAGAACTGTAAATAGCTTCAAGGGAGATTCGTATGGAGGTTGAATTAAATCCTGAATCTTTCAGTGGTTTATACTGCAGGAACCGCGTGCACGGGTATTTAATAGTAAAGCATAAGTGAGAACATTTTAAAATCTTTCACGGAAAGTGAACAAATGAATATGAACTCTGCAGAAATGCGCGAAACAGGTTAAACGGGACGTATGGACGAATTTACATCAACTGTGCTGCAGTTCCCAAACGGATTTCCTGTAAAGCGCAGCGTGCGTGCGTAATATTACGTCAAGCCCCTCAGAAGTGGGAGAGGAAATGGCCTTATCTTTGGGATCTGCATTCTGCTTCCACGCCTTGGTTTCCAGTGGGCCTGCGGAAGGAGAAGCGGGTGGGGGGGGAAGTGAGAATTTACTGTTTTGCTTTGAAAGCTATTTTAGAATACGATCATAAAGGCAGAAGAGACGTGTCCTCAAAATCCACACACTTTCTCCTGAGCCTGTAGAGTCTCTGCTGGAAATTTTTAATATGTGCTCCTTCGGTCAAGGTCAAAAGAACACATGGACTGCCAAGTCTATTTGGAGAAGACCTTCAACGTGGAATAAATATGACCAGACAATGGTGCCTTCTTTATACGGTCATAATGGCTTCCCAATATTTGGTTCATCAGCCCGCACTGGTCATCATGTCAACAGCGAACGAAACTTGCCCTTCAGAGGCAGCTCAAGAATGCAGAGTTGTGCTGTGTAGAGTTTGCTCCTGTTCAAGCTTTAAAACTCTTTCCCTGGTCTTCACGCAGTGAATATTTAATGTTGTGCCTTCAGAGGAAGAGCACTGCACTCTTGTACTGAGAGGATAGACCTCAGGATTTGATCAAGGGACTTGTCCATTCCCTCTTCATCAAAGCCCAACACTGCCCCTTTGTTGAATGCACTCTCTTTCGGTGGCTCTGCAGCAGCATCCATTTTTAACCACCAGTGACTGGAGAACAGGAGGGCAGTCCTTGGTTCAAGGGACTCTTTATACCACATTCGTTTCACAACCCCATCCCTTGGTGGCACTTTATCAAGCTACTGTGCCACATTCTCTGGAATACTTGGCCACATTCAGTTCTGTGTGATCTGCGTCCTTTTGGAGTAAGGCATATAGGTACTCATCGCTAGCCATCCTGTTCAACCTCATGTCAACAGGTGGACAACACCCGTATGGTTGTGATACTGTACAGGGTGTAGGGCCCTCGCTTTCCCATCCTGATGATACAGGCATGAACTGATGTTTGGCATGGTCGTCTTGGGGTAGACGGCAGGGCCTCCACAACTTGCACTATGAGAGCCGCCATTTTAGTCCACCATGAAAGTAGCAGGGAAGAGGTTGTTTCAATTCATGTTTTTCACCCCAGTTCAGTCTTGCACAGAAGACAAGGCATACCACATAATACCTTCGGTTCCCTTTCAAGAATTTGCTCTGGAGAGGTGGCAGGCGTTCATGCCATGGACTGGCACTACTGTGATTCCACAGCAGAACCTCTGCACTGGAAATACTGGACAAGAACACCAGACCCATTGCACAACTGGCTGGGACCAAGCATGCGGTTTCTTAAACCGATTTTCAACATGGATTTGAAACCTACTCCAATCATACTGTTGGGTGGAGAAAATTGTCGCCAGCCAGTCTGTTAATTTGAATCCTAGTATATTAACATTCTCTTTGACCTCCACCCACTTCTACTCCAGTGACGAGGACAAATAGACATGAGCATAGAGAAAACATGACCACAACAATAAACCAGACGCCCCACCACCCAATTATTCCATGGAGGAGAAAACTACTAGATTAATTGGCCAAATTCAGAGGAACATAAGAACATGTGTAAAAGAAAAAAGCAACAATAACGAGTCACAAAACTCTTGTATTGCTTGAGGCTGAAGCCCAGGTTTAAAAGTTCAATTTATATCAGTACAAAAGCGGTCTCTACAGAGATAAATTCACCTACCTAATCACACAATCTACAATAATATAATCAATTATTATTGGATAGGTCACTTTAATTAGCAGGCCAAAATTTTGCATCATTTTAACTGTTCACACACTTTCATTGACACATTATGTGAATGTATCCATGAAGAGAACCCTTTTGTTTTAACATGTGATTAGGCCCAAGTTCTGCCAGGGTTATAGGGGCTACCTCTGTGTTTAGGCAGCAAAAGTCCAATTTAGGCAGATGCCTTCATCGTAAGAACACTTCTAATTAATCTGCAGGACCAGGAAGCCTTCAATGCAGGTCCCAACAATACCATAATCACTGCCAATCTAACAAAAGCCAAAAGTAGAAACGTTGAATGTTTAAGTGCCAGTAGCTCTTTTGCTTCTGCCCACAATCCGCCTCTGAGAGTGAGACAATGACTGGTTGATGGCAGGGGGGGTTCAGCCAGTGGAACATCAACCAATAACAGGAGTCCCACATGAGTATGTCCTGTCTGAACCGTGCCTGGACTGGCCATTCTGCCACTCTTGCACTTCTCAGATGGACTGCCGGCCAGTGGGCTGGATTCCACAGCGGGAGGGTCTACCATCACTCACCCATGCCCCCACAACCCCATTCTAGTTACAAACTCCTGTAGTGTGCGGTGGCTTGGCCATTTTCACCAGGGCTGATTTGTTTCCCAGTCCAGCCCACTCTAATCCCATTCTGGAAAGATTCAATTTGCCTACTTGAACCAAGCGACTAATCTAGGAGCCTATCTCAGACTTCCATCCGAAAGCAAGTAAAGAAATGGCAGATGGGAGAGAGCTCATAATTACAAGCACTGGCAAAGCCAATAAGTCTGGCTTGTAATTTGAGTCCTGTTAAAAAAAAAAAGCTTACTGCTGCGAAAAAAATACTGCTTTCTGGATACATTGAATGTATGAGACAAACATTTTATGTGCGATTTTCAATGTAAGCATTCCTTCAGAGGTGGAAGGAGACAACGAAAAACCAGTAACCAAGGGACATAAAAGGGTAATAAAAGTAAGCAATGAGAGGGTTGAGACTCTAGAGTGAATGAAGAGGTTTGCAGAAATGCAGCAAACCATCAGGAACGAAATAATGTGCTAAAACAAGGAAACCCAAATTTGACAAATCAACAGAGGTAGAGGAAGGAAGGAATGTGATATTACAATAATTAGAGCACATAACTATATCAGACTATTATGGTCGAGGTGATGACTAAATGAAATGTACAAGATAAGTTGAAATGTAAATATTTGGGGACTTAATGTTTATATTGGCAGTGTATTGTTTTGCAGCCCTGATGAAGTCCCAAGTGGGGACGAAACACATTGGCTGTGCTTTCATTGTCTATTTTTATGGAGAAATGAAGAACAAAGATTGATTATGTATTTTAATCTAGATTATACACGTCTCTTTATTGGACATGACATGGATGACCGCAACCTTATGGACATTTCGGGAACTTTTTTTATGCAACATGTGATGGACTATTGTGAAGATTTAATTTGATCTTTGTGTGCTTCCCCTAGTTGGAATATTAGTATTGTGTAATTAAGGATTGTTGTTCAGTTTGGCCCAGGGGTTTAAGCACCAAACATATTAAAATTCTTTAATGTATACTTGTGCCGTGGAAAAAACAATCTGTCGAATCTGTAAGGTTTCTCTGCACTAGTTGCTTGTTCACCTCCCTTTCAGCTATTTTTACCATAAAAGGCATTAGAGTGATTGGTTGGAAATTACTAGGAATGAATGTGTTTTCTAGCTGTCTCCCTCGTGAGCTTCTGTCCTCCACTCTGCACTTGTGGTGCTCTCTCTCGCCTGTGTGCTTCTGCTCCCTGTGTGCCACTTTGCTCTCTTTCACCTGTGTTCACTCCCTTCTGTTGCTTAACCTCCACCCCGGCTTGTTGGTTCTCCTCTGCATGCTGGCTGTCTTGCTTCAGCCCCGGCCCCCTCTTTTCTTTTAAAGTTCTTTTGCGCTATATATATATATATTTTTTTTTTTTCTTAATTTACTGATCCATCTCGGATTGGTTAAAAAAAGATTTTTTCATAGGCGCATTCATGGGTCTTGAATGCAATGTGGGCATCACTGGCATATGGTACCCCCTCCTTTCAAATAGGTGTCTGTTGCATGCCTGTTTGTGGGGGAAGTAGTCAGGGGTTTATATCCCCGACTTCCGGCATATCACATGCCATTTGTGAGTAAATGGTGGTCCTGCCATTTTTGGGCGCCACTGGCACGATGTCTACCGTGCAATAACGGTGGCTCTGACAAAATGGAAAATGGAGGGGTTTTGGCATAATGAGGCTCTCCTGGTGGCAACTAGAGGTACTATACAGGCCTTACTACATTTTGGGCAATATTACCATTTTCTGGCGCAAAGGATGGGAGAGGAAGAGAGAGAGGTCCACTCCGACTGTCAATTGTCCCGGGGAAACTTGCACCGCTCTTGCCTATGCTGCACCTACTTTGCATCTCAGTAAACCTTGGTTTAAGAAAAACATAATTCAACTATGCTCAGTCCAAAACGATTGCAATTGAAAAGCTTGCTGGCTTGGGATGCCAGCCTGTAAATACCAGGAAACAAACCCAAAGTTTACATTTCTGCAGGCAACCACACAAAAGGGCAGGGCAATAAGGCATACAATATTAATTACCTTTAAATGATAAATCTGTTTTGACTAGAGTGCAATCAGGTTTTATTGGAATATTGCAATGATCTCTGCACAACAATGAAAAGCAATGAGAGCATTCGTCCTGTCATTTTTGTCTAATACAGCAATCATTTCCAATTGAAGCTAATATGAGCCAGACGAATTTCAACAAACATACAAGGATTCCGCCTGTCATTGAAGAAATTACTGTCAGGCACAGCGGAATGCTTGCATCCAATTCTTCTGTTTCAAACCGAGTTTTGTAGACAAAACATGCCTCTATAAATTAGTTAATTCGTTTCCCAAATTCATCTCTGGAAAAAAGGTCATTAAATAATGATGCATGATTGATTAGTAAGACTAAACCAAAAAACCATACGGAAAGAGAATTCAATATGATTTATTGTCCGACTATTTCAAAATTACAATAATTTCAGTAGGAATTGAATGCAGAACCATCTGGAAAAGTGAAAATCACAGCAGCTAATTTCTCGCTGAAGTATTTTTTTTTATTCCAGCTTGCTCTAGTTACAAACACTTGCTTGATTCTCTATGCCAGTCCAGAAATAGACGTGCGTTATAGGTACCATCTAATATTCACTCACTCCCCAGGTAACCGACTGGTCAACCCAAGTGTCCTTTACACCCCGTGTAGGCTCAAAAATCTCATTTACTGACCTAAAGATTTGTGCAGGTGGTTGGTTCTGTGCCAAACATCCTCGTCTCTGCCCCACGGCCCAAAGGCTGCAGCCAGGTAGTTCTGTAATGATCAGCTCTGGATTGATCCCTTACTCATTGACTGGCAAGTGAGGGAGTTCATGCTAAGCCAGGCCAGAGGTCAGGGTATAAATTAGAAAGGGGAGAGTGGAGTGGTCAATTTGCAAAACAAAAAACTATTTAAAAATACAATAAAAGCATAAGCGCAGAGGCCCAAAGTTTTCTACAAACCCTTTGAGGTGATGCCAAAAACCAAGGCTACCTGGTCTGCGTTCCACCTCATACCCCTTCCTTCCACCACGCTACGCATCCTGTATCTCTCTCATTCCTGCAGGCTTATTTCCATCCTGCTTTCTGCCACTGATAGTTTTGTTTCTCTCTCTTTCCACTTAAAAGTATGTCTTACATTCAAAATGAGGGCTGGTGCTACCACCTGCAACCACCAGCACAAATTAAGCACTGGGGGAGTGCATAGGAAGCACATTCCCCATTGGCCCTTCAGTGCAGTAATGGGGCTTTGCAGGAGTGAGTTACCTGAAGCGCGAGTGCCAGAGCGGGATTGGTTGTGGTTTTTTGTGGAGCAGGAGTGTGATTGGACAGGTGCCTCTGCAGATAAGGTTGTAGAGGACTGAAGCCGAAGGCGTTGCCAATGAAGGCGAACTGGAATTACAAGACACAGGAACTGCTGGAGCACAAAATGATAGACAGGGGCCATCCATGTATGCGGATGGGCCCTGGAGACATTAATAACAGGAGTGGGGAAATGTCAGGGATGGGCATTTCTGAAAGTCAGTAATGTGGGGTCACCTTAATCCTCCAACTGGGGGGTAAAAATAAACCTCCTAGAAAATATTTCAAGACAGGCAAACTTATACATTTTAGTCTTTCCTGTACTTAAGGAGTATGACTTCCTGCTTGAGGAAGTTCAACAATTTTTAAAGTTGGAACTACTTCTAGACAGCGACAACATAGAGATGCAAGCATTGGCAAGGCCAGTAGGTCTCGCCTGTGAGAGCTACTGTCAAGGTTGTTTGCCATGCATTAGCACTGGTGACGTCACAGCATTTGTTTTATAAATTACTTTTCGGTGTGCCATCCATAGGCAACATACAGGGAGAGAAGGACGTGATTGAAGGGGGTAGAGTGCTGGCGAGAGAAGATGGGGAGCACATGGATAATAGAGGGTGGGTGGGTTGTGCTCGGGCAAGCAGACAATGGTGTGTGGAGGGAGGGATGGAGGGCAAGCACACGGGCAACGAAGGATGGGCGAGTGGACCAGGGGCAACCAAACATATGACGGAGAATGGGTGGGAGGGCCTGGGGGCAAGAAGACGAACAAGAAAGGACAGGAGGGTAGAGGCAAGCAAATGGATAACAGACGTGGGTGGGAGGGACTGGGAAAGCACATGGACAACAGAGGGTATTCGGGAGGGGACGGGGCAACCACACGTACAACGGAGAATGGGTAGAAGGGGCAGAGCAATGAAACGGATAAGGGAGGGTGGGTAGGAGGAGTTTGGGGCCAGCAGATGAACACTGGATGGTGGGTGGGACAGCTGGGGCAAGCATACAAACAAGGACAACGGAGGGTGGGCGAGAGGGGCTGGGGAAGCACACAGACAATGGAGGGTTGAAGGGCTGAGGTAAGCGCACGAGCAATGGAGGAGGGACTAGGAGGTGACTGAACAAAAAAAACGTTGCATTTTATGGGTCGTAGGGTACGAAAACATCCCGAGCTTATCAGTTATACAGCTCGAAGCTGAGCACTTCAAAAAACATGCATACAAGGCCTCCTGAGCCAGGAAGTAGAGGCCTGGTTGAGCACAGAGCACCAAAAAGGAGTGCATTTATTTACAAAGGTGGATACTGCAAGGTCTGTTGTGAATGCTTCAAAAAAATGTGGGTTGAATATTGAGGTATATTGGGTCTTAACCTCACTACATTGGGGGCAAAAGAGGTTGTTAGTGTGTCGTAGCAGAATTTTGAGTTGGTATGGATGAGGCTTACGGACTAACTGAATTTATGCGACTCTATCGACCACTTTTCACCAGGCTTACAGCGGGGAGCAAAGCAAGGATGCAGAGCTTGCTTTTGGAATTGCTATTTCATTGAACTATTAATATATGATATAGAAGATACTACTCTGCCTTAACAGTTACATAGATCCCGTTAAGTGAGAAGTCGGGAGCATTTATGCATGTAGGCAGCACGGTTATCTTTATATTCAACATGTACCACCACCCAAGGAATCATTACTTTTGATTAAACTCTTTAGGATTTATGTTGCAGTCATACACAAGTGTAGATTTATTCCCATGTTATGCAGGGGGCGCCACATGATCGAATGCCTACTTATATCAGTCAGATGGCCACTGTGACTGACATTTTAGGGGCAAGCGGCAAATTATACAGAGGAGCCACAGGTTAGGGATGCATACAACCTGTCCTGCTGGGAAAAACTAAATCAACCAAGTTGTCACACTGAAAGTAAAGTAAGGTAGAAAAGAGTCATGGAGTTAGATCTTCGATTGATCGGAAGAACACAAAGATATTCTTCGAAGTGTGAAAGAATGGTGATAGCGTGCATAGGAAACAAACCACGGCACACGCAGAGGTCTTCACTGTCATGCATGGTCTAACCTGTTCTGCTACTTACCCCTCGCGTGAGCCCTCTGAAAGAAGATATTCTGGACTTGCCTGTCTTTATTTCACTCAAAGAATAATGCCGTGCTTCACTGTAGAACGTGTTAGACCGTAGTGCGTTGGCTGTATAGGAGCTAGTCTCGGTGGGGGGTGGGGACTACGAGTAATAGTTAAATGGAATAAATGACCAAAATGCTCAATAGGCATGTAAAAGAAAAGTTCTCTTAGCAAGTACATCTCAACACAAAACGCCACATTATAATAAAACATTAAAACTAGCAAATTTGTCAATGGGCATATAAGATGGCATGATAGGCTGTCCTTCTCTTCTAAGGTTTTCAAATTACAGGAATCATGAACTCCATAATTTGGCTTGAGGTGGTCACTTGCATTGCAAATTATACGCACTCAAGTTACCTAAACCCATCAACTTACTTAAACACAAAATCAAGGCACATTAGCAACACATTGATCTATGAGCAATTCTGCATAGGAATTATTCTACAGATTTCATATTTAATCAAGACTTATTAATTAACCATAGAGTAAACATATGAAGGATATACTTATTCGGTGGTTAATTGATAAGTCTAACTAGAACAATAATAAAGTTCTGTAAAACACGGATCCTTAAAACGTGGTCTTTAAAACCCTACTCAAAAGCAGTCAAGCAAGTTGAGCTACTAGTTTACAAGTGTTCATAAAACACTACACCACTGGCATGTGGATTCTCTTGAATTGTTTTCCACCACATCATTCCTCTGCATCCACAATTAGAACTTTTACAAAACACAACTTGTAAGAAATAGGAAGATCCTGCGACACTGTCCCTGAAGTAGGCACCAAAACTGTACTTGGAATAAATGTGTTTGGCAAACAGGCAGGGATCAACATGCAAAGAGACGTTCGATAAAACACCAGGGCTTCAAGAATAACATGTTGATCAGTATACAACTAGGTAGAGTGCATTACAAGTCGAGTGAGCATTTAAGTTACAATATTATAACTTTTCAGAAAACGTATTTGTATCGCCAGGTCCTATTTCCCCCAACTTGTTCCTTTCCGCCCCTACAAGCTCAGAGCAAAGTGAGATTGATGAATTGTGGTGGTGGCAACTCCTGCAATCATGAGTTTATACGCATAGAATGTCACTGTATTAGTACTACAGCACAAAGGAGTCGCTTTCGGTCGCCCTCCCGGTCAAAGCAAGTTTCCTCCTCTTTCACATATTTCCTATACAATCGTGAGAACTGGCCTCAACCAAACAGAATAGCCAAGAGGTGGAATAAATTATCAGCTCTGGCTCAATCGCAGTGCAAAACATCTTGAGCTGTAAACTGGTTTCAGAATAATTTTGTACCATTTGGTTAATTTTTATTCGAGGCCGTCTGAAACAAGGCAGAATAGTCCAAGTATTACTTTTTTGAGGCCTTTTGAAACCATGCACAATAATATATGTATTATTTGCTGGATGACTATTGCTGTACATAAAAGTAGAAACCGTTTTTTTGGGGACAGATTGAAAATTGCACGACTATATAGGGTATTATATCTCAAGCGCCATACTAATACTATTTATTCCTTAATTCCTGCATACTGTTAAGTTTTGGTTGATTAACAGGAAATAGTTCTTTTCCGGTGGCATTCTTTGCATGAACACCCAGTCTGAATTTACCATTCTACGAACTTCTAGTGCCATTTGTTGCTCTGTTCCATGGATCCACCATGGTGGATTGGAATGACCAGCAATACACTCAACTGGAAACAGAACCCAATTATCTGGCAAACAAGTTCTGCATATCAGGTGGGCCAAACAGAATTCAATCCTACAAAGAGTGCCAAGATACGTCTTGTCATGGACTAAAAAGGCCATTCTAATACACAGAACGGTATTTAGAGAAAAAGTAGAATTTTGCACATTGCCACTTAGATCTTTTATTCTTCTAAAAAAACTGGGCCCTCTGTTGAACCATATTTTCACTTTTTTGACACAAAACAGCCATTAAATTCACTAGGTGTAGATTGAATTTGATTCACCGTCTACTTTGCGTTTCCACTGTTAGTCTATGTCATTGTCCCCTGGCTTTGCCTCAGGACACAATTTGCTATGTTTTGCACTTTTTAATAAAAAAAACTGCAGAAACGTTTTCGTAGCCCATTACTTTAGACAGGTTAGTCTGCCTTGATCTATCTGCATATGCTTCCGGATCGCTCTCCATGCTTTGCAATTCCCAGGTTTTTATCTGGAGCTGTTAAACTGAGGTCAACCATCAATTTGTAAATCTGTTGCTTACGTATTATTTTTAAAGAGATGTGTGACCTTAAATTTTCTCAGTGTGGAGGCTGTTTCTGTTTTTGAGGTGATTGTTTTTACAAGGGCGGCTCCTCCATTAAGGCGGAGGAACGTCGCCCCAGTAAGTGCAAAAAGAAAAAGAAAATAATAACGCAATGTTAATAACGTTACGTTATTATCATTTTCTTCTTCAGTAAAGAGCCAGCCAGGTTTGGGGCGAGGCTGGGCTTGTTACAGCCTGGGAGAGGGAGGAGGAGTAGTTCCTGCTGCACCTTAGTGCGCATGACGGTTTGGCCGGCCGTCTTGGGCACTCACTTTGCATGTTCTCCACCCAGGCTGTATTGTGCAGCCTGGGTGGAGAACATGCACAGCCTCCCACTCCCTGTCTGAGCGCCGAACCACGGCGCTCAGACCAATCACAACGCAGCGCTGTGATTGGCTAGGGGAGTCTGAAAGCCTGGGTGCTTCCTGATCCTGCGTCGGAAGAGAGGCGGGGGCTGGCGACCGGCGACAAGGCAAATCTTTTTTTTTTCCCTAAACCCCCACCCCTCCACTATTCCCAACCAGCAGCCACTGTGTTTTTGTTAATGGATTTTAAGTATTTTAATATGAATCTTTCATTTTTTGTTTAAACCGAATAAGGGTCAATTAACTGAATTGATTGTCAAAATGTCAGTGATTACATAAGGGAAGAGGCTAGTCTTTCTCTCAGTTTGGGCCAGGCGAAATTTTGGTTTGCTGAGAAAAATGGTGCCTAATTCCCCTTTGTTGGTTTCACGCCATTTGTTTCTCTCTCCCAGTTATGGTTTTTTCATGGAATATCCACTCTCAGGAACAGAAAACTTCTTGTGGGAACTGTGAAACTGATGTGTGCCATGGCTGAGAGAATTCTGCTCAAACTAGTTTACCACCGAATTACTGTGTGACTTTTGTAAGCATTGTGTACGCATATTAAACGAGAAAACAAATTGCAATTTGGTCCACCCCTTATCACAGCCCTGCAGATTTCCTAAAACAAGGACATATCTTTTAGATCTACGTTACCTTCGAGGACGTTTTCCTGCCTGCTCACAGCACACAATGCAAGCAGCCTGCCAAGGCCGCCCCAGTATCAGCTAGTTCTGGAAGTTACAAGCAACTGTCCAGCTGTCCTGGACTCCTGAGACCAATTAATCTTTGCAGCCGTAGACACAGAGCAAGTATAAGCAGGGGAGGGGCACTTTATTTTGGGGAGAATATTTTATCCAATTCATCAGCAGAAGTCATGCACCATATGTTATTTCTGTTTCAATAATAGAAACAAAAAACAGATTCCAAAGTGACATACTGTATGTACACAGGGATCGCCAAAACCAGCTGCAGAAAAACAAGATCTGGCTTACTCATAGCTATGCAAAACTTTAAAGCAAGAGATGTACATTTTGTGTTCTAAAAGGGTGTTTCCACTATTAACAAGCATTTGCAATGCAATAGGTCTCGCATGTACGCGACTTTGAGCTATTGGCACTGTAAATGGCAATGCCTTTTATTTATATGTTTTGAAAAGCTGCAAGCGGTGCATAAACACGCACATTATTTACTTATAGTCCTTGCTTACGAAAAGCACGGCTGGCAGTAAAAGAGGCGTAGTTACTGCCAGCATTGCTTCTCGTAAGCAACAACTGCAAGTACAAAGTGCGTGTTTACGCACCACTTGCAGGTTTTCAAAACACATAAATAAAAGGCATTGCCATTTACAGTGCCAATAGCTGAAACGCTCGCAAATGCAAGACCTATTGCATTGCAAATGCTTGTCTTCATGAGGGGTTGAGTCAAGTGTTTGAAACAGGACACATATTGCAATCTATATATATTGAGAGCATAATATTCTATTGAGGTTATGGGTGGGATGTCTGGAATTATGTGACAGAGGAAGACCAAGTTGTACAGCAGGTTGACTAAATTATAGGGCACGGAAAGGCAAATTATGAGAACATCTTCCCAATAAAAACAGCTCCATGGAACGGCAGTTACATTTAATACTTATGTGGTACCTGTCTTACGAGGAAGTACTTTAGGATTAAAGACACTGGATCTAAAAGCTATGCAACATGTTTGTAGTTGTTTTACAGTCTGAGTGCACTGTTGAAATAACCGATGCTTTGATGTGAACGAGAATTAGTGTTAACAGCGAGGAAAAGAAACCAGGACGAGAAGGAATCATTCTGTCCACCTTGTAAGATTTACATTTAAGAATTTCAGTTTTTTTTCCTAGTGGAGACAAAAGCCCTGCTTAGATGCATCAGACGTGGATGTTTATATTGTCTGGGCAACATGGTCACATTTTTAAATGCCTGGTCTCATCATTAAATCGTTGAAGGTGTCGGTTAAGTTTCTAAAGTGCCTGGCGCAGTTTTGCATCCGGAGGGCGGCACTTTTAGTAACTTCTGATCTGCTTGAGCTAGAATTTTTTGTTTTTGGTTAAAGTCTACAAATTATAAAGCAGATGATGGATTGCGGGGCAAGTGCGGCGCAGTTATATTTATAAAGAAAAAATTCCCCACTTTTTAATGAAGTGTTTGAATAAAACCTTGCTGCCTTGGTGTGAACCATTTTACGAAGGCAAGGCTCTGTCCCCCCCCCCCCCCCCCAAGTTTCTCTACAGCTCTCAGTACTGCCGGGGGTGGGGGGGGGGGGGGGGGGGGGGTGTCGGGCTTGAATCGTGGGTCCAGGCACTACACCCCAGTAGTGCCCACATCAGATACATATGTGCATCTGTAGAACAGCGCAGGCCATGCATTACTGTTGCACTTACGGTTAGAACAACACCAGTTGTTGGCGACGCAGTCTCTGTACAGTGCTCTGCTGCCGTCGGTCAGAGCTGCAGGAGACGCTCTTCTTGGGGAGAGGGGAATGCTGGGGGGACAGGGAGGGGGCAGTGACAGCCTCTACATGGGCCGTAGGACGGCCCATCTTGTCAAGCAGTCCAAGCTTCACCCCCGCGGCGCGAAGCAGAGAGCGAGGAGCTACAGAATGGGAGGGCCCGTGGCCCCTACCATGACCTTTGACCCGTCCAGGTATAGATTTACATACATTCGGTGCTCCGTCATGTGCCCCATCCATACAATAGGAGGACGTGGCTCTTTGGATGGGGCAACGGTCCTCACTGTAGTAGGAGGGGCAGAGCCAGCTGATTATTAGGGGGGGGGGGGTGTCGTCATGGGGCCAGCAGAAAAATGGGGGCTTTTCACTCAAAGCTCAAAGGCCGGCAGTGCTGGGACGAGGTCACTGCTACGCTCAGGCAACCTATATGAATACTTGGCAATGTTTGTATGGCCTGGCGCCTGTGAAGCGCCGGGTGGGATGAGGTAGAGTCAGTCACAGCTTGGGCATGTCTGCAGCCAGAAAGAAAGCGGCGCTTCGTTTATTAGGCCTCAAATCATACACGAGTGCTTTAGGAGCAGGAGGAGGAGTCAGTACTCACCGGTGAATGCTGAGCACAGAGGGGATCTCTACCTCATGTCCCAGCGCGGCCACAGTCCTGCCGCAGGCATGTGTACCCGTGTACCCGTGAGCTGGCTCTGTTGCTGTGGCTCGCGAGTGGTGTGCAGACAAGCCCGCGAGTGGTGCGCGCGCAAGGCCGCGAAATCCCTGCGAGGAGCGGGCGCCATCACAAAGCAGCGTCCCGCGAGTGGCCGAAAGACACGCCGTACGCGTGCACATCTCCTGTCCGGGAGTGCACATCTTGTCCTTAAACGGCGAAAGAGACGCCGAAAGCGTGCACATCTCCTGTCCCCCTTCAGCCAAGGAACCAACAACAAGCTCGCAACATTGTGCAAAGGCTCTGAAGCCCGCGAGCCGCCGACGCCTGACCTCGCGAAGGGAGCATCGGAAAAGGTAAGGAGTACGCCTTGTGTATCAACCTTCACCAAAGGCCATGTACTACTGAGTCCCGACCGCGTCAATATGCGGGCCCTTTACAGAGCAGACGTGTACACGGAACCAAGAAAGGGTGGAGGGTCGCAGAAACCACACGCCGAAAGCGTGCACATCTCCTGTCCCCCTTCAGCCAAGAAACCAACAACAAGCTCGCGACATTGTGCAAAGGCTCTGAAGCCCGCGAGCCGTGCGAGACGCCGTGCGTGTGCACATGTGCTGTCCGGCGCCGGGCACAGCTCTGAAGCCCGCCAGCAAAAGAGACGCCGTGCGCGTGCACATGGGCTGTCCGGGACCAAGCTGAAAGACACGCCGTGAGCGTGCACATCAGCAGTCTGGGAAAGTGCACATCTCCTGTCCCCCTTCCAAACTGAAGTCGACGACAATAGATCTCGCTTAGCGAGCAGCTTCGCTGCGTCGCTAGGCGAGACCTAAAAAGGATATATGTGAATCATTCCAAGGTTTGAACCAGCGGTACGGATAGCTAAGGTGCCTTGAACACCCCCACAGCAGTAGTGCATGAAAGGCTAGCCACATTAGCAGTGCTCGGAAACAGGTGCTTTATATAAATGCTGTAGGACCTGTGTGCATTTACACTACGTACATCACACTTACCAGTTTATCCTTTTAAACTGAAAAGTAAAGGGTAAAACACCACATTTAAAGGGTGACCACCTTCCAAAACCAAACGTAAACATTTCATATAACAATTTAATTCATAACAAAATTGAACAAGAGGACCAGCAGGCCATTTTATTCAATTTGCTGGACTTGAAATGGACCCAGCAGTTTTCTGTGTGACCGTGATGGTGAGCCAGAGTGGGATGAACAGGAGTTCTCTGTCAGATTGGAGACTGTGCGGTACTTACCCGAAAACCCATAAGATTAGGTGACCAAACATTTTCTTAGAGACCAGCGCCGCCGACCAAAGCTACCTAGTCTTGATTCCACTAGATGCCTCTTTCTTCCATTACTCTACAATTCATTTTACAAAAGCTTTACAAGGGTTGCTACCTGTTCTTTTTATTCTCTTTCAGACAGTACAGTTCGAGGCAGCCAACGACACACGTTTCGTCAAAGCTGGTATTTTATCAGGGCTCATTATCTCTAGTGATATATTTATTCCATCTTTCTTGCTTAGATTCATCCAGGTTAGCCTGTGACATAGTATATGCCGCTATAATCAATATCGCTATAAGTCAGTTGAAAAGGGCCAGTGGTATCCTTCCGGAATGGTAATCATTCTCAACAGTGTCCTGCATGTCTCTTCTGCTTGTGGCAACAAGCTCAAAATATGCTACTATGTCATATACTATTATGTCACAGACAAACATGGATTAATCGAAGTAAAAAAACATGGAATACATATCACCAGCAATATAAGCCTTGACTAAGCCATTGGTTAACACCCGCTTTGACGAAACACGTGTTGGCTGGATGGAACTGTACTGATTGAAAGCACGGAATCAAAAGAAGAACTCAATGCAGAACTATCGAGAGACTTGTTAATAGAGGAGTGGTGTGCCACCAATCCTTTTAAAATAACTTTTCAGAATTTTGTTCCCAACTTGGAGAGCATAAGAGGCTTCTCTCCCTACCTGCTGAGCACCCAAAGGCAATTGTTCCTTGAATGGACCTTTACTTGTACTAGATTGTTATACTCCGGAATCATAGTCGTGCACTATAACATTGCTCTAGTCACCCCACCTTTCACACACTACAAATCCGGTTTATCTCACTCCTGCAGGTTCCTTTTCATCTCTTTCATCACGGTTTTCCTTGCTTTCTTTTTCGCCTTTCTCCCTTTCCTGCCTTTCTCATTCTAGCTTGGGATTAAACTCTAATGATGAAAGTTCCAGTCTTAAAAAAAAAAAAAAAAGTGCCTGTACTGACCATCTGCAGACAGACACAAATTAAGCACGTTGAATATGCTGTTGCATTCCCAATAGAAATATACCCCTTGGTAGAGGGCAGCCAACTTGCGAATGTTCCGCTCAGGAGGCAATGGAACTTGAATCCAGATACCAGGAGCCAGACCGGCTCCTCAGGGAGACACTAACAGATACATCACTAACGGAAACACCTCTGCTTGGTCCTAGGTAAGCTGGACTCGACTCATGGTTTAGTCTTGAGAGTAAACCTGTGGCAACACCACCATGAGAATGTACCAGCCACCAATCCATCATTGTTGTACCAAGCGAAGGGACTTTAGTAAATACTTCAAAAGGACCTTACACCAACCCCTCTATGGTTTGGCTGGGAGTTTGTTCCCTCCTCTCCTCAGGGAATCCCAGGATACCACAGACTAATCACACCAAGGACTAAAAACAAGGGTAGAGGCAACAGTCATTTTGCAGTGGTGGCACCCTGCCTAAGACACAACCTTCTCTCAGACACCCAACCTCATCCCTCGTGCTCTTCAGGCACAAACTAAGCACACTCCCACTACAACACTAACGCACTCTGCTACCTCTCCCCCAGCCAGCCTTACATGGGCCTAGCCCTACCCCAACAAGACTCCTGTGGTCCTAAACTCTCATACAAAATGTGTCCTTTTGTACTAACTGCCATTATTCAATTCTTATTCATGTTACTTAATATATTATTGATGTAACTATAACGGCAGTTAAATTCTCCACCCCAAGGCCTGGGCTTGTCATTTTAACTGCAGTCCTCTAAACCTAGGAGACTCTCACAAGAGCCTATAAGCAATTGGGTTGAGCAGTGTGTGCTATATAACTAATAGGCAACCATCTGGGTACAGTTCACTGAAGTACCCTACATCCATTTCTGATTTTCCTTATTACAAGTTTTATGTCTTGCTATAATCGTCACACACACGATCCCACACATCGTGTTCTGCAGAACTGGCCATATGGAACCCTAAAAGCCTATGTCAATGAGAGTCTGGCTAAGTCACTTGGTGAACTGCCTTCCTTCACACTACAAGAACCGTACTTTAGACAAAAAGAGAAACAAAGTTAAGGGGGGTCAATGTAGCAAGACATTCTAGTTTCCCCCTTTACAAAGTGGATAGAGTAACACTACTTTACGTAACAGTTAACTACAGCAAAATGTATGGTATCGAGCTCTCATCCTAACTGGTGCAGGGTATCACTACTAAAACAACGTGTTGTATTACATCCATCAAGAATCCCCTTCCAGCCTCCTGAAGGGGTATATCCACAAACAAATCAGAAGAGTTTATTACAAGAGCATTTTTACAGCTTTCCCAGTATAAGTGAACCATCTGTTGCCATGTTTTTTAACAGGTGTTATATACAGGTGTTATATCACAATAACAAAATTACAACAAGTATGTCACAAAACTATCCTCCACCCACCACAAAAGCACTAGCAGGCGAATATCAGCACTGCAAAATGCAATAACGGTACAAGACTCTGAAAAACAGGCAAGCGATAATAAAATAAACCAGAATTACCTTGGGTTTCTTTCCAAAAAGCCACAACTTGCCCTTCGCCTTTCCAGCTGTGTTTTTTCCATCTATTCTTACTACATCCGGCTTCGGAGTGCTGATGGTCCCGTCCGACACTGCCCTATAGATATGTTGACTGTAATCTTCAAATGGAAAATCTCCCGGTGGATCAAAACCAGATTTAAAGGTCTCGATTACTATTTGAGAGTCCTGGTTTGGAACAAAAGACAAAATTATTAGTTCTTATTCTACCAATAAGCCAACTAACACCAACCAAGAGGTAGCTCAAAGAAATGAGCAGCATGTGAAAACCAACTGGAACACCATAGATCAGTTGTTTCTGCACCATTTGAAAAAGGGAAAGACAGCTGCTATTTTTTATTTGAAGAATACTAAAAGGCTACTCAACAAGTAAACATTTAAGCAAAAGAGTGATGGAGGACATAGAAGAGTCAAACTAGGGCTCTGGATAGGGTGGCACTAAAAAACAGGCAAGGCATTATTGAAAGCTTAAAGAAAAGTATCTTCCCCAGCACAACCAACATTTAATAAGCAGGGATTGAGCCAAGTTGAGAGGAGTTGATCATGCACATCTTTATCCCCAAATATTAAAATTATAAACAATTACCAGAGTAACTGGGTTTTTAGAGCCATTATATTGTCCGTAGTAGGAGGTGGTTGACGTATTAAAAGAGCCCAAAAAGGGAAGAACAAACAGTCTCACCATAATCTCCATCACAATAAAAAAATCTTAACAAATCCCACAACCCGAATAAGCCACCGGGGGTAAACCTTTGTGCCTCTACATATATTGGAGATGGCGAGTTAAAGTCCATGAATTCGAAATACAGAAACAAGAAAGAAAAATGTAAGAAGAAAGCTCAGATAGCTGCTCAGGGGTGACAAACAGTCTAACAGCAGAGAGTTGGGCTTCAGAAGTGCTCACAAACTAGGTCAGTCAGCCATGCAAAATAGAATAATCAAACATAAGTTGGTCACAGCGCCAAAAATATTCATATGAATCTAGTAAAGAAAATAAAAGAGATTATAAACTACAACCATGTACTCTGCTGTTTCCATTAGGAAGCTGGATAATTTTGTCTTAAGTAAAATTTTGTTACTGTTGTCTCAATATAGCAACACTCCATCACTGAAAGCCAATCCCACATATTAGGAAGGCCGCTCTGATGCCCACTCATAGGTATTCATTAACTATCAATACACATAAAACTACATGAGGTACATTTAAAACAAATTATCTTTCAATCAATCAGTCATTTATAAAGCATGACAATTCACTCGCGAGGGTCGTGAGGCGCTGGAAAAGTATAGGCTGCGTGGTGATGTGATCATTCTAACAACCAGGTCTTGAGTTGCTTCCTGAATAACTGGAGCTATGGTGCGGGCCTGAGGTGCAGAGGGAGGTTGATCCATGCCTTGGCTGCCAGGCACGAGAATGAGTGTCCTCCGCTGTTGACCCAGAGGATCCGAGGGGTGTCTGTTAGGTCGCAAAAGGCAGATCGGAGGTGTCTGGTCAGTTGGTGGAAAGTCATACATTTCTTGATTATGAGGAACCTTTGTTGTGTAGGGCCTTGTAGGCGTGGGTCAGCATCTTGAACTGGCACCTCTTCTGAATTGGGAGTCAGTGTAGTTTCTTCAGATGGGGTGTGATGTGGGTTCTTCTGGGGAGGTCGAGAATGAGTCTTGCTGCTGAGTAGTCCAGTCTGCTTGTGATGAGGGCCTGCTTGGTTCTTTTGGTGTTGAATGGGAGCCACTCGAAAATTATTTTTTGGAACATGCGAAGGGTGTGGAAGCAGGCGGACGAGACTGCGCTGACCTGTTCCTTCACGTACAGCTTGCTATCCAGGATGATGCCGAGGTTGCGGGCTTGGTCTGTCGGGTTAGGCGGTGGGCCGAGTTTCGCGGGCCCCCATGGGTCGTTCCAAGGTGAGGTGTTGTTCCCAAAGACTAGGACTTGCGTCTTGTCCGTGCTGAGTTTGAGACAGTAGTCCTTCATCCAGTCTGTGAGGTTCCTGATGCATCTATGAAAGTTGGCTTTGGTGGTGGAGGGATCTTCTGACAGGGAGAGGACGACTTTGGTGTCGTTGGCGTACGAGATATTTGATTCCATGGGATCGGACGATGTCAGCCGGGGGGGGGGGGGGTCATGTAGGTGTTGAAGAGGTTGGGGCTGAGGGACGATCCTTGGGGGACTCTGCAGATCTTCTTTGGCTCAGACGTGAACGGTGGGAGGCGGATCCTCTAGATTCTGCCGGTGAGGTACGAGGTGATCCATCTGAGGGCTTCTCCATGGATTCCTATGTGGTGAAGTCTATTGATCATGACATGGTAGGAAGTGGTGTCGAATACAGCGGACAGGTCTAGGAGTCTGAGGGCAGCCGTTTCTCCGTGGTCAAGGAGGGCTCTGAAGTCCCCTGTTGCTGTGATCAGGGATGTCTCGGTTCTGTGGTTAGAACTGGATCCAGATTGTGAGGGGTCCAGGAGGTTGTTGTCTTCTAGGTGTTGGGTGAGTTTTTAATTGATCACTTTTTCGAGGACTTTTGCTGGGTAGGAGAGTAGAGGGATGGGCCGGCATTTCTTTGGTTCGGTTAGGTCAGCGACTGTTTCTTCAGGAGAGGTCTCACTCTGTGTTTCCAGTCTTCTGGGAAAGTGGTCGAGGTAATGGAGGTGTTCAGGACTTTCCAGAGTTCGTCACGGATTTTCTTGCTTCCGAGGTTGAATACGTGGTGGGGGCATGGGTCCGTGGGTGCTCCAGAGTGTATGGAGTTCATAATGGAGAGTGTGTCTTGCTTGGTGAGAGGGTTCCAGTGGGTTAGCAGGTGTTCGGGGTGTGAGTGCGAGGTTGTGAGCTGGTTGAGGCTGTCAGCGATGGAGGGTTGGAGTATGACGTTTTTGTAGATGCTGAGATCTTGTCATGGAAGAAGTCAGCAAGGTTGTTGCATAGCTCCTGGGAGGGTGTAATGTAGTTCCCGATGGCTGTAGGATTGGAGAACTTCACGATGGCGAAGAGTTATTTGCTGTATTTTGTGCTGACTTCAATGCGGTCTGCCACGGTATTGGTTGAGTGCGGTCCTGAGTTCTGTTTTTTGCTGATGTGCCACTTCTTTCCCAGTTGCCTACGGTGGCATTTGGAGGAGTGCAGTTCCTCTGTGAACCAGCTAGCTGTTTTGGTCAGTCCTTTGGTGTTGGTTGCAACGATGGTGTCAGCACATTTTATGATCTACTGGGAGAGGTTTTTTGCTGCTTGATCTGGGTCGGGTGAAGAGTCTGGGAGGTGGGAATGGAAAGCGTCGTTCCACTGATCTTCTGATACCTTTTTCCAGTCTCTGCGCCTGGATCTGGGGGGTATGGTGTTGGAGTGGGTGGGTCTTGCAATGGTGAAGTGGATGCTGTAGTGGTCGGTTGAGGTGTGTTAAGTGGCGTGGTTGTACCTGATTTGGCCGCTGGAGGTGAAGATGGGGTCGAGCATTTGTCCTGCGATTTGGGTGGGGTCGGTGACAATCTACTTGAGGCCAAAGTTACTCATGCTGTCCAGGAGGCCGGTGGTGTTGGCGTCGCTGGTGTCATCGAGGTGAAAATTGAGGTCCCCAAGGAAGATGTAGTGCTCTGAGTAAATTGCGGGTGGGCCGATGATATTCAGGATGTCGTTGCAGAAGCTGGGGCGGGGTCCTGGAGGTCTGTAGGCAAGGGTGCCCCTGATGGTACTTTTTCTGTCTGTGTAGATTTGGAAGTTGATCTGTTCCATTGTTGGGGTCGGGTCGTCTGGGGATGAAGTGCAGCGGATGGTGTCCTTATGGATGATGGCGATTCCACCTCCATGTTTGTTGTTTTGTTCTTGGTGTGTTATCTTGTAGCTTGCGGGGATGTCTGGTGCGGAGGTGGGGTTGAGCCAGGTTTCTGTGAGAAAGACGACGTCTGGGATGAGATGGTGTCCCAGATCTGCATGGCATGTTTACCAAGTAAACGTGCGTTGAGTAGGATGTATTGTGGTGGTCTAGGCCAACGTTACGGATGCGGCTGCATTAGCAGTGTCTCTGGTGTTGTTGATGGCGACGGTGTTGAAGGTGAGGCGGCAATATCAGCAGGAGAACGGCCCTATGGTGGTTTGCGGAGACGAGCATCAGAAGTGGGTGTTGGTGCGTCTGGGGTCCAGGGCTCTGAGGTCTGTGGCGATGTAGCTTTGTGGGGAGGAATATCCAGGGGTCCTGGTGCTAGGTGCGGTCTAGGCGCAGACAGGCTTGCCTTTGGTGCGCTGGCAGCGCCGCCAAGTAGCGGCCTCCATAAATAGTCCTGGGATGTGGGAGGAGCCTGCAGAGAGGCAGGAGGGGCAAAAGGCAGGAAAATAGGTGTCAGTGACGCGAAAACCAAAATTTACTTAAGCAGTTGCTATAACAGAGAGATAAACGGGAAAAAAACAGAAACCACAGCAAGGTAGAACAAGCATTTGCAATGCAATAGGTCTCGCAGTTACGCAAGTTTGAGCTATTGGCATTGTAAATGGCTATGCCTTTTATTTTAGTATTGGTTTTTAAAACATAAATAAAAGACATTGTCATTTACAATGGCAATAGCTTAAACTTGCGTAAATGCGAGACCTATTGCATTGCAAATGCTGGTTTACTGGGGCGACTAATTTCTGCCTAGAGACTTCAGTACTAGTGCTGTTGTCAAGACTGCCTTCCGGAGAAGCCCGCTCCCTCCTCCTTACCGGGGTCATCGGGGGTTCTCTGATAACATCTCCTGGCTTCTGCTGATTCTGCTGATGCTGATTTGCGAGGGAAGTATTAATTTTAAACTTCCCCAAGCCAGTATCTCCTGAACACAGGCACAGACTGCTCCCGCCCACCGGGAAGCCGATCCTCGAAGCAGCGCAGCGGCTCCAGCTGAGCCGCGCTGCAGCCTCCGCCCACACTCCTCCCAGCGTTCCTGGATGTCGTCCACCAAACCGGATCAAAGCAAAACCGCCGAAATATTCACAACAACTTCGGACCAACTTCAGGCCAAAAATCACGGCCCCCAGCCCCCCACGCAGTCCTCACCCCACAACCATCGCGCTCAGAAAGGCACCGGTGAGTTAAAGTGTTTCGCCGTTACCGCCTGCCTGGGAGAGCTTGCGACCGGAGCTAACTAACGGCCGCCATGTTCCCCCATCCAAATCTTCCTTGTCTCTACCCCTTTTGTAAACAAGCGCGCGCAAAAGTAACAAGCACAGAATCGAAACGGAGGAGCGGGGGCGAGAAAAAGCAGCATATTGACACAGACGCCGTGAGCGTGCACATCAGCTGTCCGGGCAAGTGCACATCAGAACGCGCCGTAAGCGTGCACATTTGCAGCAAAGACCAGCGTGACGGCGACCGCATTGGCTGCGAGGTACACCGATCACCCTGTGAGCTCTGGGGACACGCTGCAGGGCATCGCGTGAAGCATGGCGGAACGACGGTAAGGTGGGGGTGGGTGGGGGGTGGCAGGCGCATGGCTGACTGACACTGGAGGGGGTGCAAGGACAGCTGGGGAGTGCGTGCAATGCGGCTGGAGAGGACGGAAGGGGGACAGGAGATGTGCACATCGCGTGCCTGGACGTGCGTGTTCACATTTCCAGTCCGGCCTGCGCGTGCACATTTCCAGTCCGGCCTGCGCGTGCACATCTCCTGTCTCCCTTCCGAAGCAAGTCGACGACAATAAGTCTCGCTAGCGACAGCGCTTCGCGCTGCGTCGCTAGGTCGAGACCTAAAAACGACAATGCACAAAACAGAAAAATAATGTGATCGAACCAGGGGCTCAGGGACTTGGGGTCTGCGGTGCAGAACTTGTTAGAGAGACAGGCAGAGAATGATTAGTAGCAGTGTGTAGTAATCAAGTCCAGACAGAGATGAAGTTCAAGATGATTTATTGAAGATGGTTACAGGATATGTAGATCAGATAGATAAGTCCAGTACAGGTCCTGAACTAGCCCCACCAGGAGCAGCCAGCATGCTGCTCAGCCCATTCTCAACTGTGGCTTTTCTTCACAGACTCCCAACATTCCGTAATACATCATCTTAGTAACATTCCACTGGCTGAGCATGTGGTGGAAAATGGCATACATAAACATGAACAGTAAACTAGGATACTACACAGTGGAGCCGCGAACTGGGCCACAAGGGTATTTGTTTTCCAGATGTACAATCTGAGTTTGCCTCCGACATGACACATTTAAAGCAACTTATGAATTTAGGTGTACAAGAACACATTTTGAGCTAGCAGGTTATGTAAAATCGTCATACCTAATACTTTATATTGTCGTACAAAGATAAACGTTACTAAAGGGAAAGAAAACAAACAAAAACGCAGAACTCGCTTGAACTGCCAGCCACCATCAAATAACGTTGAAGCGGAGGAGCTTCGTCCCACTTAAATGCCCCCGAGATGAAAAATTAAATGGTAGTTCATTACCATTTTATTTTTCAATAGCCCCGTCCCGAGCTGAGCTTCAGGACGAGGGCGGGGCCACTGCTAAGTGACAGCAGCAGGGAGGAGGGTGGGCTGCCTTTGCACGGTTTAAAGTGCGCATGTCTTTTTGGCTGGCTGGCCAGACATGCACACTTTAAACTCAACCCAGCTGTCTTAAGACAGCTGGGTTGAGAGTAAGTGCAGGCCTCCAGTGCACTGTGGAGCGTCAAGACAGGCCGCTACCCCTCCAATCAGGGCGCTGCTCTCATGCGGTGAGCAGCACCATGATTGGTCAAGGGAGTTTGCTGGGGCATGCTTTGAAGTCGCAATGAGGTCCGGAGCGAGGAGGTGCTGCTATTACCAGGTAAGTGTTATATTTAGAATTTTTAATGTTATTTTTCCGTGCGCAGCTGCGCTCACCCCGACCCCCCCAGATGCCAGCCGCCACTGCATCAGTGGTATCTGTTTGTGAATTACTTAAGTGTGTGCCCTGGTATTTACTTATGTCTGTATTTCCAGTGTCGATCTAAGCATAGCCTGCATGAGATCCAGAAAGTGCATGTTCCCGAGTTCACAGAAAGATCTATTGCCCCTGTCAGCTTAGGCTAGTCGGGATTACTTGTTAAGGGGGTTTATAGTCCGTTTTGTTTTATATGAGGTACATGAAGCCACCTTTTAATCTGCTCTTGGTAGTAAAGAAGGTTCAGCTGCTGTGCATACTTTGCCAAGAGTCTAATCTGGAGGTCACGGTTTGATGAAGAACCATCAACCAGGAGCAGTTGCCATTACCAGGTCAGGTTTTTGATGGCCTGTAACAAACGGCAAACCACACATCATGATGAGCAGTCTACACCTCCGTTTTGTAACCCCAGCTTCAAAAGCCCTAACAGCCAAGTGAGCAAAGACAAAGAATGTGGTAAGAACACAGACTTTGTGTTGTGTATTTTGAAACTTTAAAACAGCTCTTTTCTCTGTGACTGTTTAAATGTCTCTCTTGGTTTCTGTGTAATTTGTGCTTTTACAACTGCTGTTTTCTTCTACCCGTGACCATTTAAAGTTCTCTCCTGGACTGTGCTGAGGCCTCTAGAAGGCAATCCACCTCTCCCCCCAGAAGGCAATACACCCCCCCCCCCTTTTTGTACAACCTAAAAAGGCAAAATACACTCCAGAGCCTAAACAGAGTGTGTTTAAGAGACTGCTTAATATGCTTTGTGGTTAGAATTGTGTTTGGAAATTGTATGTAGCACTCGTTTTTCGCTAGAAAAAGTGATTTGTTTAAATGCAAGAAAAGCAGTATTTTTTAGTGGCTTTAGATTTCGGCCTCACCTGCAGGGTTGAAAAGGAACTACAAAGTGTGGATTAAGCCTGTCTGTACCAAAGGAAACTGACTTCAGGAGCACCTCCCTGCCCTCTTGCACACCAGTCTGTGCTTAAGGTCACATGCCCCTTATATAACTTCTTACTGGTTGTTGCATCTGTGCTCCGACTGGCTCCTGGGGCTAGGGTTTTTATTGGACTTAGGGTTAAAGTTCAGATTGGCCAACAGGGCTAGGGTTCTGATTGGTTCCTAAGACTAGGGTTTCTATTGGATTTAGGATTAGAGTTCTGATTGGCTTATAGGGAAAGCATTCTAATTGGTTCCTAGGGTATTAAACCTAGGGCTTAGGGTTTGGCTTTTGATTAGTGGCTGGGGCTGTGATTAGTTGAAAGGGCAGGTCTCTCCTTATTCCTAGGGTTAACGTTCTGATTGGTTACGGCAAGGGTTCCCATTGGTCACCTGTCCTAGGGCTATTTAACTCTAGGGCTCAGTGAGTCTCAGCCCAGGCGTCTCAGCCCGGGTGCAGAGGACAGGAGCAGTTGCCAGTTTGGGCCTGTTCAGGCAGGGTCGGGTCTAGGGCCTGGAATGTTGCCCTTTTTGCCATTTACCAGCCGCCACCATAACCCATCCACGAACATAACACCACTCTCAGCAAATGCACACTACTCATTGACACCAAACAGCCCCTATCCACACTTCACTGCCTCAACAACCGCTACAAAACACCCATAGCACATCTATACATCCTTCTACCCCCAACTGCCACACAACAGCACCTTCACTCTTACACAAACCACCACTCTGCCCTATACCACTATTAAATCAACACATCAACACAACACAAACCCATATTATACTTAACCTTAATCCCTTCAAACACATAGTTCCTGTTAATTCAAAACACCAACTCTACCCTCTACTTACTCCTAACAGATCCCGTTCTATCTCTTTGCAACTTTATGGAACCGGACGCCCGCACACGCGCAGAGGGAGATACATATTCCCAAATCATTATATTGAGATGATTAATTACATGGTGACTTGTTGATGCCTCTCGCTCGTAGAGATGCAATATTAACATCAGGAACACGATAAACCATAGACTATACCCTTTGCTGATCCAAACACCACATCTGAACTTTTAAAATAAACACAGCAGATACAGAATTTTTTGAGCGCTGAAGAAGTCCCATGAGGGACGAAACGCGTTGGCAAGCAATTCTGTCGTGTATTTTAAAGAATGAAGTTTTTGGAATAAAAAAAGGACAACGTTTTTCTACAATCAAAAATACGATCGTCTGGTCTTTTCATTTGGTAAGCTATTCACTCATTTTGTTCTGTTCTTACAACATGATGCACAATTGCCTTAAGAAATTGATTATTTGTGGTTTTCTAGTGCAGGGTCAATTGTGTGTTTTTGTTAGTGGTAGTTTTGTATACTGCCTTTATGGGATGTATGTGGGTCACATCCCAGACCCGGTGCACCGATTTGTTGAAAGGATTTAGAGGCCACTACACGGAGTAACGTCTGGTGCTGGATCTTTATGCTCTGACCCTCTTTTTTGTTCGTATATGTACAGTTGCCAGTTTGGGCCTGTTCAGGCAGGGTCGGGTCTAGGGCCTGGAATGTTGCCCTTTTTGCCATTTACCAGCCACCACCATAACCCATCCACGAACATAATAACACTCTCAGCAAATGCACACTACTCATTGACAACAAACAGCCCCTATCCACACTTCACTGCCTCAACAACCACTACAAAACCCCCAAAGCACATCTATACATCCTTCTACCCCCAACTGCCACACAACAGCACCTTCACTCTTACACAAACCACCACTCTGCCCTATACCACTATTAAATCAACACATCAACACAAACCCATATTATACTTAACCTTAATCCCTTCAAACACATAGTTCCTGTTAATTCAAAACACCAGCTCTACCCTCTACTTACTCCTAACAGATCCTGTTCTATCACCACCAACCCAATATTCAACCCTCTCTCAACCACCAACACCCTCTTCCTCTTTCTACCAAAAACACACAACAAACAATCCTTCAACTCCACTCCATCACACATATTACCTCCTCCTGTTACCAAATCTAACACACACACACTCATAACCCATCCATCCCCTCACAAACACGCTGCTCAAATGCACAGCACCACCCCCTTTACCACTCGACTACCACTCACCAACAGTACTTTACATTCAAATCATTCACAGACATTCACTACATCAGTATCTCATCGGACTACTCCAGATAAACAAAACATAACACACAACAGCACATCAAAATCTCTCATACACAACTTCATTCTATATTCAGTCACACAATAGAAACAAACACCCACTCCCATCCCCATTACTACATAAATAGGACAGATCGCAAACCATCTTTACTCCCAAATTTTCTATCTTCACCAACACTTACCACAAACACCCCAACACTCATTCACCCGCCTCTCATCCATTGCACAATTTAGAGCCTTAAAACATGACCCATGTGCTCCACCACCCCTAATCAATACACCTTCCAACCTAAACCGATGCAAACAAAATAAACATGGCACTCTTCACAACTTCGCATCTCTAGTGTAATCCGGAAAAGTCAGAGATTATTTTCTTCAGCTCTAATCCGTGTGAAGCATGGCGCCAATGGTGGCCACAGGATATGCCCCCCCGTGACCTCAGTTGGCACCGTGAAGAACCTTGGGGTCAAGCTGGACGCTGACCTGTCTATGAAGGCTCAGATTCAAACTGTGGCCGGCACCTGCTTTGGGCTATTGAAAATGTTAAGGAATTTTCTTCACCTGCTCCCGGTCCCACACAGGAAGACTGTAGTCCAGGCCCTGATTGTAGCAAGGCTGTACTACGTCAATTCCCTGTATCTGGGCCTCCCCGACTATTTACTAGGTCGCTTGCAGGTGATCCAGAATGCGGCTGCCAGGGCTATTCTCATGGTAGGCCCCAGGGAGCTAATGACCTCTCACTTGATATCCTTGCACTGGCTACCAGTCCGGAAGAGGATCCATTTTAAAGCTCTGGTCTTGGCCTTTAAGGCCCTTCATAATACAGGAGCCCCTTACATCAGGAAAAGGATTCAGTACTATGTCCCACAACGGACTTGGAGGTCCTCAGTACAACTCCCGACGACCACCCCAAAGTTTTCCCACTCCCGTATGGGTGGCCGATCCTTTCAAGTAGTGGCATCGCGGCTATGGAATAGCTTGCCACTCTCGCTTAGACAGGTGCAGGACCTCCTCGCCTTTAGGAGGAAACTAAAAACCTGGCTATTCCAACATGAGATCTAGGCCTTCCTGTTTTGTGCATACTGTCTGACTCAGGGTCCTTCAGCGCCGGGTCACTCTGTGGAGTAGCCGCGCACTTTACAAGTACCCAGTTACATTACATTACATATATCTCTTACACAACAAGGCTACTCTACAAAAACAGCAGCTCACCAACTCACTATCAACCACCATCACCAACACACGCAGAATGAACAAAATGCCTTCTAAACCTGCTGAACGAGGATTATGATATAGAAAAACAACATGATGGCGATCTTCATACATTTAATACCAACGCTATAAGTTCAAGGAGTACTACTCACTCCTCTACCAAAAAGTCACACCACCACCAAAACACAATCTCTAGACTGCCTACTAATAAATGCACCATATCTACGACCTACTCACTGACCCACAACCTGACTAACTCTCCATAACTGAATCATGGTTGGGAGATGACATGGTCCCAGTGTTGCATGAAGCCGCACCTCCAGGCTATCAAACTTTCACACAAAATCACATAGACAAAAGAGGAGGTGGACTAGGAAACAATAAATCTCACCAAAGCGGACGACATTTCCATACAAGGTTGTGAGACACTCATTCATGACAAAATGCAACCCTTCACCAACTTCCTCCTGCAACTTTCTCCTTTACAGACCACCACCTAGCAATGCACCATTCGCAGACTCAGTTTCAAACCTTATGACACTGCACTTCAACCTATGCATCCTTTGTGACCTAAACATATGGTTTGACCAACCCAATATGCTGCATCCAAGAACTATTATCACTGGCCTTGACATGCTGTACCTACATCAGATCATCCACAAACATCGCTGGACACATCCTAGAGGTCATTTTTGCAAATCCAGAACTAGTTGCCTTTCAAAGGATTACTCCAGTCACATGGTCAGACCACCATCTGGTTGCCTTCCAACACAAAACACAACAAATCAACATACCAAAGTTCAACATACATGCATCCACTTATCGACCGTAGAACAAACTCAATTTTGAATACTTAGAAACACAACTAACTTCCAACACAGATCCAGACACAATAAATTCCGTTCAAAAACTATATGAGAGACTCTGGGAAGAGTTTGATATCCTAATACTACTAAGAACAACAAAACCGGACAAAAGAAAACAAGCACCTTGGAGGAATGCAGAACTGAAAAAGATAAAACAACAACTTTCAAAGCTGCAACACACCTGGCTCAAAACAAATGGTAAACAAGACAAACTTCACCTACACAAACTTAACAGACTATACAAGTCAACAATCAAGAAATATAAAAATAAGGGTACTAATCGGACAGAATTCAAAATGCTAAATGTGCAAATAAAGATTGTTATAAACTTCTCACAGAATTTCATAAACCTAAATGCACAGAAGGAACTCATCCATGACTCAAGAATTTACTATCTATAGGATTCTATTTAAAACAAAGGAAAACCACCAGCACCAACACATTTCCAACCATCCCCTCCATGAGTAGGCTATCCCAGCCTCTGCATTCCTTCAAACAACTATAACAAAGTGAATTTATGGATCTGGTCAAAGTAAGCAGGCCAGCCAGCTGCCCTTTTTACCCATGTCCACCACAAATCTTCAAGAACGTTCTTTTAACTACCTCTGCTGCCACACCAGTAAGAAAAATCATCAATAACTCATTAACTGCAGGAATCTTTCCAGAAGCCTTAAAAGAAGCATACTAACGTATGCCCATTATTAAAGAAAACAAACCTGGACCCACATGGCCCAGACAACTACAGACTGATTACAAAAGGACATTTCCTGGGCAAACTGATAAAAAGAGCAGCATTTGACCAAGTGTCGCAATTCATTGTAGATAACTCCATACTTTCCGATTTCCAAACAGGATTCCGTCCAGGAAGAGGCACAGAATCTGCCCTTATCGCCATCTGGGATAACCTTAAAAACACAGTAGACCGGAACGGGGTCATTGCACTACTTCTCTTGGACTTCTCAGCTGCCTTCGACACAGTTGAACATGAAACTCTAATCCGAACACCCTACGAAGCCAGCATAGAGGGGACTGCTCCAGACTGGATCACACCCTACCTTCAAAACAAGTCAAATGTCATCCATACTCCACATTTCTCATCCAAACTGCACTTCACAAAAGCCGGGGTCCCTCAAGGCTCTATCATCTCATCCATGCTTTTCAACATCTACATGAAGTCATTACCAGCAACAATCAATGAATTTCAGCTCACATGCTATTGCTGTGCAGATGACAAATACTTCTTAAACTGGACAGCCCCAAAGACATTGAAACCTCAAATCTTCAGTTGCTCAGAGCCGTTGATCAGTGGATGACATGGAACCACTCCAAATTGAATGCTTCCAAACTGAAATACTCACATGTGGTGATTGGAAAAATTATGACCCACTCTGCACCTGGCCTGATGATCTGGCACCACCTCCTAAAGTATCGAAGGAAGTAAGAAACCTTGGAATTACCATGGGGTCCAAATTATTTATGAATGCCCAAGTGGACAAGTTAGCAATATCAAGCTTCATTACCAAGAAAACTCTGTGACGCATCTTCCCACACCTAGGATTTCCATACATGGTACAGGCTACTATCTCTCTTGTACTGTCTAAACTTGATTACGCCAATGGCCTCTACCATAGATCATCTTTATCAACTATGAAAAACTACAACGAATTCAAAACTCTGCTACCAGACTACTCCTACATGTAAAGCAACAAGCCCACATCTCCCCTGCCTTGAGGGCCCTACATTGGTTACCAGTTGCCAGAAGATCCACATTCAAGCTGCTTTGCACCACTCACAAAGTAATACATGGACCAGGACCACTTTTTCTCAGGAATGAAATCACTAAATACGTACAACAAAGGAACCTCCGCTCAAGACTGACATCTCTCCTCAAAACCCCAGCATACAAGAAAAAATCCATGGGTGGTACATCTTTCTCTGTTCAAGTAGCCAAAGTATTAAATTCATTACCTCCAAACAAAAGAGTCACGGATAACAATCTTATCTTGAGAAGACTACTTAAGCGCTGGCTCTTTCCTACATGGCCACCAGACTCATACACAAATGTACAGCATACACCTGATCATGTAAATATGTATAATTTGATTATATGTATGTATTTAGATATGTACATTTCTTTGTACACAATTGTATACCACTTATGGTTTAAAATATATTCAGGTTTGCTAAACAAATGTATATATTACTTATGGTTAAAAATATATTTATACATTATTTTATGCTTAACATGTATATAAGTTATTTGATTAGATGCTTTTGGGTCTCTGTTTATTTTATTTATCTATCACAATATGAAAATATCTCAACAAGTGTATCTAATCTATAAGTGTTTCATAACTGAAATATTGAAGAAAACATAGGTGAGCAAGGGAACTTGATTTCCGAAACGCGTTGAGTCGTGCATTACCGCAATAAATTTCTGCTGAAAGCATTTGGGTGCCGTGGATCGTTGTTTCTTTATTGAAATGATGGGGGTTGGAGATATATATATATATATATATATATTTTATTTTTTATTTATTTGCAAAGTTTTATATAGCGCTGGCTAGACCCGGAGGTATCAGAGCGCTTTACATGAGGATCAGTGAGTTACAGGTTCCATAATTACATAGACAAGTATAGACATAGGAGAAGAGAAGAAACATGAGATTACACAATAATGTGAGATTATTAGCGCATACACACGTCTTATGGGGAGTGAAGAGGTAGAGGGGGAATGGGAAACGGGGGTAGGGAATGCAGGTAGGAAAACAACGGGGAGGCGAGGAAAACGATGTCCGATGTCCGGCTGGGTAGGTGCCGGCCGGGGGATGAACCAGAGCCAAACTCCTCTATAGCTAGCTGCATATGACTGCTCCACCGGGCATCAGCCAAAGTTGCTCGGGCACCGCGGCTTTACATGAGGATAAGCGAGTTACAGGTTACAAAATTACATCAGTTGCAGGAGCCAAGAAGAAACGTAAGGAGAAAAACAGTGATTACACAGTAACAAGAGTTATTAACGTATCAGCTGGAAAGGAGAGGTAGCCACAGGATCACGGAGGGAGGAGGTGGTGGAGGGAAGGAAACACAACGGGGAGACGAAGAAAAACTATGTCCAATGTCCGGCTGGGTAGGTGACGGCCGAGGGGGTGAACCAGAGCCAAACTCCTCTATAGCTAGCTGCATATGACTGCTCCACTGGGCATCAGCCAAAGTTGCTCGGGCACCGCGGCTTTACATGAGGATAAGCGCGTTACAGGTTACAAAATTACATCAGTTGCAGGAGCCAAGAAGAAACGTAAGGAGAAAAACAGTGATTACACAGTAACAAGAGTTATTAACGTATCAGCTGGAAAGGGGAGGTAGCCACAGGATCACGGAGGGAGGAGGTGGTGGAGGGAAGGAAACACAACGGGGAGACGAAGAAAAACTATGTCCAATGTCCGGCTGGGTAGGTGACGGCCGAGGGGGTGAACCAGAGCCAAACTCCTCTATAGCTGCTTAAACAGCTCCACCGGGCATCGGTCATGTTGCTCAGTCTCCACGGTAAGTACAATATTCATGGTTTCCGCCCGGGGGGCATATATATATATATATATACACACATACACACACACACATATATATATACACACACACACACACAGAGGAATAATCGAGAGATCAATGCGCTCCAAAGCTAAACAGAAATCGAAACAGTAAAAAAGAATAACAGTTATTAATTTGAGTTCCATTGAATGAACAGAGGAGGATAAATCAGTATTGGAACTAGGTCTCTCCTATTGCCACAAAAATGAATTTAACTACGCAAGTAGTAGGATGGACTTGTATAAATGTATTCGAAAATTAAAACTGTTGAAGCTACATAAGACTAAAGGTATCCTTGAACCAGAGCAAACCTCAATAATAATCGATGCCCAACCACACCAAACTAGCCTAACTGTATCAGACGTACCAATTATAGAAGACATGTGGTCCCTGCAAAATGATAACTATGAAAGATATGGAGTAGATGAGCTCCCAATGGACAATACAAGAGTTGACACTATAAATCTGATGTTGGAAAGAGAAGATCATACTCCCTTCCGCCCTAGGTCCCGTTTTATACCGCAGATGAGGGATAACCTGGATATCTTCTCTGAGAACATGATAATGGACTTACGGAGACTGTATTACAATATGGGAAATCAAAAAAGAAGAGCAGACCTTAAAGAGGTGCAAATTCATTGAGTTATAAGTAAGATCCAAAAAGAACAAGGGGTTTTAGTGAAACCCTCAGACAAGGGAGGAAATGTTGTCCTTTGGGGACGTGATCTTTACAAAAACGAAGCATTGAGTCAACTAAACAACAGAGAATGCTATAAAGAATTGAGAAATCAGTCTACGAAAGAGTAAAAGATCAATTCTTGGAGAGATTGAATGACTGGAGAGATCAAGAACTTTTGAGCTGGGATGAATATAGATTTGTGAACCAGGAGAATCCGATTATCCCAGTGTTTTATATGATACCGAAAGTTCATAAGAACATTTGTAATCCAGCAGGGAGACCCATAATTTTATCATGTAACAGTTTATTTGAAAATGTCTCGAAATATATCGATTTCTTTTTAAATCCAATTGTGAGAATACTTCCGTCCCATTTAAGAGATTCATCGGACTTTTTAAAGCATATATATATGATGCGAGATGGGATCAAAATATGGTATTATTGACTCTCGATATTGCCACATTATATACCAGTATACAATATGTCGATGGACTGAGGGCAACAGAACATTTTTTAAGAACAAAACCAATGAGATTTGTTAACCATAATAAGATGCCGATTGAAATGATGGAGTGGTGTCTTACTAAAAACATTTTTATGTTTGGGAATTAAATGTTCCAGCAAGAGCAAGGAACGGCCATGGGCACCTGCTTTGCCCCCAGTTATGCTAATTTACATCTTGGCTGGTGGGAGGAGCAGGTGCTCGGAGGGCCCCAGCTGGAACATTGGACAACAAATGTTTTAGTTTGGTTGAGGTTCATTGATAATGTTTTCGTGCTGTGGCAGGGCATGGAAGCAAGCATAGACTTGTTCATCAATGACCTTAATAGGAATGATCTTAATCTGAAGTTTGTGGGGAACTATAGTAAGACTTCTATAGATTTTCTGGATGTGAGAATATTAGTAAGGGGCGATAAATTAGAAACTACGGTCTTCCGAAAACCCACAGCAGGAAACACGATACTGCATGCAGATAGTTCTCACCCAGCACCACTCATTCAAAGTATTCCTTTCGGTGAGTTCTACAGGGCAAGAAGAACTTGCAGTACCATGCAAGATTATGAAGAAGTGGAAAAGGAAATGACTAGTCGATTTATCCAAAGAGGATACTCCCCTATAACCTTACAGAAAGCTTCAGAAAAGGCTAAGAAATTGAGCAGAGGGAAAGTGTTATTTGAACCTTCAAAAACTGCGAAAAAGAAGAAATATAGAGAAGAGACAAAAACGCAGAGGTTTATAACAACTTATAATACCAAGCATGGAGAAGTGAGATCAATTTTGAGGAAGCATTGGCACCTTATTAGAGGAGATCCTACCATAGGCCCTCAAGTGAAAAAATACCCTGAGATAACACATAGAAAATCAAAATCCTTGAGAGACCATATAGTCAAGAGTGAATATCAAGAAAATATGGGTAACCGAATTTGGCTACAATGGAGAGATGGTTTTAGAAATTTTTTAAAATGTAAGGCATGCCAACATGGGGAGAACCTCACCGATTTGAAAACTGTTTTTAATAAAACTATAAAGATAAGAGGTTGTCTAAACTGCAAGTCAAGCTTTGTTGTATACATTTTAAAGTGCCCATGTGAGAAAATATATATAGGGAGCACAACATCACCGGCCATAAGAGAATCCTGCAGCATAGAAGGGCAATAATTAACAAAGACAGAAGTTACCCTGTAGCTAGGCACTTTGAAAAAAATCACCAAAGCGACCCGAACTTGATGCAATATAGCTGCATAGCAGAGATACCGAGAAAAAGGAGGGGTGGTAACAGAGAAAAAGAATTGCGAAAGCTAGAAGGAAAATGCTACTCACCCAGTATGCACCTGTTCTTGGCATATAGAGCTGTAGAGTCATATGCTTTAGCATAGATCGCCATCTAGAGGTGGGTCCGGATGTTTGCACTTTGTTTTTCTTCGAAGCAGTCTTTGCAATCACGAGGTAGGTGACTCCTCCTTTAGGTGATAGTGCGCATGGGCATCAACTCCATTTCCAGATTGTTTTGCCGTAAAGGGTGATGATGGAGTTAGTAAGAGCAGTAACATGATGTCCATGTATATTGTATCTAAGATAATACTGCAACAGATAAAGGTATCCGGGGAGGCGGGTGGGCGCATATGACTCTACAGCTCTATATGCCAAGAACAGATGCATACTGGGTAAGTAGCATTTTCTGTTCGAGGCATATGAGCTGTAGATCATATACTTTAGCATAGACTACACAGCAGTTAATCTCCCAAGCGGTGGCTAACCTGTAGCTGTTGCAGTGGTTTGAAATAGTGTTCGTAAAACTGCCTGGCCCACACTAGCTTGCTGTCTTGCTAACACATCTACACAATAGTGCTTTGTGAATGTGTGTGGTGTAGACCATGTTGCAGCCTTGCAGATGTCTTCTAAGGGTATATTCCCCAAGAATGCCATAGAAGCCCCCAGTTTGCGTGTAGAGTGCGCCCCAGGGGGAATCGTTAATGTGCGCTTAGCTTTAATGTAGCATATTTGAATGCACTTAACTATCCACCGTGCAATGCCTGCTTTTGATATGGGATTGCCTTTATGCGGTGGTGCAAAAGCAACAAAAAGTTGTTTAGTTTTCCTAAAAGGTTTAGTTCTTTCAATGTAATATAGTATGGCTCTTTTTACATCTAATGTGTGAAGAGCACGCTCTGCCACCGAATCTGGTTGAGGGAAGAACACAGGTAACTCAACAGACTGGTTGATATGAAAGGCAGAAACGACTTTTGGTAACAATTTGGGATTAGTCCTAAGAACCACTTTGTTTTGGTGTATTTGTAAAAATGGTTCTTGTATAGTTAGTGCCTGGAGCTCACCCACTCGTCAAAGAGATGTGATGGCTATAAGGAAGGCTACCTTCCAGGTGAGAAACTGTAGTTCACATTTGTGCAACGGTTCAAATGGTGGTCCCATGAGTCTTGTAAGGACTATATTAAGATTCCACACTGGAGAGGGTGGAAGTCTAGGAGGAATGATTCTTTTGGGGTCCTTCCATAAAAGCTTTGATAGGGGGGACTCAAAACAAAGACAAGTGCTGTCTGTTTTGTAGGTAAGCGGCTATAGCAGCAAGGTGTAAGCGTATAGATGTATAGGCTAAGTTGGAACGTTGTAGGTGTAATAGATAACAGATGATGTTTTGGATTGAAGCATCTAGTGGATTGATTTGATTGTTTGTACAGTAAATTACAAATAGTTTCCACTTTGCTGCATAGCATGCTCTTGTGGTAGGGCGTCTAGCCTCTTTAATGACGTTCATACAGTCTGGCGGAAGATTAAGGTAGCCAAACTCTAGGATTTCAGGTGCCAGATCGCAAGGTTGAGATGACTGGGATCTGGATGTCTCATCTCTCCATGGTTCTGAGTGAGAAGCTTGGGGGAGAAGTGTAGTTTTTGGTGAGGGACTACTGATAGTTCCAACAGGGTTGTGAACCAGGGTTGTCGAGCCCATGTGGGAGCAACTATGATCAGTGTCAGGGAATGTTGTTTGAGCTTCCGGACCACTAATGGAATTAGCGGGAGAGGTGGAAAAGCGTAAGCAAATCTGCCTGACCAATTCATCCATAGCGCATTGCCTTTGGACAATGGGTGTGGATACCTGGACGCGAAGCTTGGGCATTTTGCGTTGAGGTGAGTGGCAAACAGATCTATTTCTGGGTAGCCCCACTTGTGAAAGAATGGGAGGAGAACTTGAGGATGTAGTTCCCATTCGTGGATCTGTTGTCTTTGACGACTGAGCAGATCTGCAATCTGGTTGTTTACTCCTGGGAGGTGTTCTGCAAGGAGATATATTTTTTGAGGTATGGCCCATCTCCAGATGCTTTGAGCTAGTTGTGAAAGCTGTAGAGAGAGTGTGTGTTCCTCCTTGTTTTTGTATGTAGTACATTGCTGTCATGTTGTCTGTACAAACTAAGACAGCTTTGCCTACTAGATGCAGTTGAAAGGCTTTCAATGCTAGAAAAATTGCTAGTAGTTCCAGATGGTTTATGTGGAGTTGTTTTTGTTGTACAGTCCACATTCCCTGAATGGTATGTTATTGAAGATGAGCTCCCCAACCAGTGAGTGATGCGTCTGCTGTCAGCATTATTGGTGGAACCAGGTCGACGAATGGCCGCCCCTTGGAAAGGTTTTGTGTATTCCACCACCGCAGAGAGCGATGGGTGCGGCCATCCACCAACACTAGATCTGTCAACTGACCTTGAGCCTGGTTCCACTGACGTGCTAAACATTCTTGTAGGGGACGCATTTGGAATCTTGCATAAGGAATGATTAGGATGCAAGAAGCCATCATTCCAATCAATTACATAAACACTCGGGCTGGTAGTGAGTGTTGAGGCTGAAATTGTGATATTAGATTTTGCATGTTGCGGATCCTGACTGGGTTGGGGTATGCTAGAGCTTTGCAAGTGTCTATTGTAGCTCCTAGATAAACTTGTGTTTTGGATGGCTGAAGGTGAGACTTGGTGAGGTTTACAGTGAACCCCAAGTCGTGAAGCAGTTGAACTGTTTTGCGAGTGTGGTGTAGGCAGCTGTGTCGCGAACTGGCTTTTATTATCCAGGTAAGGGAAGACGTGAATGTGTTGTCTTCTTAAATGAGCTGCGACTACTGCTAGACACTTGGTGAAGACTCTGGGTGCTGTAGTTACCTCGAATGGGAGAACTTTGAATTGGTAATGTTGTCCGTCCACCATGAACCGGAGGTATTTCCTGTGAGCCGGGTGGATGGGAATACGGAAGTAGGCGTCATTTAAATCCAGAGTGGATAGAAAGTCGCCTTGCAGAAGCGGTCTGACTGAATGTAGAGATTTAGCTGTCTGAGGTCTAGTATAGGCCTGAGGGAGCCGTCCTTTTTTGGAATTAAGAAATACAGGGAGTATACTCCGGTCCCTTGATGATGTAATGGGACTGGTTCTATCGCATGTTTTTCTAAGAGGGATAGAACTTCTTGTTTTAAAAGAGTGAGATGTTCTTGTGACATTGCATGTGCTCGTGGAAGAATAGTTGGGGGAGTGCTGGTAAGTTCCAGGCAGTAACCATACTGGATAATTTGTAGTACCCACTTGTCTGAGGTGATTGAATTCCAGACAGGTAGGAATTGTGAGAGTCGTCCCCCGACAGGAGTGGAATGATCGGGGGGTAGTGGAGGGAAGTCACTGTTTGTTGGCAGGGGAAGTGCGGGTGGAGTTGCCTCTGCCTCTTCCCTTATTATTTCCTCTGTAGCCTCCTCGAAAATAACCTCTGGAAGAGGGGGATTGGTTGTTACCCTTGTAAGAGGAGGAGGGATTTTCTGTAGAAACAGTTTTTGAGCCACCCCTATAAAAGGAGCGGCGAAAGGAACCCCTGCTAGTAGGCAATTGTAAAGCCCAATAGACTTTGCGGTTTCCGTGTATTTTTTCATCTTTTCCGGCGCGGTATCTACAGCTGGTCCGAAAAGATGCTACTTATCAAAAGGCTGATTAAGTATGGAGGACTGTACCTCCTGCTTGAATCCAGAGATTCTAAGCCAAGCGTGTCTACGTAATAGCACACTAGTATTGGTGGCACGAGATGCTGTGTCTGCTGCGTCTAGTGCACATTTAATGGAAGTGTTAGTGATGAGCTTACCTTCCTGAATGAGGTAATTAGCTTTTGTTTTGTACTCATCTGGTAGATGTTGGATGAGTTTTTCTAACTCATCATAATGAGCCCTATCTTAGTGTGCTAGCAGAGCCTGAGCGTTGGCAATACGCCAATGATTCACAGCTTGTGAAGCCACTCTTTTGCCCGAGGCATCAATGAGTTTGGACTCTTTGTCAGGAGGGGGGGCCTTACCTGTGGTTTGGGAGTTAGCTCTCTTGCGGGCGTTGGACACTACAAGAGAGTCTAAAGGCAACTGACCTTTTATGTAAGCAGGATCGGTAGGAGCAGGCTTGTATTTGTCTACTCTAGGTGTGAGTATTCTTGCTCTGACGGGGTCTTTAAATACCTCATCCGTGTGCTTTAACATGCCCTTGAGCATTGGTAAAGTGTGAGTAGACCTTTGTGAGTTAGTGTCTCAAAGACTAAATCCTCTTCCAGAGGTTCGTTATGTAGTTCCACCCCGTGATATTGAGCAGCCCTGTTAATAAGCTGCACGTAGCCAATGTTGTCATCAGGTGGGGAGGGTCTGGAGGGATACGGGTCGGGGTCGTTGTCTTGATCTGGTTACCTATGGTAATTTTCCCAAGGGTCAGTGTCCTGTGGTATGTCTTGATCCTGTGGAACATCCTGCTTTTCATCCCCATCCCTATAATCTTCATCCTGTGGTTCAGGTGAAAGTGGAGGTGGTGGTGAATTTGATGGTGTAATAATCAAATTAGGATTAGGAGGAGGAGAGGGAGGTGGAATGTAATGGGGAGAAGGGTTAGTACCCATGTCCTTTTTCTTGAGAGTGATAGGGTAGTTGTCTGGGAGATCCAGCTTCTGTTTTTTAGGAAGAGTGGCATGGATATGTCCCGTTTCAGGATTAAGGACCAGTTTCTTTTGTTTCGGATCCAAAGGTGGTTCATCGGACCGAGGGTCTTTGTATGGAGTGTCCTTTTCTTTATGTGCCGATTTCGGCGTCGAAGATTACGGCTCCGAGTCTTTAGGCTTCGAATGTTTTGGGTCGGAGTGCTTGGTCTTGGCATGTTTCGGCTCCGAACCTTTTGGTGTGGCAGGTTTTGGCTCCGAGCTTTTCGGCGCGGAGGGTTTCGGCTCAGAGCTTTTCAGCGCGGAGGGTTTCGGCTCAGAGCTTTTCAGCGTGGAGGAGGTTTTCAGTGTCGAAGGTGCCTTCGGTGCCAGTGGTGTGGAGACCGGTAGATGCTTTGACTTATGTTTCAATGCCGAAGGTATTGGTTCGGCACCGGAATAGGGGCGGCTCGAGCCTGAGCCGGAAGGCTTGTCTTTATGTTTCGTAACCGGGCTGGAGGGCGGGGCATCTGAAACATTTTCTCGGTGCCGACCTGAGCCCGAGGGCGAAGGTGGTACCGGAGCCTTCGTTTTTTGTTGACTGGGCACAGGGGGATCTGTCCTCACGGTACGCTGACCCGGAGTGATGGTCTGTTCTTCTTCCATGTCGGAGTCGGCTTCGGACATGGAGACCAGTTCTTCGTCCTCGGCTTCTTCAGCTGGACGATGAAAATCGGAATCTTCGCCGAAGATGTCCAGTACGGAGCCACTGCCACGTTGCATCTCGTGGCGTCGAGCCCGACGAGTTTTCTTCTAACGGAACGATCGACACGCGTCACAGTCCTTTTCGTCGTGTTCCAGGGATAAGCAGAGGTTGCAGACCTCGTGGAAGTCGGTGCGTGGAAATTTAGCACGACACCCGGGACATAGTTTAAATAGAGACCGTTCCATTGACTGCTAGCGTGGTCGGCACGGGTAGGCCCGACGGCCCGCCTCGAGTTTCCCGATCGAAGGTTTTCTCAGTTGAAACAATGCGCGTCAAATGGGGAACCGCGATCAATAGACAATACCGTTGAGGGTAGAGGATTGCACGTCGAGGGGGTTCGAAAACTATACCGAACCAGAGCGCAGCAATACACATCCGAACCCGATGGCAGGAAAAAACAATCTGGGGATGGAGTCGATGCCCATGCGCACTATCACCTAAAGGAGGAGTCACCTACCTCGTGATTGCAAAGACTTCTTCGAAGAAAAACAAAGTGCAAACATCCGGACCCACCACTAGATGGCGATCTATGCTAAAGCATATGATCTACAGCTCATATGCCTCGAACACTTATTTTATCCTTGAATTTGATAGCAAAGAACCTAATGGATTGAATATTGATGAAGATTTATTTACATGCCTGTATTAACAACTGCTGTAGAGTTTGCACATTCAGAAGAACCATTTTTTATGAAATTTTAGGAGGACAATGGACACTAGCTCTTTACTACTAAGATCTTTAAAATTCATATAAGCACTAGCACTGGCACGTTAGAAATATTAAAAAAACTAAACAATAAGCACAAAGCACTTTAAATAAGTTAGGCGGACATGTTAAGGTACAAAGGCAGCTAAGGGGCAGTAGGCACTGATGCACTTTACATTTAAAGGTGAACTTTCCCTGTTATATATACACACATCTGTCGTTTTTAGATTCATCAAATAATTTGGAATTGTCTGTTTCAATTGTATTTTAATGATGAAACTATGCACTAGCATTTGGAAATGATGGAGCATCATATGAAACAAAACCTGTTCCAAAATGGCGCCCATATTTACTGAGTAATGCCTTGGGTTGCAATGGTAATTTTCCTTTGTCTATGTCAATTTATGCTATCGTAGATTGGGTGTATTTAAGGTTAAAGAAAATGGAGATCTGTATCGTGAACAAGGCTGCGTGTAGCAGCCGAAACGCGTGGATGCCGTCACTAGAAAAATAATGAAACATCGAGTGAAATTCCTGTGGAGTGCTGGTTCATTTCTGGAAGGAGAAAGGAGTTGTTAATTTTTTATATATACATATACATATATATATATATATATATATATATATATATATATATATATATATATATATATATATATATATATATATATAACATACACACAAATAAGTTAACTTTTAAGTACAGCAACACCTGAAAGTCTGAATTTCTAACTATCCTTATTTGCACATATGGACCTTTATGCAAAACAATTTTATACCTCTATTATTTTACTTTATAGATGTACACCCTTTCTACGTAGTTATGTATCTATATATTGTATTACTTTACTCCTACTGTAGAAAGAAAGAAAAACAAAACTTAAGCTCCCTCCAATGCACTACTCTATGTCCCATCCCATACCTCTGTCAACATATGCTCTACATTCACTCTGACTCATCTCAATCTTCATTCTACTACTATGATCTCCCAAGATCCATTCTTGAATCTTCCCTCCTCTATTCCTCCTTGACTCACCCCAAACCTCAGTCTACTGCTATGATCTCCCATATAACCCTTTCTAGACTCTTCCCTCCTTGACCCACCCCAAACCTAATTTCACTATGATCTCCAAATTAACACTTCATAGACTCTTCCCTCCTTTGACTCCCCAAACCTCATTTTACTATGATCTTCCTAAAAAACCCTTTCAAGGAATCTTCCCTCCTCTATCCCTCCTTTGACTCATCTCAAACCTCATCTAACTAATATGATCTCCCAAATAACACTATCTAGACTCTTTCCTCCTCTATCCCTCCTTTATCCTATTCAATCAAATTAACAGACTTGCATGTCCACGGCTCAAATTAACTTATATTTCTGTATACTAATCCACCACTAATCCTTTGGGTTCCCGGAGTAGCGTGCTACTTGTCGAAAAGTGCTTCAGTGCCTCATCAGGGTTAGTAAGAGCTATATAATTACAATTACAGAAGGAGCGGTAGGTTTACTCGAGCTTTGGTTCAGTTGGCGTACTGTTATGAGAAAAAGTAAATAGTTTGGGGACTGAACTAGCCGGGCTCCTGGACGTAAGGGTGTCTCAGGAACTCCACCACTGCTTCCACTCCAGGGCTTGGAAACATGGCCTTTGGAGAGAGTGAGTAGGGGCTGGGACACCAGAGTGAGCGGAGGTGCCAGGGCATAAAAAGAGCCAATCCTTGGGTCCTATCTCCAACACCGGCACACAAAATACTGAGGGGGTAGCTCTCTCCCTCAGTTACTAAAGAGACTGCCAAGATGGAGCTGAAGCTTTATATGCGGCACAGAGAAAGAATTAGCGAGCAGGAAGTTTTTGGGGACAGCCCACCTACGAGAGTGGAGCGCAAGTCAGAGGGGGTTTACACCTATGAGGGAGATGAGGGGCCCTGGAGAACCGGCCCTGGTGGAACAGCTTACCTGGGTAGTGCCAAGGAGAGCAAATGGGGAGTCACCCCCAGAGAATGATAGTGGCCAGCACAGGGTGAATCTACAAAAACCCAACTTGGAGAAATAAATCAGATTGTTTCTGCCCACTTCAGGCACATTTCATACTAGATGCAACTTGCCATCATGCCGCCTAAAGAGGTAAAAAAAGAAAACTTTGCCATGTGGTCCCTAGCTCGGGGCAGGAGCATTTGGTTGTCTTCTTGAGCCGAGTGATGATTGAGCCTTTCTCTAAGCAGGTCAATGCCTCCAATTAGGGGAATGGCAGGGAAAAGAAACTCTTCAGAATATGGATTATGGGGCAAAGGTATTTTAATAATTATCCTGTTGTGTTGCGTGATGTATCACAGTGTTTTTGTAATGAGGGAAACCAAATAACAAATGTTGTACTTCAAATTACTGTTATTCGATATTTAACTATTAACTTCAAACACAATAATTGATTATTATAGGTTCGGCTCTTAAATCATGATACCGAACTAACTTCATATCTAGACTAATGTTGTCCATTATTTTTTTAAACATTTGTCATATAATGTAAAATGATTTAAAATTTTCAAAAGCACAAGTTACTACTTGTGTAACGATATATTAGTTAGTGATAGATTCCTTCCCTTAGAATATCCCCAGGCGTCAGACTGGATCCGGAAAGTTTTGCTAGCAGTACCCCTGCGCGCCAGTAGGTGGCGTTGTGCGGCTCCGCGTCCGTCGCTGGCGTCGTAAGCGCCGAGATGACGTCACGGAGACTACTTAGGCGCCACCCATGCGCGCTGACGTCAGTTCTGTACACGACTTTCCGCGCCAGGAACGCAGAGCCATGCAAGAAACTGACCACTGGTGCCATGAAACTAGGGCCCTAAAAGGGATGACCTTAACCATAAAAATCAGTTCGCAGAACGGGGAGGATGGGTGGGGCAGTAAGGAATCTATCACTAACTAATGTCTCTTACAGATATAGCGTTACACAAGTAGTAACTTGTGCATCTGAAAGACACGTTAGTGATAGATTCCTTACCTTAGAATAGATACCCCAGCAATACCAACCCCGGTGGTGGGTCTGCGAATAGATTACACCAGAAAGTCACGGAGAACAGAACGGCCAAAGAAGCCGTCTCTCCGGACTTGACTGTCAAGGCAGTAATGCTTGGTAAACGTGGCTGCCTGACAAATATCCTGCAAGGGAACGCCGCATCCCAAGGCAGTAGTGGCTGCTGTTGCCCTGGTAGAATGGGCACGCAGCCCCACAGGAAGCTCCTTTTTAGCCAAGGAGTAACACGCTTTGATGCACAAAACAACCCACCGAGAGATGGTACGTTTGTGCACGGCCTGACCTTTTTTGGCGCACACGTAGCCAACAAAGAGCTGGTCATCCACCCGGAACTGTTGTGTGCGCTTTAGATAGCACGAGAGTGCACGTTTTGGGTCCAGACGATGGAGCCTCTCTTCCTCTTTTGAAGGATGCGGAGGCGGAAAGAAAGTGGGCAAAGTGATGGTCTGTCCGATGTGGAAGGGCGTGACAACCTTTGGCAAGAAAGAAGCAACAGAAGGACCTCAGAAAGAGGGGCAGAAAGGGGATCCGCAGACTTAGCTGTGCACCATACCACAAACTTGTTCCACCTGCAGGCGTATACCGTTTTAGTGGAGGGACGCCTGGCTGCCAGAATGACATCACAGACTTCGGGAGGAAGATCGAAGGCCGTCAACTGCCGCCGCTCAATCTCCACGCATGGAGGTGGAGGCTGGACAGGTTCGGGTGGAGGACCGTCCCCTGCTGCTGCGACAGAAGATCCTCCCGAAGAGGCAGTCGGATCGGGGGATCGATCGCCATGTTGAGTAGCTCGGGATACCAGTATCTTCGTGCCCAATCCGGAGCCACAAAGATGACTTGGGCCCGGTCGCGCCGAATCTTCTTCAGCACTCTGGGCAGAAGTGGTATAGGCGGAAAGGCGTACAACAGACCGCAGCTCCACTCGCGACGAAAAGCGTCGCCGAGTGAGTGCCGCCTTGGAAATTCCAACGCGCAGAACTGAGGACATTGTGCGTTCTCTTCGGTGGCGAATAGATCTAACCAAGGCACTCCCCACTGCAGAAAGAGACCTTGCGCCACGTCCGAGTTCAGACGCCACTCGTGATCCATCAAGCACCGGCGGCTGAGTTCGTCCGCCCTGGCGTTCAGAGAACCTGCCAGGTGTTGAACCACCAAGGTAATGCCTTGACGTTCCAGCCAAGTCCAGAGGCGCAGAACCTCCTGACATAGGGTCCACGACCCCACCCCGCCCTGCTTGTTGCAATACCACATGGCGGTGATGTTGTCCGTGAACACCTGCACTACACTTACCCGGACAGAGGGAAGGAATGCCTTCAGTGCAAGCCGGATCGCCCGAAGCTCCAAAAGATTGATATGGAGCCGGGACTCCGCCGGAGACCAGAGGCCTCTGATCTCCGCCAATCCCAAGTGGCCACCCCATCCCAGGAGGGACGCATCCGTCACCACTGTGTGCTCCGGTTGGGGAAGAGAGAGGGATCTGCCATTGACCCAGTCGCGATTCGTGAGCCACCACTGCAATTGTCGTGCAGTGCCCTCCGAGATCTGGACATGATCGGACAGGTCGCCCTGATGCTGTGCCCACTGGAACTTCAGGCCCCACTGCAGAGCCCGCATATGCCATCTGGCATGTCGCACCAGCAGGATGCAGGAGGCCATCAGGCCCAGGAGCCGAAGGGTCATCCTGACAAACCCGGGAGAGAGGCTGAAAGATCGGAATCATAGCCTGAATATCCCGGACTCGCTGCTCAGGAGGATAAACGCGAAACAGCGTCGAATCCAGAACCGCTCCGATGAAGGGGAGCTTCTGAGAGGGACTCGGGTGCGACTTCGGCACGTTGATGGAGAACCCCAGCAAATGCAGGTGGTCGGCCGTAGTCTGAAGGTGGGTGACGACTGCCTGGGACGAGCCCGCCTTCAACAACCAGTCATCGAGGTAGGGAAAGACTGACACCCCTAACCTGCGCAGATGAGCTGCGACCACCGTCATCACCTTCGTGAAGACCCGAGGGGCGCTTGTAAGGCCGAAGGGGAGCACGGCAAACTGAAAATGCTCATGGCCTACCGTGAACCGCAGGTAACGCCGGTGGGCCGGCCGGACGGGGATGTGAAAATATGCGTCCTGCAAGTCCAACGCTACCATCCAGTCTCCAGGGTCGAGGGCAGCCAAGACCTGAGCTAGAGTCAACATCTTGAACTTCTCCTTCCGGAGGAAGCGATTGACGTTCCTGAGGTCCAAGATGGGGCGCAAGCCCCCCTTGTCCTTCTTGGGGACCAGAAAGTAGTGGGAATAACAACCACTCCCTACGTCTGGCCCAGGAACACGCTCGATGGCCCCCTTGGCCAAGAGGGCCGTGACTTCCTGCCGGAGAAGTGCCAAGTGGTCCCCCGACATGCGGTGGAACTGAGGCGGCATGGCTGGAGGGGTGGACTGGAAGGGAAGAGCGTAACCCTTGCGGATGATCTGCAACACCCACTTGTCCGAAGTGATAGCATGCCAGTGGGAGAGATGAAGGCGGACCCTGCCACCCACTGGCATGGGGTGCCCCACAAGGCTCGGATTAGGAAGGTTTGGAGGCCGAAGCGGCGGGGGCGGAGGTGGACTGACCCCCACGCTGATTCGCAGATCCGCCCCTGCGGAAGCCGCGGCCGCGTTGAGGCTGGTTCTGCACAGGCTTGTTGAAAGAACGTGCCTGGGCGCCCCTCCCGTTGCCACGAAAGGAACGAAACCCAGGAGTGGCTGGGCTTTTCGTGGAAAGACCCAAGGACTTGGCCGTGGCCCGCGAGTCCTTAAAACGCTCCAGAGCACTGTCGGCCTTATCGCCAAACAGGCGAGTGCCATCAAAGGGCATGTCCATAAGTGAGCTTTGGACATCTGGCGAGAACCCGGTAGATCTGAGCCAGGCATGGCGACTAAGCGCCACAGTGGTAGAAATCGCTCTACCTAAGGAGTCCGCGGTGTCTAAACCACACCGAATGGCGAACTTAGCCGCATCTTTACCTTCTGCAATGGCTTGGGACAATACAGCTTGGGTCTCCTCAGGACACTGAGGTAACACCTGCGCAACTGTGTCCCACACCGCGTGGGAATAGCGGCCCAAGAGGCAGGCGGTATTCACTGACCGCAGCCCCAAGCTGGTCGCAGAGAGCAAACGTTTACCGAACTGTTCCAGCTTCTTAAAGTCCTTATCCGGCAGAGCCGTGGGAAAGGCACTCTGCGACGTCGAAGCTTGGATGACCAGACTCTCAGGCGTAGGATGAGTGGTCAAAAAAACGGGGTCACCCGGCGCCGGGCGATGACGCCTGGCGACATTCTTAACCACAGGGGCCCCAGTGGATGGCCGCGACCAAGTGCCCAGTAAGACGTCGGTAAGGGCATCGTTAAACGGGAGCAGGGGCTCCGACGAGGTGGTCGCCGTCTGGAGCACCTCAGTAAGGAGGTTAGTTTTGAGGGCCACCATAGGCAGATCAAGGTGGAGGACCTCAGCTGCCCGACGCAGCACCATCGTGTAGGAGGCGCCCTCCTCCATAGTAGGCGAGGGAGAGGCAAACCCCATGTCAGAAGAGACGTCGAGGTCGCCGGCGTCCTCCAAGTCGTCCGCCCTGTCCTGCTCAGAGTCACACTGACGGGCGAGAGGGTCCTCGGACCCCTCCCAGTCGTCCTCCACCTCCGCCGCCGGTGGTACCGACCGCGGTGGCGGGGCCGGAGAGGGAAGATACGGCGTCGGAAACGGCGCAGAGAACGGCGCCAGAAACGGCGCAGAGAACGGCGCCGGTCGGGGCCGAACCGGCGCCGTGTCCCAATGCGGATCCCTAGTGGGAACAAAATGGTCCTGGAACCCGGGTAATGGCGGGACGAAAGGCACCCACTGCGGCGCCGGAGGCGGAGCCGAGGGCGGCGCTGGGGCCGGAGCCGGCAGCGTTGGACCTTGTGGCGCCGTGGCCGGAGCCAACGGCGCAGGATCCTGTGGCGCCGAAACTGGATCCGCCGGCAGTCCAACAGGATCCAGACATGGGACCGCGGGGCCCGAGGGCGTGCCGGCGGGAGCCCGAGGCCTAAAAAAGGCGGTCCATGGTAGCAAGAAATTCTTGCACCTGTGCGGGAGTCGCCGACGGACCCGGGTAAGGCGGGTAGGCCGCGGGACTCTCGAGCTCCAAAGAAGCAGCAGGGGCAAGGCCCCTGTCCCCCTCATCCGCGGACCGGCGGGGGGACGTCGGAGAGCGAACGAGCTTCTTCGACTTCTTTTTGTGTCGTCTCTTACCCGAATCCGAGGGAGAAGACTTGGAGCCCGAGGAGCGATGGCTGTGGCCCCGCGAGCGTTCCCTGGAACGGCCCCTGGACCGGGAACGACGCTGGGACGAGTGCCGGACCTCCAGCAGCTTCCGGTGCCGCTCCCTCAAGGCCTTCGGGGCCATGGCCTGACAGTCCAGACAGGACCGGGAGTCGTGGTCGTTCTCCAGGCAGTAGAGGCAGACATCGTGGGGGTCCGCCGCCGACATGTTGCGACGGCAGGCCCCACAAGACTTAAATCCAGGCATCCCTACGTGCACCAGGAAACCAACTGGAAAAAAGGGAGACAAAAGTCTCAAAAGAGATAGTCAAAAAGTGACTAGGGTATGTGCTCTAACCGGATCTGCGCTTTCTGGCGCGGAAAAAGAAAGAACTGACGTCAGCGCGCATAGATGGAGCCTAAGTAGTCTCCGTGACGTCATCTCGGCGCTTACAATGCCAGCGACGGACGCGGAGCCGCACAACGCCACCTACTGGCACCCAGGGGTACCGCTAGCAAAACTTTCCGGATCCAGTCTGACGCCTGGGGATATTCTAAGGTAAGGAATCCATCACTAACGTGTCTTTCAGATTTTACTACAGTATGTATAGTTTAAATTAAAAAAAAGAAACAAGGCAAATTCTGTTGCTAAAAATCACATTGTGGGGGCGTGGCTTGGCCGTCTAACATGGCGGACGTGTTCTAGCGAGGCTCCCACAGCCTGCCATTAATCCGCCGCCTATCCTGCAGTTTGGGTATGCATCCTCCTGTTTCGGTGTCTGTGGATGCCTAAAGACATTATACTGGGACGACTGAGGGCCCGTAGGAACCGCCCTGTTGAAAATCGAGTCACGGAGACCCAGCGACATGACGGCCCGATAGCTACAGGATGCGCCGCTTGCCGCTCCGGCGCCCGCTTCCTTGCAGACATCAACGCCTGAGCGGCGGTGCTGCGGGCGTGGGCCTGGACTGGCCAGACCCTTGCGGATCGAGCTGGGGAGTGAGGCTTGGTTTACCCCCCACGCGCCTCCGGCCTAGGCGCGGCCTGATTGTTGGTTGGGAGGCCTCCCCGCTGTGGCTGCGTTTGTGGAGACTGGGCCCGCTATGTGACGCCGGGTGTGGGCAGAGTGGATGTCCCCCTCCCTTTCCTCGGAACCCGGCAGAGCCCGGTAGATCCGGTCTGGACCTCGCTGCCTGCCTGGTAAGTGGTGGTTGCGGGGCGGTGGCGAGGGCCGCTGTCTGGAGCTGCGGAGGCCGCTGCATGCATGACAACAAGGAGTGTGGGACCGCGGCTGCCTGCACTGAGTGACCTGCCACATTGCTGCGGTGGGGCCCGTGTGACCTTCAAGCCCCGGTTCTAATTTAAGCTCAGCTGCAGTGGGTGTGTTGGCTGTCGAGTCGGACCGCGTTGGGGAGAGGTGGTGGACGCGGTGGCCCCCGGACCCGCCCGACCTAGACTGGTGTGCAGGGCTTCCCCTGTGGCGGTCGCTGCGGCCAGAGCCCTGTTGGAGAACCAGAACTGCTGAAATGGCAGACGTATCTTGACGGAGAGTCACCGGGAAACATACACCTGGCCCATGTGCACTGTGCAGACTATTACCCTGGCATACATCTAACAACACGCTTCCTGCTGAAACTTTTGATGCTCTGCTTAGTTGGCAACGTGGAGCGCCTGCGGCACCCCATATCTGCCTGCGTGGCACACTACAGACTTGGTCACCTTCTGGGTACTGTCTCTGGCGCGGACTGTAGGGGAACTGCCAGAGACTGCCTGCATCATTGTCACGCTGGGGACCGGGGGCTGTGCTTTGACGCCCGCTAGGGGAGGTTGGAGTGCCTAGCTCGCGGAGGCGGCCGAACAAGGTTTGGTGCGGCTTGTGAGTGTGGTGGCTCCACCTGGTCTGGCCCTCCCCCCGCGGTGGGCCCCATACCCGGTGAGTGTCACCTGGATCCTTCCTATAGGCGCAGCAGGGGATAGCCGTGCCCCGGCCTCTGGATTGGTCCCCTCCTCTGCCCCGCAGTGCTCTATCATGGCGAAGATCAAGCCGCCTGGTGCATCCTCCAAACAATGCACACTGGATAAATATACTGGGTCGGTGGCCTCGGGACCTTCACTGGGCGTCCCAGAGGCGTCTATGCCAGACAACGCAGCACTATTGGCAGCGATCACGCAATCCAGAGAAACACTGGAAACCAAAATCAGTGCTGTGGGCGCAGATGTTATGCTGCTGCGGCAAGATCTCCGGAACGCTGTGCAACGCATCACAGAAACAGAATGCCGTATTTCGAACGTGGAAGACACAGTGGGCACGCTACAGAAGAAAGTGACCACTCTTGAGACACCCACCCGGGGCTTGGCGACACGAGTGGAGGATGCAGAGGGGCGCGCCCGCAGGAATAATCTCCGCTTCATTGGATTTCCGGAGGGATCTGAAGGAAATAATGCGGAGAGGTTTCTCGCTGCGTGGCTCAGGGTATGGCTTGCACCGGATGCACTTTCCTCATGCTTTGTGTTGGAGCGCGCCCATCGAGCGCTGCTGCAGAAGCCGCCGGCGGGGGCTCGTCCTCGCCCAATAATTGCCCGCCTCCTTAACTATAAAGATAGAGGCACGATCCTACAACAGGCAAGAGCGAAGGATTCTCTTACATACGACTCCCAGCGCATCCTAATTTTTCCAGACTACACCAGGCTTGTGCAGCAGCGCCCAAGTCATTCCTTGAGGCCAAGGCTCGATTTCGGGGTCTCAAGCTCCCATACTCCCTGCTGTACCCAGCTCGCCTGCGGGTGGCGTACCAGTCGCGCACCCATTTCTTCGAGTCTCCGGAGGAGGTATTCCAATGGCTTGAAGAAACTGAAGGTTAAGCCTCATACTCCACCCCAGATTGACTCGGACTCCTCATCCAGTGGACCCGGACCCCTCACAGTGGATGGTAGGCAGCGGCGTCGTTCGCGCTCTAAGAAAAGATCCAAGACTCGTAGTAAATCCCGTAAGAGACCATCTGATGACCAGGCGGAACCCTCAGTGTCTTGATTAATGCATCTCCGAGAACTGTAAATATTCAAACTACATGACACCTAAACGATATGTATATGCAGGCTTGCATTGTGTGATGAGTCCCTGATCCCTAGTTTTCACTATGTGCAGTGGGCTCATACTGGGGATCCATTGGTTGTTTGTCGCCACTGCCCCCCGTTGGGGCTTGAGGCTATGTGATACTTCCATGTTTGTGAGGTATTGGGGTGGGGGTTTGTTGGGGAATCTGTTTGGGAATTATTGTTGTTTTCTTTTACTGCCACTGTATCTCTATATACGTGTGATTTTGGGATTGCATCCGCCACTCCATCAGCCGTACCCATCTATATGTTTGTGTCAGTTGTGCTGCAAGATCCGACTGGGAATAGGAGCGGGAGGCTTTGAGTTATTAGTTGGAACACCAACGGCCTCCTTGATAAGATCAAAAGGGGCGCTGTACTGCGACAGGCCAAGCGCTACAAAGCCGATATCCTATTCATCCAGGAGACCCACCTAATGGGCACCAAGACACCTTGTTTGGGGAGGTTTGGTTATGCACAAATTTACCATGCCGGATTTACTAGATGTTCCTGGGGGGTTGCGATCCTCATACATCGTAACGTCCCCTTTATACACAGCAAGACATGGTCGGACCCTCAGGGTAGGTTCATTGTGATCTACGGAACATTGTACGGAGAGCCCATGGTTTTGGGTAGTGTCTATGCCCCTCCCCCTCTTACATGGGCCTTTGTCGAGCGACTGACAACGCTCTGGACCGAACTCCCACCAGGCCCAACGTTGGTCGGGTGAGATTGGAATGATGTTCTATGCCCGTCAATAGATAGGTGGCGCACCACGGTCCGAGTGACGGCGTCCCAGGATTCCAAATTACTGCCCCTGGTTCGGGGACTGGGGTGGGTGGACTCATGGAGGACGTTGCACCCCACCGCACACAAATACACGTATTTTTCCCGGAGTCCATGAGTCCTTTTCTCGCCTCGACTACATTTTCCTTTCTGTGACCAACACCCACAGGATACTTTCAGCAGACATTCTCCCTAGGGGTCTATCAGACCATTCACCAGTCTCCTTGCTCCTGTCTCTAGATCCGAGGCGTTCCCAGGTCCGGTGGCGTCTATCGCCATGGCTACTACATGACGAAAAATACAGATCGCACATTCATGGGTCCCTAGTGGAATATTTTCGACAAAACGCGGGTACAGTAGATTCTCCTGTTACGCTATGGGAGGCGATGAAGCCCACTCTTAGGGGAACAGACATTGCGTTTTGCGCTGCAAGACGCCGACAGCGGCGTGATAAATTACTGCAAATCGAAGTCCAGTTGCTTACCATGGAGCGCGCAAGTAGGACCAAAGAGGGATGTATTGCGCGCAGACAACTGCTGAATATGCAGCAGACGTACGCCAGAGAGATCCTGGATGAGGCCCGGCTTTGCTGGCTTGTCACCCGAAGCCAGATATACCAGTGGGAGGACAAATCTAGTGCGTTGCTGCACCGTCTGTGCCAACAGACGCTGCGCCCCCAGACACTCCTGAGTATACAGGGCTCAGATGGGTCAACTCTTACTGACCCGTCACTCATTGCTGATTGTTTTACTTCATATTTTGAAGAATTATATACCCCCCATGAAACCATCTCTGCAGAACTCGTCCAGAAATTCATTGATGATTTTCCCCCTCTGGCCCTATCTGATGAGGTGCGGGAGACGTTAGATGTACCTTTGTCGGTAGATGAATTACTGACTGCACTACTTGATATGAGAGTGGGAAAGGCGCCCGGTCCGAGCGGCTTCCCATGCGAATTTTTTCAGAAGTATCATTTGCAATTGTTAACTCCCTATTTGGCGGCTCTTGAGGCATCCGCGGAGGGCGGAAGTCTGCCGCCGGACTGGAGCCATGCGGAGATTGTTGTCTTCCTGAAGCCGGGTCGACCCCCGGAACAATACTCGTCATATCGCCCGATATCTCTGCTCAATGCAGAGGCCAAGCTCCTGGCCAAGGTAATCGCCAATCGCTTGCTCCCCCACATCACGGACCTGGTTCATCCCGATCAGGCAGGCTTTATGCCTGGCCGCGCTACGTGACATAATATCAGTCGCGCACACAACGCCATGGCTGCAGTTGACAGACTCGGGGGGGGGGGGGGGCCGGCCACGCTCCTCCTTGCAGACATGAATAAGGTCTTTGATTCTCTTAGCTGGACCTATCTCTTCGCCCTACTCGGTCGCATGAATATTGGTCCCCGCCTGTTGAATCTTATGCGTCTGCTCTATACAGCCTTAACAGCATCGGTCCGAGTGGCTGATTCGGTTTCCAGACGCTTTCCCATCAGGCGCGGAACACGCCAGGGGTGTCCCCTCTCCCCATCTCTCTTTGCGCTGGCTATGGAACCGCTAGCGGCTTGGATAAGAATCGACGCACAGGTGCGTGGCTTCGAGTGGGCACCGGGAGTCTCTGACCGCATAGCACTATATACGGACGATGTGTTATTCTTTCTCACAAATCCCGAACAGACTGGTCCACGCCTCCTCCGCATTATAAAAAGTTTTGGGGAGACCTTCGGCCTTTATATGAATGGGGGGGGAATCCTTTTTGAGGCCGCTGCGGGTGGAGATCGATTGGGTGACTGGTCGAGGAAGGTAGTGGTGGTCCCAGATGGCTTTAAATATTTAGGTGTGTTCCTTTCAACGTCCCAGACTCTGGCATGGGACAAGAATCTTGCCCCCCTGTGGGCACAGGTGAGTGAACAGACACGTGTGTGGTCCCACATGCCCTTATCTCTCTTTGGCAGATCTGCCATTTTTAAGATGGTCTCCCTACCAAGTCTATCAACTTCAAAATCATCCATACCCAATTCGGCCAACGTGGTTCCGTCAGTTAAATGCCATTTTGGCCCGCTTTCTATGGGGGGGGGGGTGCACCACGAGTGGCCCTGAGGACCTGTTTCCAATCCACATATTCCGGGGGACTGGCCACCCCGGATGTACAGGCATACTATATGGCTGCACACCTTCTCGTCCTCAATGATTGGTGGTACGGAGACCGGAGAGATCCGGCGTATGCTGTGGAGCGTTGGCTACTAGGAAATAATACCAGACATACGGTCCTCTACTCTGCGGCATTGCTTGGGGGGCTGCTGCCCACGACCAATACGGTCTTGAGGATTTGGAAATCTGCACTTCGCACGATGGGGGCTGGTGGGGGAGACTCGCACGGGAGACTCCTTGGTGGAATAATGGGCAGTTACCACAACTGGCGCGGTTATCTGGCTTTCGAGGCTGGGAAGCTATTGGAATAGATACGGTGGGCGCGGTTATACGTGGTGGCACTTTAAAGTCTTTCCTAGAAATTCAAACGGAGTATGATATGCCCCGTACACAGTTCTATCAATATCTTCAGTTCCGACATGCCTTCATTCCGTACCCATCACAACAACCAGAGATACCTGAATTCAATCCCGTTGAGGCAAAGGTCTTTATGGGAGAGCTGGGAGACCATAAAATAACTAAAATTTACAGTACACTCATTAACAACACGCCTACAACACTGCATAAAACTAGAGAGGCATGGCAAAAGGATTTAGGCTCCTTAGATGAGGATGACTGGGTGGAGGCTTTGGAATCTCCACGTAGTGCAGCAATAGCGGCCCGCCTGCGCCATATTCAGTTCAAATATCTACATAGAGCCTATTACACCTTACACAGACTGTGGCGTGCTGGCTTGATTGCATCCCCACATTGCTTGCCGTGTGGGTCTATGGAGGGTACATTCTTACATACAGTGTGGTCCTGCCCAGCTCTGTCGAGGTTCTGGAGGAGAGTGATTACATGTCCATCTGAGGTTTTGGGGTGGGATGTTCCATCTTCTCCGCGACTAGCCATGCTGCATATCACGGAGGGACTGGGTGGTAATCGGTACGAGCGTCACCTATTGTTCCTTGGTCTTACGTTAGCTAAAAGAGAGCTCGCCCGGGCCTGGAAAGATGAATCTCCGCCGCGGACTGGGGTCTGGAAGAAGGGCTTGGACTATTGTATGGGTCTAGAAATCCCGGTCTTTGAGGTGAGAGGATGCCCTCGGAAGCATTTTAAAATTTGGAAAAGGTGGGCAGACTATAGAAGAATACATCTGGAGCCCCCTCCTCTCCCTTCTACTATCGAACAACAACTGATATGATTATGCTGGACTGGAGTTTACACAGCATACGTGCTGGACTTGGGTATGGGTGGCTGGAACTCTCCCTATTTATGAGACGTTTTCACTTTCCAGGTAGATCTTATGTGGCACTGTTATTTGTTTTTCTAAAGTGATATTTCGTAACGTATTATTTGTGTGAACGATATTCAAGTAGAATTGAAAATGTTGATATCAGTATATGTCACCCTGTATACATATGGCAGATGCCCGCTGAGGCATCAATTTCGTCTTGGCTATCAACAATTAAATTTTGTTGTGAAAAGAAAAAAAATCACATTGTACAAAGTGTTTAGAAGAGAATAACAATTACCTAAACACACAAAAGAATGCACTTACTCTACGTTCATCGACTGACTTTGCAGCATGAACCATTCCATCAAAACATTTTGAGACTATTGGGATAACCTTTCGGTCAGCATCAGCAAATCCTTTATAGCATTCACTCATCTTGATAGTTCGTCGCTCGTCCATTTCTTGAAGACGCTAAAAGGTAAAGAATGAATAATCACCAGCACTGGCTATGTATGACGATGTTTTATCAGATCTTCAACAAATGTCAACAAATTTATAGAGCGGTATGGGGTAAAAATATACAACTGCAGCATCACATTGAAACACTGGCTGAGGAGCATTGATCTAGGCCATCTCCCCTGAATTCAAGACCTGCATGAAGCCTCTGTCCATACCTTCGAGAACATACAGTTTCCTTCAATCTTACAGCTTCTGTGTCTAGTAATCTACCTGCAAGAGGATGTTTAACAGATAACCTCCTACTTATGCAGCATGAATCTTAGAAAGAGTTTTAAATTCGGTAAGGAGAGACTGAAAAGTTCAATTTTTTCTGGCAAAGTTTTTATTTAACTAAGTTTACATAACAAAAAGCATCTGAGCAGCGCACAAAGTTAGGAGCAAGCATGCTCAATGACAGTGAATTCCCTTTTGAGTGGATACAAATGAAACCGTTCCATGCTGGCTTTGGTGCTTTAAACCTGCGGCAGGTTTTCCAAAACATATGTAAGTTAGTGCCAGCCAGGTCAGAGTCCTACTAATTTCCATTAAAGAAGGGAAAATGAACTAGTTTAGGTTGTAATATTGTATGTTAAATGGTTATCAAAATACTGTAAAAGGATTGAAACTGTCCTGGTGGCACTACATGCTGATGTAACATGATTATAATGGAAATTGTAAAACTTGTTGCTATCCATTTAAATGCAAAACCAATAAAAACAAAATCTAACCAAGAAGGGAAAATAGTAGAATGGCAACAGTAAACAATATGAAATATTTTCAGTTTGTTCTCCAAATTTGTCAAAATATCAAAGTGACTGTTTCTCTAATGATATGCATTTTCTTTACACTCCTTTACTCTGTTTATAAATGTTGACATTTACAGAGCATATATGCAGGTGAGGGTGTTCCTAATAAATTCCCTCTTTTACAGTGGTGAAAGGACTGTACCTGAGAAAGTTCCTCACAGCCCAAGAGAAGTTCAAGAGCACAAGCATTTAGATCTGATGGACCTTCTGGCCTATTGGAAGCTCAGAAGACCTTACTTCTGGTGGTTCCTGTCGCTCGCTGCTGCATTTATGTTTCACCTGAACCGTAGTAGGTACAAAATCCTCAGAATATTTGAGATTGCTACTATTACTATTCACAACACAATACTGTCAAATGTTACCAACCAATATAAAGCACAAGGGTATTTTCAAATGCCACTTTCCAAAAATCTTTTCCAACTTTGCACAGTGTTGACTTTGTTGGTGAATGACACGACTATATGAATTTTTTTTTTTTAAATGCAGAATATATACAAATAACACTATTTCAGCCTCATTCAATGCGTGCTCAGGTTATTCTGTCCATAGTCCAACTAATCTGCATAGATCACACACAACTTACCACCAACCGTAAATGAGCACTCATAGCACAGAGCATAGATCACCTAAATGAAGCTACAAACCTGTGAGTTGGTCCTCAAACGTATACACACATACAAGTCACTAGTTATTTCCCAGGCAATGCCAATGGTGGCCCACCAGCAATGAAAAAACAAAATTACAAAGATATCAACTGGAAATGAGAAGGCCATTAATAAGCATTGGCATAGCCAATAGGTCTCGCCTTTTGGATCTTGTAAGTGTTTAGCCATGGGCTCATATTAAATGTGGATTCCCACTGAGGAAAGGAAGTAAACTATCTTTGCAAATGGTTTTTTATTTTGGTAAAACAGTTTGATGCAGAACCCCTTCCGTATAAACGGGTACGCGTCAGGTGGGTTTCCCGTAAAAACACAACTAGTCACAAAATACTGATGGGATCCTAATGATTTCAGGTAATTTCACACAATACATATAGTACACAATTAGTGCAAAAATTGTGATGGCGAAATCCGCCAGATTGAAAACTCACCAACAGCACTCGGTAATGTCACATGGTGTGGCTCCATCGGCGTTCCTAATGATCGTCATATTGGTATGAATATATATCCTGACTAGTGAGATTAATCTAATCTGCAAAATATCTTCAACTTTTAATGTTTAATGCAAAATGATACATTTGGCATGAAATTCACATTTCTAAGCCTGTCTTATTTGGAATCAGACGCAATGCTTTTAAAAACCGGCTCTGATCAATTAGAAGGACCACAAAAATAGCTATTGTAGCAAAACATGGTACAATTTCAGAATGAGTTTGCAACCTATGTATATTTTGCAACCATCTTCAGCGCTCTGAAATACCGGTTAGGCTACAAGGCTACACAAACCTAAATACATTTACAAAAATAAACCACTGCGTGACCCCGTGAACTTTCACTAGAGCGTTGGTTGCTGGCGAATTAACAGGCTCTACGAATTTGGACTCGGTAACTCTGCCAGGCCTCTAAATTCCTAAGAAACATGACCGAGGAATCTGAAATGAACACTTTCTGCGCATTTTTCAAATAAATGCATACTTTCCTCAAAAATTCCACAGCATGCACAGACCTTAAACATCTGTCGCATTTGCTGCAAATATTCTATGTGGTGCATATCACATGTGGAATGTCTGATAATGGATGTTTTCCACGGAATACACTTGCAAATTTAGTTCTTTTTCTAATCAAGATCAAAGAATAAGGCGTTTGTATTCATACGACAGAAACCTGTAATTCAGTGGACAGTAAATAAAGAATGGGACGGAAGCAAGCACCAGATTTGAAGATTGAGAAGCGCGTACAAACATATTTCTCTCCACTCGGGGGTAAACTGACCAAAGAAAAATAGACTGCAGCTGCTCCATCAGATGCCTCAGAGTCAAATAAAATTGCGCAACGAAACTCAAACCACACACGCCCCAAAAATATTCACATGAGAAAGAAAGCTGTGTTGCCCATACAGTGTGTGGAAGAACGTCAACTGTATTGAAGGGAGCTTGAAGTTTTTAAAGTAAATGATTGTATGGGAGGAGGTAGTGGGACGGCTGAAGCAACGAAGTGGAAGGGGGTTGTGGGACAGGGGAAATGCTCTCACTTTGAAGTCAGGGAAAGTAAATTAAATCAGCCCCTCAAAAACAGCATCTAATATTCTTTGTGAGGAGATAAGAAGAAGAATTACAGCCCTGTTTACAAAACACAGCCACTGAAAACATCGAGCGCTCCTGTGAAATGCGCTTATATAAAGGGAAAAGTAGTCCCTAAACAGTTGCTAAAATTGGACAAGTGGAAGGCTACAAGTAATGGGGCACTGCTCTGTGGGAGCGAACAACCAACGAAAAGGAGGGACAAACAGGAAAGATTAACCACTTGGAAGCAAGGATTTTTAAAGGACACTGAAAGAAACAAATGAAAAGCAATAGGCAGGCTGTAAGCCCACAAAGTATATACAACATGTCTCTAAGAGACAATGCAAGCGCTGTCTAGGCTCAACCTAAACAACTGAGACACAGAGCGACTTTCACAAGGGCATCTGGGAAGCCTTACTATCTTCTGTTTAAATAGCAAACTTTCCAAAAGCCCTGGTATAAGTGAGCATGTTTGCACCAACACTTTTCTATCTTCCCCGTACAATATTGCTGTCTTCAGGTGTAGTCAGGTATACTGCCCTTCGGGCCTGAACATATTTTGCCCTTCAACAATGCTTTGGCAATTGATAAACATTCAAAGAAAAATGCTTTAGCCCAAAACAGGGCAATACACCTGTAATGTCTTGTGAGTTAGAGATGATGGAACACTTTTGGTCCCCGACGGACTCCGTAGAACAGTGACGTAAGTGCTTGGGTGTGGGTGATAGAATTCATGATGTAGAGTGTTAAGTTAATGTTTACACGCTGAAGAATAAAGACATGTAATACCAAGCTCCGCGTGTAGCATGATCCTTTGCATGTACCCGGGCTGGGGAGGACACTGCAACACCTAACTGAAGGAGTTGCTCAAAACCTTGATACTTGAATGAGGTGAGCATGGAAAGAGTTTAGAAACCCTTTTTGTTATATCGGCATCATGATATCAAATAATCTGAAAGAGTGGGCACATAAGGAACAAATAAGTAGCAGGGCCCATGCTTGTAAAGAAGCAAGAGGTGAAGGTTGGTCAAACCACCAAAAACTCTATAAAGCCAAAATCATACCACTCTAAATATATGGATTAGATTGCAACAGAAGATCCAAAGGACACAAAGGCGGGACTGACGCAAACTGAAAAATAAGTCCACAGTCTCAGGCTTCATGAATGAAGTAAAAATCCATGAAAATGGAAGAGAATCGAAGGGACAAAAAAATAGCCTGAAGCAGTTAACCCAATAGCAATAGAGAAACCAGAAGTATCACAATACAGGATTCCGATGACGAGTATCGCATATATATAGATAGATATATATATATATATATATATATATATATATTCAGGAATAGTATTCACAGTGCAGTCATGTTATAATGTATGGATTATAGGACCCAGGTGTTAAGCATAACTCTGGAATGCTATTGAAAAAAAACTGTGGTAGCTATGTGAGAAATGCTGCATTCTGTACACGTGATTATGTTACCTTCCACAATTCCACCTGCATAGTCAGAGCCACCAGGGACCAAGGTGGTGCTCTCTTGCCACAACTGTGGACCAAAGAGAGGGCAGAAGTAAGATCATCATGTAACCACCCTGGTCATTCCTGGAACAGGTAGAGGAAGAAGCCGAGGCAGGCACTAGGCTTCAAAATGCTGCTCTGGAATTCCTGGTTCTCTGATGAAGACAAAATGTTCAAAGAAGCTTTGAATCCTCACAAAGATTTTACAAAGACATTGAAAAATAATGTAAAGGTGTTGATTATTTTTTCCAGTTTGGCAAAGAGAAAGTATCACAATCTACATTGGTTGGATTCACGGACTGGATATACAAAGCGTGAAACTTCTTTTTATCAATTAACAGATGAAAGTCTGTTTCTGATGGAAGAGGAGAGTCAGAGTCTCAAATTAACAGCGCATTTTTAAAGCACCAAACAGATTATAATCACACATTGTACTGTGGCTAGCACAAAGCAGTGTCAATGCCCCAGACAAAGTAATAGCCTAAAGATTACTTCATTCATGGAATTACCTTAGTATAATAAAAGATAATATCAAATAGAACAGTTTGCTAGTAGATTTCTGTTTGAAGGTCAGTTGTAACTCAGACATAATGCATCAATGGCTGTCTGGTAATTAGCATATGCATTTTAAAATACAGATTCTGGAAAAAGTGTAAGAGAACTTAAAACTTGTTGAATGTTGCAAACTAAAGCTTCTCGAAAGGGCATAAGAGAATTGAAGACTGGCCGAATGTCGTCAAGAAGGGTGTCTCCTGTTCTCACAACCCTAACAGGGTCAAGCAAATAACAGCTGGAATCTGAAAAAAGAGTTCAGCATTCATAGGAAACCCTGCATGGAGTGGAGACTTTCCATTAAAATATATTTTTGTGTAAACAGAAGAAACAGTTACTGCCTGAAGCTAATCTGCTGTAAGCAGCAGACCTCTGCGAGAAGGATCACGCCAGACCCGGGTCCACAGGATGAAAGCTGGCAAGGAGGCAGAGAAACAAAGCAATTAGTATCACTGAAAGAAGACTTGGAGTACATTCAAGAAATGGTTAGGTAAGTTAGACACTGACTAAAACAGCAGGGAATGAGCAAGAGCAGGACATCTGCTAACTGAAGGTCACAGAGAAGGTAAATCTAATGAGTGAGAGGGAGTCCATGGAATCCAGATGACAGTTGCCAAGACAATGGCTTTTCAGTTGAGAACCAGATGGCCATCATGAGATGTGTAATGTTTTCATGGATTCCAATGCCCAATGTGTTCCACTGTATGGATCCCACTTACAAAACGAAGGAAAGCATTCACCGTCACTGTGTAATAAATTAATTTATTTGGAAAAATGATAAAAAATTATTTATGCTAGCTGTTGGACTCCATGCATTTGATTTATCAGAAGTTGCTGTTCATTAAAGTGTAGATGCAGACCATGCCGCAGAAATTGCAGCACGGTTTTGGGATCTGTAAAGCTTAGAGTCAACACTCAACACTGCCTGTTTTGTAGGCAATGTGTAACATGTGGTGCAAAAGCCAATTACTTTGAACTAAAAATATTAAGTTGGCAAAGGAGCTGTTGTTGAGGAAGTAAAATGTTACTCATCTATAGCGATCAGTTTGTTGTGTTGTAAGTTGATACACTGTGCACTCTCTGGCAATCAAGCAGTAGGTACAGAAAAGTACAACTTGTTTTTCTCACAAACTTTGTTTCAGCTTCAAGCATGATTCTAATGACTCATCCCCATGTCATTCTGAAGCCCAAAATGCAGCGAGACTGACCGCAACCCAGAGTGGATATTTCCACAGCGCGCCATACGGCTGTATTCCCATTAAACATGCATGAAGTGTGTGTTCCTTTATTGCATTGTTCTCATAAGGAGGAGGTCCCCATGTCAGAGGGCAACATGTCACTCTACTAAAGTGTGGCAATAAACCTTACTAGGACCAAGTGTTTGAAGGAGATTATTGCTTTCCCTGGAGGGGACTTAGTTTATCTCTCAACAGGCAGAGTGCCTGTTACTACCTTCCAGGGACTGTGGAACTCAACTCAAGGCAGCTGGGATGCTGGCTGATAAAAATGGGCAGGTCAGTGGAAGGAGGTCCACCAATATTATGCTCCAAAAGGATTCACCCATCACAGAACGTTTGATAGGGAACTGGAATGTGGAGTGAGTAAGATGAGAAGAAGAGTGTGGAGTGGAGGAAAACCATAGGAGCGGAATCCGAGACAGACAGGAAAGCAACATCAGAAGAGCAGCAGAGGAGAGGATTACTAGAAGTCCTTTGGAGGAGGAGAAACAGCAGAAGGAGTGGAGAGTGAGGGAGAAGGGCACACTGAAACCTGAATCCTTCAACTGAAATGGCATTGGCACAGAGGGCACCAAGACCTGAACTATGAGTCACCTATTGGAGCAGTCCCGTGAGGGACCATGGCTGAAGGAAAGTTCACTTCCCTACTCATTGCGAGGCTGGTCACTGTGATGGGGCTGTGGGAATAGAAGGTCAGAGAACTGGGAACCCCCTCACTTTTCAACCCACACACTATACCACAGTCGAATGTACACTTAGCGCATGGGACAAATTAAAGGGAAGAACTGGAGTGGGTCTTATATATTCCCTCCACCTACCACTTAGCCATCACCCACTGTTACCTGTCACACATGAAAAGCTAATGTAGATACACCTACACGGTAAGGGACTGGGATGCTGGAGTGACTTGTTCAGACAGGCCCCTTTCTTACATTGAAGGACTACCAGGGGGACACCTCTGGTACCCCATTGGAGGTGTTCACATACTACTGAATTCGAAGCGGTTCCAGGAGTACAATCCCAGGCTTCCCCAAGGAACCCCCCACTGACTCTCGCAGCTTTAAAGGGCTTGCTTGAGGCCCAGTCCATGAAGCGCCTGGTTACTGCGGTTTATCACAAAGCACAAGACGAGGCCACACTTCAGCCCTTGATAGGGAAAAAGAAATGGTAAAAGGGACTTAGAAGTGAAATCCCTAATAAAGTCTGGAACTACTGCTGCACGCAAACAAGGCAAGCATCGTCCAGCAGTAGGTTTCACATCATACATTATAAATACCTACAGCAATCTTACTGTACCCCAAGCAATTAAATAGATATGGCCTGCGACCAGATGATCACTGTTGGAGGTGTGGAGGACAGGGTGCTGGATTCCTTCATCTGGCCTGGACCTTCCCCCTCAATACATGAGAGCTGGAATGAGATTTACTGTCCTGTCCAATATGACTGGCTGTGCAATTGCAACGGACCCACATGTGGGTCTCCTGGAATATGTAAAAGAAATGGAGGCAGCAAACAGGTAGGTTCTGGCACTAGGGCTGCTGCTAGTGAAGCTGCTGGTTACTTGGAGATGGAGCAGAGGGTGTTCCCCTAAATTCAAGGCATGGATTGCTGACCTAGGGCCGTATTATGGTAAATGCACATTTTCATTGTTTGTGCCAGGCGCTTTATGTGCGCCAGTGCTATCGATATTACAGAAGGGGCCGCACAAGCGTCTATGGCCCCTTCTGTAATACCAAAGTGCCCCGGTGGCATGCAAAGTGGGCACAAACGCCCGTTGCGCCCCTGGGGCACTTTATGTAATACGGTCCCTAGTGTATTGTAATGAACAACTAGAAATAGATGTGGATATGCTACCCACCCGGCCTCTAGACCCAGAGATACCTGGCAGCCTATAACAAACTGACTTCAGCAAACTGATAGTGAACCCTGAGAGCCTGCTTCCATCTACATTAAGGAATGTACTCATGCCACATGCTTGGGGGTGCTCTTACATAAAGCTCTGCCGAGGCACCTGATATTCTCACTCTTCGATAATTGTGCACTATGTACTGTACTGCTCTCCCACTAGGAATTAGTAACGCTGATCTAAGTCTTCCCTCTTGTGTTTATTGTGCCTTTGTTGGCACCTCCTGTGCCCATTGCAATGTTATCATATGTATCTTGAAAAGAATATGAATAAAGCATAGAAAAAAAGAAAGAAAGGTCAGAGAATAGCACTATTCAACTTTTCACATTTCTTTAGAAGTATTTTAAAGGGGAAGTCAAGTCGCTGGTGCAGAGTGTCACAGAGGAAGGTATACATAATAAATATCTGCACCTCATACAGTGCTCCCTTCTTCGCTTTCATTTCAGGGGCGAAGAACAACTGAGTGTTACTGAACCTGCCTGTTAAGTACAGAGGTATGCCTTCCAAGACTGAAATGCCTGTACTTTTTTAGGAGGCATTTTGCTGATCAAATAAATATTAAGCATACACATCTCTGCCCCTTCTTGTGCCACTACAAAAACAAAACTACAAACCTATGCTTACAGATATGTTAAAATTTTTCTTTTTGCAGCGCACATCTTCTGTAGATTCACATACTGTGCAAAAATTGCAAAGCAGATTCCCTGAAATTTGTGGTGGTTGATGAAAAAAAGAGAATCAAAATGTCTTCAGAACTGCCTCGATGACTAGAGTGTCCCTTCCATGTTAAATAGCCACATAGTAGTGGAATATATTCACAGGGAACCATATTGTTGAACTGCAAATGTCAGCAAGGAGCAATGTATCTGGAAAGGCCATGGTATCTCCAGTCTTAAATGTGACCTCTGGTCAAGGCACAGCCTGGAGTGATAGACTAGCCTCAACACAACCTATCTGCATGCAACATACGAACCCTATTGCCAGTTCTGCTACTGATGGACAAAACCAACATATAGCTGGTTTGTAGGGCAAATCAGTTTTGTGCAATAACTGCATCTCTTCTTACATCGAGTACATGTAATGAATGATTCCCTCTTGTCTGCTTACTGCTGAAGGAAGATAACTGTCTGAACAACATAAAAAGTTTTTAAAAAAGTAAAAGAAAAAAGTGAGCATGTACGTTAATCCATATTGTTTCAATTTTAATATGTATTGACTGACATCCAGAACTAAAGAGATATAATGGCAAGCAAAACATTTCAACTTTGCAGCATAGCAGGCACGTGTTGTAGGATGGCGTGCCTCTTTTAGGACTGTCATGAGTTCTTGGGAGTGTTCAAAAAACCAAACTATTTCAGAACGTAACACCAAATATCCATGGATTGGCTGAGCAGGGGGGGGGTATGAAGCTTCCATTGCATTCAACCTATAACATTACTGGCGTTTACTGCAAGTTCCTGACTACATCCAGAGCATCAATGCGGGGACAGCGTACGCAAATAACCCTGACCAATCTAGCTAGAAAGCATTCCCTCGAGATTGGGATTTTGGATACCTGTTGGTTTGGCATTTTTCTCTGTTGCAAACTGAGATGCATTTTTCTGCAGTTTTATACAGCGCAAACTCGACACGAAGGTATCAGAGCGCTTTACATGAGCACCAGTTGCATTACAGACGGACACATTCATTTTTAGGCACGGGAAGATTAAGTGATTTGCCCAGAATCACAGGATGTTTGAGTCTCCCGCCAAACTTGAACCTGGTTCCCCAGCTTCAAAGTCTGCCGCTCAAGCCGTTAAGCCACATACGTTATTAAGTGTGTAGACTGGAGTGTTCTTATCCTCCCAGTGTGTTTCTTTGTGACCCCTGCTTAGTCTATCTGCCAGAAAGTTCTCCTTATCAGACACATGTTCCAACCGAAACGCCTAACGGCATATCTCATGCACCAAACTGAACTGGATAGAAGGATACCCTCCTTGTGTCTGCAAATGATACATGGTCATCACACTGTCTGTTCAAATGAAAACAACGTTGTTTATGAATTGTGTGGAAAGCGGATAAGGCTTCTACTTTCAATACTTAGGGGAGAGGAGTTGGCCTAACGTCTAGGGCGGTCGACCTCAAATCTGGGGAACCAGGTTAGAGTCTCCGCAAGGACAAGCATCATCCTGTGATTCTGGGCAAATCACTTAATCTCCCCGTGCCCAACATGAATGTGTCCTCATGTAATGCAACTGGTGCTCGTGTAAAGCGCTCGCATACCCGATATCGGGTCAAGTTCACGCTATATGAAAACTCCGTTAAAAAAAATATATATATATATATCGTGATATGCAAGTGTGCTTCTTTCAAGGTTCACTTGTGAACTATGGAGACATCTTTGTTGTGAACATACCAGTCCATCTACAATGCTTTCACAGTAATGGTCACCTAGGGCCCCACAGCTACAAGTTATTGTCCTTTAAAGACACTACAAGTTTCACCACAGTAATCAGATTCGAACATTGGTGGCATCCAAATCTGGATCATCCCATCACCTGACTGTCTGACTATTGTGTTGCCAGCGGCTCCTGTAGAGGCCTAAAATAAAGCTGGTTATAGGGGACCAATGCAATACACAAAGCTATCATCCCTACCATGGGAATGGTACTGCTCAGTGTCAGGAACTCTGATGGATGGTAAAGGGGAATCATTTTCACAAAGATTTCTCTTGTTCTTTGGCAAAATAAGGTTTTTCTACCTGCCCAAAGAAATGTTTTCATCTGTTGTAGCCGAAGATGAAACTTTAGCTTACATACAACGAACCATAATCTCTACAGTAATCAAATAATTTGCCCGTTTGGACAGTGCGATTGACAAAATCTGCTCTCCGCGACTAACCAGTCATCCAGATATGGATATACGTGGATTGCCAGCAACACAGATGTGCGGTTACCACCACCAGCCACTTTTTGACGACCCTTGGGCCTGAGTGAATTCAAATGAAGTATGATGAATGGACATTGTTTTCCACTCACCAATCGCATGCACTGACATTGTGCTGGATGCATAGGGATTTGAAAATATGTATCCTTCCGATGGAGTCTACTTCATGTAATAGAGAGGTTTCCTGTAGAGTGCATCTTGAAATGGTAAACGGTAAATACTCACATATCTAAAGAGTGTTGAGACCTGCAATCTGTATATAAAGTATACATTCATTAACCTTTCTGACAGGCGACCATATTCGATTAGCCTCCAAAAGGCACAGTAAATGACTCGGGTTCTGTTTCTGTATGGAGGGTGATAATTTGCTTGTTAAAAATTCAATGCAATATCTGTATCGGATTGTATCCAACACCCATCTCATCTGAGGTTATTTCCTCCCACTTGTGATCCCTGGGGTGGAGAACCACTGAGTCATTACAAGGTAGCTTAGGATACTTTTGCTTGAGGTCCTCGTATACTAGAAGAGATGCTGTCTCAAAAGTTCACTATTGTAAGACTGTTGTCATTGTTGGGTACTATGGCAATGGTAGATAGGTTTTTGACCACTGGAACAACGCCGCTGCGTCCTAAGAAAACTATGATGGTGTTCACCTGAGCCATCTCACTTTCCTTCAAATTTTTCTCAAAAACTTCATTAACGCATCCAAACCTGTTCCCTAGTAAAAGGAGATTTAGCAAGTGCATTTTGATTTCTAGAAAAAAAAACAGAATAATCTGAGCCATGCATGGATGAAGTCTAGATTTGACTTGACAGATGGCTGTGTCTGCTGTAGATTAAGAAGCTTGTAAGGCTGAATTTGCGATGGCCTGTGCTCTTTCGGATTGAGCATCTGGGAGGTGTTGTATTCAATCTTCCATCTCTGCCCACTGATATGTTATATCTGCAAAGCATGGATGCCACTGTGGCATCATATTTCCTCACACTGTCTATGCGCTACTTTTCTAAGCAGGAGGTCATCCATCAGTGCAACTAACTGCAGATAGCCCACAATGTAGCCATAAGGTCAGTGTTGCTATGTAAACATGATATTTCTACTATCTGCAGATCACTCCACTGATTCTTTGTCGTAGCCCATGTACGCTTTCTACAGTTCGGCGTACAAATGCCTTAACAATCTTAAACCTCTGTACTTGACGACCAAACTCAAATCTTACCATCTGTACATGAAGCGCTGCGGGAAACATCAGGCCTTCCTTAATTCCTTATTAGAGTAGGCTAATGGTTTGCAAATCTGCACTAGTTGAAGACAGGTGATCTCTCTGGCTAGCTTTAGGTAAAATCTGAAGTCTAGATTCTTTTGTTAAGAGACCTTCCAGTAAGCATGCACTCAAAAAATCCTGTCAGTCAGTCATCTCTGCCCTTAGGACTTAAGAAATGCTAGCATGCCGTAAGGACAACCAGATCCAGGTTCTACATGTTTTACAACACAAACTGGGATTTGAACAGCACCTTTATTTTTGTTTTATTATCCACTGGAGTACCAGAATGTTTTTTAGCAGGACTGGCAAAATTACTTCTGTGGGCATTAAGAATGTTTTAATCATAGGCAAATATTGATTTGTTTTCTCAGTTTTGCTGAGAGTGTCAGTGAGGAAGTCTTCTTCCTCTACCCCCTAGATGATGGCTCAAAATAATATGAATGTGACTCCACATCATGAATGAGTCCGCCAGGTTGCGACTCCAAGCGTCATTCTCTTATCCGTCTACCCGTTGGTCCATATCACACTGCTCATCTTGATCAGTGTCAGGACTGATGTAGATTGGATCACTAAGCTGTGGCCCGACAGGCTGTGGGGCAGTATATTCATCTCATCATTCAGTGAAGAAGGGAGTTTAGTTTTACTGCAAATCTATTTTATTTTTGAAATGTTTCCTCTTAGAAATTAGAAAAGCCTTACTTTCTGTAAAAATAGCTTCTTTGACAGAAATGTCTTTTAAATTGTCACTTTCTTATGATTTAACAAATCAGGTCCATTAGAATGTGGCCAGTATGAATGGTGTGTTGTCATATTTCCTGTTGAGACCAGTCTTTGGCATCAATTGGAGTATCCTTAGCTTTGCTGTAGAACCTTCTGGCTGAAAATAGGTTTCTGCTGGAGGTCAGTCCTCTTTTCAAGGTTGGAACAGAAGACCAGAAACTGTCTTGGGACCCAATTTTGGGGTCTGTGTGACATCAATACTCCGAAAAAAGGGTTTTGTGAGTCTTTGAAGGCAATGGTGCCAGAATATGTAATTTCCTCAAAACTTTGATGTGGCTTTTAGTTTTACATTATACTTCTAGGGAAAACTCATGCGACTGCTTTTATGATTGTGGTGCACTTCACTCAGTGTAATCCACCAATGAATGGGCCACTCAGACAAATTTAACAAGGAACGACTCTGGTCTTTCTCGGCCACATCAATTGGCGTGGACTGTTTCCTAAGAGTTATCTTCCCTCCAATCCTCCAGACTTTGATGTCTTCATTCTCAAATTCCTTCTAAATGTGTCCCTTAATCCTTCATCACAGCGGTGGCATAACAAGACCAAAACCATTGTTTTCATAGTTTCTTTTGGTGTTTTTGTGCATCAAAATGCCTAACATGACAGTAATTGTGTAAACAAAGGTTCCAGATAAAATTAATTTTTTCCAGGGAAATTGTGTTACACTGTTGATTTCATTTCTCTAACTCCAAGGTCATTCTTATATGAGCATAACACATGGGCGGGAAAACAGGGAAAACAGATTGTGAGGTCTCTGGTTCCACCTAACAATGGAGCTTCAATCACTTCTTCCACATCTGCAGTGTCATATACTAAACTATTTCTTTCATAACCTTCCCGTTTAATAACAGTTGTATGAGGTCATGGGTTTGAATCTCAAACCCACCCATGTTCCACACCCTACGGAAGATTCCTTAGTTATATATATATTTCAATTCTAAGCATACGCCATTTTGCTTTCATAATGCTACACAGGACACTTGTGCTCAGACAGGAAGTCAGCATCCTGGAAAATTTTAACTTCCTCTTTACTGACCTGACCATATTAACAAGTAGGAAGGGTGAATACAAAAGGTCAGCATCACAGGAACCAAAACACGTCTTCCGACTGGAGACCCAGGGGCAATTCACTTGTTACATAGACAGATGATAGAAAAATATTGGGTTTAAAGTTTACTTTTAAGGACTAAAAAACATACAGATCAATGTAGAAAGAAACCTACCGCCACACACTGAAAAGAAAAAAACGCAAACAATTTAAAAAAAAGAAAATCACGTAAAAGACCTGAGCTGGAAGACTTTAGGACTTGTGGTGATAGTATCCACAAGTGCAAGAGAGGCCTTCAGTTAGATAATACAAATATGAGTGAAGGATATTTATGACATGTTTTAATTTAGAGTGGGCTCCAGAATCCTCTCCATTACGTGAATTCAGATGTGGCCGATATATTGAGAGATACAACAAAACAAGTTCTATCGGAGCCCTGTTTATGTGAATTTCCAACAAGAAACTGCTCACCTTTAACAAGCTAGCATACCATAAAAGAATAACATCAATTTTAGTACTGTACAAAACATTAAGTAGTTTTACCTTGTAAATCTGAGGAATGACGATATAAAAATGCTTGTGCTGTTCTCCATTAAAGTTCTGTAACTGTGCAGCATAATCATTTTTGCTCTCATCCGCCAAGTGTGTTCGCATATGTAGCTGCTGTTTTGCCTGAAACAAAAACAAGAAGATTAAAAATAGAACAACATATTCATAACTAATGATATTAAATTGGTAAAAAAAAAAAAACAGTGGTCTTCCTTTGGCAGGCTGGATAAGAGCCTTGGCTAACAATTTTATTCAGTGTGATGAAAGGCTAGCAATTTCTTTCACCAAATGTTGAGGAAAGCAAACTTACCTATTGTCTTTTAGTGGTACCGGCTTGGGCAGTAATAGCCGAAAACTCAAAGGCCAGATGTCGCCCCACAGTCCACACATTTGATACTGGGCTGGAATGTCAAGACAGGGTTTTGAAAGAAACTGTATCCTGCTATTCTTCTGCTTCCTTCAAGCAAGGAACTGCTCGATTTCAGGTTACAAGGGACATACAGGTGGGGCAGGCCTAGCGCTCTGGATAACCACCCCAAGGGTTGCACAAGGAGTAATCCACTATGAGAAAATTGTATAGAGAGTGCGGTGGTAAGACCAATCGGGATTACCAAGCAAGATGCTTTAAGAATTAATCTTTGTATGCCAAGGTCAGTCAATCAATGTCAAGAGGATGGATGAGCTGTCTTTTTCAAGACATAAAAATTCCTTCCTGCGACTAGGATTGGTGGATGCAAGGTTCCTGAAACCAGGGAGTAGGTATCTCTGGCACTTTATGACGACATTACATTCTTTCCATTTCAGAGCACGTGGAAGCTGACTAGAGGCACAGTTGCAAGCACCCAACGAGGGAGGCCTGGAAGAAATATGGGAGAAGAGATGAATTGCATGAATAGCGAAGTCGTCGAGATTGCACAGGAGGAACTTCTTGGGCACAGCAACGGAATGGTGGCATCGGAATTTTGGGTACACTTTGACTCAGAATCATGGTTGGGAACAAGGAATGGGTGTAATGGGGCCTCAATTGACACAGTAAAGACAGCCACAAGTGGGTTGCATTGCTCGCTAGAACTTTTAACATTGGATGGGCAAAACACTTGCGGTTGCCGTGTACATGAGAACGAGATCATGCAGGAAGTACACAATTCTAGAATTACTATGGCAGTTGTATTCTTTTATAACTTCCAAGTGAAATGGAGATACTAAAGGCAAGACCGGTATCACTCTCTAAGCACGTGTGCCAACTCTTTAGAGACAGTTCTTTAAAGATCTCATAGGAAATGTGTTCTAGAAAACTCAGCATCCAGATTCAAACTGAACCTGTTCAGTGCAAGTGAATGTGAATAGTATTTTAATGCCGTTAACATCAGTACAGGTCATTTAAAGTGCATTTGTCTTTTCTATAATATACTGAAGTTGAGTACAATGAGAGCTCAGTAGCCAGTGTGTTAACGCAGTTAAACGTGCCCCCCAGCCATGTGCATAAAACCAAAGCAGCCCAAACCCCGCATCTGTTTAATATTGGGGTGGATTTCTGGGATGATTTCCTAGGAAAGATGGAAATATATTGTATTCCTCTGGTTGGGGGAGGCGGTTATGGGTACATGTTGTGGCTCTTGATGATGGCTAGTATTTATGGCGCTCTTTTCTTTCCATGATAGGCCTGTCTTACCTGCCATTAACTCATGCATTACTCCATAGGCCAGTGATTTCAGTGATAGTTCAGGCTGAGGTCAAACAGTGCAGTGTTGCTCTTACTATTAACATAATATGTAATTTAGGGGTCACATTCTCATCAATGTTTATTTTAAAGGTTTTATTTAGAATAAATTCATTAGGAGCAATAGTGATGTTTGTTCCCAACCTCATTTGGTCTTTACATTACCATGAATTGTAGTACAATTAATAGAACAGTTGCAGTAACCATGGCAATATTGTATTTAAAATGTTTTCTTTAGTGATGGCCGTTGGCCTATGCTGTACTCGCTATAAAACTGAATAAAGTTTGTTTGAAAAAAAATTTTTTCTTTAAAACTGATTTCAGTGGGGGTAATACTTGGGCTTGATTCTCACCTTATTAGAGCTTGGCATTGCTAGGGAGGCCTGGTATTAAGTACAATACATTTGCAGGTAAACATATTGATATTTTAATTCAAATGTTTGTTTTTTTTTAAACAGATTTCATTTGGCGGGCTATCTGTACTTGTTCTTTTCCGTTAACGTGGAATCCCGGTATTATGTATTTAGTAGTTTCATCATTTTGTCAACGTTCTCTTTTAAATGCTTCCTTCAAAAGCCGCGCCACCATGAGTGCGCAATACATGTCATTATTAATGACCTCCATTACACTTAGACATTACCATGAAACTCCAGTATTACGTATTTGAACGGCTCAGTAACTTGCCAATGTTTTACCTTAAATGTTTTAATTAAAACCAAGCTTATCAACTATGAGATCTTTGTTGTGGGTGACCTCCTTTCAGCTTTGACATTGCCATGAATTCTGGTATCATGCATGCAAATACCTGCAGTGAACTGTCAGTAAAAAAGCCAGTGTTTTATTTTAATTGTTTTCTCTAATACCAACCAATTAAGTATGCGATCTGCGTTTTGTTCCCGACGTCCTTGACATTATTGTGGAATTCTGGTATAATGTTTAATAGTCACAATAGCATGCCAGTGTTTTCTTTTTAGTCCTTCTTTAAAAGCAGACTCATTATGCACAATACATGCCCCTCTTACCGACTTCCATTACTCTTCGGGATTTCTATGCAATTCGGTATTATGTATTCAAATATCTCAGTAACAGGTCAGTATTTTCTTTTAAATGTTTTGCTGATCAAGTATCATATCTGTGTTTGTGGATGACCACCTTTTGCTTTACCATTGCCAGGAAGGAAATCTGGTAGTACATAGGTAAATAACCGCAGTGGCACGCCAATACTTTCCTTAAAATATTTAAAAAACAAATAAATAAAAAAACAATTTCATTATAGACAATACCAGTGTCTACTCCCGACTTCCTTTGGCCTTGACTTTACAATGGAAGTCTGGTACTGCATATAACAGACATGCAAATGTTGTAAATGTTTTCTTTTCAACAGATTTGGTTTTTCATAGTTGCTGAACTCCTTTGGCACCGATGTGCCGTAGATTGCTGTTAAGTATTTAAGATGTTACATTAACAAGCCGAAGTTCCTTTATAATAACTCACATCCTGCAAGAATTAGCTTTGGCCTAACCGTAATGCTCTTTGACGCTCAACCTAAAGGGAAGGGCGTAAGCCACACCGTGATATGGTCACGAGTCTGCTTCAATGCCAGTTTCATTGTAGAGAAGTGGGAGGTGACACTGCATACCATGAATTTCTGCAAGAAAAGTAGTACCCAAGGGCCAGGTAATTTTTCAGGAGAAAAGGCAATATAGCAAATGGTTCTCCTACATATTGATGTGTTGGTGGTGCCAGTCGATGCTACTTTGTTAAGGGTAGGGCAGAATTTGGTTCCGGATGCTTCACATAGTTGTATAGGCGAGGAGTTGGCAGTATCTCAAATCTAACATATGCATTTAAATGGCAAGCAAAAAGGTACATTGCCTTGGGTTTTGGATTTCTTAAGTGTCTACTGTAGGAATCTTAAGAGAGGGTATAGTCTGCCCAGCAGGCGGGGATAAAAGCCATGGTGAACAGCTTTATTCAATGTGATGAAAGACTAACAATTTCTTTCACCAAGTATTGTTGAAAGCTAACCTACCATATTGTCTTTTAGTGGTGCCCGCCCAATCAAAGGTTAGAGAATGCCTCAGGCAACTCATCACTAACACAGTCTCACATTGGATACACGGGTGGAATTCTTCAACAGGTTTGCCAAAGAAACAGTATCCTGCCATTCACCTGCATCCTTCAAGTAAGGAACTGCTTACTTTCAGGTTACAGGAGACTTACGGGTGGGGCAGACTTAGTGCTGTGGATAACCACCCCGATGTTTACAGAAGGAGCACAAGGAGTAATCCCCTAAGACAAAATGATATAGAAAGTGCAATGGTAAGACCAATCCGGCTTACAAAGCAAGATGCTTTAAAGAATCTTTATTTGCCAAGTTCGGACAATGAATTCTAAGAGGATGGATGGGTTGGGTTTTCATGGCATGACAATTGTTTCTGTGACTACGGTTGATGGGTGCAAAGTTCCTGGAACCAAGGAGTAGGTACCAGTGGCACTGTGTGATGACATGACATTCTTTACATTTCAGAGCACACGCAAGCCAACTAGATGCACACTTGCTTGCAAGCACCCACTGAAGGAGGACTGGAAAAATATAGAAGAGATGAATTCCCTGAATAGCAAGGTTGTCAAGATTGTACATGAGGAGCTCCTTGGGCACAGCAACAGAACAGTGGGAACGGAGTTTCAGGCACTCTTCACAGCATTGGCTCCAACCCATTATTGGGAAAAAACAGTGGGTCAAATTGGGGCCCAACTGACACGATCAAGACAGCCACAAGTTAAGATGCATTGTTAGCCAGAACCTTTAACAATGGATGGTAAGGAACACACCCACAACAGGGTGACCAATCAAGCGCACAAAAAGCAGGCATTTGTCACGCTTTATAAAAACATTAATATCAACAATGGATAAGGGGGTCTCCAAACCAATGAAATCGAAGAAAGAGCTGGAGGAAGAATTGGCAGCTTTCTTGGAGCAGAAAGGGAACCCACACAAACTTGCCTATAGTGTGATTGACCACTCTTCCCCTACAGCAGTGGAGAAAACTGAAAGCCCAGCAGAAGTAAAAGTTACCATCTCGGATGGGACCCCAGTGGGACAGACTGAAATTTGGGGTGAGCTGCTGGATTTACTATGTAAAACAGTAAACCAGGACAATGATCTCGTGGAGACTATTGAGGGAAAGAAGAAAAACGGCAGTGGTACATGGGTTGAAAAAGACAAGCCCATCACTCACTCCCTTGGTGAAAATGTCAGCCAGGGACGTGTGGGCACAGGCAGAGGCAGCAAACACCACAAGATTAACAGGTACCAGTAATAACACCACTGCACAGCCTAACTGGATTGGCCAATCGGTAATTACATCACACTCATTGTCGGGGGCTGATGATCTGACCTCATACTCTGGCCTCCACAAGGGGACAGTAAGACAATCAATAGCATGCACATCCCCAAAAAAGTGAAAAATAAAATGTGGAAAAGGTAATTTATTGATATTAATACACTCTTAGAACACATATGGAGAGGGACGAATACAGTTAGAAATAGTAGTATAAAATTCTTCAAGAAGGAAAGCAAGAGGGAGAGGCCCAAGGAAAACAAACTGGATGGATGTTTCTGCCATGCTGATAGCTATCACAATCTAAAAGTACCCAGAAAAAAAGTCCAGCAATTGTGAGGTATAACCAAAGTGTGGTAGAGAAGGTCAGGTGGCATGACTTGGTTGGAATACGACTTGAGCTTCAGAATGCCCGTAGGAGGAATAAAGTATCAAAAGGACCCTGACGAATTGATGGAACAGGAGGGGCAAAAGCAGGGCCTATAGACAGATCAACGGTAGGCTTCTTGCAGCTCTGGCAAGGAGGTCAGACAGTAGATAAGGGAAATCTCTTGCAACATCTAACACTACAACCTGCCACGGCTCACAGTCAAGACATGTTTGAACTGGGACCCTAGCTATTCCTTTGAACCAGCCACAGACTTATCCCTGACATTTGCACAGCAGCTGCACCCCAGCACACCAGGGCAAAACATCACCATGTAAAGTCAATCTCTTCAACACACTGAAAGGGCACAGCAGCACCCCATACCCAGTACCAGCCCAACCACAGACCCAAGGTATCCTAACACAACCACAACAATCCTCCTATTGGCACTGGCATGGAGTGTCAACCCCAGCAACAGATTGGGGGATGCCAAAACCACCCGCAGCTCTCCGGCATTCAGGGGCAGAAACAAACAGATCGGAGCAACACAGCAACATATGCAGGGTAGTCATCCCCAAACTCCTCAACCTGCGCCCTTTGCTCAATCACTGCAGGACATTTCCAGCCAGCAAAGCTCTCAGCAGATTTTGGCTGGACAGTCTCAAACTACAAGTTAGCCATCTCAAAGAATAGGGGAGCGTGCACTGCCATTTCATCCCGCCCACCCTTTGTAAGGAAGGGACATGGTCCACTAAGCACGAAAAAGAAAAAACATCTGAAAAAATGTTGGTAACTGAATCTGGAGCGGCCACCCCTCCTTTGCATGCCACAAACCACCAAACAGAGGTGGCATGGCAGACCCTCGCCCAACCCAGCATTAGTCAAACAGCACTGACTAATGCCCCTTCAGTAAACAGGACTGACGCATTTAATACTTCAAACAGGGGCTTTTGGTTGAGTGTTTCGCAGAAGGATTCCACATCCCTTACCAAGGACCTAAGCCAGGGAGGTCAGCTCCTAAACTACAATCCACGAAGGAACTGCCTTCAGTGGCGACTGAAAAATTCCAGAATGAGCTGGAATTGGGCAGAACAGTAGGACCCTTTTGCAACTCCTCTACTTAACTTCATGTGATCCCCCCTCACCCTCAGTGTCGTACCCAAAAATGGAAAAGGGAAAGTTATGCCTCATACACCACCTGTCTTACGCTGGGGGATTTCAGATAACGATTGCCTTGATCCAAACTCTTGCTCAGACTTATATGCCTCCTTCAATGAAGCATTGAAGCTAGTAAGGGAAGCTGGGAAAGGTGCCCTTTTGGCATAGGTGGATTTCAAGTCAGCTTTCACGCTACTGCTGGTGCACCCCGACTACCTCTCAGGATTCCATTTTGACAACAAACATTATTGCACAAGTTACTTACTTGTGTAACGATATATCTGTAAGAGACATTAGTTAGTGATAGATTCCTTACCTTAGAATATCCCCAGGCGTCAGACTGGATCCGGAAAGTTTTTCGTCAGCAATACCCCTGCGTGTCGGTAGGCGTCGTCGTACTGCTCCGCGTACGTCGCTGGCGTAGTGGTCGCCGAGATGACGTCATGGGAGCTATTTAGACGCGCCCACGCGCGCTGACGTCAGTTCTGTACACAACTTTTCCGCGCCAGGAGCGCAGAGCCATGCCAGAGACCGACTACTGGTGCAATAGAACTAGGGCCCTGAAAGGGATGACCTGAACCCTAGAGAACAGTTCGCAGAACGGGGAGGATGGGCGGGCGGTAAGGAATCTATCACTAACTAATGTCTTACAGATATATCGTTACACAAGTAAGTAACTTGTGCATCTGAAAGAGACACGTTAGTGATAGATTCCTTACCTTAGAATACATACCCAAGCAATACCATCCCCGGTGGTGGGTCTGCGAAGTGAAATCACACCAGAAAGTCACGGAGAACCGACCGGCCAAAGAAGCTGTCTCTCCGGACTTGACTGTCAAGGCAATAGTGCTTTGTTAAAGTATGCAACGAGGCCCAAGTGGCCGCCTGACAGATGTCTTGCAGGGGGACACCGCGTCCCAATGCTGTAGTAGCTGCTGTCGCCCTGGTAGAATGGGCGCGCAGCCCAACCGGAGGTTCCTTTTTAGCCAGAGAGTAACAGGCTTTAATGCACAAGACAACCCATCGTGAAATAGTCCTCTTGTGCACAGCCCGGCCTTTCTTGGCGCCCACGTAGCCAACAAAGAGCTGGTCATCCACCCGGAACTGCTGTGTGCGGTTGAGATAGAACGAAAGTGCACGTTTTGGGTCCAGACGGTGGAGCCTCTCCTCTTCTCTTGAAGGGTGCGGAGGCGGAAAGAAAGTGGGCAGAGTCACAGTTTGCCCGAGATGAAAGGCCGAGACTACTTTTGGTAGAAAGGAGGGACGTGGTCGAAGAACCACCTTGTCCGGATGAACCGCCAGGAAAGGAGGTTTATAGGAAAGAGCTTGGAGCTCACTCACCCGCCGAGCGGAAGTGATGGCCACCAGGAACACAGTTTTCAAAGTTAATAACCGCAAAGGACAGTTATGAAGAGGCTCAAAGGGAGCACACATTAAGTATGTGAGAACCAGGTTCAAGTCCCACTGAGGCATGACAAAAGGAACAGGAGGGAAAAGGTGAGTAATGCCTTTGAGAAATCTGTTAACAACAGGGGACTTGAAAAGAGAGGGTTGATCAGGCAGCCTAAGAAAGGCTGAAAGAGCAGAAAGGTAGCCCTTGATAGTGCCCAGAGCAGAGCCCTGCTGGGCCAAAGAGAGAAGGAACAAGAGGACGTCAGAAAGAGGGGCAGCAAGAGGATCTACAGCTTTTGCTGCACACCATGCCACGAATTTGTTCCACCGACAGGCGAATACCGTTTTTGTGGAGGGACGCCTGGCTGCCAGAATCACATTACAGACTTCAGGAGGCAAGTCAAATGGAATCAGCTGTCGCCGCTCAATCTCCACGCAAGGAGGTGGAGGCTGGACAGGTTCGGGTGGAGGACTGTCCCCTGGTGCTGCGACAGGAGATCCTCCCGAAGAGGCAGTCGGATCGGGGGATCCACGCTCATACTGAGTAGCTCGGGATACCAAACTCTTCAAGCCCAGTCCGGCGCCACAAGAATAACTTGGGCCCGGTCGCGTCTGATCTTCTTCAGCACTCTGGGTGGAAGTGGTATAGGCGGAAAGGCGAACAATAGACCGGAACTCCACTCGCGACGAAAAGCGTCGCCGAGCGAGTGCCGCCTTGGAAACTCCAACGCGCAGAACTGCTGACATTGCGCGTTCTCTTCGGTGGCGAATAGATCTAACCAAGGCTTTCCCCACTGTTGAAAGAGACCTTGTGCCACCTCTGAGTGAAGACGCCATTCGTGATCCAACATGCACCTGCGGCTGAGTTCGTCCGCCCTGGCATTTAGGGTACCTGCCAGGTGTTGAACCGCCAAGGAAATGCCTTGACGTTCCAGCCACGTCCAGAGACGTAGAGCCTCCTGACAAAGGGTCCATGACCCCACCCCGCCCTGCTTGTTGCAGTACCACATGGCGGTGGTATTGTCCGTGAACACCTGCAGTACTCTCCCCTTGACAGAGGGAAGGAATGCTTTCAGTGCAAGTAAGATCGCCCTGAGCTCCAAAAGGTTGATATGGAGCTTCGACTCCGCCGGAGACCAGAGGCCTCTGATCTCCGCCTCTCCCATGTGGCCGCCCCATCCCAGGAGGGACGCGTCCGTCACCACTGTGTGCTCCGGTTGGGGAAGGGAGAGGTATCTGCCGCTGACCCAACGCTGGTCCGTGAGCCACCACTGCAAGTCCTGTGCAGTGCCCTCCGAGATGTGGACGTAATCGGACAGATTCCCCTGATGCTGCGTCCACTGGAACTTCAGGTCCCACTGCAGAGCCCGCATATGCCATCTGGCATGATTGATCAGCAGGATGCAGGAGGCCATGAGGCCCAGTAGCCTCAGGGTCTTCCTGACCGACACCCAGGACCAGGGCCGAAAGATCGGAATCATAGCCCGAATGTCCCGGACTCGCTGTTCGGGAGGATAAACCCGGAACTGCACCGTGTCCAAAACCGCTCCGATGAAGAGGAGCTTTTGAGAGGGAATCAGGTGTGACTTCGGCACGTTGATGGAAAACCCCAGCAAATGCAGGAGGTCGGCCGTAGTCTGGAGGTGGGAGACGACTGCCTGGGGCGATCCCGCCTTCAACAGCCAGTCGTCGAGATAGGGGAAGACTGAAACCCCCGATCTGCGCAGATGAGCTGCGACCACCGCCATCACTTTTGTGAACACCCGAGGGGCGCTGGTAAGGCCGAAAGGGAGCACGGTGAACTGAAAGTGTTCGTGGCCTACCGTGAACCGTAGGTAACGCCGGTGGACAGGCAGGATGGGAATATGAAAATAAGCATCCTGCAAGTCCAACGCTACCAGCCAGTCTCGCGGGTCTAGGGCAGACAAGACCTGAGCAAGCGTGAGCATCTTGAACTTCTCCTTCCGGAGGAAGCGATTGACATTCCGGAGGTCTAAGATAGGACGCAGACCTTTGTCCTTCTTCGGAACCACGAAGTAGTGGGAGTAACAACCACGACCTACTTCTGGCGTCGGAACGCGCTCGATGGCCCCCTTGGCTAAGAGGGCCGCGACTTCCTGCTGGAGAAGTGCCAAGTGATCCCCCGACATGCGGTGGCACTGAGGTGGCATGGCTGGAGGGGTAGACTGGAAGGGGAGGGAATAGCCCCTTCGGACTATCTGCAGAACCCACCTGTCTGAAGTGATGGTGCGCCAGTGGGGGAGGTGATGGCGAATCCTGCCACCCACTGGCATCTGGTGGGCCTGAAAGACCGGACTAGGAGGGTTTGGAGGCAGCGGCGGCGGTGGACTGACCCGCCCACTGGCCCCGTGACCCACTTCGGCGGGCTCCCCGACCTCGGCCACGCCGAGACTGCTGCTGTGCAGGCCGGCGGCTCTGAAAGGAATGCGTTTGGACGCCTCGACCCTGCCCTCGAAAGGAGGGAAAAGCAGACCCCGTGGGAGTGCGTGTGGTGGCGAGACCCAAGGACTGGGCCGTAGCCCGAGAGTCCTTAAAGCGTTCCAAGGCACTATCCGCCTTGTCACCAAACAGGCGTGTGCCATCAAAAGGCATGTCCAACAGGGTGTTTTGGACATCCCCGGAGAAGCCAGTGGTTCTGAGCCAAGCGTAACGACGGAGCGCCACCGTTGTGGAAAGCGCCCTGCCGAGGGAATCTGCTGTGTCAAGTCCACAACGGATGGTGAATTTTGCAGCATCTCTCCCCTCCGTAACAGCCTGGGAGAGCACCGCCCGAGCCTCCACCGGGCACTGAGGAAGCACCTGTGCCACGGTGTCCCATATGGAATGTGAATAGCGGCCCAACAGGCACGCTGTATTCACCGCCCGCAACCCTGAACTGGCAGAAGTGAAGATCTTTTTTACAAACTGCTCCAGCTTCTTAGATTCCTTGTCCGGGGAGCAGAAGGGAATGCGCTCGGAGAGGCAGAGGCCTGGACAACCAGACTCTCAGGTGTTGGATGTTGCGTGAGGAAGCTGGGGTCGCCCGGCGCCGGGCGATGACGGCGTGCCACCCCTTATCCACAGGAACCCCTGTGTTAGGCTTGCCCCAGGTGCTCAATAGGACATCAGTGAGTGCCTCATTGAAGGGCAGCAGCGGCTCCGCAGAGGAGGACGCTGGCTGCAGCACCTCAGTCAGAAGATTCGTTCTGATAGGCACAGAAGGGAGCTCAAGGTTAAGAGCTTGAGCCGCCCTACGCAGCACCACTGAAAAAGTCCCCACCTCCTCCGTAGCCACGGAAGAAGGGGACAGTGTGCCAGGGTGTGGAGAGAAATCCAGATCCACAGGACCCTCCAGGTCTTCTTCCCATTCAGGCTCATTCTCGCATTGAGCCGCAAGAGGGTCCTCCGACCCCTCCCAGTACTCTCCTTCAGTTACCGGTGTTGGCCAGTAAGGACGAGGTGCCCGGGGAAATGGGAGAAACTCTGTACCAAGAATCGGGGGGTAAGAGACCAATTGTGGTTCGGCACCGTACGGCGTCAGTTGCGGCGCCGCGCCCGGCGCCGAGGCCGGATCCAATGCCGACGCCGGATCCGGCACCTGCGGCGCCGTAGGGTACTTTGCCGGCGTAGCCGAGGCCAAAGGTGGCGGCACGGGGGCAGACCCGCCCAACGGGTCCGCGGGGCCCGAAGGCGCTCCGGAGGGACCCGATGGGGCAAATAAACGGCCCATGGCCGACAGGAAGACCTGTATCTCTTCCGACGTCGCGTGCGGGCCCGGAAAGGACGGGTAGGCCGCAGGCAACGACAGGGGCTCCAGCGGAGCCGCGGGGGAGTGACCCCCCGCCCCCTCCACCACGTCCTGGGACCAGTGAGTGGTAGAAGACGAACGACGTCGCTTCTTTGATTTTTTATGGCGCCGTGACTTACCTGTCCCAGAGTCCGACGAGCGAAGGTAGCGGCTCCGCGACCGGTCTCTCGATCTCCCATGGGAGCGGGACCTTGATGGACGCGGAGCTGACTGCTGGGCCTCTAACAACTTTCGGGAACGCTCCCGCAAAGCTTTCGGCGCCATGGCCCGGCAATCGGGGCACACCTCGGGTCATGGGCGTGCCCCAAGCAGAAGAGAGACACGTCGTGCGGGTCCGCTACAGACATGTTGCGGCGGCAGGCCCCACAGGATTTAAACCTGGGCATCCCTACTGCACCAGAGTCGATTACTCGTCAAACAATTACCAAGTTAAAACTTTTAACTAGGGGTACTGCTCTCTCTCGGATCTGCGCTGCTGGCGCGGAAAAAGAAAGAACGGACGTCAGCGCGCGTGGGCGCGTCTAAATAGCTCCCATGACGTCATCTTGGCGACCACGACGCCAGCGACGTACGCGGAGCAGTACGACGACGCCTACCGACGCGCAGGGGATTGCTGACGAAAAACTTTCCGGATCCAGTCTGACGCCTGGGGATATTCTAAGGTAAGGAATCTATCACTAACGTGTCTCTTTCAGATATGATAATTGCATGCCCATAGGTTGCTCAATATCATGCGCCATATTTGAAAAGTTCTTGGATTGGCCCATAGATCAGGAGGAACCCACAGGAGGAAAAGTCCACTACTTGAACAATTTTCTCTTTGTGTCTAAGAGTACCACAGACTGTAGTGCCACACTTGCTGCATTTTCAGCCTTAATATTGACCTGGGGGTTCCTTTGGCTCCGAGCAAGATGGAAGGCCCCACAACCCAGTTGACATTCCTTGGAAACAAGCTTGATACCGAAGAAGGCCTGTCCTGTCCACCACAAGAAAAGGTAGAGTCCTTCTCCACAGCCGTTCGAGTGGTACTGTCGAAGGAAAAGGCTACACTGAAGGCATTACAGTGCCTGATAGAGCAGCGTAATTTGGTAGCCCTGATCATTCCACTGGGGAGAGTGTTTGTGAGGCTGTGGGCACAACATGGAAACACCATTTCATCAGACTATGTGTAGGCTTGAAGATGGATTTGTGAATGTGAATGGCATTTTAAGCACCTTACAATGGATCCCATTAATGGCAGTCCCCATAGACGTTCAGCCAACAAGCACAGCTGATTACGGACACCTTGGGCAGACAGGATTTTACAGCCAGGCTGGGAACTGCTTGGTGTGCTGAAAAATGGCCCGCTTCCTGGCATTCACACCACAGGACCAAAAACATAACAGGCTTGAAACTCTTCCCCATCTCAGTTGCCTGGTACATATGGCTCAACAGATTGTCTAACCACACGCTCATCATTTAGTCTCACAACATGCCAATAGTACGAGCAATAAATTCACAATCTGCATAATGTCCCTTTGTCCTGGGATTACTGAGGAAACTAACCCTGCGTACCTTGCAGCTGAACACCTACATCAAGGCTAGACATGTGGAAAGGGTTAGAAACAAGGCTGCTAAGGGTCTCTCTCATTCCCAGGACAGATTCATAACAGAGAAGCCAGAGGCAGATAGTCGCAAGACCCCATTCGACTCTGAGCTGTGGAAGTTGGGGCGATGGAGGAGAGATTCAAGGTAATAGAGAAGATGGCTCGGACTCTAAGCACACGCAGTCATTTACAGCAGTGTTATAAAATTCTTTTAGCACTGGCACCCAAGATAACGCCCAAGCCCTTGAGCTCTGGTGAGGGCAGGATAAAGTTGTTCTCTTTGGGTCAAGGACATGGGAAAATACAGTTTGTTGGTTGCAGAACATCTGACAGCCATAGCTTACCACCACATACTCCAAGTAATGCCTGATCCCACCAATAGCTTTCTACTACGTCAAGTACTGAAAGGCTGGAAACAAACCAAGCCCAAGGGTGGCAACAACTGATGATCAATTACTGTGAAAAACATAGCATGGATGGATAGGCTAGGCATGAAGTGGGACATGTTGAAGGGACACTCTTCAGTACCTCACATTTAGTAATACACCCGGGTGGCAATCACCTCACTGCTAAAGGCAGGGGTACATTGCTGCAGAAGAGACACTGGTGATTATGAACAGATTACTGGGGCCACAGAATTATTGTTTTGAGATTATACCCAGGACATATTGGCATGCAGCAAAATAACAAAAAAAGTTGAGTAGTGCAGGAGAAAGTTGAATGGGGCACTGTTAAATTCCTAAACAGTGTGGGTATGGGTTCTGTGAGACATAACCTAATTAACTTGAGGGACCTTTCAAACTATGGCAGTGATGGAGTTCACCTCTTCAATGTGGGAATGAACAAGCCTATTCAGAACATACATCATGTGCTGGTCACAATGAGTTGTGAATAGTCTTTGGAAGAGTAAAAGGCAGGTATAGGTGCTTTGCTGGCAATGGGAGCCACCGCAAGACCTGGTGAAGCTTATGATCCTATCCTCTGCAGCTGTGAGTTCGGCCGTCAGCCCAGGCGGAATGGCAGCACCAAGGAATCCCGGCCATGCAATGAGTCCTAATGACACAGCCAAGGGAAGAATGACAGAAATTATTGGGCAAGGGATATAATGCCGGCAGTGGAAGTTCAGCAGTAAGGGCAGGCATGGATAGGAGTGGTATGGCCACAGGGTAGTACTGTCCAAAGTGAAGATGAGTAAACCACGGCCACTAGACATGGAAAGCCACGCAGAACGTCTGATTGCGTGAAGAACAGCTATTGGAAGTGAACAGCTACTCAGTATGCCTGACTGCACCTGAAAGAAAATAAGACAGGCGAATGCTTGAGGAGACCTGGCTACAAGCCTGAAGTTAACAATGCTTGTCTGGTATACAATTGTGAGTATTGAAGTATGGCCCTCGCAAGTGAAGGGTCACTCAGTGTGCCTGGCTACCAGAAGTGGACGTTCCCTCAGCATGCCTGAATAACTGAAGGCATACGACATTGGTCTGTGGGAGTATTATGGCTACAGTTTCTGCTTGATTTGTTAGGAATGGTTAAGCTGGACTACCGTACAATCACAACCACCTGGTATATCTGACTGGGTGAAGAATTTGATGACACTGGTACAGTGGTTAGTCAGTAGAAAAGTGAGCGTCTGGCAAGGAACATTCACGAAAGAAAAAACTACCAAGCTATCTATTTAAACGCGAAAACAAAGTGAATTTGAAAAGATCGCTTGTAAGGGAAAGCAGCAAATAAATTGAGGCCTTTACTCTTCCAAACAAGAAACTCTTCTTTATTGGGATGCGGAGGGGCCTCGGACTCAGGGGTAAAACTGCTAAGTATACTGACAAGTAAAGGAGCTAGGAGTCTATTGGCAAGCGTGATTTCTAATGGTTCAGGCGGATACATGAAGGGAGGCACCTGGAATGTGGTCTGCAGATCGGATCATGAACTGGAAAGTCCATCAGTCAACCGGGTAAGGGAACAAACTGGAGATCTGTATGCTTTCCCAGGAGTGCAGCAATTACTAGAGGCATGCAACAAGTAAACGTTCCTGGTTGTTTGCTGACGGCTAATAGGAGTGTTTGTAATTGATGAAATCAATACACGTTCCAAACATGAAAGGTGGTGATTACTGCTTCTTATTGTAATTTAGAGGCAGCTGTTTTTCACCTTACAAGCACTAATACAATCTGCTTTTCCTTATGGAGGAAAGGATTTGTGGTTCAGTCGCCATTTTGCAGGTTCCCTAATTATGAGGGTTGCCAAGGACAGATTATTATGCATTCCCCATGGCAACGAAAGAGAGATGATCTCAATCATAAAGTGGAAGAATGGGGCGATGTATTAAGAAAGTCTGTGACGATAATCAATCCCAAGTACCTGGGTGGGGTTTAAAGGATGGTGGCGGGGGAGGGAGAAGTAAAAAAGTATAAACCTCCACACCTTGCAAAGATGGCTTTCCCGTTGAAGAATGGATTTCTGCTGTACAGCGGGTAAAGACTACTGGCGACAAAGATTTTATTTACATGTACAGGAGTTAATAGCAGTTTTCGTAATTGTTGGTTTACTGTTGATCATTTTCAGTCCCAAACTGTTAAATATAAAAGTAAGGAACTTAATTTGTTGTTTTAACATGGGGATGTGAACATAAACATCTTAAAGGTCTTGGGAGCAGCACAGGGAGAGAAGAAATTGTGAAAAATTAATCTAGGCTAGATTTACATATGGCTGAGGGGGATTAAGTACAATTCATCTTACAAACATGACTTGACATGTAGCACATTTTCGCAAGCACCAGTTACAGATCTACTCAGGAGGATTCCCAGCGTTAGGATCTTTTGGAGTAACCCATCATCAGAAACAAAGGAAATGTACTTTAAGGCCCAGTTACTTTTCAAAATGTTCAATGATTTCTTAGTTTGCACATAGGCACAATCAACTGCAAATGGCATTTCAGAACCAATGGAGCACTGCCACTGATGGACTCTCAGTAAGATAAACAGTGCATCTATCTTACACTTGCTCTAATTGTCACAGGGGTATTTCTCGAAGAGCTGGCATGGTGACTCAAAGCAGCCGACGGACAAAGCACCAAGGAGAAAGGCGTAGAAAAATAAAATACATTTTAATTGAGGAAAAATGTGTGAAGAAAAATTGATCTATATTGCCATTTTTTGTTTTCATATCACAATGATACTAACTATGATGTACGACAGGATTATTGCAATCGACATCAAGGAGCGATCAGCACGCAGGTACTTCAGTATACTCCATTTAATCATTGCTGTGGATCTCAAAGTTACATATCTCTAGGAGTCAACAAACAATATATAGGGGCAAAATAAACAATAACAAAACCACTGGGAAGACACTCTAAGCAAATTCTTGTGACGGATGTACACTAGGGACAGGCCATCTAGGGACATTAAGAGGGGTTTTAAAGTAGAATGACAATTCTAAGCATAAGGCAATATGAAAGGATGCAGCGTCAGAAGAATGAAGAGGCTCCACTCCGGTAGGAATTAACTTTATTCATTCAGCATAGAAATACAACCAGCAGGGCAGCAGGGAAACCACCAACTGTCACTGCCCTCAAAACCACCATTCCACGTTCCCCACATTCCAGTTCTACCCCACACTTACATTCCAACCTATGTTCCAGTTCTAGCCCACACTTAAGACCCAACACATCTTTCCCCTTTAAAAGAAAACAATAAGAACAATAAATGATTAAAAGGAAAAAGAGCAACAAAATCAAATAATTCAGATATGAACACGAAACAGTTTTGTGATGAAGAGAAAATATCGAAAAATTAAGATACATAATCATGTAACCATTTTGGTCGTACCCTCTCCCTTCAAGGTCTTACAGACGAGGACCCTATTGCTTCAGCATCATTATTACTAACGAGATTTGATTTCTTTTGTAAGGCCAACTTCTCCTTATTCCACCATTTGTCATCCTCCAAACGAACCACACATCTTTTCACACATACAACCCTTTTTGGTTCCGAGAATTTCGAATGCCCTTTGGCAATTATCCCCGGCAACTTGACTCGCACAACATCCCCTTCTTTGACTTGCAATAGTCTACCACACTCCTTGGAGAAATACTTACTCTGAGCACACTCCCTTTTGGTAGCCACATCAGACCACTTCTCATCCAATTCCATGGTACAGCACATCCAAAGATGCACCAATCTATTGGCTGCTTGCCTCCCTTTTAACACAACAAAAGGGGACAAACCAGTGGAAACACACGGTGTAGTGCGCACAGCCCAAATAAGATCCTCCAACTCCTTACGCCAATCCAAGCCACTAGCCATGGACAACTGTATGTTGTCTATAATCACACGATTACACCTTTCCACTAAGCCATTGCTCCTAGGATGGTAAAGAGAGGTAGTAACATGTACCACACCCCACTTCTTCATGAACTTACCAAACTAATCAGACTTAAACTGAACCCCGTTGTCCGTGACAATTTCCATAGGAGCACCTTCACGCATAAACAGCTCACATAAAAATGTAATCACCTCCATAGTATTGCCACTGCGCACAAATTTCACCTCAGGCCAAAGTGAACAATAATCAACAAGGACAATACCATACCTCTGACCTTCCCTTAGCACATTCATAGGACCAATAATATCCATTCCTAGTTTGACCCAGGGTTTCTCTGGAACCGGAACAGCTTCCACAGAACTGGGAACAGTAACCTGAGACTTGTCACTGAGCGCACACGCTAGACACTCCCTCACCCAATGCTCCACATCCTTGTCTAAGTTAGGCCACCAAAATGTATTTCTGATTCTCCTCTTCATGGCCCTCATTCCCACATGACCCTCATGAGCTAAACCCAAAACTTTTCCACGAATGGCTTGAGGAACAAGTAATACATTCGCCCTCCTAACTATGCCCTCTGACACACTCAATTCTTCAAAAATTTCTTTATAAGCCTTCACATTACCTTTAGGCCACCCCACATCCAAATATGAGACCAACTCTTGCAAAACCTCATCTTGTCTGACAGCTTCTTTCCATTCCTCTTACCCAATACAACATCTCTCATCATCAGCTGTGTTACAAGCTACAATTCTCCATTCATCATCTTGGTTAACCTCCTCTTCCATTCTCAAGGGCAATCTGGATAAACAATCCGCAAAAATATTTTTCATCCCAGGAACATACACTAGATTGAATTGAAAATCCTGCAAACGATAATACCACTTAGCAATCCTTGGCGTGGCTTTGCCAGCCCCTTTCGTGGTGAACAAGTTAAGCAACGGTTTATGATCCATACGCAAAGTAAACTCCATACCCCACAAGTACTGCCTAAAGTGGTCTACACCCCACCAACATGCTAAAGCCTCTCGTTCAATGACAGAGTAAGTGCTTTCAGCCCCACGCAAAGCACGAGATGCAAAAGCTACAATTTCATCTTTGCCATTCCTTGTTTGCATGAGCACGGCACCCAATCCATGCTGACTAGCATCAGTTACAACCACACAAGGTTCATGAGTGTCAAATGCTTTGAGAGGAATGGCACCTGCGACTGCACATTTCATCAAACTCTTTGTTCACCTCATTAGACCAATCAAATTTGACATTTTTTAGAAGCATTCTCATTCCCTTGGTTCTTTCGGCACACAATGGCACAAAACGAGCATAAAATTCCAACATGCCAAAGAAAGATCTTAATTGCTCTTTGCTTTTTGGGGCTGGAAACTTTTCGATGGCTTTGACCAAGGATTCCTTAGGCTCGACACCCTCAGCTGACAATTTGTGCCCTAAATAATCCACCCTGGACACACCAAACTACATTTAGAAGACTTGAGGGTAGCCCCTTTCTCTTTGATAATTGTTAACACCTGTGCTAATGTTTCATCATGCTCTCTTTCATTTGCCCCATATACTAAGATGTCATCTTGGAAGCATCTAACATTGTCCACATCCTTGAACATAGTTTCAATAACTTGTTGAAACACCGACGAGGCTGAGGACAATCCGAAGGGCATGCGCTTAAATCTGTAAGCCCCACAAGGTGTAACAAATTATGCCAAATGATGTGAAGTTTTATGTAAAGAAATTTGATGATACGGAGAGGACATAGAGGGTAGAAAACACTCTAGCACCTTTAACCATCGAAAGCATCTCAGTAATATTGGGCAAGGGATGCCCGTCAACCCAAATCCTTTTGTTCAAATTTCTTAAATCAATGCACATCCTTAAAGATCTGTTGGGCTTCCTAGCTAAAACTATAGGCGAAAGCCACTCTGAGCTCTTGATGGGCTCAATTATATTCTCTAAATATAGCTTTTCCAATTCTTTTTCAGTTCACCAATCATAGAAATAGGAACATGCCTCACCTTGTGTACTACAGGTTTAACCCCAGTTTTCAATTGAATTTGGTGGGTAAAGCCTTTGATTTTACCCAGTCTGTCTCCAAACACATCAGGAAATGCTTGTGTCCAAACACAATTTTCTACAGACATAATGAGTGCTACGTTTTTTCGTAAGAGAACTTGTTCATGACTGTTGGGATCAAGCACAATTGTCAAATTACGCTGATCCAACCACCCCAATAAATTTGATCCGTCCATCGCAACATACAGGGTACTATTAGTCACATTCCTTTTAAATTCTATGCGAGCATCAAATTCACCTAACACCTCGATGGGTTTACCTCCATAAGCCACTGGTTTGACTTTGGATTTTCTTAACTGTATACTATTCAATTTCCTCCATTCTTCCACACCTATTAGGGTAAAAAGAGACCCTGAATCAGCCATCATGTTGATTGCAGTCCCATTAACTAAAATGATACAGTGAGGCTGCCCGACAACTGATTCAGTCACACAGGCGATTTAGTTTCCCACATACTCCTTTGAAACACCGTCACTATAATTTTCACCATCACCTACCATGCATACAACACTCCCCTCATCAGAATGGTGAGTCTCTAATTTCTCATCAACGGTATGCACAGATTTGAAAACTTTCGCTCCCTTAGTAAAATTAGCTCTACATACTTTCATGAAATGACTTTTTTTTACATTTACCACACCATTTATCAAGAGCAGGACACAAAGGGGAGTTCCCTAAATGAAATTTGCTGCCACAACGATAACATTCAAATGTTTTCTTCTTTTCTTCAGTTTTGTTCCAGACTTTCTTAGTCTTGTGCTTGTACTGATACTCATTTGTTCCATAAATTTCTCGGTAGACTCAATACCACTAGCCAATTCAATAGCTTTATCCAAGGACAAATTGTCAACTGTAAGAAGTTTTTCTTGAACCTTTTTACTGCTTGACTTTTCCACAACTTGATCACAAATGACTTCGTCTTCAAACGCTTTAAACTCATACGTTGCAGCTAAAACCCTTAAGTCACTAACAAAACTCAACCGTTTCACCAGGCATTTGATGTCTTTTATAAAATTTATGGCGTTCCATAATGAAATTTCTTTTCTTTTCGAAACGTAAATCCAAAACTTTTATGGCAGATGCATATTCGTCGATAACGTCACCCTCACCCATAACAGGTGCAGCCGGCAGATGTTTCAAAAAATTTCTGCCTTCTACACCTAGAGAATGACGAAAATTGGCATAATTCTTCTTTTGAGTGAAAATCTCACCTTCAATAGCTTCTAAATAAGCCTCGAAACCCTCTTTCCATTGTTCCCATTCAACTAAAGGTAACCCAGGAACTGAAAGAAAAGGGGCAGGAGGATTCAAAGATTGTTGCATACCTAAAATAAAGTATACTTTGTGAGAAATACAGAAAATTCAAAACAGTGTCTATGTTGAAATGCAAGAATAGTTACCAAAACCAGAGAATAATTTTTTTTATCCAGAAAATGACACCGTAAATTAACACCTTATTTAAATAAGATAAAATGTAAGAGCTTAGATGAAGAAACGTGCCTATCGCTGAAATTATTTAATCACAGTGAGAAAAGCGTGCCTATCGCTGCATAAACATGTATTTCGATAGGCATGCCTTACAAAAAGCCTATCGCCGAAAAATGCGTGTTGTCAAAAGCGTGCCTATTGCTGAATGAAGAAGGTTGTATAGTGAACAATAGGCTATTTGCATAAAAGGCGTGCCTATCGCCGATCAATAGGAGTTGTCAGCATACAAATATGCACAGAAGAGATGGCAGTCTTAAAATGGCCGCTCCAACCGTGACGACGTGCAGTCAGTGAAGTAAAACCGTCTAGATATGGACGCTGCGCTCCGAATATGTGTAAAAAACGTGCATTCCAGTGACGAGGTCACATTAGAGTAGTAACGTAAGGCCTTGTTGAAATGGCCACTGCGATTCAATTATGTACAGAAATAGTGCGTTCCAGTGACGTAGGGTCACGTTAAAGGCAGTAAATAAGGCCGACTTAAAATGCCCGCTGCACTTGATTCGTGCAGCACTCATGCATTCCAGTGACGTATGGTCACATTGAAAACAAAGAAAATTGAAAAGTTTCCATCAACAGTTTCCGACTCACCGCCCTGCCGAGTGCGGGTAGCACCTCGGTCACGAAGACAGTCTTCCGAGGACACAACTGGCAGCAGCGCTGTGGTGAAGTCGAGGCCGAAGTCCACTTTAAACGGGACACCCTGCTGGCAGGAAGATACGCTTTGGTTCTTCTCCAGTCGTCGCCAATGAAAGGATGCAGCGTCAGAAGAATGAAGAGGCTCCACTCCAGTAGGAATTAACTTTATTCCTTCAGCATAGAAATACAACCAGCAGGGCAGCAGGGAAACCACCAACTGTCACTGCTCTCAAAACCACCATTCCACGTTCCCCACGTTCCAGTTCTACCCCACACTTACATTCCAACCTACGTTCCAGTTCTAGCCCAGTTAAGACCCAACACAATAGCAAGATATTGGTGATTACAATGGTTTATCATCAGATGTAGGTGAAGTAACCTGGATCAGTGAATCCAACCCAGTATCATGTGCTACCTACCAACAATTAGCGCATAGCAACTAGGGGCGTCCATTTCATCGTGCAGATATTTAAATACTTTGCTTCTAAGGCAAATCAGGTCAGAAGCTGAGGATGACCAACAATTCATGGATATCACTGTTTTGTTCAGGATTAGGGCCAAGTCAATTTATTAACTAGTGGACTTGCCCACCTTAGGCCTAGGTGTCATGTGAAACATGAACTCTACTTTCAAAATCGTTTTTCTGAACGATAAAACCCAGCGTTCAGAGATCATTGCACCATAGAGTGCAAGAGCTGAAACCACATGGTGCTACCTACGTGGCAGAGTGTTACATTTCGGATTACGAGTCCTCTGCCTCTCAGTTACTACTTCCTTATTTTGAAAGGAGAACTAAACAGTGCTACACAGACGAGTTGCGGTCTTTGACCAGGTTTAATTATAACTAATTTTAAAAAGAAGAGAAGAGAAATATATCTCTGATAAGGGTCTCAAACCATTGCAAGTCAGCAGATTTTATGGAAAATGTATTGGTGCCCCAAAAAGATGTTCAAACTACATATTGAAAGATCACTGCTGAAGACTTTCAAACAGTAACGAAATTAATTGCATGTATTTGCAATCAGCCTTACAGTTTGTTAGTTGGGGGTAGATCTCTTATGATTAGAATGAGAATCAGTTTAAAATCAAGGAACAGAGCCTTTCTTAGTCAGTGAGTCACCAATAAATGACAGGATCCCAGAATTTTGAAGTTCATTAATTTTAAGAGCAAAAATCATCTTTAAAACGTGATTTTTACACACTAGAGATTAAAAAAAGCATAGATGTTCTTTAGTGGTTACACAATCTTTAAAAACGTTCTTCTACAAAAGAGCTTTACTGTAAATGTAATAACAGAATGATTAAATTTAATGATATGTGGAATTTTTTTAAACTCTAAGTAGAAACACAATATGATTTAATACTAGAAGCGGACACCAATGTGTGCAATATTGTGTCTAGATTTAGATGTTTGCTACGCTGTTAATTGCTGCATGGCATAGCATTAATATTTCCTGCTTTGTTGTTGCCTGATGTAAGAAGTAATTACTAATGCATAAATCATAATACATAAAACTAAAAAAAAAAAAAGATATTTAGTGATGAGAAAGATTACATTTAAAAAAACAAATGATGCATGCAGGATGCCATACATAGGTGGGTGTATTCTAGCTTTTACTAATACTAATAACATATCATCAGAGAGTAATTTTAGAAGATGGGTAACTTCTAAGCATGATGTGGTCCTAAAATCAAGAAAGCTAGACTGCTTGGGAAGTAAAGAACTTGAATCCGAGTCCAGAACCTTTTTTTTTTTTTTTAAACAGATTTTATTTGTCAAGTTACGCATATATTGCAGGGCTCTGCACACCAGAGACATCTGCATAATCAAACCATACAAATATAATTGCAGTCGACTTTTCCAAATGAGATCAACAGAAACGCATACAAACAATAAAAAACGATATAGAAAACCCACAACTCCCGCCCTCCCCCACCCCCCCCCCTTGGTCGCACAATGTCCGCATAGTCCTGTTCACAACCTGTATACATAACAAGAATACCCCACCGGCCCCCGCATAGCATCTCCGTAAGCCTACTATGTACCTGCAAATTACCCCAGTGATTGAGCCTCTGCTGCAGCTGGAGGGTCCAGCCAAAGGCCCCGATAATCCGCCCACCGTTTCCAGATTTTGTAGTGTTTGCGCGGGCACCCCCTGGCCATAAAGATAGGTTGTTCCAGCCCCATGCAGAAGTCTAGGCCATTCTTCCATGCGGCCACCGATGGGGCCCGCGGCGCCTTCCACGCCTGGGCGATGTCCCTTTTCGCCAGTGTGAAACCCAGTTGCATGAGATGCCGGTTGTAGACATTTCCCCCTATCCCCTCCATAACGTGAAGCAGAGCCAGCTGCGGTGTGCGGGGGAGCTCCCACCCCAGGACCTCCGAGAGACAAGCAAAGACCCCTTTCCAAAAACAGTCCAGGGAGGGGCATTGCCAGACGGTATGAATGAACGTGCCCCCTCTTCTCGACCGCAGCGAAGACACTCCGGGGAAGCGATCAGCCCCGCCCGCCACAAGCGTGCCCGAGTAAAATAGATCCTATGGAGATATTTGAACTGGACTAGACGGAGTCGCATCGCTATGGCTGCCCCCCGCGGAGCCGCCAAGGCCTCGGTCCAGTCCTCCTCCTCCAACGTGCCCACATCCCCTTCCCAGTCCTCCCGGAGCTTCTGAAGTGTGGAGGAGCAATGGGTAACCAGGGTCTGATAGATCCGGGAAATTTTCCTGTCCTTCAGATCCCCCATAAAGACTTTCGCTTCCAGCGGACTAAATTCAGGTAGAGACCCCAGACCCTCTATGCTAGGGGACAGAGCATGACGAAATTGAAGATAACGATAAAACTGAGACTGTGGCATAAGGAATTCCTTCTGGAGATCTTGGAAAGATTTAAGTATTTGGCCCCTCATAACATCCCCCAGGACTGAAATGCCAATGTCATCCCAACCCCGGAAACCCTGCAGGGCTGCCAACTGAGGTAAGCGTCCATTATCCCAGAGGGGAGTCTCCCGAGTCAGGGTATTCCACCATCCCATTCGTCGCAATGCGTCCAGAACCTTTTTAACAGACCAAAATGTAAACTCAAACTCCATCTGCAACTCTTACAGATGAGATAATGGAGTATGAGAAAAGCACAGAAGAGATGAATAAGTTAATAAAATGACGTTCTAACTTAGCCAGTCCTCTATCTAGAGAGAAGGAAAACCAAGTCTTAATCTTTTACTGGAGAGGTGTGGTTTGCTTCATCAGACGGACTTACCATGCTGAATTTCTTCTCTAAAAATCTTTAAAAGTAGTAACATAGCTTTTACCTGTATATCCTTTGTCCAGATACTTGAGCTTGTTCAACTAGAAGTAGGTGTTCGATCACAGGAGGCTGCTGTTATCTGTTGTAAGATGTACATGAGAAGAAGGCAGGATTTTATTAAGTTCTTAAGAGGTGCTCCAGATAAATCTGAAACATCCACTGAGACCTGTGCACCTTAAGCTAGCAGTGTACATATTGGTTGGAGTAGAAATCCCTCCCTTCTGAGCTGGCCAATTGCTGCAATACTGGACATCTGGATAAGTGGGGCGGTGTCCATTGTCTGGAGTATGCCTTCCAAAATCCCTCTTTTCTGACCCGAGTATATACTCCTACCCAAGGGTTACCTACAGAACTACCATCAATGTTTCTCAACTGTGGCGTTTTCTGGAAATGTTTTTAGAAGTTACAGTGATGAGCAAGAAAGGGTGCCTGGGCTGAAAGACATTTTTCTGGTGCATTATCAGCGATTAACGGCTCTACTTCAAGGACCACACAGTCCCTCTCCTGATGTGCCCTCCAAGGAGAGAAAGCAAAAACACATATTTTAATCTTAGAATTGTGTAAAACTGAATTGGTTTAACAACCACTTTGGGAATTTTGCAGAGGAAACAGCGACCGAAAATGACCACAATTTCTCCACATTTAAGAGCCAAATTTAAGATCTCATGTTTGATCATTGCTTTGAGACTGTGGTGTGATGTTTCTGCACACCATCCTAGGAGGGCCCCAGCTAGTGAGTCCAGACAGAGGAAGGAATAACACTACCACACTGAGTGGCACAAGGAGTAGCAGCATCATGCAAAGGCAAATTCTGGTGTCAAAGTCAGCACCTGCAGGCAACTGATTGCGAAAAATATGATAATGATATGATAAATGTGAAAATGTTCCAGCAGGAGTTGGTCAAATGAGTTAATTACCATGGTGAGTAAAGCTGCATTGCAAGTGTATTCCCTGAATTATTTCTTTCGCAAACCCGCAACTTTATGACTGCATTCTGTACGACCATAATCCTCCGCATACAGCTCATTTTTAGAATGCTGTTAGGATCGTTTATCTGGGTGCTGATTAAAAACAAAAAGATTTCCCCAACTAACCTTCTACATAGCAAAATATTGGCCTATGTCTTCCTTAAGAACACGATTAGCTGTTGTAAACACGCCCTGATTGGCCTCCCACAGTACTCACCCCAAACCTTAGAAAAAGTCAAACTTTGCTAGGCAACGCCTTTTTAACCACCTTAGTTTCAGGTCTACTGCTCCATATCAGCACCAGGCAACCTGGCTGTCTATAAAACAGCCCATATAAGAACTACAAACCTTGGCATTCAAAGCAATTTAAAAGAGGCCAACAAGTCTCTGCACAGGAGCCATGCTGCACGAACTTGAACCCCCTCATTACCCATGTTTTGGAGTTTGTCTGCTCATTCCACTCCACCAGAAATCCTTACCTGTTGATCCACTCATTTAAGATGGACTTTTAAAAATTCCTTGTCTTGACTACCAAAACTAGTTTCTATCCCCTCACTACACCTCTCTTCATGCTCAGCAAGCAAGCATGTCAACATCCTATATTAACATCCTCACCCTATTGTGCATTGAATAATGTGTAATATGCAATGTTTGTTATGTACATTTGGTAACCATCAGTCCAACACTCAGGCACACTGACTTTGCATTGTTTTTGTGTACCAATAATTTGCTCTGTAAAGCATTTCTGTTGGGCAATGACATTACAACTAAACACCTAAAGAGGAACATCAGAGTTCCTCATATCCGTATTATGTCTGCAGTGAAGGACAAGGAACAATTTTCTTCTCAAATTACCCTGTGGCAGAAAGCCAGGTGCTACGACGGGTACCAACATTAAAGGAACAGCAGTTTCCCTTCCTTTGATGGTGCCAGACAGATCACAAGCATCACCCATGCCAGTCATGTGTGAGCTGACTGAGCTGGCATCGATAAAGTGGGCAAGGACTTGGGAGTTAATATGTGAATAAACAGACAATATATTTATTCAAGTAAGGTCTTACTTGGTGCGAACTCGCCCACAAAGGGCATGTGTGTTGTACAGTAGAAAAACATTTTATTTTAATAGTTTTTTTAGAGCGTGAACATGACCCTTGCGGGTATCAGAGCGCTTTACAGATTTACAGTGAGCAGAGTAGTAAAAACAGTAATATCAAATTTGCTACAAATTCAGTAACAACCGATTATCATAGTTCTGTCACTAATAACAACATAATGTCATAGTTCAGACCACTGCAAGTACCAGGCAGTGTTGAGAAGCAGGGGGGGTAAAGTCGGTACTGCAAGGAAGAGTGCACTAGGTAGCCAGATAAAGATATAAAATATAAACCAATGCACAAAATAAAAATACAAAAGGGAAAAAGTTACTGGGATTGAGTTCAAAAGTGGATACAGCCTATAGCAATAAGGTAAGAAGAGCAAGAAAAAGACAGGACGTTTAATTACAGGTACCTAAATCAAGATAGCAAATGGGATCACTGAGGAGTGGGAAAGGAGTACTGGAGGGGCTAGAGAGACAGAAGAGTCAACGTTATATACTCAGAAAAGAGGAGGGTGATTGGTAACAAACTTGAGGGGAACAGAACCTTTATCCCAGTCTTTCTCCAAGGGGGTGGGGGGCGTGCGCACACAGGATCAGGCCTAGCTCAGGGTGCAGCAGGAGGCAGAAGAACAGAGTGTGAATTTCTTGGGAGACAGACTGAGAAGCTGTAGAATACAGTATATTGTATTCTGAAGGCAGGTGCCTTCATGCACAGTGAATAAGTGCTGTTCCCCAGAGATAATCACCTCACCCAGGGAAAATGCAGAGAGAGTGAACGTCTCTGCACCAAGCAGGCAATTTCGTGACTATCTGGCAGCTAGGGGAAGCCACTGTAGGGAAACGAGAACTGGGAGACGCGGCTGAAACCACATGCGCCAGAGACATAACTGTGTGTTACATGATAAAGGGGACCACTGACATGAGGCCAATTCACCGTTCTGAAGACCATCAGGAAGTGTGTTTCGATAAGTCAAATAAAGCCACTTGTGTAAGCATGTACACTTACAGTGCACTATTAATCAACAAAACGGTGCGAGATCAGATGTTTTAAGAAGTATATTTTTTTATACTTGCGTTATAAAATACAAAGTTGCCTCGTGCACTGTTTTGGGACAAGAGGCGCACATTTCAGGCAGTATCGTTTCGAACAAGATGATGAATTAATTAATGCTTGTTTTTGGCTCTTACAGCCACCAGTTCACAGACTGTTCTACAATGGAGCATGCAGGTTCATGATCAGCAGAAGGATCCAACTAGGTCTATGGAGGTTAGCCCTGGGGTGCCACCTCACTATGCCGAGACAGACACTTACCAGTCCTGGGCTTTCATGTGGCAAGCATTCTTGGTGTTGTGGTCTTGGGTTGCTTTCACTGAATTAATGACACCAGCACACCAGATAGCAATGATGTGCAGTTTTAAAAACATAAGAGTGGAAACAGTATCTTTGATGACATGTAGTGAATGAAGGTCCACCTGGCCCTGTGCTATTGACATACAATCAGACAACACAGATTGTTTTGATCCCTTCCTGTTGTAGGATTCCGTTTTAACAGCCAGGCAGCAGAATGACACATTCTGCAAGAGGTGCAGCTTTTAAATGCAGACCTTTATTATTAAGAGGCTGTATACGTGGAAACATAATTTTCTTCATCGAACAGGCAACAAACACTCAATAACAGAACGTTCTGAGCACTCAAAGTTCAAGTGAAAGTTAGACATCCAATTCACAGAGTCGTAAACTCTCAAGTGGTTTTAATTCTGGTCCATTGTATTGTTCATACAGCACTGATGCATTACAAGAACTGCCAACACGTGTTTCACCGTATAGCTTGTCGGCCCTCGACTTCCTCAGGGCTGAAAAGTAGCAAAACGTAATGTACTTCTAATAACTGGCCCTTGAGGCAACGTGCCATTTCCAATATCCAATCGTCCATGCCCATATTGCCAAATGGAGTACTCTCCGACTTCAACGTCTCGATACCACTGAGACAATTGGATATTGGAACTGACACTTGGTCTCAATGGCCAATTATTAGAAGTACACTCCATTTTGCTACTTTCCAGCCCTGAGGAAGTAGAGGGCCCACAAGCCATATGACAAAACATGTGTTGGCAGTTCTTGTAATGCATCAATGCTGTATGAACATAACAATGAACCAGAAATAAAACCACTTAAAACTTTATGACTCCATGAATTGGACATCTAACTTTCACTTGAACTTTGAGTGCCCAGAACTTTGTTTAGCATTGATTAGCCCCTAATCTTGGGGGTTATCGGGTAGCCAGCACCTGCTCTAGAGCACCACCAAAGCTGCTCACGAGATCCCGGATAGTATCGGTGAGCGCCTTGTCTTGTGCCTGGCTACCTTGCCTCTGAACACGCTCAATAATTAGTTTTTATTTCAAAATCCAGAGGGCACACTTTAACTTGCAATAGAAATTAAGTTATAAAATGAAACATTTTAAAACTGATCTGTTCTGCTGCTGTGCCAGTGCTAGGAGCAAAGGTGGTGTCTGTACTGGTGAAAGGTGCATCCATGCTCAATAACTTCTTCCTTTCTCCGGCTCCTCCAAACAGGTCTGGGATTTCCCAAGAGGACAGGCATTCTGCAGGTGTGGGTCCATAGAGTGGAATTTTTGTGGGGCGCCATTGTCTCTAGGAAGAGGTACTTCCCAATGCTGCCCTAGAGCTGAGGGTGTGTGGTATAACTGGACTATGTTCACCTGGCAGTCAAAAGGAGAGGATGCACTCACAGCACATTTCATCCTCTGCACTATTTTTATGCTTTATGTTAACCCAAAGTGCAGTTGGTTTAAGGTGAAACACAGGCCGTGACTGTTACCTCGACCATACAAAGACTCCACTGGCTTCCGATGATGAAGTGTTAAATATAGGGCTCTCAATAGGATCTTTAATAATTCATCTAAGTTGACCTGAGGCCCAGAATTAAATCACGTGACCGTGTCAGTATGCTTAGGGTCCTGCATAAGGGCTGGCCAGAAAAACCGAGAGTAAAAAAAAAATGAACACATAAATTTGGGCAAGCTTTCCCAGGTAATCGGGGTGCTAGATGGTGGCAATACTTTCCAGATTAGATGATGAAGACAAGAGAGTTCGGCCACTTCAAGAGAATGTTAAAAACAGGGCAATGTTAGGAGCACGTAAGGCAGGAGATGATATTTTTAGACAGTGCCTGGATACCTATGAGCTTTGGTGCCCTATAAATGCATTTGACTTGACTTTGCATAATATGCTCTTCCATTATGATGCTGAACTTCACTAAATTTACTAACAAAGACAATGATGGTCTAATTTCTCGCATGAAAAATATATTGGTGAAGAGTGACACACACTTACTAAAACAGAGAGATGGGCGCTATGGAACTCTTGGCAAAAACTCTAGAATTGTCAATGCGAATTGCAACTAGGACGCACTCCAGCTCTCCGCAGCAACCTCTGTCATTGAACCAGTTTTGGCTGTTCAGAAATATCAAAGGATACTACTTAATCTTACCTGCAACCAGTGGCATCTCGTTTCACAAAACCAGAGTAGATTTTGTAATGCAACAAGACAACATTTCACATATGTCGCCTGGTTTGGGGTTTTACTGTACTTCAGGTCAGTTGACAGTCACCAAGCACTGCAGGTATCCATGTACTTAGTATCATGACCCGATCTGACTATGCCTTACTTGATTATACAGTTCTACATCAAGAGGACTCTAGAAAGGTTTCGAAGGATTGCAAAACAGGTTCGGTTTGTAAACAGAGATACTGGAACGTTCAGCATCATTTCTAGATCTTGGCTACGGATTCCAATACATCGCCTTTCCATAGCGAGGGCTTTAGATCAGCCCCTTGCTCCTAATTTGATGGCGTTATTATTGTCCATCTCACTTCCTTGCTCCTGATTTAATGGCTTTCCTCCCTATGCTCCTCTCTTTCCCTTGCTCCCTCTTCCCAGTCTTATCTTATCCCCCTCTTTTTTAACTCTAAACTTTTACAACTCGTCGCCCTCAGCCCACTCTCTAATTTTTTACCACCCGATGAGCTGACAGCCGTATCTTTTTGACCATTTAAAATGCCTGTCCAGGTGTAAGCATGTATATGCTGTAGGCATCTTCAAATGGTTTTGTTTCATCCTCCAAGATGGCCACCATGGATGCGTGCACATCCAAGATGGCTGTCTTCCAACAGGAATAGTAAAAAAGTAACATAAAACATCTTTAAATGTTGTCAGCTAGAATGCGTTTGCCTCTGTGGCTGTCAACGCTGAAAGCATTTTATTCTATTTCCACAAATAAAGATTGCCACTGCATACACATGCACATTCGCAGCTGACAGCGAGAATAAAACAAAAACCAAACGTAAAGCTAATTGTTTTGAGGGCCGAGACTTACTGACTTTACCAACGCTGGTTTCTTTATTGCTTAATTGGAAGTTATTCGCCAAAAATAAGCTTACTTTATCCACATCAGCCTTCGTCGTATTGCCGTCGTTGTCCAGTCGTTCATATGTTTGCTGTGCCTTTTCTGCCTCTCTGCATTCTCTTTCAAACTTCTTTTTACTCTGTAAAACAAATTGGACATGCAGAACACATTCAACTGAAATATATTATTATTTGGGCAACACAATAGTGCCTCTGCCTTATTTACTCCTAAATTCCAATTTGTTCACTCATCACATTTGCTATAGTTACTTTCACACCCAACGCACAAGTTACTAACTTGTGTAACGATATATCTGTAAGAGACAGTAGTTAGTGACAGATTCCTTACCTTAGAATATCCCCAGGCGTCAGGCTGGATCCGGAAAGTTTTTGCGTAGCAGTACCCTTGCGCGTCGGTAGGCGGCGTCGTGCGGCTCCGCGTCCGTCGTCGGCGTCGTGATCGCCGGGATGACGTCGCGGGCAGTACTTGGGCGCCGCCCTGCGCGCTGACGTCAGTTCTGTACACGACTTTCCGCGCCAGGAACACAGAGCCATGCAAGAAGCTGACATAGGTGTCTGAAAAATACTAGGGCCCTGAAAGGGATGTCCTTAACCCTAGAAATCAGTTCGCAGAACGGGGAGGATGGGTGGGCGGTAAGGAATCTGTCACTAACTACTGTCTCTTACAGATATATCGTTACACAAGTTAGTAACTTGTGCATCTGAAAGAGACACGTTAGTGACAGATTCCTTACCTTAGAATAGATACCCCAGCAATACCAACCCCGGTGGTGGGTCTGCGAACAAAGATCAGACAAGGAAGTCCTGGAGGACAGAACGGCCAAAGAAGCCGTCCCTCCGGACCGGACTGTCAAGGCAGTAATGCTTTGTAAACGTGTGCAGCGAGGCCCACGTAGCTGCCTGACAGATAACCGGCAGCGGAACACCGCGGCCCAAGGCCGTGGTAGCAGCCGTTGCCCTGGTGGAATGGGCACGCAGCCCAACAGGAGGCTCCTTCTTAGCCAAAGAATAGCAGGTCTTGATGCACAAGGTAACCCAGCGGGAGATGGTCCTCTTGTGCACCGCCCGACCTTTTTGGCGCCCACGTAGCCAACAAAGAGCTGGTCATCCACCCGGAAGTGTTTTGTGCGGTCAATATAGAAGGAGAGCGCACGTTTTGGGTCCAGACGGTGGAGCCTCTCTTCCTCTCTGGAAGGATGCGGAGGCGGAAAGAAGGTGGGCAAAGTGATGGTCTGCCCAATGTGGAAAGCAGTAACCACCTTTGGCAAGAAGGACGGACGCGTCCGAAGAACAACCTTGTCTGGATGAACAGACAGAAAGGGAGGTTTGCAAGATAGAGCCTGGAGCTCACTCACCCGCCGAGCGGAGGTGATGGCCACCAGAAAGGTTGTCTTCAGAGTCAGAAGACGAAGAGGACAGTTATGTAGAGGCTCAAAGGGAGCGCACATTAAAAAGGTAAGAACCAAGTTCAAGTCCCACTGAGGCATCACAAACGGAACAGGAGGGAAGAGGTGAGTAATGCCTTTTAAGAACCTGTTAACAACAGGGGACTTGAAAAGGGAGGGCTGATCAGGGAGCCTGAGGAAGGCCGAGATAGCACAAAGATAACCCTTGATGGTACCCAGGGCAGAACCCTGTTGGGCCAGAGAGAGAAGGAACAGAAGGACCTCAGAAAGAGGGGCAGAAAGGGGATTCACAGCCTTTGCTGTGCACCATGCCACAAATTTGTTCCACCTGCAGGCGTATACCACCTTAGTGGAGGGACGCCTGGCTGCCAGAATCACATCACAAACTTCGGGAGGCAAGTCGAAAGGAATCAACTGCCGCCGCTCAATCTCCACGCAAGCAGGTGTAGACTGGACAGGTTCGGGTGGAGGACCGTCCCCTGCTGCTGCGACAGAAGATCCTCCCGAAGAGGCAGACGGATCGGGGGATCTACGCTCATACTGAGTAGCTCGGGATACCAAACTCTTCGAGCCCAGTCCGGAGCCACAAGAATGACTTGGGCCCGGTCGTGCCGAATCTTCTTCAACACTCTGGGTAGAAGTGGTATAGGCGGAAAGGCGTACAACAGACCGCAACTCCACTCGCGACGAAAAGGGTCGCCGAGCGAGTGCCGCCTTGGAAATTCCAACGCGCAGAACTGATGACATTGCGCATTCTCTTCGGTGGCGAATAGATCTAACCAAGGCTCTCCCCACTGTAGAAAGAGTCCTTGCGCCACTTCCGAGTGAAGACGCCATTCGTGATCCATCATGCACCTGCGGCTGAGCCATCAGGAACATGCCCTGATGTTCCAGCCATGTCCAGAGGCGCAGAGCCTCCTGACAAAGGGTCCAAGACCCCACCCCGCCCTGTTTGTTGCAGTACCACATGGCGGTGGTGTTGTCCGTGAACACCTGCACTACCTTCCCCTTGACAGAGGGAAGGAATGCCTTGAGTGCAAGTCGGATCGCCCGGAGCTCCAGAATGTTGATATGGAGCCGGGACTCCGCCGGAGACCAGAGGCCTCTGATCTCCGCCTCTCCCATGTGACCGCCCCATCCCAGAAGGGACGCGTCCGTCACAACTGTATGCTCTGGCTGGGGAAGGGAGAGGGATCTGCCCATGACCCATTGCCGGTTCGAGAGCCACCACTGCAACTGTTTTGCAGTCCCCTCCGAGATCTGGACGTGATCGGACAGGTTGCCCTGGTGCTGCGCCCACTGGAACTTCAGGTCCCACTGCAGAGCCCGCATATGCCATCTGGCATGATTGACCAGCAGGATGCAGGAGGCCATGAGGCTCAGCAGCCTCAGGGTCATCCGTACCGAAACCCAGGATAAAGGCTGAAAGATCGGAATCATAGCCTGAATATCCCGGACTCGCCGTTCGGGGGGATAGGCCCGAAACTGCGTCGTGTCCAGAACTGCTCCGATGAAAAGGAGCTGTGGAGAAGGAATCAGATGCGACTTCGGCACATTGATGGAGAACCCCAGCGAGTGCAGGAGTTCGGCCGTAGTCTGGAGGTGGGAGACGACTGCCTGGGACGAGCCCGCCTTCAGCAGCCAGTCGAGGTAGGGGAAGACTGAAACCCCTGCCCGGCGCAGATGAGCTGCGACCACCGCCATCACTTTCGTGAACACCCGAGGGGCACTGGTAAGGCCAAAGGGGAGCACGGTGAACTGAAAATGCTCGGGGCCTACCGTGAACCGAAGGTAACGCCGGTGGGCAGGCAGGACGGGGATGTGGAAATATGCGTCCTGCAAGTCCAACGCTACCAACCAGTCTCCAGGGTCGAGGGCAGTCAAGACCTGAGCTAGGGTGAGCATCTTGAACTTCTCCTTCCGGAGGAAGCGATTGACGTTCCGGAGGTCCAAGATAGGACGCATGTCCTCCTTGTCCTTTTTGGGCACCAGGAAGTAGTGGGAGTAGCAACCACGCCCTACTTCTGGGGTCGGAACATGCTCGATGGCCCTCTTGGCCAAGAGGGCCGTGACTTCCTTCTGCAGAAGTACCAAGTGATCCCCTGACATGCGGTGGAATTGAGGTGGCATGGCTGGGGGGTGGTCTCGAAGGGGAGGGAGTAGCCCCTTCGGACAATGTCCAAGACCCACCTGTCCGAGGTGATGGTACGCCAGTGGGGAAGGTGATGGCGGACCCTGTCCCCTACTGGCGTGCTGTGCACCTGAAAGGAGGGACTAGGAGGGCTTGGAGGCCGCGGACGGGTTGGAGGTGGTGGCCTGACCCGCACGCTGGTTGCCCGATCCGCCACGGCGGAATCCACGCCCTCGGCCACGCGAAGACGCCTGCTGCGCGGGCCGGTGGCTGGGCTGCTGACGTGAAGGGGCGCCCCTACCGTGGCCACGATAGGGGCGAAAAGCAGAAGTCAGCGGAGGGCGTGTAGCAGAAAGGCCCAGGGACTTGGCAGTAGCCCGTGAGTCCTTAAAGCGCTCCAACGCATGGTCTGCTTTGGACCCAAAAAGACAGACTCCATCAAAGGGCATGTCCATGAGAGTATTCTGGACATCCCCTGAAAAACCAGTGGTTCTCAGCCAGGCGTGGCGTCGCAGCGCCACCGTCGTTGCAATAGACCTGCCCAGCGAGTCGGCGGTATCAAGGCCACATCGTATCGTGTATTTGGCCGCATCCCTTCCTTCCGCAATGGCGCGGGAAAGCAGTGTCTGGACCTCCTCAGAACACTGGGGCAAAACAGTCGCCACCGAATCCCACAAGGAGTGGGTATATCGGCCCAAAAGACAAGCGGTGTTGATGGACCGCAAGCCAGCACTGGAGGAAGAAAAACCCTTCTTCCCAAATTGATCCAGGCGTTTGGATTCCCTATCCGGAGGGGCGGTAGGGAAGGCGGTTTGGGAAGCGGAGGCTTGGACAACCAAGCTCTCAGGAGTGGGGTGGACAGAGAGAAACAGGGGGTCGCCCGGAGCTGGGCGATGGCGTCGGGACACGTTCCTATCCACAGGAGCCCCTGTGTTGGGCTTGGACCAGGCGCCCAAAAGAACGTCAGTGAGGGCGTCGTTAAACGGCAGCACAGTCTCCGTAGAGGAGGCTGCCGGCTGAAGCACCTCGGTCAAGATGTTAGTCTTGACCGCCACAGTAGGGAGTTGGAGACGTAAGGCCCCAGCCGCCCTACGCAACACCGTTGCAAAATTGGCTCCCTCCTCCGTAGCCACGGGAGGAGACAGCATGCCAGTGTCAGGGGAAGTATCTAGACCACTGGCATCCCCTAGACCCTCTGTCCAGTCCTCATCGTACTGACACTGTTGTGTCAGAGGGTCATCAGACCCCTCCCAGTCCTCCTGGTCCTCCTCTGGTTCAAAATAAGGAGGAGGAGGGACATATGGAGCCCAAGGTCCCATCGGCGCCAGAACCGGCGTCGAGCGACGTCGGTCCGGGTCCATGTCCGGAGCCGGAAGGAACTGGGGGACGACGCCGCCCGGAGCCCCAGGCGGCGTCGAGAACGGCACCGGAGACATCGGCGCCGGCGGAGGTGTCGTTAGGTCGACCGGCGTCGATGGGGGTTGTGGAGCCGGGATCGAGGCCGGAGCCGGGATCGAGGCTGGAGGCACGGGCGACGCCGGGGCCGGGAGCCGTCGGGCGACGCCGGAGCAACCCCACTCAGGCCCGCGGGGCCCGAAGGCGCACCGGAGGGACCTGGAGGCCCGAAGAGGCGTGCCATGGCCGACAGGAATTCCTGTACTTGGGCCGGATCCGCCCCCGAACCCGGGAAGGACGGGTATTGCGGGGGCGGCTCCACAGGCATGTCCGGGGGCGGGGACGGTGCCGGGAGGGGCCTCAGCCGAGTCGCGAGACCGGCGAGGCGAAGTCCTAGAGCGACGATGCTTTTTGGACTTTTTGTGTTTGGACTTACCGGACGAAGAAGACTTTGATGCCGACGACCGGTGTGGACTCCGCGATCGACCCCTGGACCTCTCACGCGACCGGGGCTTGCGCGGAGCCGAATGCCGGGCCTCGAGGAGCTTTCGAGACCGCTCTCGCAAAGCTTTCTGGTTGAGGGCCCGGCAGTCGGAACAAGACTCCGTGTCGTGGCCTCGGCCGAGGCAGAAGAGACACTCCCGATGCGGGTCTGTGATGGACATCATCCGAGCACAGGCGCCGCAACGTTTAAACCCGGGCATCCCTACGACACCTTGAAGTCGATTCGAAGAAAAACAGTGAAAAAATTCACCCAAAAAAGTTAGTCAAAAAATGACTAGGGCACTGCTCTTCCCGGATCTGCGCTTGCTGGCGCGGAAAAAGAGGAACGGACGTCAGCGCGCAGGGGCGGTGCCTAAGTACTGCCCGCGACGTCATCCCGGCGATCACGACGCCGACGACGGACGCGGAGCCGCACGACGCCGCCTACCGACGCGCAAGGGTACTGCTACGCAAAAACTTTCCGGATCCAGCCTGACGCCTGGGGATATTCTAAGGTAAGGAATCTGTCACTAACGTGTCTCTTTCAGATGTAAAGAACACCATTTTTTTAATACATACCCTGCTGTATAAGCAACAAAACCAAAATAAAGAATACTATAGAAAGATGAATTATCCAACTTGAACTCCAGAAAATCTCGTAGAAGATGGCGTACTTCTTGGACTGAAATTGTGGGATTTTATGTGCTTGATTATGATAAACAAAAATAAGTCTATTGGTTACATATGCAGAAGACTTTGAACAATGGCGGGATCAAATCAAACAGTTAGAAATATAACTAACAAAATTATCTACTGATTGTCATTCAAAGCTTTTTAGTGTATAATGTGCTTGAGTTTCACAGAAAATCGATAAAATAGTATTTTTACAAAGGATGTGCAGGAAGAGAGGTATGAAAAATATGTGCATTGCCTTGAAAACTCGAAAAGGACCAAAAATCCTAAATTCACTTGAGCAGAATAGAGTCGCATAAAGTCACTGAAGTAAAGAAAAGAAAAAAAACTTGGAAGGAGCAAAGAGGGGGATTTGTAAAACAAAACCCAAGATAGGTGAGGTCTTAAATGTCGATAAAAAATGCAATGTGAATATGTTCAAGGTTTTGTTGCAAATGTTTTCTATTAAATTGAAACAGTCGCAAAAATAAGGGCGAGCAAAAGAGTTTTTGTGGGAACAAAGATTAAAAAATACTGTGAGCATTTTGTAGCAATATATTTATCTTTAACTTCATTTAATTATCAAAGGCAGAATTATAAAGCAATGCTGCGTTTGTCTTGCTTTAGCAGACAGCTATTTTATTCCATAAATTTGACATTTACCAGTCTCAAAATCCTGCAAAATACACATTTGGATAACTTTGCATGGAATGGTCGACAGCAAACGCACACATTGAGTTAATGGGAGCTACACTGTCACCAGAAAAGGCTACACTTGCATTTAAGTAGTTAGATTATTTCCCATTATCAACTCGTGGATAGCCTACCAATGTAAGGTGGGACAGAAAACTGTTTATTTATAGTTTTGTATAGCACGTGCAAGACCCAGAGGGTGTCCGACCACTTTTAATAAGACGCAAGACCAATGGCAGAAAAAACAAACATAAAAGATACACAAATGTAAGTTACTATTAAACAATAAATCCAGCAAGTGTGCTGTTTAAATATACATAATAAAGCCACTACACAGAACAGCATGTAGAATTAAGTCAATAAATGATGCAAAAGTATGGATCATAAATAGCCAGTAGGCCTGGTGTACCGAAGAACGTCCAGCATAGAGTAAGGTTTGAAAGAGTAGGCATATGCTTCCAATAGGGTACTGACCCACGTGCTTCAGACATAGCATCTGAATTGCTCTACACTAGAGCTTGTTATAACTAGATTTTGCATACAGTAGGATACAGTTGGAACAGTAGCTTTTTGATTTCGTCTTTGAAGATTCCATGAAGGGGATAATTTGTGATAGCAGGCGGGATGGATTTCCAAACCTTCGGTGCAATTGGCGTGAAAGATTGCTTGAGGGTCCCTTCCTTTCTGCAGATCGAGTTCAAGCAGAAGCAAGTTGGAGCTGCGCAGTTTCCTTCGTCTACCTGAGACAACCAGTTTGTCAAACAGAAGTGTCAGACTGAAGAGTTTTATGAACGACAGAAGTTACAGAATGCTTCCATCTTCAATCGGCAGCCAATTCAAGGAGATCATGATTAGGGTAATGTGATCTAATATCGTGGTGTCTGACACCACTATGGCTGCACTGTGGAGTACTGGTTTCAGGGGAGCGCGATCTAGCTTGGGCCCTTCCATGCAGTGCTTAATTTGAGCCGGTGGTTCCCGGTGCTCTGCACCGGCACTTAATTGTCGAAACCCGCACTTAAGACAGCTGCCACATGGTGGCGTTGTTTGTATAGTTTAGAGATGAGCAGAACAGCAATTGTGCTCTTTTTATAGCTTTGAGGGCCTGGAATTGGCTGCATTGCTTATAGCAGTGTGCTGGTTAGTAGTTGTGTAGATACTGTCACTGGCAGCGCTTGCAGGATCAATGGGTGGTGCAAGCTGCAGAGGCCTCCTGACTAGAGTCCTCGCACATATTTTACAAATGAAGCACTGCTTCCATGACCAGATGGTTTCCACAGTGCAATCTGCACAGTACAAGACGGGATTACTTGCTTAAAGTCTTATTCACGCAGGAAAGATTTCATGCCACATAAGTAGGATTTGAAATGGAGCTCTTTTTTGCTAAGTAGTTAACATGGGTTTGCAGACAGATGTGTGTCCGGCAAGAACTCTAATGACAACCTAGGTTGTGAGAGCATTCAGACATGATTGAATCAGATTGTGGAACTCTGGGTCGAAATCAGTAGAAATTCAGATTAGGTTTAGTTTGTGGTGATTCTCTGTAATCCATGCTTGAGTTTTCCAGGGTTGGTGCTAGATAAGCAATGTCTTCTGGAGAGGTTACTTTTAAATAAAACTGAGTGTTGTCCGGATAGAACTGGAAAGAAATGTTGGAGATTGACAGAAGACAGCCATGGGGCCCCATGTACAAGCTGAAGAGAGTGGGCGAGGCTATGGAGACTTAATAAAGAGGTTACGAGCAGTGCTTAATTTGAGCCAGTGGTTGCTAGTCAAAGCCAACAACACTTATTTTTAGGAACCTGCACATATCTTTCCAGATCTCACATTTCCAGAGAACGAGAGAGAAAAACAGACAAATTGGAAAGACGGAGGACAAGATGGACGGAAAAAAACATTGAAAGGGAGCAAGCAGGAACCTGCAAGAGTGAGATAAAGAGGCAGGGAGTATCTGGTAGTGAATTAAAGTAATGAGGTGGATTTAAGAATGACCGCCTCGGTATTCCACGTGCAGATGTTGGCCGCAGGCTTCTGAGCACAGCTTCAGACACCGGCACTGACTTCCACAAATTAAGCACTGCTTAAGAACTGAAGGGGGTGTTCAAAACTTTTATGGTTTGACAGCATTTATCAAAGTAGGAAGTAAATCAGCTATGGACCATCCCACTAATTCCGACTCTCATCGTGGCTCTTCAAAGGTTTGTGAAGATAGTTAACCACATCAAATGTCTCAGACATCAAGGAGTCTGAGAAGGCAAGAGTGCCCTTTATCAAGGTCAAAGACTGCATCTTCAACAATCCAGAGCATTGCAGTCTCTGTGCTGCAGCTCACCTTAACACCTGATTGGAAGTTATCAAGAAGGTAGTTATTAGATGGTAAATGTTCATATCTTTTGAGTCAGTATCTGTTTTTTCAGTAGTGGAGTGACTTGGCCTACTTTGAGGCTACCCCTAACAGAGCACTGAGAAACATATGTGTCTATCGGGTTGACCCAGAACAGCAGTACAGACATGCTGATTCAGGGATGGGGTTATAGAAGTGTGTTCAAGGTCTTAATTTTGCAATGATATTGCGAACATCCAATTGTCAGATTTCTCTGAATTCTGTCTGAATGGACCAGTATTTTGATCTTGAATCAGAGAGTTTAGGTGAAGATTGGGTCATGGCAAGGGAGTTTTCAATACTGTCCATTTTCCCTTTTAAAGATAGGGCAAATTTCTCCAAATTGATCTCAGAGCTATTAGGCATGGCATTGGATGCTAAATTTACAGATTGTTTGACAAGGTCAATCAGCTACTCTGTATTATTTTTTGCAAGGTTGATATTTAATAGTACAAACAAAGCTTTGGCCTCAAATATTTTTTGTGTGCATTGTGTGTTGGATCTACGTTTTATAGGCTCTCAACCAATGGATTTAGTTGCCAGGTCCCTGCCACAGTCTCAAGGACTTTCGTCTCCAGATTCAGGTCTTTCAAGAGTAATCTTGCAGATGACCTGGATTTGAGTCGTTTTAGTTTATGGGGGTGGGGGGTGATCTCATTCATGATCATAGTGAGGTTCACAGTCTATTGATCTGATATAGAGACCACTTGAGTTGTTTGAATGCCTAGAGGTGAGGATACTTTGTTGAAGAAGGAGACTAGACTGATGTCTTTATATTCTCTCACCCATTGTTTGTGCGTTCCCTGTTGTCCTTTGATTATCAGTTTAGACAAGGTGATGGAAAGCAAGTAATCCGACCAGTAAACTTGCTTAGGAAGATCTACCATTGTCAAATCATCATGGGCAATTTGGAGACCAAAATTACTCCTATCTCAAGTGAGAGAGCAGTAAAATGCTGCACAAAATTCTGTTCAGTAGGATGGAGTCTAGCTGTTTGGCACAGGCGTCATTATGGTCTACCCAATGTGCATTGAAGTCATCTAGCAAGATGTTTTAGTTTCCATTGAAATACATTAGAAGGATCTGAGGTTCTCATTTTCTATTTTTGGTCTGAATGGAGTCTTTGTGGGTAATCACCAGAAAGCAACCTGATTTCCCAAGTAGGACAAACAAGACGGGAGGCCTGGGGTACAAGTAAGCCCAGGGCTGGCTATGAAGCATGCTTATGCCAAGTCTCAGTAAGAAATAGGATGTCTAGTTTATTGCTGATAATCAGGTCAGAGATCTCCAGACTGTGTTTAGCAGTGGATCTACAGTCATTAAGGAGGCATGTGCATATCTAGAAGACTGCTTGAATATCTAGAAGACTGCTTGGGTTGCAACCTATTCTACTGTGGTATTAATATTAAGCTCCTTAATCCTGCAATGGTCGGGATCAGCTTATCAAACATTGTAGATTCATAGTTCCTTAGAAGGTCTGTGATATCTGTGTATGAAAGGTGTGAAGAGGATCATTTGGGTCTAAGGAGTTTGTGCTTGCAAAGAGTGGATGGAAGGGAGTTTCTATAAATTTGCCCAGAAAGAGTGAGGAGCTTGGAGGGATGAATATCCAGTAGTTCAAGGTAGGACAGGGATTCCCATGTGTCTTTTTTATCGGCCAATATTAGGTTATTTTATGTAAAAGAGCGTCAGTTTTTTTTTGTTCTTTTTAAAAGAGCGTCAGCATGATTGGATTTGAAATGTTAGGTTACATAGAACTTCTAAGGTCATTGAAACCAGAGTTTGAAGGATTTTGTTTTATAACAGTGCTTCCCAAATGTTTTAAAAACACAACCCCATTTTTACAAAGACAACCTTTGTGACCCACATAACTTTAATGGAAATCAGGCTACGTGGTTTTTAATGTAATAACAGCAATTGTTTATAAACGTCATAATCTTGACCACACCCTCCAATATCAGACTGTGGCCAAGATATTGATCTGCCCTTAAAAATGGCACATGGTGAACTGTTTTGGAGTCTGGAGCTGGAACACTTTTCCAGAGTGGGGTGCTGGCCTGTGGCATCTGTTCACTAAAATCACAAGGGTTCTAAAGAATCTTGCTGTTGATACCAAAGATTTTAGCAAATTTGAGACACCCCTTCTGCAGAAGATTATGGGGTAAGACCTCATATCCATTTGAGTGTTAAAACAAGGCCTAGTGGTGCTTTCAGGACTCCAAATGTGTATGCAATTTGCAGTTTTATATAGCACTAATAAAGTTCAAGGGGATAGGGGCAATTTATATGAGTACCAGTTTACATTACACAAGGTCATTTTATAAGAAGTACAGGAAATTAAGTGATATGCCCAAAATCAAAGAATGTTGAGCCAACATCGGAACTTGAATCTGGTACCCTACATCAAGACGCCAGCTTTGGGCATTAGGCTACATCCATATTTCTCAATTTGTGTGAAAGTCACACACAAGTTGTAAGGTTATGTGTGATCATCTATTGTGAGCACATTCTCTGCTGAAATGGCTTTGTGAAGAAAAGAAATCTGTAGCAACAAATAGTGAAAGGTGCACCGGAAGTCTTGTTTGGGAATATTTTAAAGGCTTTGTTTTAAAACTAGACTTGGAGACATTGTTTAGGACCTTTGCACTCAGACACAAACAGGACTAATCATTTTAACTGTTATTTATATATAGACCACAACGTTCATGACCCACCAGTGGCTGACACAGAGTTTGGGGAACACTGCTCTAGGAGAACAGGAACGTTGTTGGGGACAACCAGATTGTGCTTAAATATATTTAAGGATGTGGAGTCAAGTAAGATGTTATAGTAGTGAAAGCTAAAGGTTGTAAGAGATCTCTGCTCCAGCGTGTATGCAGCCAGCCTTAATTTGTGGACTAGCTTTGGATCGTCCGGTAAGGGTTTATTTCACTTTGTGTGTGTGGGTGGGTTAACAGGGGGTCTGTGGGAGAGTAATATTAGATGAGGATCATGAACGTGGATTGAGTAGAGGGCAGTGGTATGTGTGAGGAGGGGAGGAATGGGTTAGTAAAAGGGAGGGAGGTTAGAGGCACATTTGTAGGAACAGATCAGGGTCGTGAAATGTAGAACGAAAAGCTGGAGTTTGAAAAGCTAGAGCTAGGATCTTTTTGTTGTCAAAAACTGACATTAAAGTAGGATACTGTTTGACGATTTCTCCTGCCTATTCTGAGAGATTAGAAAGGTACAGGATTTTGAAACATTTGGGACCAGATTTAGTAAGAGGGTAAGGGGAGGTGTGGAAGATATGGTCATTAGATGTAATTGGAGGTGAAGTATAGAGAAGGGTAAAAAGTCAGCAGTGTGACAGGGGGCACTGAATGGGGGGGCATTCAGTAGGTTGGGAAAATGGCACAAAATGTTTACGGTCATAAACATACCAATAGTAGATTTCCTTTCTTCTAATTCCTATATGTGATTTGCTAGATCTATTGTGGGTGTAAAGTTGGTCCCAAAGTCCATCTCTTCAGGCATGATCGAGTTTGTAGTATATCCTGCTAATTAAATATGATACGTAGGCATGCAGAGGTCTTTTCAGTCTAAGTGTTAGTCCTTCTTCTTAGTTTATTGTGGCATGTAATCATAAAGAACTCTTTGTATCTCTTAACTAGAGGTCTTTATTCTCTTTTTGCACGACAAAGAATTATTTTCTTTGTTTGCTTGGCCAGGCAAGAATCGGTTTCATTTGTTGTGACAGGGTCTTTTTTAATATCCACGTCAAGCAACCTTTTGGTGCAAACACTACCATCATAGTTGCAAACCGACCAAAACAAAGAAAAAGAAAAAGAAAAAAAGGATGTAATGAAGGCTCCCAAAAGTAAGCGTTTCAGTGCTGATATTGGGATGATATTTGTGTGGTAAGATTGTTGTTGTAAAAAAGTAATAAGCAAATCAAAAGATTGTTCTTTCCGTCAACAACTGAAAGAGTTTCTAATGGTTAAACATAAGAAAGATTTAATAATGTGCCAGTTAATGGAACATGAAAGAATCCCCCACACCCCCTCTGCCTCTTAATTTGGAAGCTGTATGTTTGATAGCTACTGTTAGGTAACCTACAAGACTGGAGCTTTCTAGTGTCTGGCTCTAAAATTGAATCAAACTAATTAACTCTTCTAGTGCTGTGGCATGGCATATCGTCCAACTAGACATCATAAGCAAGTCCAATATTCTGTAGTCTTATGGATTCTTTCTAAAAATACAGACAGAGGTGCCACAGTGTCAGAATCCCGAACCTGCAGTGATCTCATTTCCATCAATGAAAAGAGGGTCAGATAACTGTCTCAAGTTGACACCTGCTAGCAATTTTGGATGCATAAAGCCACATTTTTACTTCAAAACTGACAGAGCCGAACCCCAGAATTTGCTCATTTTTATGGAAGCAGCCTCTCAAGTGCTCCTTTGGCAGGCAAAATGCTTGCAGTATAGTTAATTGCTTCAAAGGCCCTCAAGAGTAGTGCACCAACTTTGTATGTGTGTTGTGTTAACTACTTTTGTAGATTTCGATTCTGTGGCCTGAATCCAGGGCTGGCAGCATTAATGGACAAACTATACACTGCCATGAGTTGTAATCAAGTAGACAACATGGAGATCTTGTGAAAAGCAGTTAAGGCTAGTAATGGCTTTAATTAGGGCATGCCATATCCCCCAATATGCTCATCTCTTACATTGCTGTTGATGGGGAGCATTTGCCCACGACAGCAGGGGAATAGATCAATAAGTCTTATGATGCTTACCGGTGACTTTGTGTTATGTTGCCTGGCTAAGAAAGATTAACATTTACTTGCAATTCCTTGGTCTATAATAAGCAAAATCATTTAGCTATTAATTCTTAGAAGGCCACAAAATTGGTGCTGTGACAAAAAAAGGTACTTGTAGGTATGCGGAAGCAGTCATATTAGAAAGAGTCGATGATTAGGATTGCTAAGAATTTCCACCTTGACCTGGATGACTCAAAATATATTATCGAATTAATGGATGGCAACTGCTGCCAAGTGTGTAAGCAAATGGAATATTGCTTATGGTGGCCATACAATGCTTCCGGTTTAGCATGCTTCTGGTGTTAAAGTGAGTTCAACATTGCCATATGCCACATCAAACAGGGCAAGCTTTATCGCTGGTGGCGCCCGGTGCAACAATCTTTTTTGTCATGCCCCCCACATGACCACGTCCTTTGATTCCCTCACTACCACCAGGCAAAAGTGCCCCTCATCTCTCCATAGCCATTCTCTCGCATAAATTTAATTTGTTTTAAAGCGCTTCATTCTTTTTTCAGTTTTATATAGCGTAAACTCGACCTGGAGGCTTTGGAGTGCTTTACATTAGCACTGGTTACATTACACAAGGACACATTTTTTTGCAGGCACAGGCAGATTAAGTGATTTGCCCAGAAACACAAGATGTTGAGTCCACGTCGAGACTCCAAACCGGTTCCTGAGTTTCAAAACTGGCAGCTCTGGTCGTGTATGCCACATCCTCTCCCCAGTTTTACTAATCCACACAGCTATCAATATAAAATAAAGATCTGTTCTTTGCAGCAGGCATATTAAAACTCTGCGCTAAGTTAAGGCGAGTCAAAACTGCCACTAGAGAAAACTCTGATCTCTCTCTTTAGCAGGAACATTAATCACAAGAGTTATCTTGACATTTTTAATGCTGCCTGAAAACTGGACGCACAAGGAACTCTGCAGCATGGGCTTTCAAATCTTAAGTTACTGCTAAACACAGCCCCCCATAAGGTCTCCTGGTGAGGGCCCAGTGCAGCCTCACTGTTCGCACCGCCCTAACATCGACATCGAACATCGACTAAGACAGAAGATATTTTAGTAGCAACTGGATCAAAGTAATTGTAGTATCTGGTCCTTTGTAAATCTACCTCACAAATAATGACCCAAGTAATAACTGGCAAACGAAGTCCTGCAATTTCATTTGAAAATCTCCTAATCTTTTATATGTATGATTACATGACTTAGAATTACTATGGGAGACAGCAAAAAGTCGTCTGTATTTTTGCAAGAGATGGGTATTAATGAATTTTGATTAGCTGTTCGCATTTTAAAATTTGCATGGAAGGCTTTCAGATAGCTTTTATGATTACTTTCACTTGCAACTGATTATTAGTGAATATGCAAATGGCTCATTTATTCAAATGTTTGAAATGAGTTATGCAGAAAATTAGAAGAGAAAAAATTAAATCCAAATAAAATGTAATAATAAATCACTTAATAATAAACACATTTATGAGAAACAATTCGCAATATCCTTCAAGGTTTAAAGATCCACTTGAAAAAGTGGGGGGAAAAATGATATATAAGGGGAAGAAAACAAGTTACTTACCTGTAACTTTGGTTCTCCAGTATTGGAAACTTTCATAGATTCCCATGCTTGAATCATTCCCAGTCGTCGAGATGGGAGTCCCAGGTATACATAAAATACCAATAGAAACCATTACAAAAGAAGAAACTAGGCCTAGGCCCATTCTAGTTTTGTAACATATCCACCTCTTTTTGTAAAAGAGACCAAATAAAATGAACAACCAATCAGATCAGTCTCACCCTCTAGAACCTTCCTGAGAGAACCTCAGACCCTCAGATTTTCGTAGCCGTACTGTAAAATTATAACTTAAGCTGCTGAAGGCTGAGCTTTCCCAGGGGAGGAGGGTGGGTCGCATGGGAATCTATGAAAGTTTCCAATACTGGAGAACCAAAGTTACAGGTAAGTAACTTGTTTTCTTACTCCAGTATTGGAACTTTCATAGATTCCCATGCTTGAATCAGAGTAGCTAGCAGTTATGAGCACATTTTTTGAACCTTGATTCCTTATTCATTCATTATTAATCATTAAAATCAAAAGTCAATGGAAATTAAACACATTTGTAAACAGAAGGAAAAAAGGAAGAAACAAGCAAATGAACTTCAAAAATGTGCAAAGAGCATAAGCAGAAAGACGGAAGGAGGGTAGAAAGGGAAAGCTCACCACTTAATGAAAGAGGTTCCTCAGGACTGCCTGGCCCACTGCTGTGTCACTCTGCGTTGAAGAATCCAGGCAGGAATGTCTTGTAAATGTATGAGTACTGCTCCAGGTTGCTGCCCTGCAGATCTCCCGGATAGGAACTCCGGCAAAGAGGGCTGTCGAAGAAGAAATCACCCTCGTGGAGTGAGCACGGACCCGACCTTCAAGGGGCTTGCCCGCTGCTCTGTGACAATACTGGATAGCGCTGGTAATCCAATGAGCAATCCCCTGCTTGGAAAGGGGAAAACCCTTACGAGGAGCGCTGAAAGACACAAATAGTTGAGGAGACTTCCTGAAGTCCTTAGTACGTTGAAGATAGAATTTTAAGCACCTCTGAATGTCCAGTGAGTAGAGTGCTTTTTCTGCCGGAGTAGTAGGTTGAGGGAAAAAAGTTTTGAGTATGACCGGCTCATTCAAATGAAAGTCTGAAGGCACTTTCGGTATGAACTTTGGGTTGGTACGGAGTATCACTGTCCCCATTTTAAATTGGAGAAAAGGTTCCTGAATGGAGAGAGCCTATAATTCACCTACTCTCCTAGCCGAAGTCAAGGCTAGCAGAAGAGCCACCTTCCAGGAGAGGAACTTCAAATCCGCCCGATGAATAGGTTCAAAGGGATGCTTCATGAGCTGGGTGAGAACCAAGTTTAGGTGCCAAAGAGGAGGCGGAGGCTTGACTGGAGGGAAAACTCTGAAAAGGCCCTTGAGAAACTGCTTGATTATCCTTGCCGACCAGAGGGAAGGACCAGAAGATGTGCGTCTGAAGCGAGAGATGGCGGCACGATGAACTTTGATGGATGAGTGAGCCAGCCCTGCTTTCGCTAATGAAAGAATGCAAGGAAGAACTTCATGCGGTGCAGACGAAAGAGGATGAATACCCTCTTGCTGGCACCAAAGGCAGAAACTCTTCCACTTTAACCAGTATGTCTTGTTGGTACTTGGGGCTCGTGCCTGAGAAAGTACCTCTCTACATTCTGCCGAAAGGGTCAAACCAAGAAATTCTCGGTGCTCAGGAGCCATGCCGATAACTGCAGGGATCGAGGATCCGGGTGCCAGACTTGGCCCTGGGACCTTGTCAGCAGCGAAGGAATCGGCTGCAAAGGAAGTGGACGGTCCAGGGAGAGGAGATGCAGCTGTGTGAACCAAAATTGGCGGGGCCACGCAGGAGCTATCAAAATCATCTTGCAAGGTTCCGCCTTGAGTTTCCCGAGAAGCCTGGGGATCAGCGGAATGGGGGGAAAAGCGTAAACAAGGGCGCCTGACCAGGCCATCGAAAGCGCATTCCCCAATGATCCCGGATGGTGAAGCCTGCTTGCGTAAAATCGGCATTTCTTGTTCTCCGGCGTGGCAAAGAGGTCTATGGACGGCCTGCCCCATAGGCGAAAAACCTGTTCCAGAGTGGACTGGTCAGGTTCCCATTCGTGGCTGACTGATTTCAGTCTGCTCAGCGTGTCCGCCGTTTCGTTGAGAACGCCTGGAAGATGCTCCGCTTTTAGCGATATCCGATGCTGGATCGCCCATTCCCAAATTGTCTGAGCTTCTTTTGACAAAAGACGAGACCTGGTGCCGCCCTCTTTGTTTATGTAATGCATGGCCGTCGTATTGTCTGTTCGTACTAGGACTGCAGACTGCTCTATCCGCGGGAGAAAAGCCTGTAAGGCCAGGCGAATCGCTCTGAGCTCCAGCAGATTGATATGTAGAAGACTATGTTGGGGTAGCCAACGGCCGCTTACGTGAAGGTCTTGCAAGACCGCTCCCCAGCCCTCCAGCGAGGCGTCTGTAGTTATTATCTGAGGAGCTGGGGTGATCCTGAAGGAGAGGCCCTGAGAAATGTTTCCCCCGTTCATCCACCATGATGCGGCGTCCCTCATGGACACGGTAACGAAGATCTTGTCTTCGAAGGACCCGTCGACTTGGCGCCACTGCAAGTCCAGCTCCTCCTGGAGAGGGCGCATCCGTAACCTGCAGTGAGGAATTAGAGGAATGCAGGAAGAAATGGACCCAAGGAGGGACTTGTAGAGGCGAACTGAAAGTGACTGCCTTCTTAACAGTAGACGGGCCATGGCCATCAGCTTTTCTTGCCTCTCCAGGGTCGAAAAGGCTTTGTTGAGGGACGTGTCCAGAATGGCTCCCAGGAATCGAGCTATTCTGGATGGACACAGTCGACTTTTCCGTGTTGAGAGTAAGACCGAGATTGTCGAAAAGGTGTGTGCACACCGCGACTGATTCCTCTGCCGCGTGCTTGGAAGAGGCCTTCAGCAACCAGTCGTCCAGATAAGGGAAAACCTGATGCTGCTGCTTTCGCAGAAAAGCTGCCACGGGGCTAGTTCTTTTGTAAAGATCCGCGGAGCAGATCTGAGTCCAAAAGGCAGGACCTTGAACTGAAAGTGGCTCTTGGCTACTGTGAAGCGAAGGAACTTCCTGTGGGCTGGATGGATGGGTACATGAAAGTATGCGTCCTCTAGATCCAATGTTGCCATGTAATCTCCTGAGTTGAGAAGACGAAGGATGTCCTGCAGAGAAACCATTCGAAATGATTGTTTGATGAGATAGGTGTTGAGCTCCCTCAGATCTAGAATAGGGCGCCACTTTTCTAAGGTCTTCCGAACCAGGAAGAACCGGGAGTAGAAACCCTCTCCCCACTGAGAGAGAGGAACCGGCTCCATCGCCCCTTTCCGGAGCATTTGATGGACTTCCAAACGTAGAAGACGAAGATGTTGTGACACGGTGGCGCGAGGGGGCTTGGAAGGTGGTGCATGGACAAATTCCAGAGTATGGCTGCATTGAATGATGTTCAGAACCCAACGATCCGATGTTATTTGCTGCCAGTTGTGGAAGTAATTTGAGATTCTGCCTCCCACTGGTGTTACAGGAGGAGAAGGGACAGTAGTAAGAGCCAGCAAGCCGCTATTGACGCTTAGAGGAATCCTTCCCCTGGCGTCCTTGTCTTCCTCTGTTGTTAGATCTAGAGAAAGAGGATGATTGATTTTGCCGCTGGTTATAATGCTGGCGGTAAGATTGAGAGTTTGAACCATATGAAGAATACCGTTGTTGCCGGTATCCCCCTCTGTAGGTAGCGTTCCCTTTGCCTCTGGCCCCACGGAGGGGGACCTTGCGGTATTGCAGAGTCCCTAAGAATTTTGCGGTCTCCGTGTCTTTCTTAATGTCCTGGAGCGCATCATCAATATGCTTCCCAAAGAGCGCCTCCCCATCAAAGGGAAGATCCAAGATTTTGTTTTGGACCTCAGGACGAAACCATGTAGCTCGCAGCCAGCCTTGGCGACGAAGGACAGCAGCTCCCGCAAGGGAGCGGAACGCAGTCGTTGCAATGTCCATTGCACAATCAATGACTTCAGAAGAGGTTCTCTCTCCCTCTTGAAGAATCTTCTTCGCCTCCACTTTCGCATCTTCCGGCAATTGATCCAGATAGGGGGAAAGGTCGCACCACATCTGGCGATCGTAGCGACCAAGTATTGCTAAGGCGTTTGCAGCCCTGACCATCAGGCTGGACATGGAGGAAAACCTCTTGCCGGCGTTATCGAGGCGTCTGCCCTCTTTATCTGGAGGTGTCGTGATGGGAGCAGAAGGATTTCTGGACTTTCTTTGGGCAGCCTGAGAGATGACAGAGTCTGGTTTAGGCTGACTGACCAGGCAGGCCAGGCTATCGTCAGGAGCCTTATATTTCTTTTCAAGGCGAGGCAGTACTAGAATAACCGTGGCTGGACTCCTCATCACTTTTAAACCCTCGTCCCAGACGTGACCAACTATAGGAATGGTCCGAACTGATTTTTTGTAAGGCTCCTTGAAGTCATAAAGGAAACATTCAGACTGCACCATGGGCAGTTCAAATCTCTTAGCAGCCCTTTCCATCAAATTATGGAAACTCCCTCTGTCTCCAGGGGGAGAATCCACTGGCGCTGGTGAAGGCGAAGCTGGATCAGGAATGACAGTCATCCCACTCTGTGTCTGGATCTGGAATAGTGACGCTGCCCTGGTCCTCATCAGAGGTATCATCCTGGATGAGAGGGACGATTGGTGTCGCATCTGGAGCCACGGGCAGTGGTGGAGGCGGTGGCAACTGAGGAGTAGAAGGCAGTGTAGGCGGAACAGCTGTAACTGGCACCCCAACTGGAGTCGGAGATTGTGTTGGGAATCTCAGTCTATAGTCCGAAAGCATAAATTCTAAGTCTGTTAGTAGGGAGGAAGGCATAGAGACCATCTGCTGTTGGTAGACCTCTTGATAATCTAAGGGAGGATCATACTGCTGCTCCTCCAAGTATTCTCCGTCAGAGTCTGTGTCCTGGCACTTAACGTGCAATTGAGAAGGGCTATCCGCATACCCATACGGTCCGTCATCTTCCTCAGATCACTCTTCTTCGAGGAGGAGTGCAGGAGGTAGAGGCGTCACCATCCTGGGGGAAGTCATCTCAGGGGTAATCTGGCGCTTCCCCGATTGTAATCGCAATTTTTTCCTTCGTCGACGAGGCCGTCGACGATGATGTAAATGTTGTCGACGAAGATATGGATGCCATCGACGGAGCCGTCGTCGAGATAGTCGTCACCACCGCAGCAGATGCTGCCGTCGTCGTCGTTGTGGTAGACGTGGTTGCCGTCGTCACCACCGCCGTCATCCTCGTCGTCGACGACAGAGTCACCACCGGCGTCGAAGCCGTCGACACTGAACCCTGCAGCGTAGGCGACGGAGACGAGGAAATCACCGTCGACGAGCCTGTCGACGGAGCCAGAACAGAAGGAGACGAGGACTTTGACTGTACCTTTGAAGTCTTCGTCGACGGAGTCGTTGACAACGTCATCGAGTGAATTTTCTTCACGGTCTTACCATCAGAAGAGAGAGATGAGGGCTTTTTGAAGGCTTTTGGAGCCTCTGGATGAGAAGATGGAGGAACTGAGCTGGACTTCCTCTCTGATGTCACTCCTGCTGACAGTCCTTGCCTCTCCTTTACACCTCGGTGAGGAGATTTGCTAGGACTACGCCTTTCAGACCTATGAGAGGTCTTTTTCAAGGCTTTACTGGGACGGTCTTCAGAAGGTGAAGGAGAAGACCTACCCCTCTTCACAGACCTCCTAGAAGATGTAGCGGAGGAGGCCTCATCACTATTACTGGAGACTGGTTCCTTCCTTGACTTGAGCTTCTGGAGCCAGGTCAAGAGACGCCCCTCACGGTCTCGCAAAGTCTTCGTTGAAAAAGTGCGGCATATCTTACAGTCTGCTGCCTTATGGTCTGGGTACAGACAGTAAATACAATCCTTGTGCTTGTCCTCCACATAAAGTCTCTTCTTAGCACAGGCTGCACATGCTTTAAAGAGGGCTTTCTTCTCTTTATCAGACATCTTGACACAAAGTCCAAGCAGGTCTTGAAGAAAAAACAGGTGAAAAAACTGTAGGAATAAGGTTGACAGGAAAAAACTGAGCAGAGCTCAGTGGAGACTCCCTTGCACAACGTGCGGTAGAAAATCTGAGGATCTGAGGTTATCTCAGGAAGGTTCTAGAGGGTGAGACTGATCTGATTGGTTGTTCATTTTATTTGGTCTTTTTTACAAAAAGAGGTGGATACATTACAAAACTAGAATGGGCCTAGGCCTAGTTTCTTCTTTTGTAATGGTTTCTATTGCTATTTTATGTATGCCGGGGACACCCATCTCGACGACGGGGAATGATTCAAGCATGGGAATCTATGAAAGTTCCAATACTGGAGTAATGAATCTTTATCGACATAACATTTCAAAGGACCTTTAAAAGACAAATGGTGAATTCGCAGAATGTAAAACAACAAGGAGGTGGAATCATTGTACTACATATTACAACTAACGTTTTGCACCCACACTCTTTGAGGCTGTTCAGTATTCCTAAAAAGCTACTCATAATCACACCTAGATTGCAGCAGGTGCAGTGGTACTGGGCTGAGATATCCAAGGCCTTCACTGCACTGCCTTCTGCTGCTTTTAGATGTTCTGTACAATGTTGCATGTTCACAGGAAGTGCACCATTTGCATTCTACCACACCCCAAGTAACAAGATGAAGTGCAGAGTACCCAGGTCCAGAGGCAGGGTTACCCTGAGACAGTGAGGCCCCTGTGCAGATCACTGTTCAGACTACAGTACCTTCTGTTATAGCCTTCACACTGTTTCTTCTGACTCAAAAAGGACGTCTAGTAATTACTTGAGTTACTGTAGCTATGTGACAGGCTAGACTGATTGGCTTTGCCAATGCTTGTTTGCTAAGAAAGCTTGCACTGCTGATTCCTTCTTGTGCTACAGCTGTAATACGAGAGAGGCTGCCAAAGTTGTTCCCCTGCTTTTCATGCTATGTGCCGGGAGGCTTGCATAGCTCCAGTTCCAATTCCGCAAGGGAGGCTTGAAGAACTGTTTCCCATGTTTGCGCTTGTTTTGTGATGGACGGTTAGCTGTTTTCTTCCTGTTTTGTACCTGTTTTGTATAATATATCCTTGAACACCTCTGTCCTCTCTGTCCCGTATCTTTTTTTGTGCGGTCTGATCTTGCACTTATTGCAAAATGCTTAACCATACTGATGCATTTCCTGTGGTGGCATCAAGGTCAAAGGTCATATGACAATCTCCTCAGAATACTGAGATCAGATTGTGTTGGGATCAAAGAGCGTGTAATGTCTGTTTTGCTTCCTCTGGCCTTTGGATGAGTTCATGTCCATGGCCCTGTGACTGCCATGGTCACACAGCTCAGCCTAGGGTGCCCAATTCACACAGCTCTCAATACACGCTTATGGCTGTACACAACGGTCACAACCTCAGCATTTTCGTTTACTCCTCGAGCGAGCACATATTTAACGCCAACTGTTTGAAGTGTAAGCTCCTGGCCTCTTGCTTCTTCTACAGGACCTTTCCTATACATACTGATCAAGAACGATCGCTTCCGGATCACATACGCTGCGTCACAAGGGGCATGGAAGCCTGTGTCCATTACATGCTTGGGGGGCCTTGCATTACATAAGTCTAGAGCCTTGCAACAAAAATCAGTCTGAGACTCTATGCTGAGACTACAGGATTTTCTTGGTCATTCTAGGGGACGGACTGCTAGAAAAACGTCACTGCGTACAGCAGACCCGTTTTTTAACTCGATGCACATCAGGAGAAAAAAAAAATCTGCAGCAAGACCCTGAAAACAAAGATTCATTAGTACAAGTATAAAACTCTAAACTCAACTCACGTTGTCCATCTGTTTCCAACACATATCCAGATACTGCTGCGCTTTCCGCCCCTCTTGGAGATGCTGCGAGGCAAAGAGACGCATTTTAATTGCAACAATCACATTAAACTAAATAAGATTACTAGTCACAGGCCAGATAAAAGAGCAGACTGGTATACTTAAGCTAATTACATACTAATTTATCAGTCTAGGCATTCCCACGCGTAATCCAATTCAGCAATGCAAACCCAACATTTTCTGTAAGTAGGACAGACGAATAGATTGTCTAGCGCCATGAGCGAAGACACTCCTTACCTTCAAGTGTGTAAGCAGGGCACCACCACCTCTGCCTGAAGTAAGGTACTTAAAAGTATGTTCAACCCTTACAGTCAATACCCTTATTGTAGCCACCCTCTGGGATGTTTTATGCCCAACATTCACACATCATCAATTTTACCCCAGAAGCGCTCTGATAAAGAAAGAAGAGGGCGGTGTAATACCCGAGGGCGCTGTAATATCTGCATGGCCCTCAAGATTTGGGTACACATAACATAGGTAAGTACCTTCACTACTTTTAATTAAAATTGGCTAAGCACGACACCACCTTTAATATACAATCCAATGTCAAATCGTGGATGGAAAGAGCTGAAACACAGCCTCAGAGCAGAGCCTTTGAGGGTACGCCATACCCGTAATCAATTACTTTACCAGATTACACATTTGTTAGAAATACCTTTATTACCTTAGCATCCTCTGTGCAACATTTGCACTTCATGGAAGAAGGGGTTCTGGGAAGGAGAGCAGGAGGGGTCGGTGACTGGATTTAAGGAGGATGTCACGTTTGGCTGCAAGAGTAGATTGATGCTAAAGTACTACTTTACCCCAGCGGCACGCAGTGTGGTAGGTTCAGGGGGGAAATTTGAAATCTTACTATCCCCACTTACAAAAGTAGAAGGAACCTGAAATATGTCCTCAATTTTTTAGCAGTGCTATTTCATAACTAATGTATATTGGAAAACTTGAAAATGCTTCAGTCTGGGCTGTCTGATCCGTATACAGATTTTAGATGGCCAATCCTGTTAATACCTTTTCCTGTACCTTTCCCCCTCTTCACTCCATACTAACCTCCTTGTGACATACTACGCACTGTTAAGCAGTCATAGGACACTGAAAATGCTGTAACGAACAAATGAGGTATAAAATAAATTAAAGCTGTGTTATTGAGGAAAGGATCAGGCGCAGTGTTTAATTTGTGAAAATCATAAGTGCAGGGGCCCAAACATTTTCTTGGGAGCCCACAGCTAGCACTGATGTGGTTGTAGGAAAGTGGAATATTATGTGGTGTGTCTGGGTAGCCTTACCATGTAATAATATCACTATACCCCAAAGATGACCCTTGGATTCACACTAATACATCCTTAGTTCAATCCTGCTAGAATAGCAAGGAGCAGTCAGGCTTTACTAGAGGAACATGTGTAAAGCAGTTCAGAGTACCAACATGGTCAATAAGTAATTGACATGACCCGAGAAAAATCCGACACCAATTTATAAAAATAGTGTGTATTTTAATTTGGACACCAAAACGAGCATAATAGCATACAAATAACTGGACTCAGATTCTTGAAGCAATATTAAATCAGTGAAGTAAAATACATAGATAAGATAATATTGCGGTCAATGGCAAAAACCACTAGTGACAATCTGTCACATGCAGCTTGAGCTTCGGGGAACCCTTACAGGGTTAAGGTCATGCGGGTTCCAGGACCAGGCCACAAAAGTCAGATCAATTTTACCTAGCCTGTGGAGTCCGGGTGCAGAGTTGTTCTGGCTGTCATTGGTCTGAACAGGAGCCGAGCTGGTGCTGATTTTACCCCTTACACGGTGCTGCAAGAAACAGCATGCAAAAACACAACAGATACACAGCTGCTGACCTCGCATGATGGTTGCACGGTGTTCCCTGTAGATGCAGCGTCGAGTGTGGTGGCCGGTCACCAGATTGGTGACCAACATGCCTTGGCCGCAGTAAGCACAGTGAAAAGCTTCTGGAACTTCACTGGGGCCGGACGAGTGACGCAGCGACCTGAAACTTCGGGGCAAGATTACAACTCCCACAATGCACTGGCCACCTAGATTTGGGCAATCCCACGGAGGGCCTGGTGGCCAGCGTTCTTTGGATCGAGTGTTTTTACCTGCAGTTTGCAGGGGGCTAGTGCCACTAGTCCAGGCGAGACAGGGGGTGCTTCTGGCTTCCACAGGGGTCCCTCTCTTCAGGAGTGCCGAGTTTTAGCCAAGGATGATGGTTATTCACGCAGTTCCAAGTCTGTTGTCAGAGGGACCGAGTATCCCTCTTTTGCTTTGGTGCTGTGGGTAAAGTCGTTGTCGGTGGCACAGGTCTCGCCTTGGTCCTTCCTTGAAGTAAGTTATTCAGATCTGAGGTTCTGGTGGCAGGGGATTCCCTTAAATCCTTGATTTAGGGAGTTAGGGGTGAGGGAGCTGGTAGCCAATGGGCAGCTAGTCCCTGCAGCTAATTCCGCCCGAGGTGACCACATCCAGGGGTATAGGTCATCTTTCCTACCTAGAACGCACTATTTCTGCCCTCCTAAAGATGGCAAAATTCTATTTTAGGTGTACAGATCAGGCTGCCCACCCTAGAGGTGTGGCCAGCCTTCCTGGGGTGTACACATCCTACATATCTAATTTCCCACCTTGCCTGGGTGCAAGCATGCCTGGGGCAAGGGGAGGGCTGTGTCCTCCTCAGGGGCACAGCCCAGATGCATATCAGAGGCAGTGCAGCCTTTGAAGCACACCGCCTTGATGTGCCAATTCACTAACCTGCTTGGGAGGTGGGAGGTGTGACCTCCTTCCTGACCAAGCCTTTGTCCCGGATTCCTGGGAGTGATCACATTGCCTGGCAGGAGGTCAGAATCCAGTCTTGGCGACAGCAGATGCAGGACAGTACAGGCTGGGCAGCCAGAGCACCGTTAAAGCTGGGGCAACAAGGAGGGTCGCTACCTGGGAGCATGCCATGTCATCCAGGGCACAAGCATCGTGTCAGGATTGAGAAGGCACCCTGCTTGATACCAAACGGGACATAGTTTAGTGGTACCATAATGGAGCTGCCAACCTCGAGAGTGCCCGATTGGCAGCCCATGTTATCCTATGTGCCGCTAACACTTATAGTAGTTTCCAATTGGGAACGCCATTATAGGGACATATAGGCTTGCGCTTATATGTCCACACCTTTAATATAATGCATCTTGCTTACTGGGCTGAGGAGGCCTACCTTAGGGGTGCCTGACATATTATAGGCAGGGCCTTTGACTGTGCCGCACTTGGAGAGGGCACAGTCTAGTTCGAGGAGTTTGCACTGCTCCTGCAGTCTGCAATGGCAGGCTTGCTATCAGTAGTTTGCTTGGGTCGCCCAGGGTGACATAAAACTGTGCTGCAGCCCTGGGGACCCCTTTAGCACCTATGCCCTGGTTACCCCTGGTACCATATACTAGGGACTTATAAGGGGGTGAAGTCTTCGCCAATTTGGGATAACCATGCCAAGTCGAACATAAAAGTTTTGGGAGAGAGCACAGGCACTACAGAGTCATAACCATCAGCATTTGGAGCAACAAGTGGGGGGGGGGGTGAGGGGGTGACCATACACAAAGGTGCACTTTCCTACAGTTGTCTTATACCAAAGTTGTCTTGTTGCAAATCTACCTCATGGCTCTTTCTTCCAGTACCCTATGCTTTCTGTCTCCTTAACTCGGTCTTGCCGGTCGTTTTACATCCATGATTTCTCCTTTTGTCACTTTTTTTCCTATCTTTCAGACCAACCTGTTCATGTGCTGTAACAGGACATATAGGCAAAGTGAGGGATGTGCCGTTCCAAGATGCTGGGACTTATTTGATGGATGGGGAATGGAAATTAGTAGCAGGCTAAATTTCTGTGGTGCCCCTCAATCTGATGCAGGTCCGTTAATTACACCGGATCTACTTAACCCCAACTGGCCTTTGCAGAATATACAGTCACACCTGGGTTGTTGTCACAGATGTAGACCTGAAGGGGTTGATTTATTTCATATGGTGTGCGGAAGTCCCATTCTATTGTACTGCTGGGAACAAGTATCTAAAGAAACCTCTGACATTACAGGCAAACCTGAATTGCTTAGTCCCAAGGCTTGTTTGCTCAGCTTTTTCGATCGCCCTAGAAAAGTAAAATATGAAAGCGGGTTTGTGGTCCTGGCACTCTTGCTTGCAAAGTGTAGGAATGCCATGGGGTTTGGTCTCTGAGCTGATGGTTCTAATCCAGGGTCAAGATGAGACTATTCAACTGAAGCCTGACAGAGTCCCCATGAATCAGCAAAACCAATAACGAGACGGAGACAGTGGGGTTGTCTTCTCAAAATTAAAATTTATAAGGCACCAAAAACCCAAAGGCACTAGGTTGCTGATGTATTTCTGAGAAACTCCAATATTATTCAAACACATGGGTCTTTAGTGCTTTTCTTAATGTCAGGTGCTCGAGGTAAGTCTGAGGTCACCTAGAAGTGAATTCCACAAGGAGCGGGCATTAGCTGAGAACAGCTTGTCCATCTTCATCTTCTTCGTGGCAGCAGAATTTAATTCCTGGCATATATAAATGCTCTCTTGGGGCAATAGGAAGTGAAACTCAGTTTTTTGAGCTGGGGCATTCCTGTATGAGGATGTGGGGAAATAGTTAGGACTGATGGAACCAAGCCGCAAGTGTTATTATTAAAGACCTCCGTTTCTTATTTGGGCAAAGGGCTGGTAAGACCTGGCCGTTAACTTGTTAAATGTTCTATTTAACTACAGTTCTGTATGTTATTATTTTGTTCTTTGAAAAATCATTAAAAGGTATTTAAAATTAAAAAAAAAAAAAACACTTGGTTTTTTTCTGTTAAACATATCCTGCTTCGGTGATTATTCAGCATACTATCATTATTATTTATGTATGCTGGTAAAATATCCTGGAGTACATACGGCTCGGAGATCTGCGATCTTCTTACAAAGGACATTGAAAAGGGACAGGACTAGGTGGTGGTCTTTACCTAATATCCTTTTACAGAGGCGTATTTAGAGTTCCACAGTATTTACTTCTACCATTGTGTCTGAAAGATTAACCACTAGATATGAATTTATCCTTTTTAATGGAAAGGAAGGAGAAAAGTCCACTTTTCAGGTTATTTGGATCGATTTGGAATTCCTGGACCTTGAATCAGTTTGGTTCAAGTTCACATAAGATTCCGTGTATATACTATTTCCATCATCGTTGAGAAGGAGGTATCGCGGTTTTGAGGGGCAAGAGTATTTCATCTGCAAATAGTAACACTTCTTTTTTTCCCCCCACCCCAAGTATGAATGATCTGTGATTGTACTGTTCCTTACCTTCACTACTTCACTACCTACCCACAGCAGGCCAGAAACTTCGCTTGTCTGCTGGGCCAAGAAAGCTGAACTTTGAAAGATCCACATACATGCTCCATGTGGCCTCAGAGGCAAAACCAATCCACTTTCTAAAGTTGGGTCACATTTTGAATTTTCCTGTGGTGCACCTTAGGATGTTCCAATAAACTAAGACAAACACCGTCTCAAGCCTATGGGTGTTATTTTATTATTATTTTATACTTGAACGTGCAACAAAGACTCCTCAGCAAACTCCAGATATTGCAGAACGCAGCAGCCCGTCTGCTCCTAGGGATCACCAAGTACCAGTCAGCCTCACCGGCGTTCGTTAAGCTGGCTACCAATCAGAAAGCGTATTGAGTTTAAGGTCCTCTGCATTGCCTTCAAAGCTCTTCACGACTTTGGCCCAGAGTACCTAAAGCGTAATTTCACTTGGTGCACCCCTTCTAGGATGCTGCGCTCCTCCTCCGCTAAGAATATTGTTGTTCCCAAAGTCAGATGGTCCTCCTGGGGCGGTAGAAGCTTTACCACCTGCACACCAAACACTGGAATAGCCTCCCTTAACCACATCAAACAAGCAGAAAAGTTTTCAAAGCCCTTTTAAACTGTATCAATGTTGGATGAGACGAATCGTCAAAATGCAGTGCATTCTACAATGCACCCAGATAGGAAACCACTCTGTTTTTAGTGCTCAGAAATCCTTCTGGGGGAGAGCCATCAGGCCCATAGAGGCAGTGTTGGTCAGGACAGGGATGATTTGGGGGATCCAATCACATTCTGTTGAGGTCTTCTTGCAGACTTCCTCTCCTTGGCGGAGGTCTAACTAGGAGTCCAGCTAGACTTTCTCTTTTCAAGGTGGACACGCTTAGCAAACTTACCCACTCCATGCATGGCTACGCAAATACTAGGTTTGGTGGAAAAGGGAAGAGTAAATAGCCACAAAATGTGAGTCACTGTAAATTGCAGCATAGTGGTAGGACGGTTTGTCATCTCGGTAGCCGAGGCATGTGTTACTCTAAATAACATAACATGTGTATTTGTAAAGCGCACGTTTACCCGGCGGTATCTTGGCGCTGAATAACAGATGTTTATTGTATAAACTTCGCTGATTCGAATATTGTTCTGTCCTTTGCTACCTATCTAGTCACATCAGTGGGCATTATTATTTCAGCAGAATTTCTTGCTCAAGTTTGGCTATTACCGAGTGACCTTGGGAACCAGCTTCTGATGTCATGCAGAGCCACAATAAAGCTTGAGCTGAGTATGTCACAAATGCCTGTGTCCCTGAAGAGGGAGAGCAGCAAGGAATGAAACAAAAGAATATACACAGAAGCACCCAAGTAAGATGCTAACATAGGAGAACCTTCAAATCTGGCAAACCTTGGGACTGCCATACAAAAGTCATTTTGAGTGTGGGTGTTAATCTCTAGCTAACAGGTCTCCCACACAAGTTACAGCAGGAGCCATGTCATGCTCCACACTTACTTTGCAAACACAACCTTCAACAAACTACTTAACATGTCAAGAACAAACAGACTGAAGGACCTACAGACCCTTGAGAAGCACCTTTCAAGTAAATGCGACTACAGCGATTTTTCATAAAGGATAGAAAAGTGCTTCGTAGGGAACATTGGCAAGTGTTTCAGAGGCAGTCAAAGGTCGGAGTCGTCTCAGAAGTGGATATTTTATCACAGTGACACAAGCACGTTAAGATTCACAGAGGTGTCCATGGTAGTGAACTGCAGGTCTGCTTCTTGCAACCAAGAAGGTAAGGAAAAAGCATTGGAAACATTCATATTGCTTGCTTATTGAAAGTGGATATCACTAAGAGATGGCATTAAACGTTCTTCGCTTACAGAGCAACAAATGAGACTTTTAGGAAGATACAGTATTCCAATCTGAAGCAGCATTACCGCTTTCCTTTCTGATTTCAGGTCTTGTGAATATCTCATCAGTTCACCGAATACTCGGTGTCCAGTTTCTTCGGCTACCACTTCCCGCTGTCCTGCATAGTCATTCAACTCGCTCAGGATGTTAAAAAAGGCAAGGCATGAAGTAAACCTACAAAAAACCAAAGACAACAACAAATTCAGTACCAGATTTGTGAAAATTCTCAGTAAGTGCATAGTTTTTACTATTATTGCAAACAATTTGAAGGGACAGTTCATGAAGGGCAGCGAGAGCCCCAATTTACCTCTACGACCCTAATAAAACAATCCAAATGTTTATTCGCATACTGCTTATAGCTTGGCAGATATTCAGTCTGCGCGCTCTGCCATTTACCCTCCATCGACTTGCTGTAACAAGCATTGGCAAGGCCAATAGGCCTGGCTTGTATTTTCAGTTCTGGCTCAAACTTTTTTTTAAAAAGGCTGCTGAAGTGAAAACAAATGAAAAATAAATGATTGCATTCTCCATATGAAAGAATCCATACAATAAATAATTTCATGCGTGATGGCCCTGTGTACTTTTGAAATGTAAAATAATTGTACATGCATGCCAGTACTAGCACTCCATAGGAGGTGGAATGAAACCCCAAAAACCAATAGCATGAGGTAAAAGCCTCTGGGAGGAGAAATAGCCTACTTTATGTATATTGTAAAGAATAGGTAACAAGAGGTCAAATCTAAAAATAAAATTGATCAATGAACTGTGCAGACGAGTACAAGGAGAATAATTGGTATATTTGATTAACTGTTATTATCATTAACATTAGAAGACCCTCATTTTCAGGCTCCAAGGCTCTATTTCCTCTTCCTGTATATTGCATCTTTTGTATAAGTACTACTGCAAACATCTTCCACTTCAACATGTGGCCATCAATATTTTAATCACAATTATCATAATTTTGTCACAATTTTCAACTTTAAAAAATCTGTTTTTAAATACTGCTTGTAATGAATGTAGTCTTACTATTTCAGAATAAGTACATAAAAGGTATTTCTATTAACCATCTAAGGTGGAATATTGGAGGATCAAAGGCTGAGTCTGCCTTGCCAGGCTTAGAATCGGACAACTGCACTGCCTACAAAGAACAGAAATGAGTGAGCCTAGTTGAATAAGTTGTCGTAATGATTTGCTATTCAGATGATGTTGGGCAGGTTGAGGAAAAAAACCTGCTCTCTGCAGTCCTCCTGCGTTACCATTAACTGCGAGGGTGCAAACTGGGCAACAGAAGTCACAAAACCCAGATCCAAACCATCCTAAAGTGCATCCAAACCGAACAAGAACACTGCTCACCGTTCTCACCTTTGGCCTCCAAAGTATCACTATTTCGTATTTAGGTTTAAAAACAGGCATGCACTGTTGGGCCATTCACCATGGAATTCACTCTGAAGTCCATTACGTGTGGGTCTCACACGGAGGATGCAATGGATCACAGGTACCTTTATCCTAGTTTGTCGTAGGTTGGGGCACACAGGTAGATAACTCAGAGGGCACAGACCAATACTGCAGACCCTGCTCCAATATACAAAAGCCCAACACCTAAAATAAAATAGGGGCTCTTAAATCTACTAAAAGGGTGATTTCTGGCTAATAAAGAGAAAATAGGTCCGGTTATATGCCAATGAGGCATCCAGGGTCCTGGGGCCTTCAAGCTTGTATGTTAGTCATGGGTCACAGTTTATTGGGACCTATTGGACATTACACTGGTCACTGGCAATTTCAGGGTGGTAGGAAGTAGGATGGTACCTTGCAGGAGGCACCAAATTGTGTTTTTGGACCTTTATCTCATTAAAGGCCAGCTCTGTTCAAAATATAGGTGTCATCTGACCCCTGAACTGGCGACAAGTCCCTTCTGGGCACAGTGCTACCTCCCGGCGAACAGTGGTACAGGGATAGTTGATACCAAAAAAAAAAGTTTAACCACAATAACTCAATAACCACAAGCTAGAGCTGGACAACTGTTTCTTGTGATGGTGCCCACACTCTGAAGAACACAGCAGTGATCTGGAGAAGAGGAGAGGGCATACTGTTAAGAGATTTAGGAATCCACCACAGTCAGAGGAGCATATAGTGATCTCTCTCTGCCACAATCCGTCTACCACTAGGTTACAGGCAATAGTACTCACAACCAAGCTGTGCTTGGGCTCTGTCTCGGTTTAGCTTAGGCAGCTTCTCTTCTTCCAGAGAGGGCAGAAATGAGCGAGGATAGAGAGGGTGAAGGGCTTTCTGGCAGGGGTGTCATACAGCATTGCCAGCAGTCAGTCTTGTCACACCCCTCCTTTACACCACGCCTACTTATGGATCATCACTGAGTTAGGGAGAACGTTGAGGGGAGGGAACAGACTGACAACTGGCTGGTTGGAAAACAGTTAGTAGGTGAGGAGCAGGACTGCAGTACTGTAATGCAATACCTTTTGCAATAAAAATTCAATACTATATTTGTTACTTATTAACACATGAACCAGGAGTCCAGTGGAATCCAGTGATTCTAAAACCCGAAAAAGACCACAAGCAGCACTGCAGACATCTGCCGCCACCCCCCCACCCCCCCAGCCTTTTTGATCCAACTAGCTTCATATGGAAATCCAGGGGTGCGAAAGAGTCCGATGTCAACAGTGCTTTATAGGATCACTGGAAGCGGATTTAAACCCTCCAGCTTTACAACTCTGTGCTTAACACAGAATTACATGCTTCCATTCTTCTCCCAATTTGAGACCGGATCATGGAGGCTCACACTTTTGAAAACAGGCATAAGTAAGGCTTCAGAGGGGATACTGGTAATTGTACTATGCTGATTGACAAATATCCCACAGTCACTTTGGCTTAAACACCATCATAATGCCTTTACCTGCTCCCACCCTCGGTTCAAAAGTCTGTGTGCAGTTTATTTTTTCACTAGTTTGCACCAGATGTTTTTTCACCTTCAATAACCTCGACCACTGTTATTGATATGGAGTCATTCCTTAGAAATTTCATATGAGTTTTTAGTTATTTTATTGACTTTTGGTCTTTGACATGATATGGATTCAGTGCACATTTTATGCCATTTGTCAACAGAAGATTGATTGCTTTTAACCCTCCTGCACTCACTCAAATGTGTCAACCTCCATGCAAAATCGACTCCTAAAACAACAACTTCAAACTATGTTAAAACAGTCTCTGGGACAAAAAAGTCAGAACATGAGAAATAAGGGGACACACTGCAAAAAAATCAATTTAAACCGATTCTGGCCCATTCCCTGCAGAGTTGGTACAGACATCTGCAGAGCGAACGATGACTTATAGGAACCACCTGTGAACAAAAAAAGGGAGAATCTCTGCACTAAAACTGCATTAACTGTTTTGTATGTATGCATGTGGCATCTGTTTAGCGGGAACCTGGCCATAAGAAAGCAGAGCACTGAACAGTGTCAAAGGCAAGCTAACAGTCAACCAGTGGTAGCGGAGGTAGCTGGAAACTGGGAGCACAAGTGTAGCGTAGCTGCATTGTGATGTAGTGTTCTTTAAAGAGGTGTGTCTCCAAGTCTTGGAGCAGTGCTGGGACAGTCCTGAGGGATACAGAGATGTTGTTCTGGATCCTGGGTGCATGGATGGAAAGGGTGTGGGTTTTTTTGTTTGGTTTTTTAACACTTATTAGTCTTCAGTGAGCCACCAGAGATGTTTGACTTCTGCAGCTATGGTTCCCTCAGCGGAGCAGAACACAGGCTACTATAACAAAGAGAGAGATTACAGAATTTTGATTTGAAGAGTGAGCTTCAAATGCTAGCTTCTCTTCTCAGCCCACGGTGTGGCAAATTCTGTCCTGCTCTCGCTGCTGCTAGCTGTTTAAAATACAACATAACACTTAAGGACTTACGCCTGGTAATTTCCTGGTCTGGTCTAAAAGTAAAAAGAAACTTTTTTTACTGAAACGGAGAACCCTAGTTATAACAGACTTCCTTGAAAACGCTGCGTAAAGGGAACTTATCTTTGCAGAAAGATTTGAGATCTGAAAAAGTGGAAATGACATTTTGTGGAACCAGTCCCGTTGCTGTAACACAGAACGCCTTGCTGGGAAGTGGACACCTTTTTCGCTTACCGCATTCTCGACATGCTCTTCAAAGATGCGAAATGCTATTTTGAGGAGTTCTCCATTTACTACTGGTAAAAGCGTCCCTGTCTTTATCACTGCGCGAGTCAAGACTGCCCTCTTCCCACAAATGGAGAGGCCCACCTTTGTATTCACTGCACTTAGCATTCAGATATATGAATATTCAATTACATGCTGGGGGTTCCAAAACATTCCAAAAATAATCTCATTTAAATTCCCTGCCCAGCAGCTAGGCAATCTGCACACAAAGTAGTTTGACCCGATTCAGTCTCCATCTGGACAGAGTTTTGCTAAAGGGAGAACATATTCCACTCCCAATTATGCAGTAACATACATGCCTTAAACTAGCAGTTGCACTAAGGCCTGCCAATTACAAATCAAATATTCTACACTAAAAAATTAAGACATACAAGTTTGCCATGGTCATGGCCGACTCGCATCATTTGCCAATAGCTTAGGATGCCAGCCAAGAAGAGGTGCCACCTAAATAAATTCTTAATTAAACTGCGAGGTGTCAATAAATACGATTTTACTTAGGCTGTAAATCTCCTTGCAATTGACCGAGCCGTGGTTGAAGCGACCATAACATTGCATTAAACACCGCTGAATAATCCTTGGCCAGTCATTTATGATGAGCTCACTGTAAAACATTTGGGAATGGCTCATTTAAACACTTTTCAAACCCAGAAGACAAGTACATTTCACAGATTCATAAGCATGAGCTAGATAAAAATCATAAAATACAAATGTATGCTACTTTAGATTTCAGGAACTCAAGAGATCAGAAATGGTTTCAAAGTAGGAAACTAAATTACTATAGCAGTGTAATAGTATGAGATTAATAAATAAACATATACACACATATATATATATATGTATAACACCAATCCCGCTTCCTGAAAAACGGGTCGGACACAGCTCGAGTTAGCATACGGCGAGGTCTTTATTCACATATATATATATATATATATATATATGTATATTTACACACTGAAAAAAACAAAGGTTAAAGTGACGTTATAGGTAGGTGAAAATGTACATTTTCAACTCAACAAAATATTTTAAACTAAAAAAACCATTGGAATTCATCAGTTACAGTTAAATGAAGTAACTAACTTGCGCACTCGCCATGCAAGCTGATGCCATTAATTATGTCATTTCAGATGTCATCAGTGATGTTATCAATGATATCATGGAACAAGTCTTGAGTGATGGATTATGTGAGGTCATACACAGTGCACGTTGAGTGCGCAGGTTACAGTCACTTATAGTATAGTTACTTGTACTTTGGTTCATGTTTTGCAGCGGGTGACTCTAATCTGTGGTAAATCTAAATAAACTGGCAGCATAAAACAACTTTGTACTGTCCATTACGGTTGGGTGAGGAAGTATTCAGAGGAATCAATCTCCTAAAAGGGACTACAGAAGATATTTCCTTTGAAACTGCATGAACACCTTAATCAAAACTGCCCCAAGCTGCCTGTGCAAGTGGTTCTACGACTAGTGCATCGGACTCTAAAGGAACAGGTGGAAATTGAAAGAGGAGGTTTTCACCTTTGTTTAAGAGTGCTACAAAACAATTTCATACAAACTTAATTCTGCGATTAATCTATGGGGTAGAAACAGATGAATCAACTTCTTTTACAGTGCATAGAGAGGAAGGAAACGCCGCTACTATAAGCATTCACTATCAATTACTAAACTGAGGGAAGCAAGTGAAGACTTAAACTCCATGTGGGAGGAAAACCTGAAGTTAATTTCCTTGATCACAACATGATGTTTCCTTCAACAGCCCAAGCTAAACTCCGCTTGCTCTTATGTGAGCAGTCTTAGTATGATGCATCTGAGCCAAGACTACAATATTGTGCATATGTGCATAGATGGCACACATTCTGCCTCTGTACTGAAATGCCTGAACTGCTTCAGCAGTCAATGATTATTTTTCACTGGGAAATCCAGATTTGAGGTTTAACTGCCAATGATCAGGCAAAGGATGTGTATCGGAGTGGCCCATTTGTGGGTTTTATGGAAGAGGCTACATAAACTAGTAGAGCAGGATGTAGAATCTGTTGTTAGTCCAAAGACACATTTCAAGAAGTTCAAACTTTGACCTAAGTTTCTTGCCCCAAACATGAGCACTCAAGTGTGACCCCGTCTGGCAGTGACTCTACTGTCTAGAATCTTCATAATGGAGGAACTGGAATGGAATTCAACACTGGCTTCTCCACAACACACAAAGCAAAATGTTTTTGATCCTTAATAGTTCTGTATTTGAGATAAAAAAACGGAGAGGGTAATGGGAAGGGGGGTTGTTTGGGATATTTAGCACATCTCCCTCGGATATGGAGGAGCAGCTCATTAATGTGACATCTGAATTGCAAGTCAAGATGGCTCTTTTGAACTGGAAGCATTTGTATCACACACTTCAAAAAGCAAAGCCTCAGCACACAGTTTCCAGGATTATACTTTTTGATACAACAGGCAGTGAAGAGCTGGGCTGAATCGATTTCTGATTCTCACCCTGAAACCTTCAGTATGCTAAGACTGGAGAGGAATTTTGAAACACTAATGCTCAAGTTGACCAGCATAGTGAAAGCATTCACAAACAGATGTCGATAATACACAGTGTAATATGAGAAATAACCATTCGACAAAAGGGATAGCACATATTAGAGAATCACATAATTTAAAGGGTTGCTGGAAAAGGGCAGCAGGAGAAAGAATCATGAATAAAAGTAGATAATTGAAAATAATAAATCATGATTTTGTGAAAGTTTTAAGTAATAATGAAGAAAATCAATTAAACATTGGAAAAATAACAATGATGTAAATATTGTATGTTTAGGATTGAATTTAGGCTTAGATTTAGGATTGTCTTAATGTCAAGGGTTATCCAGCAGGTAGTGGATAGTGTTTGAACTAGATTTGTGGGCATGTTAGGGCCTGCAGTCTGGCTTAGGCTCAAGTTGGTCATCTATCAGTCATTTATTATTGTTTATTCATGGTTGCCAATTTAACCAAAAACACACTTTTGTCCATGTGGGTTCTTCATATTGACTTCTTATAAACCTATTTCCTCATTTTGGCACTCTTCAGTATCACAAAGATCTGGGAAAAATGTCTGGGCTACATATTTTTCCATTTTGTACCTTTTCTGTGCAGAAAGTTAAGCAAGCCCATGTAGGATTTAATGGAAGTGTTATCAACACACTTTGAAATCAAAGAATGAGGAGAAATCAGGATATACTTTAAGGGATTTCACCAAAGTCTTTTTAACCCTCACCACAATTGGAGATCATAGATGCATACGTACATCTTTACCAACTAGTACAAAACAGCCTCCATGAGAAGCAATTTAATCAAAGTCTGGTCAATTTCCTTCAGGGATCCAGCAAAGACCTGTGAGCCCAAATGTTAATTCCCAGCGTTGGATACTTTAGAGAGATGCCTGCTTTAAATAATTTTTACAGTAATGGGTCAATAGTTTTGACTGTAGTTTTCTGTAAACTGGTGTCACACTAAAATTGCTGTTTATTTTTTTTGTATAGTATTCCTTGGCTGTCAGAATTTATAGGTGCTTGCTTGCCAATAGCAAGGGGTTACATTTGTGCAAAGAGGCAATCAACATTACATTGATCCATCTTCAGTGTGACAAATACATTTGACAAAGACTTGTGTAACAGAGGAGTAAACTGAATGATTGAGCAATCATTGTAAAGCAACAGAAGTCTGAAAAGTGTGACAGTGGGGTGGTAGTGCTCTTCTCTCTAGCCGAGACAGCTTTTGCTAACTGCAATGCAGAACCAGGAACTGAGCTCTTTTGCTTCTACATAACAGTGTGTGCTTGAAGCACAAGTTACTAACTTGTGTAACGATATATCTGTAAGAGACAGTAGTTAGTGACAGATTCCTTACCTTAGAATATCCCCAGGCGTCAGGCTGGATCCGGAAAGTTTTTTGCGTAGCAGTACCCTTGCGCGTCGGTAGGCGGCGTCGTGCGGCTCCGCGTCCGTCGTCGGCGTCGTGATCGCCGGGATGACGTCGCGAGCAGTACTTAGACGCCGCCCTGCGCGCTGTCGCCAGTTCTGTACACGACTTTCCGCGCCAGGAACGCAGAGCCATGCAAGAAGCTGACATAGGTGTCTGAAAAATACTAGGGCCCTGAAAGGGATGTCCTTAACTCCTAGAAATCAGTTCGCAGAACGGGAGGATGGGTGGGCGGTAAGGAATCTGTCACTAACTACTGTCTCTTACAGATATATCGTTACACAAGTTAGTAACTTGTGCATCTGAAAGAGACACGTTAGTGACAGATTCCTTACCTTAGAATAGATACCCCAGCAATACCAACCCCGGTGGTGGGTCTGCGAACAAAGATCAGACAAGGAAGTCCTGGAGGACAGAACGGCCAAAGAAGCCGTCCCTCCGGACCTGACTGTCAAGGCAGTAATGCTTTGTAAACGTGTGCAGCGAGGCCCACGTAGCTGCCTGACAGATAACCGGCAGCGGAACACCGCGGCCCAAGGCCGTGGTAGCAGCCATTGCCCTGGTGGAATGGGCACGCAGCCCAACAGGAGGCTCCTTCTTGGCCAAAGAATAGCAGGCCTTGATGCACAAGGTAACCCAGCGGGAGATGGTTCGTTTGTGCACCACCCGACCTATTTTGGCGCCCACGTAGCCAACAAAGAGCTGGTCATCCACCCGGAAGTGTTTTGTGCAGTCGATATAGAAGGAGAGCGCACGTTTTGGGTCCAGACGGTGGAGCCTCTCTTCCTCTCTGGAAGGATGCGGAGGCGGAAAGAAGGTAGGCAAAGTGATGGTCTGCCCAATGTGGAAGGCAGTAACCACCTTTGGCAAGAAGGACGGACGCGTCCGAAGAACAACCTTGTCTGGATGAACAGACAGAAAGGGAGGTTTGCAAGATAGAGCCTGGAGCTCACTCACCCGCCGAGCGGAGGTGATGGCCACCAGAAAGGCTGTCTTCAGAGTCAGAAGACGAAGAGGACAGGTATGTAGAGGCTCAAAGGGAGCGCACATTAAAAAGGTAAGAACCAAGTTCAAGTCCCACTGAGGCATTACAAACGGAACAGGAGGGAAGAGGTGTGTAATGCCTTTCAAGAACCTGTTAACAACAGGGGACTTGAAAAGGGAGGGCTGATCAGGGAGCCTGAGGAAGGCCGAGATAGCACAGAGATAACCTTTGATGGTACCCAGGGCAGAACCCTGTTGGGCCAGAGAAAGAAGGAACAGAAGGACCTCAGAAAGAGGGGCAGAAAGGGGATTCACAGCCTGTGCTGTGCACCATGCCACAAATTTGTTCCACCTGCAGGCGTATACCACCTTAGTGGAGGGACGCCTGGCTGCCAGAATCACATCACAAACTTCGGGAGGCAAGTCGAAAGGAATCAACTGCCGCCGCTAAATCTCCACGCAAGCAGGTGTAGACTGGACAGGTTCGGGTGGAGGACCGTCCCCTGCTGCTGCGACAGAAGATCCTCCCGAAGAGGCAGACGGATCGGGGGAACTACGCTCATACTGAGTAGCTCGGGATACCAAACTCTTCGAGCCCAGTCCGGAGCCACAAGGATGACTTGGGCCCGGTCGTGCCGAATCTTCTTCAACACTCTGGGTAGAAGTGGTGTAGGCGGAAAGGCGTACAACAGACCGCAACTCCACTCGCGACGAAAAGCGTCGCCGAGCGAGTGCCACCTTGGAAATTCCAACGCGCAGAACTGATGACATTGCGCATTCTCTTCGGTGGCGAATAGATCTAACCAAGGCTCTCCCCATTGTAGAAAGAGTCCTTGCGCCACTTCCGAGTGAAGACGCCATTCGTGATCCATCATGCACCTGCGGCTGAGTTCGTCCGCCCTGGCGTTCAGGGAACCTGCCAGGTGTTGAACCATCAGGAACATGCCCTGATGTTCCAGCCATGTCCAGAGGCGCAGAGCCTCCTGACAGAGGGTCCACGACCCCACCCCGCCCCTGTTTGTTGCAGTACCACATGGCGGTGGTGTTGTCTGTGAACACCTGCACTACCTTCCCTTTGACAGAGGGAAGGAATGCCTTGAGTGCAAGTCGGATCGCCCGGAGCTCCAGAAGGTTGATACGGAGCCGGGACTCCGCTGGAGACCAGAGGCCTCTGATCTCCGCCTCTCCCATGTGACCGCCCCATCCCAGAAGGGACGCGTCCGTCACAACCGTGTGCTCTGGCTGGGGAAGGGAGAGGGATCTGCCCATGACCCATTGCCGGTTCGAGAGCCACCACTGCAACTGTTTTGCAGTCCCCTCCGAGATCTGGACGTGATCGGACAGGTTGCCCTGGTGCTGCGCCCACTGGAACTTCAGGTCCCACTGCAGAGCCCGCATATGCCATCTGGCATGATTGACCAGCAGGATGCAGGAGGCCATGAGGCCCAGCAGCCTCAGGGTCATCCGTGACCGAAACCCAGGATAAAGGCCGAAAGATCAGAATCATAGCCTGAATATCCCGGACTCGCCGTTCGGGAGGATAGGCCCGAAACTGCGTCGTGTCCAGAACTGCTCCGATGAAAAGGAGCTGTGGAGAAGGAATCAGATGCGACTTCGGCACATTGATGGAGAACCCCAGCGAGTGCAGGAGTTCGGCCGTAGTCTGGAGGTGGGAGACGACTGCCTGGGACGAGCTCCGCCTTCAGCAGCCAGTCGTCGAGGTAGGGGAAGACTGAAACCCCTGCCCGGCGCAGATGAGCTGCGACCACCGCCATCACTTTCGTGAACACCCGAGGGGCACTGGTAAGGCCAAAGGGGAGCACGGTGAACTGAAAATGCTCGAGGCCTACCGTGAACCGAAGGTAACGCCGGTGGGCCGGCAGGACGGGGATGTGGAAATAGGCGTCCTGCAAGTCCAACGCTACCAACCAGTCTCCAGGGTCGAGGGCAGTCAAGACCTGAGCTAGGGTGAGCATCTTGAACTTCTCCTTCCGGAGGAAGCGATTGACGTTCCGGAGGTCCAAGATAGGACGCATGTCCTCCTTGTCCTTTTGGGCACCAGGAAGTAGTGGGAGTAGCAACCACGTCCTACTTCTGGGGTCGGAACATGCTCGATGGCCCTCTTGGCCAAGAGGGTCGTGACTTCCTTCTGCAGAAGTACCAAGTGATCCCCTGACATGCGGTGGAATTGAGGTGGCATGGCTGGGGGTGGTCTCGAAGGGGAGGGAGTAGCCCCTTCGGACAATGTCCAAGACCCACCTGTCCGAGGTGATGGGACGCCAGTGGTGAAGGTGATGGCGGACCCTGCCCTCTACTGGCGTGCTGTGCACCTGAAAGGAGGGACTAGGAGGGCTTGGAGGCCGCGGACGGATTGGAGGTGGTGGCCTGACCCGCACGCTGGTTGCCCGAACCGCCACGGCGGTATCCACGTCCTCGGCCACGCGAAGACGCCTGCTGCGCGGGCCGGTGGCTGGGCTGCTGACGTGACTGGGCGCCCCTTCCGTGGCCACGATAGGGGCGAAAAGCAGAAGGTAGCGGAGGGCGTGTAGCAGAAAGGCCCAGGGACTTGGCAGTAGCCCGTGAGTCCTTAAAACGCTCCAACGCATGGTCTGCTTTGGAACCAAAAAGACCGACTCCATCAAAGGGCATGTCCATGAGAGTATTCTGGACATCCCCTGAAAAACCAGTGGTTCTCAGCCAGGCGTGGCAACGCAGCGCCACCGTCGTTGCAATAGATCTGCCCAGCGAGTCGGCGGTATCAAGGCCACAACGTATGGTGTATTTGGCCGCATCCCTTCCTTCCGCAATGGCGCGGGTAAGCAGTGTCTGGACCTCCTCAGAACACTGGGGCAAAACAGTCGCCACCGAATCCCACAAGGAGTGGGTATATCGGCCCAAAAGACAAGCGGTGTTGATGGACCGCAAGCCAGCACTGGAGGAAGAAAACCCTTCTTCCCAAATTGATCCAGGCGTTTGGATTCCCTATCCGGAGGGGCGGTAGGGAAGGCGGTTTGGGAAGCGGAGGCTTGGACAACCAAGCTCTCAGGAGTGGGGTGGACAGAGAGAAACAAGGGGTCGCCCGGAGCTGGGCGATGGCGTCGGGACACGTTCCTATCCACAGGAGCCCCTGTGTTGGGCTTGGACCAGGCGCCCAAAAGAACGTCAGTTAGTGCATCGTTGAACGGCAGCACAGTCTCCAAGGAGGAGGCTGCCGGCTGAAGCACTTCCGTCAAGAGATTAGTCTTGACCGTCACCGTAGGGAGTCGGAGATGTAAGGCTCCAGCTGCCCTACGCAACACCGTTGCAAAATTGGCTCCCTCCTCCGTAGCCACGGGAGGAGACAGCATGCCAGTGTCAGGGGAAGTATCTAGACCACTGGCATCCCCTAGTTCCTCTGCCCAGTCCTCATCATACTGACACTGCTGTGCCAGAGGGTCCTCAGACCCCTCCCAGTCCTCCTGGTCCTCCTCCGGTTCAAAATAAGGAGGAGGAGGGACATTTGGGACCCAAGGTCCCATCGGCGCCGGAACCGGCGCCGAGCGACGCCGGTCCGGCTCCATGTCCGGAGCCGGAGAGTACATGGGGACGACGCCGCCCGGAGCCCCGGGCGGCGTCAGGAACGGCACCGGAGACATCGACGCCGGCGGAGGCGTGGTCAGGTCGACCGGCGTCGATGGGGGTTGCGGTACCACCGGAGCCGGGATCGAGGCCGGGGCCGAAGCCGGAGCCGGGACCGAGGCTGGAGGCACGAGCGACGCCGGGACCGGAGTCGTCGGCGACGCCGGGCAACCCCATCAGGGCCCGCGGGGCCCGAAGGCGCACCGGAGGGACCTTGAGGCCCGAAGAGGCGGGCCATGGCCGACAGGAATTCCTGTACTTGAGCCGGATCCGCCCCCGAACCCGGGAAGGACGGGTATTGCGGGGGCGACTCCACAGGCATGTCCGGGGCCGCGGGGACGGTGCCGGGAGGGGCTCTCAGCCGAGTCGCGAGACTCGGGCAGGCGAAGTCCTAGAGCGATGATGCTTTTTGGACTTCTTGTGCTTAGACTTACCGGACGACGAAGACTTGGATCCCGACAACCGGCGAGGACTCCGCGACCGACCCCTCGACCTCTCACGCAACCGGGGCTTGGTGTGGCGCGGAGCCGACTGCCGGGCCTCGAGGAGCTTTCGAGACCGCTCTCGCAAAGCTTTCGGGTTGAGGGCCCGGCAGTCGGAACACGACTTCGTGTCGTGGCCTCGGCCGAGGCAGAAGAGACACTCCAGATGCGGGTCTGTGATGGACATCATCCGAGCACAGGCGTCGCAACGTTTAAAGCCGGGCATCCCTACGACACCTTGGAGTCGATTAGAAAGAAACAGTGAAAAAATTCACCAAAAAAGTTAGTCAAAAAATGACTAGGGCACTGCTCTTCCCGGATCTGCGCTTGCTGGCGCGGAAAAAGAAGAACTGACGTCAGCGCGCAGGGGCGGCATCTAAGTACTGCCCGCGACGTCATCCCGGCGATCACGACGCCGACGACGGACGCGGAGCCGCACGACGCCGCCTACCGACGCGCAAGGGTACTGCTACGCAAAAAACTTTCCGGATCCAGCCTGACGCCTGGGGATATTCTAAGGTAAGGAATCTGTCACTAACGTGTCTCTTTCAGATACTAAACCCAACAGCCGTAAGAAGCTAAGCATTATGATGCATCTGTTTTTATAATAATTTTTAAAAAATATGTAGGGGTGATCCATTCGTCTTTCCCCTCCAGTCCACAACATACGCAGTATCAGGCAAATATCCCACTGGAATAATGGAATACTTTGCAACAAAAAAACTGGGCTTACCATCACAAAATATTGAAAAGAAAATGATGGTCAGCAAAAACCGAGCAGCTAGAAAGAAACACAGGATTAAGCCTTTATCGATAGAATAAAAAAAAATAAAAAAATTAAGGAGAGGTCTTATACGCAAAGACTGGGCAAGGCAGTTAACACATGGAATTAATGTTCACTGTTTGATCTTTGTTGCCAAAAGTTGATAACATGATCATAACCGACTAAACGTTTATTCTTGACAAGTCTGATAACACAACAATTTGGACTGAACTCCTGGTTCTATTCCGTACAACAAGCTGAACTGACCATACTCATTTAGGCCAGTGTTGTATCCAAATTTATATGTAAAGAATTTTTGTACACTATGGCGTTGTGAAAGTAATTACTCAGTCAAACATGTAGTAAGACTAGGCATATCACTTGAATCAACAACATACACTGAACCAGATCAATATTTGCATGCGTGTGAAAATGAGCAAATGTTTCTTACCTCGGTTCTTCATCTTTGGATGAACGTTTGGGATAATATTTCTTAACCAGGGTTCTAAGGAGGAAAAAGTGTGCCATAAATGTTCAATCAAAAACTTTTTGGTAATTTCAAAATTATTTTAGAAAATAAGTATATATTACTCAAATCTGTTATTTTCTGCCAAACCTTTTCAAAGACAGTATTACATATATCAAGCATGCAGATGAAATTACTATGCATCGTCAAATTCCTAATTAACAAAATATTGCAGGCTTTTACTGCAATCGGATTATGCACCCAACCTTTACATTGATAACCTCATTTCAACAAGTCGCAGAAAACTTGTTTCTGTGACTATTTGTGCATGAACAAGCACCCATGCCAATTAACCATTAGTTAAAAAAAAAAAGTAATCAGCACCCATTCTGGAATTTTGAAAACAGACATATAGCGGACTGATGAGCCAGGTACCATTAAAAACAAATGCGAGAGAGAAAACTGAATTTTCTTTTTTTAAACAAAGCTGAAAACATATCCTCTCAGCAAACAGAAGTTCCACACCGCACTGGAGCATCGTATTTTAGAATGAGTTATTAATAATGCACAAGAGGTTGAAATTCTTCAAACAAAATCAAAAACACATTTGTTTATTTAATACATTTGATTAGCAAGCTCTCAAACATAGCAGCTTATTCCCTAACTCAATTTGTCTATGTTTTGGAAATCGGGAGAGACAAATTTGGTGGCGTACGACAATGCAACATTCAGCTTCAAACACTGAAATATGAGCTAGCAATAATTTTGTTGTGTTTTGTTTCAGTTTAAATCTTTGACTGTTGACATTATGCTATTCTTTTATCTGTAATACAGGAATTCGGCTCATACCTTCATCTTTGGTATTGATGGAGTGAGGTTTGTAAAATACATCCTCGTAAAATTAAGTAACCCCATAATAATGTATTGACTGCATGAATTAATCAACTCTGAATGCACACATTTACATAAGGGGCAAACGCATTTTACATAATATACTAAACCATGTTGGCATGAGTACGTATTAACTGTTTGCGCTTTGAAAAACTGTACTAATGCATGTTTATGCTGTGTTGTACATTGCACATTTTGCATGTTGTGCACACATAACGAAAAGGTTGCTTTAAATTAATAGCTTTTGCTAGGATTTAATTAACACAGGGCATTAGTATGGTGGGAGGTAAACATAATGGATTTTATTTTGTGAATTAATATTCTTTTGTGTTTATTTTAGTACGGGATTGGGCCTGCATGAAAATGGCCTCTCGTTTAAACAAACATGTGGTTGGCCTGGTCGGTATGAAGTGCGCATGTGCCAGGAGGGGTTGCCTGCTCGCAGACTGCAGAGTGTACCAGATGATGCAATCCGTGTGAAGGCCATGTTGACCTGTGTCTTACTGTTTATGTGCCAAGATGCGACAGCGACTGTGGGAACAGCCATCACTACGTGCAATTCGAATGTGAAAGCGGATATCATAATGAACAATGTAACAAAATGTATAAATATGAATGCTAGTGGTATACGAATGTATTAGTCTTAAATCCTTCCTTTGTTAGAACCGGTATAGGATGGATTTGTGGGGAGAACTGGATGAGGCAACCCTAGTATGATTTATGACAACCAATCACAGACCGAGTTTCTAACGATACTTCAACATTGTAAGATAGTGTGCTAGGCAGAAAGGTATAACTGATATCCCAATTAGGGGTGTGGCGGTTCAGAGAGAAAAGCGGAGAAGAGATGAGACAGAGGCGAGGCAGTGTGGCGAGGTAGAGCGGTCCGGTATAGCAGTGCAGTTCGGTGCAGCAGATCAGAGAGAAGAAACGATCAGAACGCACAAGAGAAGATCCAAGACAGAGAGAGCAGACCTGCACAGAGTCAGAGAACCTTTAGGTACGAGAACGTTGCGGGAGTGCTTGGGAGGAGACTGCGACCGAGGAGGTAGATTAATTGGGAAATTAATTCTAGTTGTTAGTTTATAGCAAACTTTGCTGCATCTGTCCTGTTAACTTTGTCCTCCAAGCTTATCTCTGGAGACCTCTTGCCACAACCTCGGCCAAGGAAGTGGTTTTCCTGTTTCTTGGGTGGGTATTACCCTCCTTGATTGCTTAAGTTTGCAAATATATTTCTGCAAGTATTTATGCTGTACCTTCTTTCCCCATTTCCTTTGCATGCTTTGATATCGATGCAAATGATTCATTTTGATTACATTGCTTGATAATTTGTTCTCTTATATGTAATCTTGTATGTGCACTGATAATCTAATCACGAGCAGTAATAAGATAAAATCATTAACTGAAGAAATGACTTTGTGGTTATTTAGTTAAATGTTAAACTGTTTAGTTAATCATAGTCACCATCAACTCTTCAACTAATGGTCCATCGACCAGAAGAAGAAGTTGAAATTACTAATAGTTAGAAGCATATATATAATTGTTATTAATGTGAAGTATAGTAGTTAACAAAACTGACAAATTAAACCCCCCCCTTATCCAGCGCCAGTCCTCAGGGATCATTTATGGGTAATGTGTGATGGGCCCCGTTGTTTGATAAAGCAATTTATGCATGACGAGATTTCCTTTGGTCCCTGGCTCAGAAATTTAGGGGTTGCGCTGGATCAGTTTTTCTGGTAGCAGAGGATGGTTATTATTGATTAGTTTGGTTATTTATTGATTAAATGTTTGGTTATTTATTGATTAAATGTTTAACAGTCTATGTAAAGTGGGTTAGTATCGTGTTTTATGTAGTTTTTGGAACACAGGTACAGAAGGGTATCTGGGAAGCCGGCAAAGTAAAAGTTAGCCTGAAATAAGGCAGAAGAAAAGTGTGAGAAGTGAAATCACACGGGAATAAGTGCATTGTCTGTTTAAATTAGTGATACTATTTAGTGTGTAGGTGAAGAGAAGAGTGGGATAGCGAAGGGTCCACCTGTGAAAATTTGACCTTATCCCCGGAAGAGTAGCGAGACCTCCTTTTCAACAAAAGGTCCTCTTGTGAAATTTAGGCCTTATCCCTAAAGAAGTAACAGGTCCTCTCCTAGCTTGGGTGAAGGGAAGGATAGCAGAATTGTTATACTTGCCCGTATTGGTAGGAATGTTCTTGAGAGGGAAAAACTCTCTTTATTTAGTAAACAGACAGTGTGGTATTGTTTTATGTTGTGACTAATAAGTTATTGTAAAGAAAACGGACTTAGAAAAGTGCCAATAATTTTTGTAAAGGGAGGGTCAGCAGCAGGAGGAGAGGCTGACGTCACGGAAAAGCAGCGCTGGCATTGGTCAGTCTGTAAAGACAGAGTGAACTCAGATTGGCTGGTTGGTGTGAGCCGTGCTGGTATTGGGCAGGATAGCGGAGACGTAGGAAAGCTCCGATTGGAAGAGATAGAGTGTGCCGCACTGACATTGGTCAGGTGTTTAGGGAAGCCAAGGAGTTCGATTGGTGAATTATAAGTGGATCGTGTTGATAAAGATTTGATTAAGTAAAGTCGTTGACGAGCAACAAAAATGTATTTTGAACAACCGAAACAGGAGAAATTGACTTTGTTTGAAAAAATTAAAAGATTCTTTAAAAAGGACAAACCAGTAATAACGAGAGAAGGAGTTCCTATACCTCCAAAGACACCAGCGTCTTATATGATGTTAAAATATGGTTATCATACATGTATTTGGCTAGAAAATTGGGTAGGATATACGAAGAATGATGGTATACTAGCTTTTCCAGAGCATGGTTCTTTTAATTTGGCAGTATTACGTAATTTGAGAGAAAAGATGATATTAGACCCAAGACCTAGACCTACACAGTTTGAAGCATTAGTAGAATGGGAAGATGAAATGTATGAAAGAGAAAGACACAGAGGTGGTAGAGTACATAGATTTATGTTTGGAAGATTTCATGATGAAAGACATGAAGACAGAATGAAGAGATGGAGAAATGGAGAGATAACTGAAGCACTGTATCCAGTTTTAATGGTAGGAGAGACTGCAGGAAACAAATGCAAAGAGAAAAAGAGACATTTAGAGCAATTTGGTTATGGGTACAACCCGAATGAATCTGATGATGAGCTGCTGGATGATATATTAGTTAAACGACCACCACCTTATCAGGAGAATTCTTCGATGGTGACACCAAATGTACCGTCAATGGAAACCCCAATGACACCTCAAACGACACCAGTTCCAATTGAAAGTTAAGTAGAGCAGGAAGGAGAAATAGAATTTGCCATACAAACTAAAGAATTAGTTGAAAAATTGAATCAGATGAACATGAAAATAGATGCAATAACTGTGCCAGTGACTATAGGTCCAGCAATACCTGTATTTGAAAATAGACTTATCCATGAACCTTAACTGTACCATTAAATTCCGCTATAACCTCAGCTAATAGTAGAATTAATGCTGTAAGTGTCCAAAGTGAACAGCCAAACAGTTACAAGATCAACACCTCCGACTAATTTAACAATAATTGAAACGCCTAGGGAAATAATACAGTTCCTGCCCAAAAGAATAGAGTTGGATGAGATTCCCAGAAATGAAGTTCCAATAGGTCCAACCACTGAAGAATTAGATGATTGGGTGAAAGGGTTACAAAGGAGAAAAACACAGACGCAACCTATAAATGTATGCAAGTTGAAAGTAGATCTGGAAGAAATGATTATTGGGACCATAAGTCCAGACAGGCTAAAGACGTATCAGGATGATGAATTGATGTATCTGTGTAAGAGTATTACTTGGAAAGCGAAAAATCTACATGAGAGGTTAGTGGAAGCTGCAGATGAGTTGGGAATGGACATAGGAAGATCAAAGGTGTTGCAGAAAACATATAGAGTGGATTTTACTGAAAAAGATATAGAAAATATGAATACGTCTGGTAGACGGTTGCAGATAAAAGAGTTAATGGTTGTCTTGAGAAAATAAAGAGACGTAGAAAGATGGAAGGGTAGATGGATGAGGAAGAAAGAAGAATTGGCTGCTAAAGAAATACATTTGCGTCCAGTAAGAGAAGTAGAAAATGTAGCTCTGGAATGTCCCAAGAGAGAAGTTCCAGGAGGAGGTTATGTGCATATTCCGTGGACTAGACAGGATATATTGTCTTTCACCAATGAGTTTCCTAGATTGAGAGAAAAGCCTGTGGAGTGGTACAAACAAGTTGAGAGATTCGTGAAAGTATCGAAAGTATTGTTGAAAGATTTAGATGGATTATTTGAAATTGTTGTCCCTGGAGATCTATGGACTGAATGTAAGATTACAGTTGATTGGCCAAAGGATGAATATCCTAGGAATGCCAAAACAGGAGCACCTTCGGATGAGGTGATGAAAAAGTATCATCAAGTGATTACTTTCTTGAAAAGCAAAATTTCCGCTAAGGAAACTGATTGGGTAAAAATTGATAGAACAACCCAAGAACCGAATGAATCTGTTCATGCCTATTAGGAGAGGTTATTGCAAGTTTTTAAGCAGTATAGTGGGTTTGAGAATATTGGAGCTAAAGATATGGGTCATTTTGTGTATAGGTTTGTGTATGGATTAAAACCAGAGATTAGCCAGATGATACAGCAGCATATGTTGTGTTGGCAGGCCAAAACGATCGATGAAATCTTGAGGTATGCGAAGTATTGTAGTGATGATATTGAGTCTCGTCATCGCAAGTTAAAAGAAAAGGTGATGTGGGCACAAGTGAAAGTAGCAGAGCAGCAAGAAAATCAGTTGAATATTCAGGGAATAAACCAAATGGGAGGAGTTAGTCAGAATGCTCAGAAACCCAGTGGGGGTAGAGGTAGAAGACAAATGAGTAGAGAAGAGGCGAAAAAGAAATTTCCTTGTCATGGGTGCAGAAAGTATGGACATTGGAAGAATGAGTGTAGATCAGAGCAGAGGATTAATGGAGGAAATCAAATTTTAACCCCACAGGTGCAGAGTGAGACAGTTGTGCAACAGACACCGCAGCAACAGGTAGTTACTACCCAATATCAGGTCCCGCAACCACCGTTGCCACATAGTGTAAATGCTCAAAGATACAGTGCGGATACAGGGTTCCACGGAGGAGACCAGGTTGGTAAAAATACTAACACAAATGTGATTCCCCAATTTTGGATGCAATGTGATGGAAGTGATGTTGAATCGAATCAATGACGGTGCCTGAGCTGGGAGGAAGAGTGCTTGCTTGGCGCTACTCTAGAGGTAGATCAGTCAGGTCCATTTGTTGATGGAAAAGTGGAAGGTAATGATATCACCTTTCTTGTGGACACTGGTGCTACCCGTTCTACTGTGAGAGCAGCAGAAATTCCAAACCTACCTCTCTCGGGAGAAACTATCCAGGAAGTAGGAGTCTCAAACAGATAAATACTTCAGTTACTAAACCAATTGAAGTACATATTGGTCCCTTTAAAGATATGCATCGGTTTGTAGTGTGTGACTCGAGTCCAGTGAATTTGTTAGGAAGGGATTTGCTGTGCAAAATGAATTGCACAATTTACTGCACACCGGATGGTATTGCATTTCAGACACTTGATGAGGATGTCGCGTTTAAAATGGTGCTAGCAAAGCAAGGAACAGAAGTGAATGAGTTCTATTCGCTTCTTACAGATAAAAGTGTGCCTGAAGAATTGATGAAGGTAGTGAATTCAGAGGTATGGGATTTCCTAGGACAGGAGATTGGACTGATGAAGAAAGTGGATTCGATTACAATCACAGTGAAAGATGGTATTGACTATCCAAATACACCACAGTATAAAATGAAGCCAGAAGTTATAGCAGGAATAACTCCTGTGATTGATCAAATGATTGAACAAGGAATTTTAAAAGAAATAATGAGTAGTCCTTGTAATTCACCTATTATGGGATTGAAAAAGCCAAATGGAACTTATAGAATAGTACAAGATTTAAGAAAGGTAAACAAAATTGTTGTGCCTTGTTGTCCAGTTGTGCCAAACCCAGCAGTGATTCTATACCAAATCCCACATGATGCGGAGTGGTATACTGTGATAGATTTGTGTCATGCATTCTTTTCAGTTCCCTTGCATCCAGATAACCAGCATTAGTTTGCATTCCGGTTTGGAGATCGTGTTCTGGCATGGTGCCGAGTTCCTCAAGGCTATACTGAGAGTCCTTCAATTTTTAATCAGATATTGAAAAAGTGTCTGGAAGATTTGAGAATGTCTGAAGAGTCTGTGTTGGTTCAGTACATTGATGACCTACTGGTGGCATCAAAGACTCGAGAAGCCTGTGTTGCAGACACAGTCGCTTTACTGAACCATTTGGCAGAAGGTGGACATAAAGTGTCCCCTGCGAAATTGCAATTCTGCCAACAAGAAGTTCAATACTTAAGTCATAAGATTGAGAAGGGCGTCAGAAAGGTAACAGAGCGTATTCGAGTGATTAAGGACATGAAGCCTCCAACGACACAAAGGGAAGTGCAAATGTTTTTGGGAGTGGTTGGATATTGCAGACAGTGGATCAGTGGATTTTCACGGATGGCAAAACCTCTACAGAGGTTAACGAGGAATGATGTGAAAGACCCAGTTAAATTGGATGAAGAAAGTATGGATGCTTTTGTTAAACTGAAAGATAGTCTGTGTAAGGCTCCGGCATTGGGAATGCCTGATTATTCAAAGGATTTTGCATTGTATTGCAGTGAAAGAGATGGATGTGCTCTTGCAGTTTTAACTCAAAGGCATGGAACGTCAAGACGACCTGTGGCATACTTTTCAGCTACTCTAGATTCAGTGGCTGCCGCATTACCTGGATGTTTGAAAGCAGTAGCTGCTACTTGTGAGAGTCTGGAACAGAGTGAAGGGATCATAATGGGTCATCCTGTGAGAGTGTATGTGCCACATTCAGTTGAGATCCTTTTAACAAGGACACAAACTCAGCACCTCACATATAGTCGGCTGACTAGGTATGAGAGAGTGATTCTGGGAGCAGAAAATGTGACAATAGTGAGATGCACAAATGTGAATCCTTCTACTCTATTGCCAGATGTTTGGGATGAAGAAGTAAAGGATGAAGCTGAACATGATTGTTTGGATGTGACTGAATTCTGTACCAAGCCCCGTCCTGACATCAAGGACGTTCCTCTTGAGGAACCAGATCGTGTGATGTTTGTTGATGGTTCTGGTTTGCGAACTAAAAGAGGTGTGTTGAGTTCTGCTTATGCGGTCTGTACTGTAGCGGAAATCCTGGAAGCATCCCGTCTAAAAGGGATAAAATATGCACAAGTGGCTGAATTGATAGCACTAATTCATGCCTGTAAATTTGGGAAAAAGTCAGAAAGTGACCATAATTACTGATAGTCAATATGGCTTTGGCATTGTGCATGATTTTGGAGAATTATGGATGCAGAGGGAATTCCGGACCTCTTCGGGGTCCCCCATCAGGAATAGTCAATTTGTAAAAGAATTACTGGAAGCATTACAATTGCCAAAACGAATTGCAGTGGTCAAATGTGCCGCACATAAGTCAGGAGATGATTATGTGACTCAAGGCAACAGATTTGCTGACCAAGTAGCACAATATTGTGCAAAGAATGAGACTTCCATAAATCGGGGAAAAGCAAAAGAACATACGGTTTGTCAACTTATGTTTACTAACACTATTGAAACCTGGGATGAAGTGAGACAATTGCAGGAAGAGGTAGATGATGAAGAGAGACAGGAATGGGAAAAAGTAGGATGTAGGAGACGAGAAGACGACGATGTATGGGTGTACACTGATGGAAGACCAGTCATGCCAGATAGTTTACTTTCTCATATGGCAAGGATGTATCATGGAATGACACATATAGGCCGAGACGCCATGGTCAGATCATTCAAACAGACAAGGTTTAATCCTAAGTTCAGGACTATTGCAGAGAGCCTTTGTCAGAGATGCCTGACGTGCCAACAGGAAAACCCAGGAAGAAAAACAATAGTTAGTCTGGGAACAATAGGGAGGGCAGGTAGTCCTTTTACCAGACTACAACTCGATTTTATTGAGTTGCCTCCATGTAATAAGCTCAAATATGTGTTAGTGATTGTGTGTTTGTTTTCTCGATGGGTAGAAGCCTATCCCACAAGGAAGAATGACAGCCTGACCGTGGCAAAACCTTTGTTGAGAGAATACATTCCTAGATATGGTTTTCCAGTCACGATGGAAACAGATGGAGGAACACATTTCGCTAGTGAAACAATCAAACTGATTTGTGAAGCATTGAGTATTCAACAAAAACTTAATTGTGCTTATCGTCCAGAGGCTTCTGGAATAGTAGAGCAGATAAATGGCACAATAAAGAGCAGGTTAGGGAAAGTGTGTAGATCCACAGCACTGAATTGGCCTGACGCTTTACCCCTAGTTTTGATGAGTCTCAGAAGCATTCCTGATAAAAAGACAGGATTGAGTCCCCATGAAATATTGATGGGAAGAGCAATGAGACAAGCATTTGTACCTGCGAACAAATTAATAAATATATCTGATGATCTCATCCTTGACTATTGCAAAGGATTGGCTGATGTACGTTCTGTGTTTCATCAGGTTGGAGCTGACGCGGCCACAACACAACAGACTCAAGCGCATGATCTGAGCCCTGGTGAGTGGGTTCAGGTGAAAAGGCATAGATGAAAAACTTGCCTAGAACCCCGCTGGGAAGGACCCTACCAGGTCATATTGGTGACAACCACAGCAGTAAAGTGTGCTGGTCTACCGAATTGGATCCATGCCAGTCACACTCCGAGTCCCAAATCCACTTGAACCACAAGTAGAGCGGCATCTGGAAATCTCAAGTACAAGCTCTGAATCAGAGGCTGAAGCACAAGAAACTGGTGAAGCTGGAGCACTAGACTCTGAAACTGGTGAACATAAACTGAAAGACTCTGAAGAGCAAATTGAGTAAGAGTTGCCTAGCCCAAGTCAAGTAAAGTGGGTACCAGCTACTGGGACTGAAGAAACTGCTGTTGAACGAGAAGAGAGACAACTGTCCGATAGAAAGGAAAAGGATGGAAGAGAAATAAGTGAAAGAAATACAGAAGAAGAAAAAGAGAGCAAACTTATAGTAGGTGCAAAGAAACGAAGGTACAAATTGAACAAGGAAGAAGTACAACCAAAGAGGGCAAAGACAGATGATCATTGGCCAAGTGGAGTGAAAAGACTGAAATACAGAGTGGTAAAAAGAAGACCCGAGAGCAAGTTAGAACAGATAAAGGAAGTTTCAGGTGAAATAGAGCAAGGAGAGTCGGATGACGAATCAGTGCTACGACCAAAGAGAGTGAGAAAACCGAACAAAAAGTTCAAGTCACCTGACTGGATTTACATAGTGTTGGAAGAGATTGAAGAAGAAGATTTAAACAAAGAAAGAAACAGCACTGACAGCGAGCAAGAAGGAAAGAGTGATTTAGATCCACCTTAAGAGACTGTAAACAAATTAAGGTGTCATGTTAAGAACCGAAGAAATTTTCTGAAGACGTCCCGGAGATTTGGATTAGTTAAAATAAAAGAAGGGGTAAAGAAGAAAGCTTTGAAAGTGTGGGATCACACTACATTTTTATTTTTTGAACATTTTTTGATAGATTTAGAAAATCCATTTAGAATTTTATAAGGATTAGTATTACAATGGTAACAGGAAACAAGATCTAGATGTAGTTTTATGCGTAGGTGTTATAAAGCTTGTTTATGTTTATTTTGTATACTAATAGTATGTTGGATAATATTAACAATTATAATACCTTTACATTTGATTAAAGAAGATACATCTCGTCCTAATAACTGGACAGGTCCAAGGGTAGACACTGACAGTAAGCAAATTCCTATTACTCACTTGAAACAGATAGACGCTAGTAGTTTGCATCATGATAGATCAGTTACTAATTTTTCCTCGAATGTTTTCACTAAACTACTCTACGAATATGTGGCAACAATGGAAGTGAGGGATTGTTATGTATGTATACAGTTACCATTGTCTGTTTCAGAAGGTGCGACCTATCATCACCTTCCTTTGACATATGGTGTGACCTGTAGTGTTTTATCAAGTTTATTGTATAGAACAGGAAAATTAGATTATTATTCAAATGTAGATACAATCTTTTCTAAAGTCCCTGTAGTACCTGAGTTGAATAAGATAGCACATGCAAATGTCATGGGAGATTTTTTCCTGACAACAAAGCCTTTAGATATAGCTTATGCTAATAAAAATAACTTAACAAGTAGATTGGAAAAGGAAGAGAAAATCTTTTTGGAGATGGTAGAAGAAAGAAGGGCTAAGTTTCAGAGAAAAGCTGTTGAAGAGAAATTGAGAACACCACCTTGGGTTTTCAAAGAAGGCAACTATGACAAAAGCGAGACTTATGCTGCAATGGCTCTGGATTGGTTGCAGAAGGGAAAATTATGCTTACGTAGGGAGAAGACTAATTATAATCACTATTTCATTGGTTCCAGTGAATGTGAAGATACCTATAAAATTATTGGGGGTTGGGGATTTAAAGGGAGGAACTGACCCGGTCTTGCCAGGTATATATTATGTCTGTGGGAAGAAAGCCTATTATCAGCTGCCAGATCACTGGTATGGGACATGTTATCTTGGGATTGTCTTTCCAAAAGTCTATCATGTAGACAAAAGTACAAATTGAATCGATGAAGTAAGGCAAGGACTAAACCGTGTAAAAAGAGAACGTTTTTCAGAAATTGTAGGCGATATATTTGGAGCATTGATACCTGGAGTTGGAGTTACACTGAATGCATACAAAATTCGACAATTGTCCACAGTGGTTGATCGTTTGTCAACAGATACTGCTGGAGGATTCTTAATGATTGACACTGAAATGATTGTCATGAGATCTATGGTTATGCAAAATAGACTTGCCCTTGATATATTGTTGGCTAAAGAGGGTGGAGTCTGTGGAATGCTGAAAGTTCAACATTGTTGTACTTACATTCCAGACAAAAGTAAGAATTTGGAAGGATACATTCAGAATATCACTGATTTGCATAAGGAAGTAACCCAACTGGAGGTTGACGGTGTTTGGGAGAGACTAAGTAAAAGTTTCTCTACTATAAGCAAGTGGTTTTCTTCTATAGGTAGTTCCTTAGTTGCAAAAATAATAGTACCAATAGTTTTTGTAGTCACTACGGTACTCATGATACGAATGACCTATGTTTGTGTGAAAAAGAGTTGCAAAGAAAGGAAATTGAGTAAGGAACATAAAGAAAGGGAAGGAGAGATAGAAGAGATAGAGCTGGAAAATTTTAAAGACAAATTGTATGAAAAATGTAAGGAGCAAGGGTCAAAAGACAACACTATATAACTTGAAAAACCGTATGTTTTGGGATTTTATGATGGTAAAACCATCAAAGGGGGGATTGATGGAGTGAGGTTTGTAAAATACATCCTCATAAAATTAAGTAACCCCATAATAATGTATTGACTGCATGAATTAATCAACTCTGAATGCCCACATTTACATAAGGGGCAAACGCATTTTACATAATATACTAAACCATGTTGGCATAAGTACATATTAACTGTTTGCGCTTTGAAAAACTGTACTAATGTTATGTTATGTTATATAATTTTATAACGCGCGCAGCTACTCCGAAGAGTGTCCCGGCGCGAACCAAGAGGAGTCAGCAAACTAACACTAGACAAAAAGGTAGGTTTTTAGATGTTTCTTAAAGGCCAAAGGGTCTTGGGTATTGCGAAGCGCAAAAGGAAGGGCATTCCATGCCTGAGCGGCTTTCACAGCAAGGGAATAGCCGCCCAGCCTGTGACGAATGAAGCGGGGCACTTGAGCTAAAAGAAGTGCTGATGAGCGTAATTGTCTCAGCGGGACATAGAAGGAAAACCGCTTCCGCAGATAGGCGGGACTGTGACCATGGAGTGCGCGATGGGCGATAACAAGGGATTTAAACTTAACCCGGTCGGCCACGGGAAGCCAGTGAAGTGAGCGTAGATGGTCTCGCACACTACTCCTAATGGGAATTTCAAGGAGAAGCCTAGCGGCCGCATTTTGGACAACCTGGAGTTTATTCAATGAATATCCCGGGATGCCCACATACAGAGCATTGGCATAATCCAAACGGGAGAGAATCAGAGCGCGGATGACCGTCTCTTTAGCCGGCCTAGGGAGAAAAGGAAGAAATCTCCTTAAGGTTTTAAGGAGACCAAAGCAGCTACCTGAGAGCTTCTTTACCTGGGTAGAAAAGGATAGATTGTCCTCGAACCACACTCCCGGGTTCTTAGCGGATTTCCCATTGGATGTCGGAAGGGGGAACCCTGAAGGCCAGATCGTATCTCTGAAACTGGGGGGGAAATTACATAGAGGAGAATCTCCGACTTGTCTTCGTTGCATTTGAGTTGAGCGGCAGCAAGCCACTTAAAGACAGAAGACAAGCAGTGCTGGACAGAGGATACAGAGTTTGCATCCTTTTCCCAGGTAAAGAGGAGCTGGGTGTCATCTGCGTAGGCAATCACCTTAGCCCCCCCAAGACCTCGGCCAAGTAGACCAGAGGATGCATGTTTATGCTGTGTTGTACATTGCACATTTTGCATGTTGTGCACAAATAACGAAAAGGTTGCTTTAAATTAATAGCTTTCGCTAGGATTTCATTAACACAGGGCATTAGTATGGTGGGAGGTAAACATAATGGGTTTTATTTCGTGAATTAATATTCTTTTGTGTTTGTTTATATTAGTACGGGATTGGGCCTGCATGAAAATGGCCTCTCGTTTAAACCAACATGTGGTTGGCCTGGTCGGTATGAAGTGCGCATGTGCCAGGAGGGGTTGCCTGCTCGCAGACTGCAGAGTGTACCAGATGATGCAATCCGTGTGAAGGCCATGTTGACCTGTGTCTTATTGTTTATGTGCCAAGATGCAACAGCGACTGTGGGAACAGCGTTCACTACGTGCAATTCGAATGTGAAAGCGGATATCATAATGAACAATGTAACAAAATGTATAAATATGAATGCTAGTGGTATACGAATGTATTAGTCTTAAATCCTTCCTTTGTTAGAACCGGTATAGGATGGATTTGTGGGGAGAACTGGATGAGGCGACCCTAGTATGATTTATGACAACGAATCACAGACAGAGTTTCTACCGATACGGCAACATTGTAAGATAGTGTGCTAGGCAGAAAGGTAGAACTGATATCCCAATTAGGGGTGTGGCGGTTCAGAGAGAAGAGATGAGACAGAGGCGAGGCAGTGTGGCGAGGTAGAGCGGTCCGGTATAGCAGTGCAGTCCGGTGCAGCAGATCAGAGAGAAGAAACAATCAGAACGCACAAGAGAAGATCCAAGACAGAGAGAGCAGACCTGCACAGAGTCAGAGAACCTTTAGGTACGAGAACGTTGCGGGAGTGCTTGGGAGGAGACTGCGACCGAGGAGGTAGATTAATTGGGAAATTAATTCTTGTTGTTAGTTTATAGCAAACTTTGCTGCATCTGTCCTGTTAACTTTGTCCTCCAAGCTTATCTCTGGAGACCTCTTGCCACAACCTCGGCCAAGGAAGTGGTTTTCCTGTTTCTTGGGTGGGTATTACCCTCCTTGATTGCTTAAGTTTGCAAATATATTTCTGCAAGTATTTATGCTGTACCTTCTTTCCCCATTTCCTTTGCATGCTTTGATATCGATGCAAATGATTCATTTTGATTACATTGCTTGATAATTTGTTCTCTTATATGTAATCTTGTATGTGCACTGATAATCTAATCACGAGCATTAATAAGATAAAATCATTAACTGAAGAAATGACTTTGTGGTTATTTAGTTAAATGTTAAACTGTTTAGTTAATCATAGTCACCATCAACTCTTCAACTAATGGTCCATCGACCAGAAGAAGAAGAAGTTGAAATTACTAATAGTTAGAAGTATATATAATTGTTATTGTGAAGTATAGCAGTTAACAAAACTGACAAATTAAACCCCCCTTATCCAGCGCCAGTCCTCAGGGATCATTTATGGGTAATGTGTGATGGGCCCCGTTGTTTGATAAACCAATTTATGCATGACGAGATTTCCTTTGGTCCCTGGCTCAGAAATTTAGGGGTTGCGCTGGATCAGTATCATTAAATTTTAAATTATTATGGTCATGATGGAATAGTCTGTGGAATTTTAATCTGTCAAAAATGCATTTTAATTTGCTGCATCTCCTTTCTTTAAGCTGTTTAACTGCTGATAAAGGTCCATTAAGATTTCAATTCTTTTCTTTAATTTTTTATAAACATCTGTTCCAAAATCTCTTAAGTGGTATTGTCCTTACAGGCGTTCAATGTAACCTTGAGGACTCTTTCGCTTCTGGGTCAGTATTTTCACCAGGATAGTTTCTAGGCTTTTTTTAAAAAAAAACTATTTAAATCATATATAGCTCTTAGTAATTTATAAGGATGTTACTGTTTAAAAGGAAGAGTTATATGAGTCTTGTGCTTTGAGACTTTCTAACGTGAACAATTCCTGATTTCCCTTTTAAAGGGGCAAGTGTAAAAGAAGTTCTTCAGATCAGTCCTTTAAAAAATTGTTTTGTCTTGTTTTGCCAAAAGCAATGTAGTTGTTAGAAACTGACATTAGAGACACAAGTATACAGGCTTTAGATCACATATCACGGTCTCAAAACTTGGACAAAGCAAATCTTCAACATTAACTACTACCTATTATTCTAATAAGTGTATTAAATGTGGAGAAGAAGGAATAGTTTCTCTCTTAGCATTGCGGATCTCCAGATGCTTTTTAGGTGTAAACCTAAGGCACAACCTCCGAACTTATGCAGAAACTCCAGACAATTCAGAACGCAGCAGCCAGGCTGATCCTCAATCTGCCCAAGAGGACACATCACCCAGCACCTGAAAAACCTCTACTGACTCCCCATCCAGAAGAGATGCCAGTTCAAGCTTCTGACTCGCGCCTACAAAGCACTTCACAAAATAGGACCACAGTACTTGAACCACCACCTGACCTTCCACCAACCAACCAGAAACCTCCGCTCATCTCGCACTGGCTCAGACCCTACACATCCTCGGCAACCGCACCGGAGGACGCTCCTCCTCTCACCTCACTGCCAAAGCCTGGAATTTCCTCCCTCTCCACCTCTGCACCACCCCCTGCCTGACCCACTTCAGGAGGGAACTCAAGACCTGGCTCTTTGACTGACACAGGCAGCGCCTGGATACACCCCCGGGTGATAAGTCACGCTCTACAAGTACATATTGATTTTTTTTGATTTTTTTTTGTGGAGTTTTATATAGCGCTAACTAGACCCGGAGGTATCGGAGCGCTTTACATGAGCACCAGTTACGTTACATACAGACGCATTCATTTTTTTTGTTAGGCACGGGGAGATTAAGTGATTTGCCCAGAATCACAGAATGTTGAGCGTCCCTGCCGAGACTCGAACCCGGTTCCCCAGCTCCGAGGTCGACCGCACTAGCCGTTAGGCCACATTCTCTCCCCTAATTGATTATTTGATTGATCTTTAGAAGTTTGTCATAGTAACTCTATCTGACCCCATTTGGGTACCAGATCTATGCTTCACACCACCAGGACTTCCTCCAAGTGTAAAATCCTTATTTAAAATCTTTAGGGGACAATTCATTCAGGAATTTTTAGATGCTCTATTTGGGGCTGAAACAGTATTTAGAGTTTACCCTCTCTCCAGAACATTCACAATTGAGTCTGACTTGGCAACTGTATAGCTAATCGACCTAGAAGCAGAGTTTCCCCTAGTTTCTTTACCAGTTTCTCGTCCCCAAATAAGTCATCGACAAGGACGATTACCGCACTCTCTGCTATTATGATGCTGATCTCACCTTTGCAAACTCCCAAATAAGCATGGCAGTCTTCCATAATAGGTTCATGTCAGAGATGCATCCGTTCCCCCCCTCCGCATGGAACAGCTAAGTGCAGAGAATGCATGTTCTTTATCCCGTTATTATAATTTGCACTTGTACAGCACACAATTTGCTATTAGTACGGCTTCACAGTGCCATTTGGTAGTCCTGGATACGAGTTTCCAAACATTTACATGACAGACAAGTCTGTAATCCCTAACCCCTTCTTGTTCCTCTCCATTTCAGATGGACTTTGGTCTGGAGCTAAACTGCATCAATTAGAGACCAGCTATATCCTATTTTTTCCTACGGCCTAATGAACACCTCAGCTGTCTGATTCTCCCTCGACTCCTCACCTGGGATTTTTCTGAAGAAGACGGGTCTGTCGCTCTCTGACTTTAACCGCAAATCCAAACACTTCACATTTTGGTGACAGTAAAATTGGGATAATGTGTTTCTATCAATGCTTATATTCGTACAGTTGTAAATTTATGTAACACATTCTTGAAAGTTCACATTCTTGAGACACAGATCAAATCAAAATAACACTGTGCATGGGCAATATTTAAAATAAAGTGGCAAGAGGTAAACACTAAAAGTATATATGGTCTACCATATATAGTATGTGCCAAATATAAATGCGCAAATTCTAGCTTCTTTTTCCTACATATCACTTAACCTAACCTACAGTCTAGTTTGAGGAGGGTGGCCCTCACCTGGGCAGATTCTGACAAGCTTGTATATTATATTACTAATTAACGTCATCAACACTATATCAACAATGAGATGCAAACACTAATTTAAAAGCTTCACCATGTTCCAGGGTTAAATGTTGTTCCTAGTAGGAAAGAAACATACATACAAGTTTTACTCAGAGAACATTTCAAAACCTACGAACCTTATCTTTTGAAGAGTAGCCCGATATATGGTTACAGCCACTAATCCTTGAACGTGGACATTTCAATGTTATTTTAGGTGTCTTTCAAGATGAATACAATCGATCTGTCTCATCAGAAAAGCCATCACAGATGGCGATACTTCAAAGTACAGTCCGAAAACCATCTACACTGAAACAAAACAGCCCTAACGGAGACATGCGATTCCGCACCTGCGGTGTGGTCTATTTCATTATGGAATTTGCTACACTTACCACATAATTTACCACGTGCTTCAAATCTTGTATATTTCAACAACAAAAAATTCAAGGTGAAAGGGATCAGAGGTTGCTAAGGACACTGCATGACAAATTCAATTTGGTTCCTCACTCCTTGCAAATTTCAGCCAATCATCTTTATGGTTGGAGGCTGTATTCAGAGGTCAGAACTTTGCCACTATGATATTAACAGCCCTAATGAATTAATTGGGGGATGGAGGGTAGATTGTTTTGTCTACAGCAGGAAAAAAGGCAATACATATTTAAATATGTAACAAACAGCAAGGAAAGAAGGACATAATCTATGCGATGAAAACATTTTTAAAAGTGGATGAAACCCATGTTGATATCTCCAAGATCTTCAAAGAACAGATGTTTCAAGAGGGCCCCTGCAGTTTAGAAGAGTTCGAAACATGTGGCATCTTTATATAGGTCTGGTGTCTTGAAATGCATGGTCTTTTAGTGGATCATTTCATAATAAATAGTTAATGTATAACTGTTCTGCAGGGCTAGTTGTAGAAGGCAAGTGTGCTTCTAAAAGCCCCATGGTGTGAGCAGATAAGCCCCACACTGAGCTCCAGGCTGAGGTTTTTTAAAGGGTAGCAGCATGAACAGAACAGATATGTACCTCTACTTTTGTGTTCTGCAAAAAATATATATATTTTTAAGCAATCTGCTACTCGAAGGTACAGAAGACAATGCCAACGAAACTAGCTAATTCTGCTTCTATGCAAAGCTAAATCTATTGGTGAGTAACATATGGATATGTGTAGCTCTTTCTTTAAAAAGTGTATATTTTCTAAAGCATTAGGATCCATTAGGCATCAATTCATAGATTTGTTAAAATGTCACAACTGCTCATAATTGTTCTTTTATTGTGCCACAGAATGAGATACAATAATTTTTTCTTGCAGCATAATTCAGTCAACCATGCTGTATAATGTGATCCAGTCTAGTCACAGAATTTCACAGGCCCTGGAAACAATTAAATAAATTAAAGACAAATTCTACTTCTATGAGGTCTTGTACTGTTCAATGCATGTTTACACTGAGTAAGTACTGCGCATGAATGCCGTGCAAAAAACACAGCCTCCTGGGTGCAAATTAAAATACCGATTAGCTCAGGGTTTGGCATGTACGAAGTGCGCAATTTGGAATCCAATCTGATTTATTAAAAGCAGAATGGGGAATAAATGTACAGCAGGTCATGAAATTTCCCATTCGAGATGCGCAAAGAGCACGTCATTTCTTTGCATACATTGTGCCAGGTTTGACCCAGCGAAAATCAGGTGCACAAACAACCCCCAGATGCACAGGATGGGTTTGTTTATGAATACAGAATCGGGCGCTTGACCCGGTAGTAACACCAGCTGTGATCAGGGCTTTAAAAGCTTACTTTGGATCGAAATGATAACATTTCAACACCCACCACATTCAGTGTCCATTGAGATTAAATGTGTACCAATTAATATCTCAATATCCCTATGCAAAAGAACGTGAAGAGAAGTGGTTTCAATATATAATTTCAACACATGGAGCAGTGCGATCAAGTCTGAAACGCCCAATGAAACCCAACATCGGTGGTAAAGTGATGTAAAGAATGCACCATAGAGGAATCGAGCACAGATCATGCCAGGATGACCACATCTCAATGTAAAACATCCCCACAAAAGACACCAACCACCAGTGAAACGAGGTTTGTGGAGGAATCAATGTAGACAACTCGTGGACAGAGTTTGCATTAGAATAAGTATTTTTCTAGAAGATTCTCTACATTGACTCAAACTGCCCAGAAAGGATGCTAAGACATTTCGCATTAGTGAGAGAAGGGATAAGGAGAAGTTGTGAGGGTTCCAGAGTTCAAGGTAGCATTGAGTCTGTCCAACTTTAGAATCAGCCAAAAAAATAAAATAAATAAGATTCACGCCAAAAGTGCTAACATGACTAGCCCTGCTACAGAGAGCAAATATCTTAAAAGGGGTAGGCCGGTGGCATTACCTGCCACGGTGCATCGGGCATGGTTATGTTGACAAATGTAAAAACATGACAGATCAGAGACTCAGAACTCACTATAACTTCCAATACCAATCAATAAATTAATATCAAATAGTGCTTTTACTTATAAAAGAAAAAGTGCTTTAAATCTAGCACACAAAGCAATACTGTGCAGTATCGAGAGGATACTTCAATTGGTACATCATTATCATTGATAATAATATGGTTACTGGTGAAATGGTGGGAGGGCTGCTCCATGTTATGTGCAACCACACACGTCCACCAAGCAGGTATCGCCTTGACTTAGTCAATGCTCAGCTGTTTTAGCCTCACTCTAGGTCAAGAACCTCTGCCCAGTCAAGCGAACATTGGCAGTGCATTACAGGTCAAGGGAAGGCCATGCTTAGGTTGTGCTGCTCATGGTCTGGTGGATCTCTTCTCCACTGGATCTTTCTCGGGCCCAAACACAAGCTGTCAACCCAAATAAAGCAAGGAGTTAAACACCCCCCCCCCCCCCGAGTGTAGTTGTGATGGCGAGGCGTTACTCAAGGTCTTCTTTAACATGGATTGATGCCTCCCTTCCTGTCACAGGTTATAAGTATCAAGGGACCCTAGATAAGCTTATGCGTAAAGAACAGAGGTCCCAAGATCATAGATATCACGATCAATGTACAAATACATCAAATTATCCATTTATTACCAGAGCCCCCTGGACCCCATCCGAACTACACGGGCCATTTTCGACGCCTTTGGGAGTCTATACAATCATTGCACAGGTGTAGCTGAATTGAACCCTTTGGTGGCTTCAGCAATATTTGATTAGTGCCCATCCGAAGCCTGCGGACTCTGCCAAAAACTTAGGCATCGTGATTTCTAGTGATCTATCAATGAATGCCCAAATAAGCTCAGTAGTTTCCGCAGGCTTCTTCCAATTACGGAGAATAAGTAAGATCAGCAGATTTTTGTCCAGGGAAGCTCTGACCTTGGTCATCTTAGCCCTGGTGATCTCCCGTTTGGACTATGCCAACTCTTTATACTGTGGCATTCCTTCTTACCAACTAAAACGTCTTCAGTTGGTTCAAAACCAAGCTGCCAGACTCATTTTTCATCAACCAAAATGGCAGCATGTGACTCCCATAATGAAAAATTTACACTGGCTTCCTGTGGCTAAAAGGTGTGCTTTCAAACTGGGTTGCACCATTTTTAAAGCTCTTCATGGTTGCAGCCCTGCTTTTATCTCGTCTATGATTTCAAGATATATCCCCTCCCGGGATTTGCGTTCTTCTCATCAAAATTTGCTGACTATTCCTTCTTTTAAACGCAAAAGCTCGGAGGCCTTAGATTTGCTGTCCTAGGCCCCCAGTTTTGGAACTCTCCCCCGTGGAGATTAGACTGACTTCTACCTACGCACAGTTCAGAAAAAGGCTGAAGACCCGTCTGTTTGCCCAATCTTTTAACATCTAGCCTCAGTTTTCTGCAACCTTCTCTTTGCCTCTTCAGCGCCATGAAACCGTATGGTGTACGTGCGCTATACAAGAACTTTTAACATAACATAACATCCTCTATTTTTCTCAGGTTCATGTATTCTTAGAGACCTGATGATGATCTTTCTATTTGTATAAAGTATTGATACTCAAGGAACGGCCTGGGAGCTGCATGCTGCTCTCCTGACCTTTACATGCGGCCCCCTGGTCCACTGCAGCACTGATCTGCTGTTTACTCGACTCAGCACTAAACCTTAAACAAGTATTTGTAATGATATAGGTCTCACCTTTGCGAGAGTTTAAGCTATTGGCATTGTAAATGAGAATGCCTTTTATTTATCTGTTTTGCTAATTAACACATAAATAAAAGGCATGGTCATGTACAATGCCAATAGCTCAAACTCTTGTGAATGCGGGACCTATTCAAAGAAGTAGCCGCCATTGTCCCGGCTGCTCGGAAAGTGAAAGCACACATGGCACGCTGAATGTTGCAGGAAAGCATGTTGTGCCTGCAGTAGGAGAAACTCATTAAAGAAAATAGTGCTTACAGACAAAAAGACGTACTGTGTAACAACCGAAGTAAAAGGACCAGTCCTCATGGAAGGTTTCAAATGAAGACAAGGCGGTACTAAGGAGGGACTAACAAGCCTAATGAATCAGAAGTCAGCATTTACAAAGGACAATGACATAAGCCAATAACAAATATGGGCGGAGAGTGGGCCGGGCTTGTATTCCATACTCCAATACAGCATGCCCCACAGCAAGCAGCGCATGCCCTCCCCAGGCTCGACCTAAAAATCTTAAACAGGCAATTATTTATTTAAAGGTTAATTGATGTCAAAGAAACAAAGTAACTAGGGAGTCCTTAACTTTAGGAACATCTTTAAGGCATCTTGCAGCAAAAATGTAAAAATATGATAATCTCTTCAAAATTGTATTTCATTAACATGCAGAACCGTTTCACTTTAATATATCAGATTATTTCAGTGCACTGAGAATTTTTTTATTTAGAGTGTTAGTTTTCAAACATGAATTTAGAAACATTCATCCCCCCACCTTGACAACAATGCCAATAGTAAAATATGCGGCAAGCCAGTTATGTGCACTCTTTGGATGGCCTGGGTTATTACTATACATGAACATTATACTTTATTCAATCAAACACAGGAAAAGGTTTTGAACAGCACACATCATTGAGTCATGTATTTCAAGGTCCTCATATTAATGAAGAAAAAGAAGGGAAAGTTAAATAAATAAATTGCCCAGGCTCACACAATTTGATAAAGTGGGGAAGCCAAGATTAATCCAAGGTTTTCTGGGTTTTTTTATTGTGCAATTTAGCCACTAGATGTACACCCAACTTAACGCCAAACCCCTCCCCCTTGACCGCCACTGCTGGCATAAGTGTGTCCCTCGGTCACATCAAAGATCAAACTTTTTTTGCCCCTGGGAAAATGTTCGCGAGTACCCATTGTCTAAAGGATCGGAAGGAATGTTGTTGATTAGTTCTACGAGCCCAATTTGATTGTACATAAGATTAAAATGGACCATGTTCTTACTTGCTATACTCTCTTGATCACATATTGTCTCACGTGTGTATCACTTGTATGAAAAAACCATGCACATCTCACCACACCGTCATAATGTTTTTAATGTTTTTTATGTACAATTAAATAAATGTATCATTTGATTTATACCTTCGTATCACAGCCCTTCCTCCAGCACTCACGCTCGTAAGGCCACCACCTTGGTCATGATGCTTTTTAGCACTTCCACAAATTCTGGTGACGCAATGTTCTATAAATGTGCCAGTCGGAGTCACAACAAATCTATATCTTTGCTAATGAGAATTAGGCCCAACTACTCTTCTACGAGACAGAAGATTCCATCGAAAGCCAAACTATTCCAGATCTGGTCGACTAGACCATTTCAGTACATGCAGAGACAGAACACTGGGCTCCACTTGTCAACTGAATCCACCAAAAAGGAGCATCCAAGACGTCATACAGCTAGCAGAGTAGAACACCTCATCCAAGAGACACATTTGGCAGATATTATCGTCGGTGAAAATCCTGTTTTCATTTTTTCTCCAAAATACAATGGAATAAAGCATTACATCTATCAACATCTCCAGGCTATGAAGTGTATGCCATGACCACTAGCTCTCTGGCTCAAGGATCCTAACACTTATTGTAAATGGGGAATTCTGTACAGTTCCTTTTTAGTGCTGGGTAAAATGAAATTGGAATTCTCCCTTCTTGCAAATAAAAAAAAGGATCCGAGTCTTTTAAGCAGATGCCCGCCATACCAGACATATGGATTGCATTGTTGCTCCAAAAAGTAATCATCTTACAATGCACTGCAGTAAATAAGTAGCCAGCACATCCATACATTTGTAAGCGTTGACAATAAAATGTAGGATGATTAATTCACTTAAAATAAATAGCTGCAGTATGAGGGAACACAGCTGTACTGAAAAACGTAAAACGTGGATATTATCTTTCTGCTCGTCATACAAAACTCCCACTGTTCCTATTTTCCCCTTTGCCTGCCCCAAGCTCTCGCTCAACTGTCTTCAACCCCGGAAACAGGAAATAATTTCAGAGGATCGGAAGTTCAGTCTCCAACTCCATGCAGCAGCAAAGATGCTGGGTGAGGTCCCTATTTTCGTGGGAAGTAGCAAGAAATGCGGTATTTTACCATCTGTACAATGGATGCTTCAGTACAGCTAGCAATGAGCTACATAATGAAGGCGAGCTTAAATAACAAGTGTTTACATATAATAAATAGAAAGTTTCTGATGAGTAAATCCAGAATACGTGAAAACAATTTTAGGAACAATATTTTACTTTTTGAAAAGGTTTGTGTTCACTTGTAACATTTAAGTCAGAAACTAAACTTGGAAAGTTAAAGTTTGATTTTAATTTATATAGTTCAAATTTCTGAATACAAAATATTTTTAAACAGCAGCATTAGAAGATATTTCAGTGCAAAAGTTTTTGGCCAAACCAAACGGCTGGATGTGCATTAGAAATGGGTCTTCTGTACACTCCCAGAATAAACAGACATTGAAATTTAAAACGTTTCCATTTTACCTCTACACCCAAGGCTTTCTTATGCCAAATCGAAGGTAAGATGCAGAAAACTGGAAAAGAATAAGGAGAAAGAAAAAGAAACCAAGGAAATGGGAGCCACAGAGAATTCTGTAAAGTACAGTGGCAAGCAAGCAGCATAATGACTGGGGGGGGGGGGCAGGAGGGGCCATTAGGTGGTTGAAGAGGGAACAATTCCTCATTAGTGTAGTAGTCACTCTCCGCAAAGAGAGTAAGTGAATGCAGTTATTAGCTCACTTGTGTGGGTCGCTGCACCTGGTGATGCTCTTTGATATGGCAGTACGCTCGAATGTGGGTGAGAGAACTGACAGATATCCTGTAGGAATGAGAGGGTGCTCCGATCGTCAGTGTGGGCGGGGCCTGCAGACTTTTGTGTACAATCAAGTTAGACGAAAATGTTCTTTTTGGGTCCAGGCGGTGGAGTTGCTCCTCTTCTTTAGAAGGATGAGGGGGTGCGTCAAAAGTAGGCAGGGTGATTTATTGGCCTACATGAAACAGGGTAACCACTTTAGGTAGATAAGAGGCCCATGTGCAAAGCATCGGTTTGTCTAGATATATTGATAGATAAGCTGGGTAAGATAAGGCCTGAAGCTCACTTGCTCGACGGGCAGAAGTAATAGCCACAAGGAATGCTGTTTTCAGTGTGAGAAGCCTGAGAGGACAATTGTGGTGGGGCTCAAAAGGAGCACACATTAAAAAAGTCAATACTAAATTAAGGTCCCACTGAGGCATAATGAATGGTGAAGGAGGGAAGAGATGAGTAAGACCTTTGAGAAACCTATGCACAATAGGGAACTTGAACAAAGAAGGTTGGTCAGACAGCGGCAAAAAAGGTAGAAAGAGCAGACGGATAGCCCTTAAGAGTGCTCAGAGCAGAGGCCTGCTGGGCAAGAGAAAGAATGAAAAGTAAGACTTCAGAAAGAGAAGCAGAAAGGAGATTAATAGATTTTCTGCACACCATGCCACGATTACGGCAGGGGTATACCGTCTTGGTGGAGGGACGCCTGGCTGCCAAGATGATGTTACAAACTTCAGGAGGAAGGTCTAAAGCGGTCAACTGTCGCTGCTCAATCTCCACGCAAAAAGGCGGCGAGTGGTCAGGTTTGGATGGAGAACCCTCCCCTGCTGCTGCAACAGAATATCTTCCCGAATGGGCAACCTGATCGCAAGATCAATGGCCATGCTCGGGACACCACACACTCCGTGCCCAGTCCACAGCCACAAGGATGACTTGGGCCCGGTCATTCTGAGAACGCTGGGCAGCAGTAGTATGGGGGGGGGGGGGAAGAGAGAGAAGGTGTACAGGAGGACTGAACTCCACTGGAGATGAAAAGCATCTCTAAGCGAAAGCCGCGTTGGAAACTCCAGCACGCAAAATAGCTGATATTGCACATCCTTGGCAGAGGTTAACAGATATAACCAAAGCTCTCCCCACTGTTGAAAGAGACCTTGCACCACCTCTGGGTGGGGACGCCTTTTGTGATCCGCTAGGCATCGACTGCGGAGTTCATCCGCCCTGGCGTTCAGGGAACCTGCCAGGTGTTGAACCACCAGGGATATGCTCCCCTGTTCCAGCCATGTCTATAGATGCAGGGCCTCTTGACAAACGTTCCACGACCCCACCCCACCGTGTTTGGTGCAGTACCACTTGGCGGTGGTGTGGTCCATGAACACCTGCACTAGCCTTCCCCTAATGGAGGGTAGAAAGGCTTTCAGTGTCAGTCAGACCGCACAAAGCTCCAGGAAATTGATGTTGAGTCCAGATTCCGCCAGAGAACAGAGTCCTCCGATCTCCACCTTTCTGAGATGGCCGCCCCAGCCCAGGAGGGACGCATCTGTCACTACTTTGAGATCTGGTTGGGGAAGGGAGATAGGCCTCTGACCCAAATACAGTTCGTTAGCCACCACTGCAGATCTTTCACAGTTCCCGCCAAGATGTAAACCATGTTGGAGAGATTCCCCCAATGCTGCACCTACTGGAACTTCAGGTCCCACTGCAGAGTTCGCATATGTCACCTGGCATGTGTCACCAGCAGGATACCGGAGACCATGAGGCCCAGCAGTCTCGGAGTCAATCTCTCCAAAACCCAGGATAGAGTCTGAAACATCTGTATCATAGCCTGAATGTCCTGGACTCGCCATTCAGGAGGATAAGCCCGAAACTGCACTGTGTCCAGAACAGCTTCGATGTAAGGGAGTCAGGTGTGACTTCGACACGTTGATAGTGAACCCCAACGACTGCAGAAGGTTTGCCGTAGTCTGGAGGTGGGAGACGACAGCCTGGCGCGAGTCCGCCTTCAGAAGCCAGTCTTCAAGATAGGGGAAGACTGGCACCACTGATCTCCGCAGATGAGCTGCAACCACCACCATCACTTTTGTGAACACCCGAGAGGCGCTGGTAAGGACAAAAGGAAGCACTGAGAACTGAAAAATGCTTGTGGCTTGCTGTCAACCACAGATAGCGCCAGTGGGCAGGCAGGACGGGAATATGAAAATAGGCATCCTGCAAGTTCAACAATACCATCCAGTCTCCTGGGTCCAGGGCAAACTAGACCTGAGCCAATATGAGAATTTAGAATTTCTCCTTTTTGAGGAAGAGATTGAGGGCTCGCAGATCTAGAATAGGACAAAGGCCTTTTTCCTTTTTGGGAACCAGAAAGCAGTGGGAATAGCACCCAAAGCCTACTTCTGGCACTTGAACCCTCTATATGGCTCTCTTGGCCAAGAGAGCCGTGACCACCTAGCAGAGAAAGGACCGATGATACTCTGTCAGCCGGTCGTGAGATGGTGGCATGGGGGTGGGGGGGTAGTCTCGAAGGGTAGGGAGTAGCCCCTTCGGACAATCTACAAAACCCACCTGTCCAATGTTATGAACTTCCAGTGGGGCAGGTGATGGCGAATCCTGCTGCAAACTGGGTGCCCACAGTGGTAAAGGAGTCTATTGCAGTTGGGGAGGGGGCAGATTGAACAGACCGCTGGCAACCTGACCCATGAGGTCTATGGGTGCTGAACCCTCGCCGACGCAGAGGCTGGAGAGAATGCACAGCATGGTGGCTGAGTGGGAATTGGCGTGGCTGGAAGCCCCTTCCGTAGCCATGAAAGGAGCGAAAGGCAGATTGAGGGTGGTGCATCGAGGCCCAAGGACCTGGCTGTAGCTCAAGTCATTGAAGCGATTGAGCGCCAAATCCACCTCGCCTCCGAAGAGACGGTTACCATCAAAGGGCATGTCCATAAGGGAAGCTTGGACATCCCCCAAAAAGCCAGTCGTCCTCCAGCCAGACGTGTCACCTAAGGGCCACTGTCCTGGAAACCGCTCTACCTAGAGAGTCGGTCGAGCCATGTCAGCATCAAATTGTGAACTTTACTGCATCTCTCCCATCGATGACCGCTTGGGAAAGTATGGCCCGGGCCTCCTCCGGGACCTATGGCAGCACTTGCGTAACCATATCCCACAGAGTGTGGGAATAACAGTCCAAAAGGCATGCAGTGTTTACGGACCACAATGCCAGGCTGGCGGAAGAGAACATCATCTTCCCAAATGAATCCAGCCTCTTGGATTCCCTATTCGGGGGAGCAGTAAGGAAAGCGCCTTGGGAGGTTGAGGCTTGGACCACCATGCTTTCAAGGGTAGGGTGCTGCGTGAGGAAGTTTAGGTCCTCAGGTGAGGGGCGATGGCAGTGGGAAATCGACCAATTCACAGGAGCCCCTGTGTTAGATTTTGATCAGGTACCCAAAAGGACGTCAGTGAGGGCGTCAATGAGGATTCGGACGTGGGGACTCCCAGTTGCAGCACCTCTGTCAAGACGTTGGTCGTAACTGCCACCGAGGGTAGCTGAAGGTCAAGGACCTCAGCTGCCCTCCGCACCACCACTGCATAGGAAGCTCCCTCCTCCATAGCCACGGTAGGGGGAGAAGCAGAATCCTGAATCTGGAGGCGTATCCAGGCCACTGGCTTCACCCAGTTTCTCACACCAATCCATATTTTATTCTTCCTCATAAGGTTAGTATTCTAAAAGGTCCAGCGACCCCCTCCCAGTCTTCCCGAGGCCTAGCCCAAGAGAATAGGACTCATGCTTCGATCTAGGAGGCAAGACTCCGGTCGGCGTCATGTGACGCCCCTGCGGCTCTGGTTTGGAGTCGAGGATGACAATGGGAATGACGCCTCTGTGGAGCTCTGGCGGCATCAGGATCATTGGGACTGGCGCTGGGGGAAGGTCGAGGTGGTACAATCGGCATTGGTCTGGATCCAGGAATGGATCCTTGGAGGCCCACTGGAGCCGGAGCCGCCAGTGCAGGAACCAGATGCGCGCCCCCCCCCCCCCTTGACACCGCGGGCCAGAAGGCGCGTCGGAAGGGTTGGGCCACCCAATTATGAGGTGCATGGCCTCATAGAACTCCCTCAGTTAGGCGGAAAGTCGGGGAAGTGCGGAGTCAGCCCAGGCGCAGGTTCTGCGGAACACAGCCTAGAATGTGATGCTCCCTTGTCGCATCAGCCTATGGATGAGGTAAAGTCAAAGAACGCTTGGACAACGTCTTTTTCTTGTAACTCGAGTTACACAAGTGACCCGAGAACTTGGAATGGGACGATGTAGATTTCGGGCTCTGCGACCGGTCCTGGGCCCTTCCCTCGACTGGAACCTCAACTTGAGCGGAGTCGCATGCTGGACCACCATGAGCTTTAGGGTCGCTCCTGCAAAGCCTTCGGATGCCTGGCCCGACAATCGGAGCATGACTTCGGTTTGTGGTCGCACTCCTAACAGCACAGACAAACAAGATGTGAGCCCATCACTGCATTGGCCGGTGACAGGCTCCGCATGGCTTGAATCAGTCTTGCGCAATGACATCCTCGACACACCAGGAGGTAAACCCTCAAAATGACAAAACAAAAAGTTGAAAAAGTTCGGTCAAAAACAGACCGAGGGGTAGCTCTTCTCTCCGATCAGCACTGGCTGGCACGGAAAGAAAAGAACTGACGTCAGCATGCATGGGTGGTGCCTATATAGGTATCGAGACGTCACTACCAGCGTGGATGACGCCAGGCATGGAGCCAATTGACGCCACCTACCGGTGCGCAGGAATACTGCTCACTAAAAATCTTCCAGATCCAGTTTGACGCCTAGGGAAATTCTAAAAGGTAAGGAATTTGCTGCTAGAAGTCTCTATCACATAAATGTAATCACAAAGTACAGGCATTTTGCTTCCTGGGTTTCTACTGAGGCGAAACGTGTCAAAACGAGATTAAGGTAGTCAGATTGACAATGGAGATGCAATCACAATAAGCCTTCCATAGTCCTTTACAAAAAGGCCAGGGTTCAATATAGAGGCACTATACGAACAACCAAGCAAAGGTTATATTCTTAGAAGATAAGTGTTGTATCTTAAGACAGGTAGCCATGTAGAGTTTTGTAGGTTTCTTTATTTGTTCCATGTTGAAGGTAGCAAATATATACAACAGCCCTCAAGCCAAGTGTATCCATTGCGCCAGCTCATAGTCCAGCCCCACCAGGAGCAGCCTGCCTGCTGCTCAGCCCATCTCCAACTGTCACCACTCAGGCACCCAAGCATTCCATTCATCACAGTCACACCAACATTCCGATACCATCTCTCACTCTGACTGAGCAGCTAGGCTGGGTAACATACAATAACACTATGAGGATATAACATTATCCCCTTCCTTTTAAATGAAAAATGAAAGTGTGAAAAATACATGGGAATAACTATAAACAAGACAGGAAAATATACAGAAGTAGAAAAAGTTCAAACTCAGGGAAGCAAAACTAAATACAACTTCACAAGAGTAAGAACACTGCGTAACCTGAAGGAAAAAGAAAATATTGGCAAGCAAGAATAAAACATTGACAAGCAATATCCCCATCCTTCCCAATAAACAATTTCAAAAATGCAGTGAAGGGTGGGTCACACCCCAAGACAAACACCCAAACCAAAAACAGGCAAAAAGGGTGAAAATATCACGCAAGGGACAGAACCCAAAAGACCAACCCGGAGAGACTAAGCACACGTGTAGCACAAGGTGAACTACACAGAGTGTACACACGGTGAAGCGCGAGGCGACTTACACACAACGACGACGTGAGGCGCAGGGCGACTTACACTGAACAACACGTGAAGCGCAGGGCGACTTACACACAAGACAGAAACACGTGAGGCGCAGGGTGACTTACACACAAGACAGAAACACGTGAGGCGCAGGGCGACTTACACACAAGACTACAACATGTGAAGCAAAGGGCGACTTACACACACGACAACAAGTGAGGCGCGGGCGACTTACACACAAACCGACAAGACTTGCAGACCAAATGTGCAGCACATGACGACTTACACACATTAAACACGACACAAAATGTACGTTGTGTAAGAACAACACAGAGAAATGGGGAACCACCCACCAAAACAAGAACCACCCATGTGTAAGGGAGTGCAGAGTAAAGAGGAACCTAAAACCATAACCATCCCTCAAGTAAGGGAATGTAAAGTGACTACCACCCACTCTAATTCAAGTGCCACCCATGTGTAATGAAACAAACTATGGCATCACAAAACTTCACTACAAAATCAACTTTAAGACATGCATCCTCTTTTCCTTTTACTGTAGTATATACTTTTAAACCGTAAAGCATCGCCGGTGAGCGACCCCTCACCCGAATAGTGCCACTATGGTCACACTCTAGACAAGTTGAAACTAGAAAGATCTTTGTGAGGAATAGAATAAAACATTACCCAAACGTGTAAACAGCCCCGACCTCCAGGCATCACATTTCAGGACCAGATGAGTGGTGACCCCTAAAAGAATGCCCGAGAGCAATGTCAACCTTCATAACTTTGAGCTAGCATAAAAATGTCAGAGGACCCCCATATGAATTACAGGCAGCAGACCTTGAAATATTGCCATACATTAAGGTAACTGAGCTGTATGACCACGTAAGCAAAACCACTGTCAATCATTAGAAAAACAGTGACTGTCAGACACTGTAGCTTACCAAATCATTCCACTGTTGCCGCAATCAAGTTCCATGAAACTGTGTACCCCTTAAGGGAGTCCGCTGCCGCCCCACAATGAAGGAATAAAAAAAAAAACACAGGATAGTTGTGAGCGAATCTGCTTCTTGCAATCTGCAATACTCGTAGACTAGCAATCTCGGAAGCCGCACCGCCGGACATGCTTGTAATAAACGGCACTCCGTCTCATCTATTATCTGAAAGTAACCAAACTCACCAAAGCCAAAAGACGCTGGCAACACTGGAACTCCCGTACGCAAATTGCTTGCTGTCCGGCCGGACGAATTATATGCCGGCCAGCGTGGAACGTCACAGAATGAAATGGAGATCCACCTCCTGAATTGCGTACAGCCACAGAACAAAGAAGGCGGCACGCAAACGTAACAGTACCGGGTGGCTCCAGGCACGTCCCTGCAGGAAAGCGTCAGACAACAGATTGGCAGCAGAACAGAAAGGACAACGTCACAGAAGTTATCCGAGCTGCTCCGCGTGACTTCATACATGAGGTGAGATGCACGCGTGCTATATCAAATTCAAACTGCAGCGTCCATTGTGCTCTGCATGCGTGGTTTGTATCCCATCCTCGTCGCCAAAATATGTTGTATCTTAAGACAGGTAGCCATGCAGAGTTTTGTAGGTTTCTTTATTTGTTTCAGGTAGTAAATATATACAACAGTCCTTAAGCCAGGTGTATCTATTGCGCCAGCTCATACTCCAGCCCCACCAGGAGCAGCCTGCCTGCTGCTCAGCCCATCTCAAACTGTCACCACTCATCCACACAGGCACCCAAGCATTCCATTCATCACAGTCACTCCGATACCATCTCTCACTCTGGCTGAGCAGCTAGGAGACAGCTAGGCTGGGTAACATACAATAACACTATGAGGATATAACAATAAGTACTTCGAAAACCACCAGAGAATTTTTTTGCAAATAACAAGAGAGCTCTCAATGACCATGCCCGATGTCATCCTGCCTCAAGTCTTATGGAATGTGCTCAATACTGGTTTCAACAATAAAAACAAACCGATAAGACAGGAAATCTAAACTGAAACTTTTCCTCCTGCTTTTATGGGAACATGCCCGTTACTTCCTTCCTCTCACCCTTTAGTCCATTAACATCTGAAAGCCCACAGGTGGCGTTAACTAAACTAAAATCTGGAGCCCCTACGGATCTTTGCCCAATACACCTTGTTAAGCAGTTGAACAACATCTGTAAACCAATGAAAGTAATCCTTAATGCTTGCCTAGAACAGAATATTACTCCTGTGCTTTAAAAGTGGCAACGATTACCCCTAGTCTAAAAAATATTTTTTATGATCTCAAATTAATGGCAAACCTCCACCAAATATCCCCTTTTGCTTACAACTGGTAAAATGATAGAAATTCATGCGGACAAGGAATTGAGCAAACAAAGGTCATCACAAATTCACTGAGGCCTGCACAAAGCAGACTTTCACCGTTCACTTAGTACAGAATAGGCTCTTTTGGCCATATGTTATGGCTTCAAACTAAAGGAAACAGCAATAATTTAAACAGATTTGTGTCATTCGACCTGCCTGTGACATTCGACACCATAACATCCTTATCACAAGACTTCTTGCTGTAGTCAAACAGCTCTGCTTTGAAATGGCTTACATCCTTCTGGCAAAACTGCTCAGAGGCTGTTAGCTTGCCCCCTTTCAAAGCTAATGACGTTTTACTAAAATACAGAGGACCACAGGGCTCAGCTCTAGAACCACATGGTTTTAACATATATATGAGCCCATAAAAAACTGTTCCATTCCAAAGGAGTTTCTTGTTCGACTTAATTATGATAGGTTTTCAAGTCTCTAATCAAAGTACGATATTCATTTGGGAGTGAATGACAAGTAATTATTTTAAGCTTAACCCAGAAAAAACAGTGGAATGGGCCATTAATGGATGATGCAACCTCTGAATTGAATTTTATTGGCTAACTAAGTGGACTGCCTACCAGCATAGTAAGTATGGTAGAGAGCCTCAGAATTAAGACTGACGGTTAACTCTCACTTGTGAGACGTTTATCCTCATTGATATCTGCCGGTTTAGATCACCATTAACTGTTGAAGAAAATCATTCCATACATCAACGAAAGGGCCATTTCAGAATTTATTGGATCTTGGCGCCATTATGTCAACTCTTTATATGAAGGCCTCCTAATAAAAGCCAGAATCCAAGGGAAATCCAAGTAGGCTTTATTCAAATACAACCACCGACAGATACAGGTCTCAACAGCAGCACATCCCAAGCCAGAATGCCACACGACACTCCATGAGGTAATCAGATTCTATATTCTATAACTAACACATGCAAGTTGATTACAACACATCCCCCTTACAAAATCATAAAAACAACAGAACAGGAAATGTCTCTTTATAATGGCCAAAACATAAGGAACAATAAAGAACAGGAAAAGCAATAAGAAAAATTCTCAGCATTGGCAATATAGGAACAACAACAGAGTGAAACATAAAAAAAAAAACAATCCTTGAATCTAACAGGTACATGCCTGTGTCTAGTTGAATAACCATTGTTTGCGTCTCTATCCTTAGAAACACAACCATGGTTACTAGTTGTACGGTGAGTTGTCTCAGTGAACTTAACCAGTCTGGACATACTCCAGGTACAACCATTGTCCAAAGTTACAACGTTTTTCTTAATTGCGGTGACGACGAAAGGACCAAGAAAATTAGATGAACCTTTGTGACCATACTTTGCTTTCTTTACCAGAACACGGTCACCCAGATTCCATTTCTTCTCCCTGACTGACATCTTGTCATCATATCGCATTTTGTATTTCTGCTGGTACTCAGCAAGTCTATTTCTTCTAAATTCTTCAGTCACAACACTGTTCTTCCAAACAGGGAGCCATACCGGATTTAATTTAGAATTCGCTATCGTCCCTCTCAAAGCCTCAAAAGGCGATTTTTGAGAAATGGCATTAGGAACAGTGCGGTGTGCCCACCAAGTTTCTCTCAACACATCGCTAAAGGAAACTCTAGAATCTTGTGCCCATTGAGCACAACTCTTGACGACCCTATTCATCCTTTCTGTGAGGCCATTGGCCTGCGGAGAATATAACGCTGTCTTCTGATGAATAATGCCAAGATCTCCAAGAAAAGCATGCATCTCATGGGAGGTGAACTGCACCCCGTTGTCAGTGACCAAATATTTGGGAATACCTTCTGAAACAAAGACATCTTTTAAAAACTCACACTGACCTCGAATTGACAGTACTCATGCACTTGGAAACCACCCACTTTGAGGTGTAGTCCACTAAAAGAACGACAAACCTCTCATGAGAAGGCATTAACTCAAAGGGGCCCATTATATCCAATCCCAACTTGGTCCACACAGCATCAGGTACTTCCACTGGGGAAAGAGGAGCATGACTAGTCACATGAAACTTATCATTAATGGCACACAAGTGACAGTCTTTGACAACATTCTCTATCATTCGATCCATTCCTGGCCACCAATATCTTTCTCTGACTCGTGCTTTAGTAAGGCTCCTTCCTAAATGTCCCTCATGAGCCAAGTTGACCACTTTACCCTTAAGCTCATCAGGTGGAACCACCCTGTCACCTCTCATGAGATTTCCCTGGCAAAAGGTGAGATCATTTCTTACAGTCCAGAAGGGCTTCAAGTCAGAGTCAAGATCTTTGTAACTTGGCCAACCCTTAGAAATAACCACTTTAAGGGAGGAGAATACCTTATCACTAGCAGTGCAGGATAACCATTCCTCCTTTGACAACGAAGGCTCAGTCAACCAATTTACACACTCAAACTCCTCCCCCACATGTTCAGAATTCAAGGGCAAATGTGACAGTCAGCAGATTTATTACTCAGGCCTGAGATGTACTGTACACGAAAATTAAACTCTTGCAAACCTTCACTCCATCTCTTAAGCCTAGGAGTCATGTGGTCACTGTGATGACACGAAAAAATTTGAACAAGGGGGCGATGGTCAGATTTTACAGTAAACGGAATTCCCCAAAGATAAAACTTGAAGTGTTGTACTGCCCAAAACACACTCAACGCTTCTCTTTCAATACAAGAGTAGTTGACCTCAGCCTCTCTAAGAGCTCTGGAGGCAAAGGCTACTACTCTTTCTTCTCCATCCACAACTTGAGAGAGTACCACCCCAAGTCCCTTGAGGCTGGCATCAGTTGTCAGGATAGTTTTCAATTTGGTATCGAAGTGCCCTAATGTTGGCATCTTCCCAATCTCAGACATGACCAAATTGAAAGCTACCTCACATTCAGGTGTCCAGACAAAACGCGCCCCCTTTTTTAACAAAACTCTGATTGGCTCAACAACACTAGCAAAACCCTTCACAAACTTAGAGTAGAACTCTGCCATACCCAAAAAAGGACCTGACCTGCTCTTTGTCTTCAGGTGCTGGGGCCTGGACAATGCTCTCCGCAAGCTGCAGCTTAGGCTGTATACCTTCTCCAGAAATGACGTGACCGAGATAAGTAACAGACTTCAGTCCAATACGGCATTTATCTTTCTTGACTGGGAGTCCCTTTTCCTTCAATTTACTCAATACCGATCTCAGAACATTCTCGTGTTCACACTCATCCTTACCATAAGCTAGAATATCGTCTTGAAAAAACAAGACATTCGGTAAACTACCCAGAATCATTTTCATTATTCTCTGGAAGCAGGCTGTCGCTGAGGCCAACCCGAAGGGCATTCTCAAAAATTGGTATGCACCCAAGGGAGTGACGAAAGATGTTAAATGCCTGGAATCCTTATGAAGCATGATCTGATGATAGGCGGACGAAAGGTCCAAAACACTAAAATTTTCAGCTCCCTTCAACAAACTAATAGACTCTGATATATTTGGAAGAGGCTGGCGGTGCACCCAGATCCATTCGTTCAATCCCCGCAAGTCCACACACATTCTCACAGCAGAACCACCATCCTTGGGTGCCAAAACCACCGGAGCTAACCATTCCGAGGCCTCAATCTCTTCAATCACTCCCAACCTTAACAATTTCTCAAGCTCAAGTCTTAACGGCTCAACCATCAAATTTGGCACTCTCCGTACCTTATGTACACAGGGCTTAGCTGAATTCTTTAAAATGATCCGATGCTCAAAACCCTTGAGACAACCAAGAGCATCAGAAAACATTTCAGGAAAATCTTTAAAATATTTACTTCCAACATCCACAGCATCAATCGACATAACTTGTCCATGTGGATTCTCACACACACTATCCATCAACATAACTTGGTCTTCTGGATTCTTGGCATTAGGATTATGCCCAAATCACGTTGATGTCTCCAACCCAGAAGATTATCTCCTCTCACAGCCACATAAACTTTCCCCACAGTCTCCCTCCCTTTGAACAAAATTCTCGCTATTACATACCCAACAATATCCACACGAGACCCACCATAACTAAGTGGAGAGATGTCTGGAGGCAAAACTTCACATTTTCCAATCCTACAACTTCATCCCATATTTTGTTCCCTATTAAAGTAAACGGGGAACCTGAATCAGCCATGACACTGAATTCATTATCATCTACAGAAATGTTACAAAACGGCATAACAATCTTTTCAGAGTCAACATTACCATCACCCTCAGAAATACTTGAAATAACCACAGTGCGGATAGTGTCAGAGGTGCTCTCCGTTGCACGACCTTTCTTGGAGGATTTGCAAACACGGGCATAGTGTCCTTTGATCCCACAGTTATTACATACAGACTCCCTAGCATAACAATTTGGAAAACTTGAAGAGTGAGAAAAACTGCCACATCTGTAACAAAAAAAAAGTAAGCTTGAAACTGACACTTACTTTTGTTGCGCTGATCCCAATGAAAGAAAAAAAAAAAAAAAAAAAATCGGTAAAGTTCTCCTTTAATATATGTGCTCCAGCGATGATTACGGTGTCCAGGACATCGTGTCGTTCGAGTCCAAATATCTCCAAAGTCCAAATCCTTTATCCACAATTCTTGGAAAAGAGGAGAAAAAAAAAATGTGGTGGGTTCACAGGGGAATCGGTGGTTGCTCAGGCTTGTCCCCAATCAAGAGCTCCTCGTCGCCAGTAATAAAAGCCAGAATCCAAGGGAAATCCAAGTGGGCTTTATTCAAATACAACCACCGACAGATACAGGTCTCAACAGCAGCGCATCCAAAGCCAGAATGCCACATGACACTCCATGAGGTAATCAGATTCTATATTCTATAACTAACACATGCAAGTTGATTACAACACCTCCTGAACGGTCCCCTGTCACTGAATTCAAGTCATCCAGTATGCTGCCACCAGACTGGTACTCAATGCCCTAGTTGTTGGCATCCCTGCCCTCATCTCAGGAACCACATTGGTTATCCATAAGGAACAGGTCCAAATTAGAACTCTGTACCGTTCACAGGGCTCTGAATGGGGGTATCAGTAAGCAAGATAAAGAGATACATATCTTCAAGAGTCCTATATTCTTCTTCAGCTACACCCTCAATTCCCAAATTCACCGGCTGCATACATACTAGGTGGCTGCTGCTTCTCGGTCTGCACTGTGAAACACTGACATGCTCCTCCGGACAATCTTTGCTCGATCGCTTGTCGCAGTATATTCAGGAACTCTTTAAAGACAAAACCATTCTCTCAAGCATGTTAAGCTTTCTTATTCAGTGCTAGTTATTTCTTTAGTTCACCAGCATCAAGAAAGATCTGATGTGCGAGTATTTTATAAATAACTGACCACAACAATAAACAAGACAACTCTAATATTCACAGTATCTCCCAAGTTGAATTCAACCTGCAACACAAGCTATTATTTGAACTACTGTGCTAAACTTTGCTTTGACAATCATATTTTCATATCTGCTTAGAAGCCCAAGTTCTTGGTTTCATGTTCAGCCAGTCAGGACTTTTCATCAAACCACTCATGCTAGGATATCCAAGCCATACCACTAATAGTGAAAACACAACAGCAAGCTCCAGACGGATCAAGTGTGCCAGGGCATCTTGACAGCCACAGTTTCAGTGACTTGTGAATATATTGGCTTACCTAGTCTATCCTTCGAAAGGTAACACGACTAAATCCACCAAAGTCTTGATTCACATTTTTTTTTTTAAACTAGTCATGCTCATCTGTCCTATTATCCCTATGGCGCAGCCTAATCCTTCGATTTTTTGACTCACCCAACTGTTAGAAGCACTTACATTCCAACGTGTAGCAGCTGGCCCACATTTAATAGGTTTTTAAAGAGAGAAGTCAAGTGAACACAAGAAAATAAAGCTGGACAAAGTAAATGCTACTTTATCCAGTTTTTGGGAGCAATCGGAGTCACCTCCAATCTCACTCATCAAGAGTGAGACTCACACATTTAGAGTTGGGGGATGGGTCCTTTTTTTTTTTTTTGGGATGGGTCTTTTTTTTTTTTTTTTACACCAGGCTGAGTCTCACCCCTGTCATGAAGGGCCGAAGCCAGACGTCCAAATGTGGCTTTGCTCAGACTTCTGCTGTACACAGGGCAACTACAGACTGTTGAGGCGGATGGAAGGCAACCATGCTCCACAGTTTTGTGAAAATACATGTTATTCATATAGCATTTGTATATGTACACTTGTTACCCATTCACTGCAATTTTCATTTGCATGCCCATGTTAGGGAGTTTCTTTGTACCATGTTATTCATTTCACACTTATTTTGATCATTTTACTAATATCACTGCCTGTGATTTAATGTTACAGGTCATATCACTTTCTCGGACATCAGCATGCTCACTCTCCAGAGCTAAGAAAACTTAAGAGCTGAAACGTCCATACATACCTAACCAAGCCATTAAATTGCAATTTGAAATGAGCCATTCCAAACATGCGGAGTCTGTTAAGAAGTGAATCGTCAGCCCTTTAAGACAGAACTGAACCTCTGTCAACAAAAGCTCAGCCAAGGGAAATAAAACAAGGGAGTTACTCTAAAATCAACATGACAGTGACTGTGCCACCAGGTGAAAGGTACAAAAGCTGTCCAGCCACACAGACATGCCAAACTGGTTTGGGACAACTATAATGAAGTTTGTTGTCCGAGCAAACGCAAGAGCCAAAGCTGTCTGTACGCCTGTTTCTTTGTGTCAACCAAACCATCACGTGCTGGGGTCTCATGTGGAACATTCAATGTCAGGCAGATACATGAAATATGTTAATCTCGCTATCTATAGATATTTGGTGTATGGCACCTGGCAGCTCTGAATTGCAGGTGAGGCGTCTAGTTTGCCCAGGTCATTAATTCTAAACTACAGTCCGTCTTTATCAATACAGGAGAAGTCAGGGAATAGAATTATTCTCCTAACATGGCGCTCGTTTCATCCCTCCCACCTCTCTAGGAGATGGTACTGGGTCCTGCATGCTGGAAAGGACATCCAGAGCACAATGCTTCACAATTTAGGACTTAGATCGCTTCTACTAGAGTCCAAGACGTTTTTTAATACCCAACTTGTAATAAACATGCAGCTTCATAATACAGAGCAGTGTTCATAGAATGTGATCCATCACATTAGCTAGCTGCACAACTTCGATACTGAAGTACTATGCCGAACAGCATAATTTTGTAAAGCAAGATCATATTAGGAAAGTGGGGGCAATGCATTAATGGCACGGGGTGGTATTGCAAAATGTAACACGTACCTGTTATGGTAACTCACTAGACAAGAAATAGAAAAGATCACCTGGAATTCAGGAAGGAATTAAAAACCTGGTTCTTACCAAACAAATAATGCAGAACCCCTGGGGCAATCGTTCAAACTATTTTACCCACAAAAAAGCACTCCATTGCCAAAGGACCAAAACATATTCCCCATCAGGACGGTTGTAAGATAAAACCACTCTCAATCCGCTCCAAGTCTGCCCATTAGATGCCTAAGACTGGTTCCACCACTTCTGGGGCTATAGTGTACACCCAAGGATTTACCAACTTTTGCCACGCGCTTTGAGGCCTCCAGCAGGCAATGAGCAGTGCGCTATAAGTCTCCTAAGCATAAACATTGGGAAAGCCGCATACACAATCGTCTCTCACTCTTTCATTCCACTCAAAGCACAAGCACAATATCACAGCAACAAAAGAAGTATCTTTTTGGGTTCTGGAGTAGCGTGCTACTCACCAATAAGCGCTTCAACACATCAGGGGTAGCAAGCGCTATATAAATACAAACACTTCCCTCTTCTATTCCTCCACTATCCTTTTCAATCCGAATTACAGACTAACATGCCCACAGCTCAAATTAATTTCATATTTCCCTTTACTAATTCACCACTAATCCTTTTTGGGTTCCGAAGTAGCGTGCTACTCGCCGAAAAAGCGCTTCGACGCCTCGTCAGAAGTAGTAAGCGCTATATAAATGCAATTACAATTCCGCTGCTTATCGCGAACAACACAAAACACTTTCTACGTCGGCCATACTGCCCTTTCAGTGTTCTTATTGCCCCGTTGAGCTTAAAATGCCTTACTAGCTGATGCAGAAGGCATACGAATGGCAAGAGATTTAGGGGGCACTTCCGACCACATAGGTTGAAAGGGCAATGCAGGGGACAGGCAACGAGCAATGGCTCATGGTAAGACTGTATACAAAGATGCATAAGGCAGTGCTAAGAGCAGAGCTATGCATAAAGTGCTCACAGGCTGAGAAGGGAAATGGGACTGGTGTGCCGGGACAGAGCAGAAACAAATGCAAGGAATCTGGAACAGGTAAAATCAGGCTCAGGGTAAAGGATGGATGGCGTGGAACACATTAGGGAGGTACAATATGATCTGTGTGCAACTGACCAGCGACTACCGAGAAATAATTAGGTAGATAAAGAATTCCTATTACAGAAAGTCTGGTACAGGCACACCAGGTCTGTATCTTTGAAAGTAATAAGGCAGTCACAAACCATTTGCCTAAACTCGCAACAGGATAAAACAACTGACATCTTCAAAGAAGTCTCAGAATTTACAGAATCCCATCTTACAGTCTCATTGGCCACTTATACTGAAGTCACTAATCAGGCTAAACCATTTTTTGATAAACGCATTGCCTTATCGAAAGATGATTGCACCAAATTAAGCAAGACTATAAAATCTCCGACTCTACACTTTACATGTATAGAGATCAGAACATTTCCCAGAACAACAAAAAACCTGCTGGGTTCCGATGGTCAATACATTTTCTTTTCTTTTTTTAAATAAATAAACTTTTCCATTAACTAGTACAGAGAATGGCTCCGAGCAGAAATGTGTTTTTCTCCTAGCAGTAACTTCAGATTACCCAGATGCAACATTGCATTTTGTATTGGCCTTGCTCTCAAGGCGGCTTCTATGGCTGTCAACCCCTTGCCTCTATACGCACTGTTATGGTATAACGTGGGACACACTGTCCTGCTTCCCATTTTCATCTCACCCTTGACCCTCGCTACTTTTAGGAGTGTTTTGTGGAAAAATAAGTAATAGTCAGATTTTTCATAAAAGAGGTGGGAGCCCTGGCAGAGCACAGGGACTAAGCTCTGCTGATTTGCAACCTCCCTTGCCATGTATTTAAAATAATATGATGACTGGAGTTGTCTCCCTGAGAGGATCACACTCCCTCCTACAAGCCGATGTGGGATTTTGAGCTCAAGTTAATGATATTCAAGTTTTTGCCACTCTGACCCGAGTTCGTAAATTTCACACCTAGACAATGGGCACTGAAATGAAATGGTAGTGATGGAAATCTGAGGGCTGAATTCACAAAAAGACAACCACAGACTGAAGCAGAACCTTCAAAAACCAGAAGCAAATAGGCAGGATTAAAGGAAAGAGGAGGTGCTTCACCTGTGGGGACCGATTACACGGAGTAGTGAACTGGATTTGCACCTCTTTCTAAGCGGGATGTCATCAATGATGTCACTGACCATGTGAAGAGTGATGTAATATGTGAGGTCATAAGCAATGCATTGCTGGGACGCAAGTCTCAGTGGGCCTGTGAGTTGGTGTGAGAGTATCTGAGTGGGTCTGTCAGAGGGCGTGAAAGTGTCTGAGTGGGTTTGCAAGTGCCTCCATGCGAGGGAGTGGGTCTGTGAGTGGGTGTGTGAGCCTCTCAGTGGTTCTTTGAGTGGGTGCATAAGTGTCTGAATGGGTCTATGAGTGTGTCTGATACACCCACTCACAGACCTATTCAGTGTCTGAGTGGATGTGTCTGTAGCTGTGTGAGTGACTGGGCCACAAAGGAACCGCACCTGCGTCTTAGTCCAAGACACATTAATTACTAAGTGCTACCTCTTTGGGTAAATGGCCAGTATGTATTCTACACTACAGCAGTATAATGAAGTACGAGGAAATGTCACAAGTGACCTTGTGTGAATTTTGGCAATGTGATTGTTCTTGGTGCGTCTTTATCGAGAAATATAAGACAACAAGACTACTAAGAGGTAAATCTCCACCAAACAAGGGTCTTTCTTCTTAACTATACGAAGCAAGTGCTTCTTTGTTTGGTGGAGATGTCCTCATATTCCTCGGCATCAACGCCTCAACAATATCGCCCGGAAAAGCGCTGGGGGGCCGCTTGTCAATCTGTCCATCATCCTGGCAAAAGGCAGGAAGACCGTTGCATACTACTAAGGTGGGCGGGGCCAAATGACGAAGCTTCCAAGTGATTTGTACATTTGAATACTCGCAGCAATTTAAAGGGAGAACCATGGACTCTGCTCTCACCAGGTAAAGACAAGGACCCACTTTTCACAGTCACTACAGATTACCTCCAATAGCTCAACAATGCATTCATCTCCATGAAGCATTTCAGATTATCTGCCTTTGCCAAAACACAAGTTAGAATCATTTGTCCTTTACAGAAGTGGAGCTAAGTGCTTATGGTTGAGGTTTAATTTCTGTGAAATGAGCATCAGAGCCAGAACAGCCCCGGGGACCTCCTCCCCCATGGCCCGGCCATGACTTAATGGGGAGGGGGACTGTGCAGCCCGCCCCTTGGGCTGATTTCTGCCCGGGGACCCCATCCCCCGGGGTCAGGCCATGTCTCCCTGGGTCTGGGTGCTCTGGTGCCCACCCAGGGCACCTAGTGTGCTATGGGAAAGCGGGGAGGGAGACTCAAAGCCCCCGCGGTGCCATCCGGCTCCCCGTACCCAGGGAGCTGCTAGAAATGCAGCTCCCTGCATACAGGAGCAATTTTTCATCTGTTTCCCTGCCCGCATGACAGCGGCCAGGGAAACAGATGAAAACTCTGCTTCCAGCAAGCGACAGAGTTTGACAGCTCCCGCTTGCTGGAAGCAGAGTTATGTTTGCTCTCGCCAAGCGAAAGAAAACTGCTATGTCCCGAGGGTGGGCACCCAGGGACATAGCAGGAGCCAGCCCTGGGAGATGGCAGTCCCCAGGGCCATTATTGGCTCCAGAAGGTGGCCTGCAAGGCCCCCCTTCTTTACAATGCACGGGCCGGCCCCGGGGAGGTGGTTGTCCCCAGGGACATAATTGGCCAGGGAGGGGGGCGGCGCAGCCCCCACCCCCTTCCTTGTTTACGTTTTGGACCCGGGGCATGAGGTCTGCGCGGACCCCCTCCATATTGTTTAATTTTGCCCCGGGGGAGTGGTGGTCCCAGGGGCTTTTAAATGCCCTAGGAGGGGAGTCCGTGTGGCCACCCTCCTTTTTTTTTTAAAAAAAAGCCCAAGGGGGGTGGTTGTCTTCAAGGGGGTGTGGGGATATATATATATATATATATATATATATATATATATATATATATCTCTCTCTCTCTCGCTCTCTCTCTCTCTCTCTCTCTCTCTCTCTAGCCCCGGGGAGGTGGTGGTCCCCGAGGCATAAAAAGGCCCTTGGAGGAGGGCCATGTGCAGCCCCTCCATTATTTTTTTAATAAAAATAAGCATGCCCCGAGGACCTGGCCCACCCGTGGGCTTCATTCAAAACAAGTGTGGGAGACTGCACTTTTTTTTTTTTTTTTTTTTTTATTCACTGCAAAATTTGTTCATTTAAAAAAAAAAATGCCTTTCTTCCCTGCAAGGGGACCCCAAAACCCAGGCTAGGGGCTAGGGTATTAGTACACTGCCTCCTTTTCTTTTTGCATTTTTTTGGGGGGACTCGGCTGAAGCAGAGTCCAAAAATGGCTGTCAACACTTCCTGGTTGAAGTCGCAATCGTATATATACAAATTTCTATTCCTTTAATATCTCGCAAACTATTCAACAGACTTACACCAAATAACTGAAAGTGTGATCTGCGAACCAAAAGCTACCTTTCTGGAATTCTCTCCAGCAGTTCAGGCTGCAGACGTGTCTAAAGAGGCTAACGGAATTAACAAAAGAAATGCACTTTTTTTTTTACCCCAGCTTGCCAGATCAACCCTAAACTTTCCATGCACAACAAAACCCAACTTGAAACTAGGTCATGACTATAACTACCTACTGGCGACCGCCAGTAAGTAAGTAATATAAATACATACATATATATACACACATATATATAGATTACCTACTGGCGGTCGCCAGTAGGTAGTTATAGTTGGGACCTTGTTTCTATTCAAAAAGCATTTTTTCTTTTGCCAATCTCTTTGGTGCCGTTTGACGAATCTTCGCGAAATTTTCAAAAGTAATGGTTCACTCAGGTCAGCTCCTGTCTTGAAAGTTTCGGGGTGATTCGTCAAGTGAGGGCCGAGAAAAAAGGGGGGTCCCAAAACGCGTTTTCCCCATGTTAATTTCCATAGGAACTTTAGACACGGCTACAGCCCGAACTGCTGAACAGAATTACACCAAATTTGGCAAAAAGGTAGCTCTTGGTTCAGAAAGCGACCTTTTTTTTTTTTTAATGGTGTAAATCCGTTCAGTAGTTGCTGAGAAATTCAAAAAATAAAAATATCGATATCGGAGGTACCACGAGCTTCATTCTGATTGGCTGCCAACACTCCAAACCAGGAAGTGTTGGCAGCCATCTTGTGACTATTTAAAACAAGTCTCAAGAAATCAGTTAAAAAAAAGCATAAAAAACAAGAAAAGGGGGCAGGGTAGAAACACCCCGACTCCCTAGGCCTGCTCAAGGGGTCCCACAAGGACACACAGTGCCCAAAAAAAAAAAAAAACATCGGTCAAATTCGCGCTAGGTGCGCGAATCCGTGCTAATTTTTTTTTTTTTTAAAACGAAGCGCGGGCTTTTGCGCTTCGTTTTCTATAAGCCCCAGGGTGGGCCAGGTCCCGGGGGCAATACTCAATTGTGTAGCGGGGGGCCCGTGGGGGCCCCCGCAGCCCCAGGGACCGCCACCTCCCCGGGGCTACTTTGAAAAACAAAGTGTGGGGGGGCTCGAGCACCCCCCACACTGCCCTGGGGACCACCACCTTCCCGGGGCACTCTTCATTAAAATGCGGGGGTCCGTTGCGGACCCCCGGCCCCCCTCACCTCCCCGGGGCTTTAAACAGTTGGGAGGGGGGCCACGCTGCCCTCCTCCTGGAGCCCTAAATGGCCCTGGGGACCGCCACCCCCCAGGGCCGGCTCCTGCAAGGGCTTAGTTTATCATATGCAGGGGGCACGCGGCCCCCCCCGCAGCCCCAGGGATCGCCACCTCCCCGGGGCTTTTTAAAAAAAAAAAAATGCGTGGGGAGGGTTCCTGCCCCCCCCACGCTGCCCCGGGGACCGTCACCTCCCGGGGCATTGTTATTTTAGGGCGGGGGGCCTCTCGGGCTCCCCCAAGCTCTGGGGACCACCACCTCCCCGGGGCTATAATTTATTTAGGTCGGGGGGCCTCGCGGGCCCCCCAAAGCCCCGCAGCCCACCACCTCCCCGGGGCTACTTTGAAAAACAAAGTGTGGGGAGGCTCGAGCCCCCCCCACACTGCCCCGGGGACCGCCACCTCCCCGGGGCTACTTTGAAAAACAAAGTGTGGGGGGGCTCGAGCACCCCCCACACTGCCCTGGGGACCACCACCTTCCCGGGGCACTCTTCATTAAAATGCGGGGTTCCATTGCGGACCCCCGGCCCTGGGTACCACCACCTCCCCGGGACTTTAAACAGTTGGGAGGGGGCCGCGCGGCCCCCCTCCTGGAGCCCTAGATGGCGCTGGGGACCGCCACCCCCCAGGGCTGGCTCCTGCAATGTCCCGGGGTGCCCACCCCCAGGACATTGCCGTTTGCTATGGCTGGGGGGAGCACGGCAAAACCTGTTCTTGCTTCCAAGAAGCAAAGCAGATTGCTTTTGGACAAGGGGAGCTGCATGTCAGCAGCTCCCCTTGTCCAAAAGCAATGCTGGCTCCCACAGGAGGCGGGGAGCCAGCAGGGACTGCGGGGGCATTGGGGCTCCCTCCGCGGTCCCCATCAAGGAGGCCAGGCACCGGGGGATGGGGTCTCCGGGGCCAAAAGTGGCCCAGGGAAGGGGGGCCACGCGGCCCCCCTCCCTTTTGTAATTAAAAATAAATAAATAAGGCCGGGCCCCGGGGGATGGGGTCCCCAGGACCGAAATCGGCCTGGGGAGGGGGGACCCACAGCCCCCTCCCCTGTAAAAAAAAAAAAAAAAAAAAAAAAAAGCCTAGCCTTGGGGGATGGGGTCCCCGGGGCCGTAATCTGCCTCAGGAGGGGTGCCTCGCGCCCCCCCTTCTTTTGAATAATTAATATAATGGCTCAGGTCACGGGGATGGGGTTCCCGCGGCCCAAAAGCTCAAGAGAAGGGGGGCCACACAGCCCCCTTCTTAAAATAATTTTCTTTTTTTTTTTTTTTTAAACAGCAACTTGCTGGAGGCCCCTCCCCCTCCCTGCATGACTCTGCAAACGCGCCTCCTGGCGAACTCTGCGTTGGGAAATTAAGTCCCCATTGCTAGTGAGGGTCGCTGGGGGCCAACTAGGCCACCAGGAACCTCCAGTAAGCCCCACACAGTGGGATTGCTGAGGTGTGGTACGAGGCCACGCCCCTTTTTACACCAATCTGCAAACGCGCCTCTTGGCGCACTGCTGGTGGGGTGAAGAGGTCCCCTTGTGTCCTTGTGTCCTCAGGACTGAAGTGGACTCTATCCCCCGAGCAGCAGTGCGCCAGGCGGCGCGTTTGCAGAGTGGTGTAAAAAAGGGGGGCGTGGCCTTGGACCACTCTCAGCAATCCAGCTGTGTGGGGCTTACTGGAGGTAACAGGAGGGCTAGTTGGCCCCCAGGGACCCTCAGGAGGCAAGGGGACTTCACCCCACAACCAAGTGTGCGCCAGGAGGCGCATTTGCAGAGTGGTGGACAAAGGGGGCGTGGCCTGGGTCCACCTCTCAGCAATCCCACTGTGTGGGGATTACTGGAGGTAACAGGTAGGCTAGTTGGCCCCTAAGGACCCCCAGCAGCGAAGTGGACTTTAATCCTTAGGCAAGAGCGCGCCAGGGAACGCGTTTGCAGTGTGGTGGGGAAAGGGGGCGTGGCCTGCTATGAGAACTTAGCAATGCTGCTGTGTGGGACTTACTGGAGGAAATAGGAGGGGTAGTTGGCCCCCAAGGTTGTTCTTGGGGGCCAACTACCTCTCCTGTTACCTCCCCTAAGTCCCACACAGTGGGATTGTTAAAAGGTCTTCGGAGGCCAAGCCCCCCCTTTCTCCACAACTCTGCAAACACGCCTCCTGGCACAGTACTAGTTGGGGGATGAAGTCCACTTAACTCCTGAGGGACTATGGGGCCAAGAAGCTCTCCTGGTACCTCCTGTAAGTCCTACGCAGCGGAATTCCTGAGCGCTGGTTGGAGGCCCAGCCCCCTTTCTCCACCACTCTGCAAACGCGACTACCAGTTAAAGAAGCATTTGTAATGTAATAGGTCTCGCATTTGCAAGAGTTAGAGCTATTGGCGTTGTAAATCTAAAAGTTTTTTACTAATGTTTTTTGGAGTGGAGTGGATGTACTTTGTGTGTAGTGGAATTATGTGGTATGTTGTGCCGTGAAATTATGTGGATAGAAAGTATGTGGTATTTAGTGTATAGGAATTATATAGAGTGGGATTATATGCTATGGAGAGTAATTATGTGGTATGGTAGTCTGTGTTGTGGAGTGGTAACCTCAGGTTTAGTCTTCCTCGTTTCCATAGAAGCTAAATTATGAACTCGGAAACAAAAAAAAGAAGGAATCACTGAGGAGCACTGAGGACCTAGTCAGAGGTATGAGCAGGGCCACTGGAATTATGCGACTGTTTGGCTGCACCGACTTTCGCACAATTATACATTTTCCACATTAGCTACTTAATCCATTATCTGCTGCCTAATCTGCAGATTTGAACAAAAAAAACCTTGTTTCTAGCTCAAACGGCTCAAACGTTACCAAAAATGCAGCGACAAGTGTTACAGTGTGGTGGAAGGCCCTTTGCAAACCTACAATGGCCAGCTGTTGCTTATTGCTAAATGTGGGTGTTACATTGGTACAAATGGTGTGCAAACCACTCTTGCTTCTTTCTGCGCCTCTCTTGCCACTTTCTGCATTTCTGTTGCTTCTTTCTGCAACTTTTTTTTCCCCGCACTTCTTTTGCCTCTCTGCTCATCTCTTCCTCTTTCTGCACCTCTCTTGCCTCTTTCTGCACCTCTCTTGCCTCTTTCTGCACCTCTTGCCTCTTTCTGCACCTCACTTGCTTCTTCCTGTACCCCTTTTGCCTCTTTCTGCACCCCTGTTCCGTTTCTACACATCTCTTGCCTGTTTCTGCACCTGTTTCTTTCTGCACCTCTCTTGCCCGTTTCTGCAACTTTTGCCTCTTTCTGCACTTTTCTTCCCTCTTTCTGCACCTCTGTTGCTTCCTTCTGCACTTCTCTGTTGCCTCTTTCTGCACCTCTGTTGCTTCTTTCTGCACTTCCCTTGCTTCTTTCTGCACCTGTTGCTTCTTTCTGCAACCCTCTTGCCTCTTTCTGCAACCCTCTTGCCTCTTTCTGCAACCCTCTTGCCTCTTTCTGCAACCCTCTTGCCTCTTTCTGCAACCCTCTTGCCTCTTTCTGCTACCCTCTTGCCTCTTTCTGCTACCCTCTTGCCTCTTTCTGCACCTCTCTTGCCCAAGTCTGCCCACCTGTTCCCTCTTTCTGCACCCCTTTTGCCTGTTTCTGCAACTCTTTTGCCTCCTTCTGCACCTCACTTGCCTCTTTTTGCACCGGTTGGTTCTTTTGCACTGCTCTTGCTTCTTTCTGCACCTCTCTTGCAAATTTCTGCACCCCTGTTCCCTCTTTCTGTACCTCTTGCCTGTTTCTGCAACTCTCTTGCCTCTTTCTGCAGTTCTCTTTCCTCCTTCTGCACCCCTGTTGCCTCTTTCTGCACCCGTTGCTTCATTCTGCACTTCCCATGCGTCTTTCTGCACCCCTGTTCTCTTTCTGCACTCGTCTTCCCTCCTTCTGCACCTCTTGCCTCTTTCTGCACCTCTCGCCTCTTTCTGCATCTCACTTGCCTCTTTCTGCATCTCACTTGCCTCTTTCTGCACTTCTCTTGCTTCCTTCTACTCCTCTGTTGCTTCTTTCAGCAATTCTCTTGCCTGTTTCTGCACCTCTCTTGCCTGTTTCTGCACCCCTCTTGCCTCTTTCTGCACCCCTCTTGCCTCTTTCTGCACCCCTCTTGCCTCTTTCTGCACCCCTCTTGCCTCTTTCTGCACCCCTCTTGCCTCTTTCTGCACCCCTCTTGCCTCTTTCTGCACCCCTCTTGCCTCTTTCTGCACCCCTCTTGCCTCTTTCTGCACCCCTCTTGCCTCTTTCTGCACCCCTCTTGCCTCTTTCTGCACCCCTCTTGCCTCTTTGTGCAACTCCCTTGCCTCTTTCTAAACCTCTCTTCCCCAGTGGAGGCTCCTCCATAGGGGCGTGGGGGCGTCGCCCCACTGCTTTCTCGCAGTGCGAGAAGGCAGAAACATAAAATGGTAAAACTACCATTTTATGTTTCTGCTTCTCGCACTGAGAGAAAGCAGAAGTGCCTGGAGTGCCTGGTTGTGGGCGGGCAGGTGGGCGGTCCTGCTCGAGGGCAGGGGGTGGAGGGGGGAGTGGCTTACCCACTGTTGTGGGTACTGACTGTTTGGTCGGCCCCAGGGCCGAACAAAGCAGTCATGCGCACTCCCTCTTTTTCTCTATGTAGGCTGCTGCATGCAGCCTACATAGAGAAAATGGCCCGGCTGGGGCGCTCTCCGCTGCACCTTACCAATCACAACGCTGCCATTGCAGCGTTGTGATTGGCTGAGGGGAGGGAGGCTGCCGAGGCAAAACAGCCAGGAGCAGCGGCAGGCAGGAGCTGAGGCGGCGGCGCTGCGGATCCTGAGGTCGAGGAAGGTAAGTTTTTATTTTAATTACTGTCCCCCCGCGCTCAACCCTTCCCCCACCTTGCTTGCCGGCTGCGACTGCCCGTGGGCACACCGTCTCCAGCCCGGGCCCGTCTGACCCTTCTTGCTCGTTCTGTCCGTGCCCACCACCAAGACCCCTTGGCTGTAAATGTGAACAATTCATAAATATTCCTCTGTCGCTGGGAGAACCTCCCGCGGGCCAGCGACGATTCTCTTTTGTTTTAGGGAACCGAGGGCTTGTTTCTGTAAAACAAAACACAACAGAGCAGGTTCCGCGACCTGAGCAGCCAAAATCATAATGACCCCCACATTCTGGAAAAACTAAGCTGCCTAAAGGTAGATGGCGCTTTAAAAACGTAAGTGCTGCACTTTGCTTCTATTGTAGCAGTAGGTTTGTGAAACTCCCCTGACACCGCTTGCTGAATAAGGTCACCTCCGTGCCGACAAGTGCTTGAAGACCTCTAGAGTTGGGCTAAACCCAGTGACCTCTGAAGTGACCCCAAACGTGACGTGCCCGGCGGGTGCTAGCAGTATAGGTAAACTTGAGAGTTCTGCTACAGTTGTCACTCTCAGGTGTTGTGATAGTTTTACAAAAAAGACAAAAGTGTTCACTCTTAGTTCTCCCATTAGTTTTGACTGCAAAAAAAACACATGCTGGCACGCTAGGTTCGTTTATGTCGGTGTGTGCACAAGTCTCAGTTTAGCGCGTTGTGTGTATGTGTGTTGGTGTAAGTAATGACCTGAAGTGTTAATAGCATGAGATTATGGCGCATGGAAGGTGGAATGCTAAACACATTTTCTCTATTAAATATCCGACCAGTAACACGCAGACCAAAGTAAAGAAAGTATTTTACTCGCTGAGTCATCCTGCAGTTGCACGATCAGTATTGGGGACATTCCTTGGAAATACATTTTTTAAAAGGTTTTTTGTTGCTGCGTTCTACCCCTTTGCAATCGCACCACATCCCACCCCACCCTGACATTCTACTAGCCCTGCCTACTGCTACTAACTTTCTTCTTAGCACTATACTCAAGCAATGCTTTGACAGAGAGGTGAGAGAGGTGTCTACTTGACTTCCACGTTTGCTTCTCGAAAACGCCTTCGAGGGACCACTGGCCTCCCTGGGATCATGCATTGTCAGCTGTCACTCTGACGGAAAAGGGACTTTTCACACATATAGCCAGTACCAGATGGAGCACGCTGCAAGCCTAAAGTATGTCATCACACATTTTCCCACTAGACTAATAGTAATAATGCATATTATTAAGTTAGGAATGATACATTAAATTAAATTAGCACAGAGAGGAAAGATTGTGCATTGAATGTGCTGCATTATTCAATTTAAACCAGTTCCTAACTTTGTTTTAATTAATAATAAGCCCATTTCAGCTAATCCATTAGGGTGGCTAATTTATGACAACTAACAGCGGTTCGGTCCTCTGCCGAACGGGTCTTTGAAGTTCGGCGACTACTCGAGGAAATTAATAGAACTTTTAGAAAGAACTCAGTGCACACAGACTGATTCTTAATCACAACACCTTATAACTGATGGTTGCAACCACTCGGCATCAGGTGTGTTGCATTGAAAAATAGATATTGATAGTTCACTCATACGTTTCTTTGTGTCAGGCGTGTAAGGTAGGTCACTGTGACATTTAATGGGTGTTGCAATGCTGGTCTGCTACCACTTGTGATCACTTCATAGTTGAGCTTGCTCAATTCATTCGCTCCCTACGTAAAGCTCACCCCAACGTTTTTGCCCCACCACTTTGAAATGTCACCAGCTGCCACTGCTCTTCCCTCTTTCTGCACCCTTCGCGCCCCTTTCAGCACCTCTGTTGCTTCTTTCTGCACTTCTCTTCCTTCTTTCTGCACTGCTCTTGCCTATTTCTGCACCCCTCTTGCCTCCTTCTGTACCTCTGTTGTTTCTTACTGCACTTGCTTCTTTCTGCACCTCTCGCAAATTTCTGCACCCCTCTTGCCTCTTTCGGCACTTCTCTTGCCTCCTTCTGCACCTCTGTTGCTTCTTTTTTGCACTTCTCTTCCTCTTTCTGCACCTCTGTTGCTTCTTTCTGCACCTCTGTTGCTTCTTTCTACACCCCTCTTGCCTCTTTCTGCACCCTTCTTCCCTCTTTCTGCACCTCTTGCCTCTTTCTGCAACCCTGTTCCCTCTTTCTGCACATCTCTTGCCTGTTTCTGCAACTCGCTTGCCTCTTTCTACAGTTCTCTTGTCTCTTTCTGCACCTCTGTTGCTTCTTTCTGCACTTCTTTTGCCTCTTTCTGCACCCCTCTTGCCTCTTTCTGCACCCCTCTTGCCTCTTTCTGCACCTCTCTTGGTTGTTTCTGTACTGCTCTTGTTTTTCTGCACCAGTCTTGCAAATTTCTGCACCCCTCTTCCCTCTTTCTGCACCCCTAATGCCTCTTTCTGCACCTCTGTTGCTTCTTTCTGCACCTCTTGCTTTTTTCTGCACTTCTCTGGCTTCTTTCTGCACTTCTCTGGCTTCTTTCTGCACTTCTCTAGCTTCTTTCTGCACCCCTCGTGCCTCTGTCTGCACCTCTCTTGCCTCTGTCTGCACCTCTCTTGCCTCTGTCTGCACCTCTCTTGCCTCTGTCTGCACCTCTCTTGCCTCTGTCTGCACCTCTCTTGCCTCTGTCTGCACCTCTCTTGCCTCTGTCTGCACCTCTCTTGCCTCTTTCTGCACCTCTCTTGCCTCTTTCTGCACCTCTCTTGCCTCTTTCTGCACCTCTCTTGCCTCTTTCTGCACCTCTGTTGGTTCTTCCTGCACTGCTCTTGCTTCTATCTCCTACTCTCTTGCACATTTCTGCACCCTTCTTGCCTCTTTCTGCACCTCCGTTGGTTCTTTATGTACCTCTCTTGCCTCTGTGTGCACCCCTGTTCCCTCTTTGTGCACCTCTTTTGCCCGTTTCTGCAACTCTCTTGCCTCTTTCTGCAACTCTCTTGCCTCTTTCTGCAACTCTTGCCTCTTTCTGCAACTCTTGCCTCTTTCTGCACCCCTCTTGCCTCTTTCTGCACCCCTCTTGCCTCTTTCTGCACCCCTCTTGCCTCCACCCCTCTTGCCTCTTTCTGCACCCCTCTTGCCTCTTTCTGCACCCCTCTTGCCTCTTTCTGCACCCCTGTTGCCTCTTTCTGCACCCCTGTTGCTTCTTTCTGCACCCCTGTTGCTTCTTTCTGCACCCCTGTTGCTTCTTTCTGCACCCCTGTTGCTTCTTTCTGCACCCCTGTTGCTTCTTTCTGCACCCCTGTTGCTTCTTTCTGCACCCCTGTTGCTTCTTTCTGCACCCCTGTTGCTTCTTTCTGCACCCCTGTTGCTTCTTTCTGCACCCCTGTTGCTTCTTTCTGCACCCCTGTTGCTTCTTTCTGCACCCCTGTTGCTTCTTTCTGCACCCCTGTTGCTTCTTTCTGCACCCCTGTTGCTTCTTTCTGCACCTCTGTTGCTTCTTTCTGCACCTCTGTTGCTTCTTTCTGCACCTCTGTTGCTTCTTTCTGCACCTCTGTTGCTTCTTTCTGCACCTCTGTTGCTTCTTTCTGCACCTCTGTTGTTGTAGGGATTCTGCACATACACAGAGCTATGCACAGGATAATAGGACCTCGGAGCATAGTGGTGAGCCAACCATGCCCCTTAGTAACCACAATCCCAATCCGACTAGCTTTAGCGTCTCATTCGCAGCGCAGCTACCAATGATTAGACAACCCAGAACACGGTCTCTCTCAGGACTCGCGGGAGCAAGAACACTTTCATAACTCACTCATACTTGTCCACAACGTGCGTAATAAGAGACACTGTATAGTTTAAAATGTTTATTTCAACTATCGTGCTCTAAGATACAGTACACGTGCCAGTACTATCAGCATAATGCATAATGATAAAATAATAAGCATGGTTACAATTCCATAGAATACAAACGGGGATAGCATTTTATAAAGACAGTGGATATAGGGCTAAATGGCCTTACCACCCTCCCCGCGCTAATAACTACTTTATTATAAAAATAGAAGATCTCTGGGCTTTGTGTGGCGGACCCCCATACCTCAATATCTAGATGCAAGGTTTACATCATCAGACAAGCACAGCTCTTCTCCCTGGAAAGGTTTTTCTCCAAGTGTCACAATCAGCGAGATCACAATATTAAAAGCACACGAATTACTCCAGTGCAGCTGTATTTTGTGTTATGTCTAAGTACAAGGGGCTGACCAGATCAGCAAGAACAAGGGACGTTGTTTTTCGACCTTGTACATGTTGTGCAGACGAAACCCACAGGGAACAGGAGAAAAGGTGAAAGGCAAAAAGGCAGCCAGTTCTAATATAGTCGGGCACAAACAAAGGCTGGAAAAACAAAAGGCACAAAGTAACGTGTGCAAAAAGGCATCATGGCAGCCAGGCCGAAGCTAACTTAGCAATGTAGACAAGGAGGCCGCAAACCATACTACACCCTCCCCTGGTCACTCCATAGGCTACGACATAGGACGAAAACAGAGTTCAAATAGATGGAGCAGAATGCAAACGTCTAATTATTAATAGTCCTCAATGACGGACAGTGAATAAAAAAAAAATACAGGATACAAAAAACCAGAAATGCAGGACGCAGCAAGCGAAGTTCCCTAATCCAATAGAGTGTAAGTGCAGAAAAACGCCACACCTTCCAAGAGGACATCATTGGAATTGTCTGAAAAAAGAGACGCCATCCAGTTCAACAAATCAAAACTGCATTCATGGTCCTCACATGAGGGAGCAGTGATCAGCATTGCGGGACAACTTGCGTGATACTCAACATAACTTTGTTGTAGGAGAGTCTGAGCAGCCGCCCAGACATCCCATTGCGCCAAAATTCCAAGTGCAGCCGCACGCGCCATAAAGCCATCGCCGGAACAGTCCCATTCATGGGCCTCTAAGGGACCCATTAACTGGCCAAAATCCGGGTCTGACAGACGTATAGGAAAGGCAAAAATCCAAGGACCAGGAGAAAGGACATCTTAAGCAAGACTTCACAGGTTGCAAGCAAGTGAAATACGCAAAGCGAAAAGAAAGTCGATATGACACGCTGAGTGTCGCTAAGGGCGGGATGCCGAAGCTGAGAAGCATGCGTTCACGGAGCATCCGGAGCCGACCGTGGTCGAGGAGGCCCCCAGGAAGTGCAGCCATTGCGTAGCAAACAGACCAAAAGCAATATACCAGCCGCTAAGGCGAGGATCAACGGAAAGCCTCCAAAGACGCTGGAAAAAATAGAATGAATAAAAGCCGGTATTACACCAAATATAGCTTGAAAGGAGGTAACAAGGCCAGAGCCCACAACTTTAAAAAAGTGCACAATACCTTCGGTGCGAGACGCATTGAAAACACGGTGAATCAGCTCACCGAAATGTTGTGGGAGGTTTGTGTTCAAAAGGGCCTGTATCTCACTGTGGGTACTAGCCACCTGGAGGATGAAGGTCTCCCGTGCGGATGTGAGCATAACCTCCTGGTTCAATAATAGCGCCTTTATTCTGCTCAATTTATTGAAATCCGCCTTCAAAGTCGGAATGGAAGGCCAAATGGAACTATTATGTCGTGCGGGGAGGAAAAAGTACATTTTTGCAGCACACAACGCGGTGGGAAACTGTTACAATATAGGGGATGCCGGCCAGCATTCCACAGCAGTCCTGATTATTCAGAAGGAGATAGCTACCATTTGCAAGCACAGTGAAAGTAGGTGATATAGCAGGAGCAGGAATGCCCTTTAAAACACGAGCAAGATTCGGAGCCGAAACGTTACAAGCCCCGTGCAACTTAATGTTTTTACAAATCAGGGAATGACCCACTGTAGAATCGCATGACTCCCCTGAGAGAAAAACCTCTTTTCCGTCCCTAAGGCATCTGTACATGAAAGGCAGGGACCAAAGCTCATGCAAGAAGGCACTGCCTAACGGCTGAAAACGGCCAACAGGATAATGTTTCATGCAGGAACTGAACTCAAATAAAGAAAAAGGCAAAGCGATAACCTCGTGTACTAGCCACACAGCAGAGTCCAACTCCGCCACAGAGAATGGTAACGGCTCTATCTTCTCGATATGTAAGAGAGTGTATGTTGCATCTTTCATGGACATGAATTGCTGTTTTCAGTTAAATCGAACGGAAGGAATAAGGCAGAGGTGTTCAAAAAATGCCAAGGAACTTTACCCATTTTGAGTGTTTGCAAAGTCCATGCAAACTGCATTACTGAACGCAATTGATTCCGACCATGATATAACACAGACACATCATCTTGTACAATATCAACAACAGAGGAAACAATATTCTCTAATGTGTAAATGCGGGAAGACAGGGTATTAATACTATTGTCAACAACAGCAAGCACTTTTTCTAGATTTGCTTGATCGATTTCCCGGAGACGGGAAGCAGCTTCAATTTGCGAAAGCTTCCAGAGTTCATTATAAGTTTCATAAATTAATCTCTTCGGTCGAGGACCATGAGGTCCCAGAATAAATCGGACAGATCAATGTTGCCTGATAGGAGGGATAAATGTTGTTTTACAGAGCCTAATGAAGAGTGCTGCTATAACCACTGTTTACACAATTTACCAACAGAATATGTTGTAACAGTACGAGAGTCAGAGAACCTCGGATCTGGCTCATCCTGTTTGTAACCAGGAGCTGAGTCATGAAAACGCAGTTGGCAGGCATTGGATGCTATGGGCCAAGCCAACCAAGGTGACTGAACCATCGTAGAGGTATTAAACGAATTGTTTTGAAACAAAGCTTGCAAATTGGTGAGGGAAATATTAAAACGCAAGCTGTCGTTGGGAGTGGAAGACAATGCGGGAATTGAGGGTGCGTTCAATTGTTTGGAAGTAGCCAAACCCCAACAAGTTGTTTGATAGATTGTACTATTTAAAAACAAAATCTGGGCCGGGATGAGGCAAGCACGGTGTAAGGCTTCCGTGCCGCGGACCTGCCATGATTTGGTGCCCCAAATAGACTTTAAGTCAATGTTGTCCTGCCAGTGTTCATACCCACCCACTGCTAATGCATTCAAAAAGGAACCCGAATATAGTAATTTGGAGTGGGTCAACATGATCTTCTGATTGGACGAAGGGATCAATTTAAAATAATAGGACCCAGGGTTCGATCTATCAAAGTCTGTAAAATAAGTAAATTTATTTCTAAGAGCTTGGGAGCTACCTGGCAAAGGGGTCGGACAATGTTCCCATTGGGTGTAATTAAAAGGACCCCGAAGAGTACTTGGTTTATGGAGAAAATGGTTACCCCAATGCTGGTAACAGTATAAGTCAGCATAACTTGCAGAATTTAAATACAGATCTTCTGCATTAAAAGCAGCATAATATTTCAAATCAGAAAATAACGATTCAACGGTATGTACATCCCAATCGTCAGAATGAATATTACTTTTAACGACACCACCCATTGAAACACGGAGGACATTTGGTACATTAATAATCTCGGTTGGTCCATGAATTTGGAAATTTACTGCATCCCATATGATGCCATCAGCAACTGGGAAAGCTGAAATGTTCACAAATGTGTGGTCACACTTCATGATGTGAGATGAAGAATGCGGAGCCAAAGTTCCAGCGACACAGTTCACTGCAGAGCGTTCTGGTAAATAGTGACCATTAATGAGCAAGAAGAAAACTGTCACAAAGCCAATGGACATGAACAGAAAAATCAGGAACAGTACCAACCAGATGTATGTCCACGGTGGGACCAGGAAATTGTCTCTGAACCAGGATACAAAAATACTGAAGCTGGACGGGATAAGTGATGAGGTGGAATCCGAATCAAAGGAAAAACGGGTTGGGCTCAGTGGTGTTGTTGGTAAATGAGCCACCGACTCGGTGGCGGGATAGGTGTACTCGGTCTCCTCGTTGCAGGAGGAAGTCGGGAAGTCGAGCAGGCAATCAGGCGATCAGGCAAATCGACCATCTCAATGGCAACATCAGTGTCCATGCGGGCTGGAGGGCCATAAACATGAGCCCTAGAAATGGCTGGACACGAGACCGCAGGTGTTACACTATTCAGGATCGGCCAGACGTTGTAGCTTGACATTGTCCACTGAGATGTATCTGTTGTCCTTGCGACCAGGAAGTGGTGGTAAGATGACTGTACGAGTACCCTTCAAGCCAAGGACTGGAACTGGTGTGCGATAAGAGGGGCCAAATTCTTTTTTGTTCTCCACCTTCTCTCGGACCAGATCTCCAACCTTCGGAAGCCAGCCGGCAACCGGAATCTGCAACGCAGCGTCAGTGGCTAAAGGCAAGTGTTCGTTAGCAAGTTTGTCTCGGGTTCCTTGTAAGTTCTGCAACATAGTAGAATGATTATCTACGTCAATGATTGCGGCACTCGCCGCCATGTCTAGACCATCAAGGTCTGGCACAAACATTTGGATGCCAAAGAGCATTTCGTATGGGGTCCTCCCACCCAGAGATCTTCTAGGGAGATTATTAAATGCACGCTGTACGCTATACAAGTGGGCCAGCCAGTTCCTGCCAGTACCTAAGACTCTAGCTGTCAAGGATTGCTTTAAGTCACGGTTCATTCGTTCAACAATCGAATTGCCCTGAGGCCGATATGGAGACGAAAATTGCACCCGCACCCCCAGTGACCCCATTGCGTCCTTGTAAGCCTTAGAGGCGAACGCTGGACCTTGGTCAGAATGGAAGGTGCCGCAGACAAAAATTCCCACAAAGACACGCAAATCCCTGATGACATTTCGAGCGTCAACACTTCGTTGTGGCCAGACCCAGATGAAACGTGTGCACAAATCCACTGCAACTAAGATGTATTTATATGCAGTGTCCGAAGAAAATGGACCGCAGTGATCCAGGTAAACACACCCAAAAGGCCTGTTTGAAATGCAGAGTTGTGTTTGTGGCGGACGGGTTACCGTCGAAGGCTTAATTTGCTGACAAACGTCACAAGAAAGCACATAAGTACGGGTCTGTTTATATAAACCACGCCACCAGTAACGCTGCTGCAAGATGGAAACAGTCGCAGATACGCCAGCATGGGGCCAAGCCTTCGTGTGCGGCCGTTATCAAGGAAGGTCTGCGGTCCGCGTTGGGAATCAGCCGATCACCAACGTCTGGAATTCTTACGTAAGGAACCTGTTCGGGACCTAAGTGATAAGAGTACTTGGAAGGGAAACCCCGTGGGTAATTAGCACCTTCCTTTGTTGCAGCAATAGCCGCCAAAATATCATTATCTATTTTAGTCATGGATCTTGTAACTGCTGCTACTGAGCACGTGGCTACTGCCGATTTGGCAGCTTCATCTGCCAAACTGTTACCGACAGCGTGTGCGCCCACACGCTGGTTGCCAAGGGTGTGAATCACCTGTGTGAGAGGCAAACGTTGTTTAAGATCTGCCACTCTAACCCAAAGCGTTTTATGCTTAATTGTGCTGCCTTTAGCATCTCTATAGTCGTTTTGCGACCAAAAGAATAGGTTGTCATTGAAAGATTGAACACAGTAGTAGGAATCGCATACAACAAGAGTAGTCACTTCTGGATTAGCGAACTCAAGTGCGAGCACCAAAGCACGCAGCTCAGCCAATTGTGCAGTACTGTCTCCTAGTGCCTGGGTGTGCACTACAGCCGATATGAACTCTCCGTTCACCATAGTACGTGCAACAATAGCACACGCTGTGGAATAAGCATGCTTGGAACCCGTGGCCGGTTGTGCCGAACCATCAGTGTAAATAATACATTCGTACTCCTCAAGCGGTAGCAAAGACAGAGTGGGAGGATGAACAAATTCATACTGTAAGAACTCCTGTGTCTGAAGAGAGGAATCAAAGATAAACGTGACATCCGGGGACGTCAGAGATGTAGCCCATTGTATCCAACGGGGGTGCGAAGCCTTAGAGTTCGGTACACTTGCCTTTGTTACTGCCTCAAGGGCAGGATATGGTGTTACCACTAAAATGCGTTTTCCCTGTGCCAGTGCGCGTTCCTTTAGAATCGCCATTTGCACTGCAGTCAAAACTTTCTCCACAGAGGAAAAGCGCAACTCCGCTGAAGTGTAAAGATGTGACTTGTATGCAATCGGTACTGTGTCACCTTCGTTAAAGGTTAAGTACGTGAAACCCACTGCCCCTGGAACGATTCTAATCACCAGGTTTGTGCGGTTATCACGAGTCAACAAGAATTTAGATTCAAGTAGATGAGACTGCAAAGATTGCAGTATAGAGGAATGCTCCGGAAGCCAGCATGACTTCGAAAAGGTAGGTTGAATCAAGGCATAAAGAGGCTTGATATGCTGGGCATATTCGGGAATGTAAGTACGCCCGAAGTTTAGAAAACCCAGTAAGGACTGAAGCTTCTTCAGTGTGGTTGGAGGGCGCAAAAGTGCGCACTTCTCCAAGAAATGGGGTGCTAAGCCCTTACCTTCATTGTTGAGCTCATAGCCCAAGAACAAAACGGTAAATTCAGCAATGTGAGATTTGGCAAAATTAAATTTGTATCCTAAGACCGCAAATTCAAGAATAATGCGGTCCACTCGGGAAAGATGCGGCCATAATTCGTCGTCTGTCAGATAGATATCGTCGACGTACGAACACGCATCTGGGTCTATGCTGTCCAACAAAGACAACACGGGCGGCGAAGACACCCGGGCTGTTCTTATAGCCCATGGGCAAACGCCGAAATTTGAATTGTTTACCACCGGAAGTGAAAGCGCTCCATTGGCTGCACTCCGGGGACAAATTGTGCGTGTAAAATTCATTGGATAGGTCAAGTGTCGTTTTATATTTTTTACGAACAAGACTGTCTACAAGCGCAGAACTCTGGGTATTGTGTACCGCAAAGGTCCGACAATGAGAGTTCAAATGTCGGTAATCCAAAACGAGGCGGTACGACCCATCGGGTTTAGAAACCGCAAAAAGGGGATTATTCATTGGGGATACGCATGTTTCAATTACTCCTTGATATTCTAACTGTCAGAATGTCGGAAACGGGACCCTTAGCCTCCCGCTGGATGGGATATTGGGGTTGTGGCTGTGGCAGCGACCGCAATGGTATATCATGGGGTGGAGAATCCTCATCCCAGCCCACGTGATTACAGTATAGCGCCGGAGCCAGGGCTCCAGCCCATTCAGCTGCTAGAGCTTCCGCTTTGTCCTTGGGGACATGACGAGAAAAGCTCGGAAGGATTACCTCCTCCCCTCTACGAACAGCAAGTACGAATGGGGGCGGCCAATCCGCCTCTGCTAACAAAATGTCGTATGAAGGTCAGATTTTCCCAAAAAATCCCTTTAATAACACGCTCAATGTCACCTTCAATTTGAATGACAATATTAAATAGTCTGTCAGGGGGTGCCACTCGGGTGTCAGCGGTCTCGACAGTAATGAATGTATCAGTTGCTGTCGCCTCCACATGAGGACGCAGTGCCTCCCGCACTATGGTAACTTCTGCTGCGCTGTCTAACAGCGTCACTGCCCACGTCCAATTCAGGAGTCTCGTTCTCACCGTCTGTGGCATACCTCGCTGTTACAGCTGCAACTTTTTTCTTCTGAAACAGTGGGCGAGGACGTAGAAATTCTTCTGGTTTCCCTCGGACTGGTTGTCGAGGTTGGTCTCGTCCTTGTGGAGCCTCACGACCCCTGCCTCTATCCTGGCGAACTCCTCCACCAGTCTGGGAGGTCGATGGTGCCTGTGAAGAACGAGGAGAATGCGGATCAGGGACCTGAAATCTCTCTGGAGATTTAATTCTCGCTCGGTCGCACAAATCATAAGTGCGTTCAGAAGATACGGAAACCGGGGATGCAGTACGCGACCCCGGCTTTTTCTGTTGCTTACCCCGTTTCTTCAACCTCCAGCTCTTTTTAGTAAAGAACGGTTTTTCATCTTTCTCCGATTGAGTTTTTTGTTGTGGCTGTGATTGAGTTTGCGTTTTAGGAAAAGGCTTAACTCCCAGGCTATTGCGGCCAATGGTTTTATAAGCCTGTGCAATAATTTTCGGTAATTCGCGTGGTTTGTCCGGTTCTGGGATCAAAGCCAAAGCATTAGCTACTTGAAAGTTAACTGCATCACCCTTGACGTTAGCAAGGATTAGGTCAGCCACTACATCGAACACTCCCACCAGTCTCATCCCTAATTCCACAGCCGCTTCAGGGCCATGTTCATCCTGCACTCGTTTAATTACAGAGGGTAGTACTGTCATGGAAGGAGTGCCGAAACACTTCGCATATACAGCAGCGAATACCTTGCCCCAGTTGTTACATTCTGCCAACTCGGGAATTAAGTCTTTTGGCAAACTAATCGTTAAAATCCTGTGTTTTTCCACAGGAGAAGTATTTGGAAAAACTGCTTCCAGCTGGTCAAATTTTTCTGCAAGCCAATAAGGTAAATCATCCTTATTTCGTGGGCGCTTGCCCATCACCGAATTAACCATGACGGGACTTATGGTTACACCGCCCGGTCCAGCTGGATGCACCGCAACTCCAGGAGGGGCTCCCTGGACGTTCCCTGTAACATATTGTACCAAAGCTCTGTGAACGCGTATCAAAGACGTATGCAATGCACGCAGTTCATCAATCGCAAGCGTCATATAACGCGGATGTGGGGTATACCCGGCCAAGACTGGCCAAGTGGCCCAGTCTATCGATAAGGGGCCTAAACGAACCGCTGTGACCGGATGTGGGAGGGCGCCATTAAACCAAACACGGTGTTGCCACGCTGTAAGTGGTACTTCAAGAGCCTGATAAGGCCGATAAGCATTGGGTAAGGCAGTGATAGTGTACGCATGAAACAAGTCGTCAGCTCCATCCACTGCCGGAAAAGTGACCCAAGAATAAAACACCTCAAAGTGGTGAGCCGGGTCAGCCTGCACCACAAAGATGAGTGCGACACCTGCGTCAGGCACTCCATAAGCCAGTAAATGAGCCCGGAGCGCAGCGCGGCTATGTGCCGGTATATTTACATCCGCCATTAAGACTGGGAATGTTCAACAACCTAATATGAGGCAGCGCAATATAGGGTTTACATAAACACCTTTTAATAACTTCAACCTTGAAAGAACCTATAAAAACATCAATATAGGAGGTACCACCCTCACACACGCTTCCGGAAACGTATGAGAAGGGTGTCGTGGACAAGCGCAAGCACTACTCAAGCGTCTCGCAGACAAGCAGCCCCCCACGTTGGGCGCCATGTTGTAGGGATTCTGCACATACACAGAGCTATGCACAGGATAATAGGACCTCGGAGCATAGTGGTGAGCCAACCATGCCCCTTAGTACCCACAATCCCAATCCGACTAGCTTTAGCGTCTCATTCGCAGCGCAGCTACCAATGATTAGACAACCCAGAACACGGTCTCCCTCAGGACTCGCGGGAGCAAGAACACTTTCATAACTCACTCATACTTGTCCACAACGTGCGTAATAAGAGACACTGTATAGTTTAAAATGTTTATTTCAACTATCGTGCTCTAAGATACAGTACACGTGCCAGTACTATCAGCATAATGCATAATGATAAAATAATAAGCATGGTTACAATTCCATAGAATACAAACGGGGATAGCATTTTATAAAGACAGTGGATATAGGGCTAAATGGCCTTACCACCCTCCCCGTGCTAATAACTAGTTTATTATAAAAATAGAAGACCTCTGGGCTTTGTGTGGCGGACCCCCATACCTCAATATCTAGATGCAAGGTTTACATCATCAGACAAGCACAGCTCTTCTCCCTGGAAAGGTTTTTCTCCAAGTGTCACAATCAGCGAGATCACAATATTAAAAGCACACGAATTTCTCCAGTGCAGCTGTATTTTGTGTTATGTCTAAGTACGAGGGGCTGACCAGATCAGCAAGAACAAGGGACGTTGTTTTTCGACCTTGTACATGTTGTGCAGACGAAACCCACAGGGAACAGGAGAAAAGGTGAAAGGCAAAAAGGCAGACAGTTCTAATATAGTCGGGCACAAACAGAGGCTGGAAAAACAAAAGGCACAAAGTAACGTGTGCAAAAAGGCATCATGGCAGCCATGCCTAAGCTAACTTAGCAATGTAGACAAGGAGGCCGCAAACCATACTACACTGTTGCTTCCTTCTGCACCTCTCTTGCTTCTTTCTGCACCTCTCTTGCTTCTTCTTTCTGCACCTCTCTTGCTTCTTCTTTCTGCACCTCTCTTGTTGCTTCCTTCTGGCACCTCTGTTGCTTCCTTCTGCACCTCTGTTGCTTCCTTCTGCACCTCTGTTGCTTCCTTCTGCACCTGTTGCTTCTTTCTGCACCTCTCTTGCTTCTTTTTGCACCTCTCTTGCTTCTTTCTGCACCTCTCTTGCTTCTTTCTGCACCTCTCTTGCTTCTTTCTGCACCTCTCTTGCTTCTTTCTGCACCTCTCTTGCTTCTTTCTACACCTCCCTTGCTTCCTTCTGCACCCCTCGTGCCTCTTTCTGCACCCTTCTTCCCTTTTCCTGCATGTCTCTTGGTTCTTTCTGCACTTCTCTTGCCTCTTTCTGCACCCCTCTTGCCTCTTTCTGCACCTCTGTTGCTTCTTTCTGCACCCGTTTCTTTCTGTACTTCTCTTGCTTCTTTCTACACCTCTCTTGCCTCTTTCTGCACCCTTCTTCCCTCTTTGTGCACCTCTCTTGCCTCTTTCTGCACCTCTCTTGCCTCTTTTTGCATCCCTCTAGCCTCTTTCCGCATCTCTTTTGCTTGTTTCTGCTCTTCTTTTGCCTCTTTCTGTACCCCTTTTGCCTCCTTCGGCACCTCGGTCTGTTTCTTACTGCACCGCTCTTGCTTCTTACTGCACCGCTCTTGCTTCTTTCTGCACCTCTCTTGCAAATTTCTGCACCCCTCTTGCCACTTTTGGCACCCCTCTTCTCTCTTTCTGCACCCCTGTTCCCTCTTTCTACACCTCTTCTGCCTGTTTCTGCGCCTCTGCTGCACCTCTGATGCCTCTTTCTGCACCTCTGATGCCTCTTTCTGCACCTCTGATGCCTCTTTCTGCACCTCTGATGCCTCTTTCTGCACCTCTCTTGCCTTTCTGCACCTCTCTTGCCTCTTTCTGCACCCTTCTTGCCTCTTTCTGCACCCTTCTTGCCTCTTTCTGCACCCTTCTTCCCTCTTTGCACCTCTCTTGCCTCTTTCTGCACACACAGGGCTAATTTAAAACTGACCTCAGGCTCAGCAGTGCACACATGCAAGTGCAGAAAAGGGCTGCTGGCCTCTAAACTGCCATGCCCTATTATATGCTAGGGACTTAGAGCTAGTTTTAATCCCCCTGCCCTATTATGTACTAGGGCCTTACAGGTGAGGTCATGCCAATCACAGGGGTACACCAACCCATAGTGTACCCTAGTATATGTAGGTGTTTTCACTGTATTCTAAGTGTCTTTCAGCATAGCACTGGCTCTGGGCCTTGTTAGGCAGAGCCCAGGGTCAGTCAGTTACCACCAGTACCAGTCAGCAAAAAGTTGGGGGGTGCCCAGGGCACAGGATGACTTTGCAACAAGACCTCTTGCTGCACCTCTGTTGGTTCTTTCTGCATATCTTTTGCTTCTTTCTGTATATCGTTTGCTTCTTTCTGCACCTTTCTTGCTCTTTCTGTACTTTTGTTGCCTCTTTCTGCATTTCTCTTGCTTCTTTCTGCGCCTTTCTTCCTCTTTCTGCACATGTCCTACCTCTGTAGGCATAGTTGGAAATTAGCATTTAAAAAACCTTTGAAATTCACTGAAAAAACCATAGGTTTCAGGGACGTTATAGTTAGAAATTAACATTTAAAAAAACCATAGAAATTCACTGAAAAAACCATAGGTTTCAGGGACATTATAGTTAGAAATTAGCATTTAAAAAACCTTAGAAATTCACTGAAAAAACCACAGGTTTCAGGGACGTTACAGTTAGTTGGACATTTTACTCGTATAAAACCAGAGAAATTCGGCTGTTATAGTTAGTTGAGCTAACTATAACTCGCACCCCCGCAATGCACTGCTGATGACGTCACATATTACACCACTCATGACATGGTCAGTGACATCACTGATGACATCACTGATGACATGATCCATGTGATCTGATGCACCTCCTCACACCCTAATATAACCTTTGATACACCCACTCTAAAATACAGAATGCCATTCTCGAAACCATAGACACACCAATACCAGTTAGTACATACCCACTCACTAATTCCTAGATCTACACATACATCTACTCACTCACCCATACAGTCACTCACACATGCAGTCACTCATCAATACAGCCACTATCCTATGGAGTCATAGACCCATACAGACACTCACACACCACCACTCACCCATAGTTACTCACACACCAAGTCAGTCATGCAAACAATCAATTACACTCCCATATACTCATCTATACAGTTATACACACACCACCTCACCTATTCATACAGATACTAACACATCTCTTATACAATCACTGACACAAGCACACACTCATGCATACAGCCACTCTCACAATCACTCACTCTCACATATAGTTAGTTATATACTCCAACACTCACATATACTGCCTTTCTAATATGTAGTTACTCACACAAACCACTGAGACATCCATTCACTCACCGACACAGCCATACGCACAATCACTCACCCATACAGCCCCTCGCAGACGCACTCATGAACCCATACACCCACTAAATAACCCACTCACACATCCATGCAGGGAGTTACACCCACCCAGACACTCAAGCATCCAAACAGGTACTCAGACAACCAATCAATAACCCATATAGAGACTCATGTAGCTAGTCACCAACCCATGCAGCCACTTACACATCAACTGACAGACTGATAGACATTCACACAGATTAGTCATTCACCCATGCATTCACTAAGACACGTTTAATCACTCACTTATACAGTCAGACACGCACCCTCAAATTCACCCATACAGACACTCATACACCCATTCATTCTTCGAATACACCTTGGCATATATATAGATAACATTCTTAAACTTTTCAGAAACACTCAGACACTGGATGATGTCATGAGTGATGTCATGAGTGATGTCATGAGTGATGTCATGAGTGATGTCATGAGTGATGTCATGAGTGATGTCATGAGTGATGTCATGAGTGATGTCATGAGTGATGTCATGAGTGATGTCATGAGTGATGTCATGAGTGATGTCATGAGTGATGTCATGAGTGATGTCATGAGTGATGTCATGAGTGATGTCATGAGTGATGTCATGAGTGATGTCATGAGTGATGTCATGAGTGATGTCACTGACCGATGTCACTGACCGATGTCACTGACCGATGTCACTGACCGATGTCACTGACCGATGTCACTGACCGATGTCATGAGTGATGTCACTGACCATGTCATGAGTGATGTAATATGTGACGTCATCAGCAGTGCATTGCGGGGGCGCGAGTTATAGTTAGCTCAACTAACTATAACGGCCAAATTTCTTTAGTTTTGTACGAGTGAAATGTCCAACTAACTAAACGTCCCTGAAACCTGTGGTTTTTTCAGTGAATATATATATATATATATATACACACACACACACACACACACACACACATATATACACACGCACACACACATATATATACACACGCACACACACATATATACACACGCACACATATATACACACGCACATACACACACACACACGCACACACACACACATATATATACACACACATATACACATACACACACACACACATATATACACACACACATACACACACACACACACACACACACACATATACACACACACACACACATACATATATAGACACATACACACATACATACACATACACACACACACACACACACATATATTAGACTTGCGTTTGCACTTTATTTTTTTGAAAAACAAACGGTGCGGACTCAGCGCGAATTTTCATATTCTTCTTTTAGATAGCGATAGCCATAACGCATTTTGGCTGCTGCAACGGCCTTGGTCACATGAGACAGACATGGTATTACGTGTTATTTACTTCCTGTCTTCTAAAAGACATAAATAAAAGACCTAGTCCCCCGCAGTGACACTATAACCGATAGCTGAAAATAAATTTTATAACATCATAATTGAAGGCAACAATTAATATGAACAACTTTTCATCAAAATTAGAGGCAACAATAAATGAGAACCATTAATCATAATTTCCTAGGCAAGTGCCCACTGGGTAATAAAATCTCTATCCACTGCCATTTAGCTATGGCAGATGTATTTTAAGTAGGCAAGTGCCTGATGCAATACACAGATTCTCATTCATTTTCAATAATAAACTGAAAGCTCTAAATTAAAAAGTTGATTTTGCTCACGGTGATAAAGTGCTAAGTGCAATATCATTTTCGGCAAGTGCCAATTTATTTAACTATCACCTTCTAATCTTCTCGTTGCCTATTCTCAATTCACTATGTGGGGATTAATCATTTAGCACCAACAAGGAACAAATGAATCAAAAAATCATAATTACTTTCATGCCATTTTCTTATCTGATTTAACGCCCTAGCTATTCATGAATGACGATCTTATTCCAGGTTTACAAACACGCATACAGTTCTTCATCATGGTTTAATCCATTAGCGACCTTACTATCCAGCATTAATATATATCTCATTTCCAGCTCTCGTAGTGTTCTTGTACGGTTCCCTCCCCATTTACTTGATGGAACTGCATCAATGACAAAATAATTGATGTGTACAGGATTCATCTGATGTACCATCTCACAATGCTGGGCTACTGGATAAGAGTGATCCCCATTGGTTATAGCCCTCATGTGCTGTAGGATTCTCTTATGCACCTGTAAGGTTGTGCTACCAACATATCTTAAATTACAGGAGCAAGTTAGTACGTAAACCGCAAAATCTGTTTTGCAGTTATATGCTCCTTTAATCAGCTGCCTCTCTTACAAAAGGAGTACAATATGAGGTTGTGTTTTTACCTATACTGCATGCTTTACATCAAGTGCATTTTTTAAAACCTTGGGATGGTCTTAGCCAGCTTTGGTCACGACTCACCTCATAACTGCTCTTTACTATAGAATCTCTCAAAGAAGGTGCTCTGCGGTATGTTATAGGAGGATGTTTGGGTAATGTCGTCCCTATAACTGAATCGGATTTCAGAATGTGCCAGTTTTTATTCAATAGATTCCTGAGTGCTATGTTCTGTGCGTTATAAGTCGTTAGAAATCTCAATGACAATTGAATTTTTCTGTCTTTTGGGTCTCTGGTAGGGAATAGGATAGATTCTCTTTTCTTTTTATTGGCTGCTTGCCTGGCCTCATCAATTACTAGTCTGCTGTACCCTCTCTCAAGGAACCTATCTGTCATCTCATCCTGGCACTTCTTTAATGCATTTTCTGTGCTGCAGTTTCTTTTCGCCCGCAGCATTTCACCGTAAGGGATACTCAATTTAGTATGAGTAGGATGGAAGCTGGAAGCATGGAACGTTGTATTCCTAGCTATCTTTTTTTCCCTACAACCTGGTTTCTAGCTCACCACCCTGAACATACACATCTATGTCAAGAAATGAGACACTGATCTTACTATTATCATGTGTAAACCTCAAATTCAATTCATTGTTGTTAATGAGCTTAACAAACTGTTCTGCAGAACTAGTTGAGCCCTTCCAAATCACAAAGAGATAGTCTATGTATCTTGCCCACATTATTATTGGTCGTCCCAAATTTGTGCATGCTTTTTACGGAGCACCAGTTCCTCCCACCAGCCGACATGCAAGCAAGCATAACTGGGGGCGAAACAGGTGCCCATCACAGTGCCACGCTGTTGGTGGCACAGTTCATCACCAAACATAGAAATTATTTTCTAGACATCTCCTTGCCATGGTAATCAGCATCTGTGTGTGATTGTAGAGACCAACCGGTCGATCTCGTAAAAAATACTGCATGGCTTGTAGGCCATCCTTATGATCTATACTCGTGTACAAGGTTGTTATATCCAATGCCATCAAAACATAGTCATCTTCAATGGGTACAGCATAGATCATTTTTAGAAAGTCACTACTATCCTTCATAAAGGATGGCAGGTTTTTCACATAATTCTGTAAGAAGTATTATATATATGTATATATATCTATCTATCACTGGCCCATGATTGTTGTTTGATCCCAATGAAATTTTATTATGGGATCTCATTATGGAGTATACTGCTTTTGCAGACTTCTCATACTTTTTAATTTTGGAGATGGGAATTTGTTGATGCTGTTATTTTAACATGATTATTGGCATTTCCAACATTATGTGGTTCGTCTACCTGTGATATGTATTTTTCACATATAAAATACTTTGGGAATTTTTCGATATATATATTTTATCTCACCAACTCTTGCGCCATTATACAGTATTCAATATATATTATGGACATGAAGTGGATTATAATGGATTGTTTATATTATAATTCTTTGCGCCAGTTTTGTTCTTGGTTGATGATTATGATTCACTCACATGCATTGGCATTATATAATGTAGAATTGTTTGTAACCATGTAATCAATTTTGTATTTTCCAAATTCATATGAAAGCAATGAATTTCTTCTATATAGATGTATTTTCTCTATGTCTATGAGGCCATGTGATCATGACCGCCTGGAATGCACAATTGCGGTGCAGTATGTCCTAGATCTTTTCTTTTTCTTAAATATTAGTATCAGATATCTGATGGTGATAAATTATTTTATTCGTATGTCTGGTCCATACTACTCGAATTAATGTAATTTCATTATGCTTATGATCAAGCACGGCTACGATTGCAATGAAATGTTGAGTATGTCAATTTTTGATGTATCCCGATTTGTTTGCAACTCTTTTTACCTTGGCTTAATTTAAACACATTTCTGTTTCGAGCCACATCCATATTACAATTGTCCACCACATGTTTTGTTTTATTATTGTGTAGGTCGTACCTTGAAGGATTTCTTCTATGTTCATTATGACGTTACTGGTATAAAATGGCTCCTTCAAAGTTGGTGTGTAAACTTGACAAAGGCCGTTTCGGCTGAAACGCGTTGTTTTTTTCTCACCATTAAATCACTCATCAACGAATTTGGTGTGCCGCTTCCTCTCTTTCTGGATTGGATTCTTTGATTTTTGTGGCTTCCTGCCGCCACGGCTGGCACCGACACTCACAGGCAGGCGTACGGCATTGTGGCAGTCACGTTGAACCTCAGTGTGTGTGTATATATATTGTGATCAAGGCAGGGGACCCTGCCGAAACGCGTCATAGCCCTAAGTCTGCAATAAAAATGTGAAGGAATCAAACCTTGGATTGCTGTGTCGTGTTCTGGTGCGAGGAGGTGACGCGCTGGTTCTGTTTGTGGATATATATACACACATATACATACACACATATACACATATATATATATATATATATACACACATATACATACACACACACCCCCCTACACCTACTACATTCAATTATTCTTTTTGGATTGTAGCTGGCCGTATCTCCCTTCTCTTTTTTGGCAATTAACTTTTGTATGCAATACATTGGTCTCAAGTATTGTATGAATGCTGCAAATGGTTTATCTAAAATGACGCCTCTTGGGACCTTGTTATGAGATACCTTGCAAGAATGTCAACATGTGGCATGACTAAAAATATGCACGTCACTGCACATGCTTATAAGATGTCTACAGATTAAGTAGAGGTGCTACGGCATTGAAAGACGGGGAGCATTAACACATAGAACACAGACGCCAAAATCACATCTATAAAGGTGACACTACACTCACCTTTTCTAATATATATATATATATATATATATATATATATATATATATATATATATATATATATATATATATATATATATATAGAGATTTGCTGATAAATACGTTAAATGCCAATATGATATCCACACAGAAGTTAAACTGCAAAAAACATTTACGTGGTAGACGAGCAGAAAACCAATCAACCACGACAACTGACTATATTTTGAAGAGGAATATTGAAAAGTGGATCAAAATGTAACAAGTCCAGAACAGAGGACTTCCTTGTCTAAGGCAGCACTTGTACAAGTGCTAAACTAGATTTAAACGGCACAACCTCTGAATAATTTTAAATGCATCCACACTGTTTATGCCAACCTAGCATTTTATGTTATGCAGATTTGTATGGCGCGATATGTGTATTCTGCTGCTGAGCAAGAGTGAGTATCATCAAACCTATGGCCTAGCAGGAATACTTGAAAAGCCAAGTCTTCTTGCGGAACTCAAGAAGTGAGGAGAAGGCTCTTATGGGTAGCGGCAGGTCATTCAATGCTTTAGGAGCAATGTCGAAGGTTCAAACTCTGGATCTGGTTTTCCGTATTTGTGGTATGTGTGTAAGCAGTATTCCGGACGAGCTGAGGTGTCTGGATGGTAAAATCAGATGCAAATGATGAGGTATGCTGGGCCAGTGTTATGTAGGGCCTTGAAAGTGTGGGTGAGGAGTTTGAATTGTGCTCATTTGTGTTTGGGGAGCCAGTGGAGCTCCTTCAGGGGTGGTGGGATAGGAGTGCGCATGGGAGGTTGAGTGTGATTCTGGCCGCCGTGTTCTAAATGGTCTGCAGTCTTTGGGTGAGTCTTTTATTGGTCCAGGCATAGACGGTGTTCTCACACTTCAGCTTTGCTTGTGACTAGGACATGCATGACTGTTGTCCAGGTGGTGATTGGGAGCCCTCCGCATCCTCAGGGTATGGAAGAATGAGGCGGGGGAGGTCTTGTCGGTGTTCAGGTTCAGACAGTCTGTCTTCATCCAGTCATGCAGGCATTAAACTTGATCTGGATACTGGGCATCTTGTCCGTGAGGGAGAGAATGAGCTGTGTACGGTTGGCGTACAAGAGGAAGTTAATGTTGTGAAAAGGGAGAATGCTGGCTAGCATTAGCGGCTGGTAAGTTTAGGAGGCAGAGGGGGCGGACGGGACACACGCACACATACACATTCACAGCCATGCATTCACACTCGTGCACACACAAACATCCATTCACAACACTCATTACCAAACATTCGTACATACATGCATGCACACAAGCACGCACCAAACATTAATTTTTTTAAAACACACACACACTTACCTGCAGCTCTGCCTCGGAGGTCACAGGAGGCTTGGGACTGCTGCCTTCCCTCATTGGCTGACTTAAGGTCAGCCAATGAGGGAAGGCAGCAGTCCCAACGTCATCACAGAGTGGGATAGGGTGAGTAAGACTGTTGACCCCACGCCACTCTATGAAGAAGTATCATTGATTGACACTCAACCCTGGGCGCTTCAGGGCTTAAAACTGAGGCGCACAGGTGCGAGGCAATCAGTGACGCTACCCTTAGTCACTGAGGGGAGGGCCTCAGGGACCTTTGCTGAGCTGAGGAGGTCACGCCCACAAGAGCTGTGACTTTCTCAGCCCAGCAAAGTTCAGCTCAGGCAGCCAGGAGCTTGCTGGTTTAGCGCATGTCTGGTTCCGGCTGCCTGGCCGAAAAATGAACAGTATCTGTCAGGCTGACCTTTGTTCAGCCTGACAAACACTGTTCATGAGGGGCAAAAGGTGGCGGGGGCGTGGCCCCTCAGCCCCAATGGACCGGCCGCGGCTGCTGGCTAGAGGAATCATATATGCGATGAAGAGGATTGGGGCTGAGGGAAGATCCTTGCGGAACTCGGCAAATGAGGTCACGGGTGTCCGAGATGTATGATGCCAGCCTGACTGGGCCCTTTCAGTCTGGAAGTAGCAGATCTATCAGACTGCGTGTTGTTGGATTTCGATGTCGTGAAGGCTTTGGATGGAATGGGAGATCATAACAAATACCACGGAGAGGTCCAGGAGGATGAGGGCCGTCGTGTCTCCTCTGTTCAGAGTCATACGGATGTCATCCATGGCAGTGATGAGGGCAGTTTCCGTGCTGTGGTTGGGTCGGAAACCAGGCTGAGCAGTGTTGAGGAGTTGGAGGTCACTGGGGTATTCGATGAGGCGTCTGCTGATGATTTTCTCCAAGACCTGGGTCAGGAATGGTAGCAGTGGGATCATTCTGTAGTTAACGAATGTTGAGGGGTCCGTGGAGGGTTCCTTCAGCAATGGGAGTACAATTGCGTGTTTCCAAGCGCCTGGGAAGGTTGTTACACAGATGGAGGCATTCGGAATGGGTGTGAGCATGGTGCTGATGGGTTTCAGTCCTCTGGAGTAGGCGTGATGTGGCAGGGATCCGATGGAGGTCCTAAGTGGATGGTCTTCATGGTGGTTGTGGTTTCTTCTGGGGGGTGATGACTGACCTTGCGGTTAGCATTTTTTCTTTGGATCACATTGGAAAGAGTTTGGCAACATCTGTCGGGTCCAGTTGTGGATGGAAGTTGATGTAAATAGCAGTTATTTTGTAGCTGAAGAATTGAGAGAGATTGTTGCAGAGGACCTTCAAGGGAGTGAACAAGTTAGAGGCGGTTGCTGGGCAGGTGAAATCCTTCCCAATGGCCAAGATTTCTTTACTTCAGTGCTGGTATTGATGCGGTCCACCAGAGTGGCGCATTTGGTGGTCTGGATCATTTGGTAGTAGTGTCCCAAAGTGGATTTGAAAGTCTGCATTATCCTGGCTCATTCTCCATTTGCGCTCCAGTTGTTTGCAGCAGCATTTCAGCCATCTGAGTTGCTCTGTGTACCAAGTGGCCTAGGGTCTAGATCTTGTTTTATTGCTGTTTTGAGGGGAGACAGGGAGTCAACTCAGGTGATCCAATTGTTGAAATTCTTAATGGCTTTGGGGAGGCTGTTGCTGTGTTCAGGTTGATGGGTGTTGAGAGGGGTGTTTCAGTCCTTGTCAGTGATGCTGCTCCAGTTTCAGCAGGGTGGTCTGGCAGTGGAGAATGTGCATTGGACAGGAATGTTGAACTTGATGAGATTGTGATGTGTCCAAGAGACTGGTGTGGGCTTTTTGACTTGAATGCTGCAGTAGGTGATGAAAATAGGATCCAGGAGGTGTCCAGTGATGTGGGTAGGTCCCTTTACTCAGGTGAGGCCCAGGCTTCAAAGGCCTAGATGTGTGCTTCTGAGTTGGGGTCGGCAGGGCCTTCCAGGTGAACGTTCAGGTCTTCAAATAAGATGTAATTGCTAGGCAAGTGGTGCAACTAAGTCTGTGATGCGACGAAATCCATGATGACAACGTTGGTGCGCCGTCCAGGTGGTCTGTAGATTTAGGCTTGCATGTGAAACCTTTCCTTGTAAAAATGGCACACAATTTTTCTAGTTTTATGAGGTAAAATCTGCATCACTCCACTATCAGTGTGCAAATACTTAATTGCAGGATTTCTTACGGGCTGCATTGTGCAACTACTTCTACATGGACTGCTGCTGACCATGTTGAGTTTGCTGTGTGGCAGGGTGGGTCAGTGTGTTTGGGGATAGTCACTCTGGATGAAGGACTCCATGATGAAGAATGCCACTAAATGTGGGTGAGAGGCCTTTTTTTATTTTTAAACCAAATAGTGGTCTCTAGAAGGGGGTTTTGTCCTACTGATCAGTGTATCCGGCTCATTTTCATTCCATTTTAGTTGGCTGTATCTTTTGCTGTATTTGTATTTACCAAATATGTGCATACCTTTAAAACTTGGAGCACTGTAATTTCCAGAATAATACTTGTATCGTTAGTTTAGTGTTATAAATGGAATCAGGATGCTGCCTTCTGCCTGCACTGGAACACTTTAGTAAAAAACAGAAGATGCAAGCATATATGTGGATACAAACTGCGGGTCAGCCCAGCCTTTGAACTTTCGTGACAAAGTCAGATGTTGGAAGTTCTAGTACACAATCCATTAAGAAAAAGGCATTGAAAAAGTGTCAATCACTAGACTTCTAAAGATGAAAATCAGTGGTACACATTGCATTAGGATAGGTATCAACCACTAGATTATTATTTTTTTTAACACAAGAGTACACCTAAAACAGATATAAACCCACAGTCTGCTAAGGGCAGTGATTGTTGCACTTGGACGCTTAGTGCTTAAGGCATATTACAAATAATTCTCATATTCAAAAACAGCCTCTACATAGTGAATAAACAGCCTAGTAGATCTGGTTATAGAGTCCAACTGGGTTTAACGCACAGCATTCTGTCAGGCTGGTTCCCAGGGAAATCTTGTAAGGAGGCAGAACCTGTTCTAGCACAAAATTCATTCCCAGTTATAGGTGCAATGTAGGTAGCCTGTTGTAGAAACAGAACAATGGATGTCTACTTTTGAGGCATGTGGCTGCTAGTAAACGATGTGAGAATACATCTAGTTGATGTGTAGATCCAAAATATATTTGAATGAATTAAGGTAGAGGCTTAACTACACCACTGTACTCTTGTTGGACACAGTTTATGGTTCCACAGTTCAGTGTGCTTGTAGACCCTTCAGTTTGCACTGAAGAGAAATCAACCTATATGCAATTTTCCTTTTCAGCAGCTGGCTGTCACTGGTAGGCAAGAAAACAAATCAGGGAACTTAAGCAATCCAGGGGATATGGAATTCCTTTTTTCCAGCACCCAGGACTAATTCTTTGGGGCCAAAGCTTGCATCACTTACAGTGCTTTCATAGTAAAAAGGTGTACACTGGCTTGCAAAATTTAACAGTTTGAGGCTACTTATAATGTTCCCAGAAAGCTCCCTGATTATATGCAAACGTGCAACTTGGAAAACAAATATTTTGCTAAACTACAGTGCAACGTTAGATACCATTTCTCCGAGGCATTTCTTATTAAAAAGTGTTGCACGCTATATATATATATATATATATATATATATATATATATATATATATATATATATATATATATATATATATATATATAAAGATTCATAATGGACAATCGGTATAAAACCCTTTGTGCAGCATGAAAATAAATTTAGGGACCAACAATTTTTAAATTGAGTCACAAAAATACACCTTTCTCCTCACAAACCTGTGTGATTTCCATTTTGTGTAAGTAAATAAAGACACGCTTATATTTACTCATGCAAAAATCTGCTGTGATTGCAAAATAACTATCATTACACCCCACTCTAGAAAATTATTTACCCCTATTCTGGTCAGAAGTAAATTTCCAACCTTCTCCAGTGTGGGAAGAGATTGGACACGACTTGCCGAATACTAATAAACATGTACATTTTTGAGTGCGCACAGATTTACAAGCCATCCCAACCCTGGAACTACCCTTTCTGCTTCATTGCAGCCCCTCTATGTAGACTTGTAGACAAGTGGCAAAATCACAGCCTTTCTCGAATCCAAAGCTTGTGACAATATTAACCCTGGCAGAACTAGAGAGGCAACTATCAGATCTAGGATACACTGAGCATGTGGCCATAATTTGTCCCCTCACTGCTTGGCAGCAAAAGGGACAGGTGGAGGTTTTTTTCCTTTGAGGACAGGGAGATTTCTGAAATGAAGCGAGGAGGATACTCTAAGTCGTTACTGTCCTGCAGGCAAGGTCAATAAGGCTATAAGCATGCCCTCCTGTCTTCTACCTAAAAGAAAGGGGGGAAAAACAGCTCCAGTATCCTGCGGCGTTCCTTCAGAAGCAGCTGCTAGTTGCGAGTGACAGGATTGGATGCGCTGCTGGGGCTGTTAACCAATGATATGGCTTTAGTGCAGTGGTATACGAAATGATGGTGACACTGTGATTGTCTAATGTGTTCTCTTGGTGTCTGCATTATCCCCAGTCAGTAGCACAGGCGTGGAATCACACACCATGCGTAAAATGCGTAGCAGATCACTAGAGTCTTACACAGCTAAGAGAATGATGGTTGACTATGAGCTGAAGTCCTAACTTCATATGCCACTAAACAAACAAAAAGGAGGCAGTGTTCAACAAAGGTAGAGCATTAACACTGAACAGATGGGTGCATAAACCAGCATTGTGTTATTCATAACATCTTGCCAGTTCTAAAAAAGAAAAAAAGAATACTCATACTCATTCCTTACCTTAAAAAAATACTCTGCCTTACCTTAAAAAAATACTCATACTCAGCCTTACCTTAAAAGAATACTCATACTCAGCCTTACCATAAAAAAAACACTCTCAGCCTTACCTTAAACAAATACTCACTCAGCCTTACCTTAAACAAATACTCACTCAGCCTTACCTTAAACAAATACTCATACTCCGCCTTACCTTAAAAAATATACTCATACTCAGCCTTACCTTATTTGTTTTGCATAGTTCTGTTCAATCTCTATTCGTTCTTTTGCAAATTTTGCAAATCTCTCCAAGAAGTCGATCCCCCATTGTGTATGCTTCTCTAAATTATCGAACTGATCCTAAAAAAAAAAAAAACACGTGTTTATTAGAAATAGTCAGAGGTGAGGACACAACAGAGCTTACTTCTGGTGCAACTTAAGAGATTTTAAGAACCTTCTTTTAACATACTATTTGGTGCATAGGAATAAGCGAACATTACATGCTCAGTATAGATGGCAGCAAACAGTGAAAGAAAAGTCGCGAGTTTAAGAGAGAAAAAAAACAATTTTTTGTTTGTTTGTTTGTTTTTTTGAGTGACCGCATTCAAGTGCATGTATTGATTGGTCCGGCAGTGTATTTTGAAGTAGTGCAGTTGTGAGGTACATATTCTCTTGTGTGTACATAACCGCATCTTTGGCAATACCACATTTAAAGCAGCACTCGAATACCAAAAGGCGAACAGTAATCCGCGCATTGTTATTTCAGGGAGTTAGGCCACAATCTTCAATGAGGGAAGTAAGTAGATTTTTTCGAAATAAAGGCATGTGCCGATTGTTCTTTTAGCTCACCTCTGTGCCGTCTTTATTTATACTTAAAACTCACATTTGAGTCTGTGCATTGGGGCGCTCTACGGCCATCCCTTCTCGCTTCCCCGGGCTCCTGTCAAGTCAGCAGGTTTCTTCCAGTATTTCAAAGACTGCTGCATAATGCACTGATCAATGCGCATAACTTTGACCAAAAATGAATTTTAAAATTAAAAACAGTTGCTGTTTATTAGTCACTGATAATACACATTTTCTGGAGTCAAGTCTAAGCAGCTTCTCCACCTGCCAATAGGTGCTCTATAGAAACTTGAAGCCCAAGATCTCAGAAGGATGGATGGCCGGCCAAGGTGATAGTCACACCAGAGTTACTGTTTATTGAGGTGCAGCTATAAATGTCTGGTACCAGTATGTCGGAAGTACTGCCCCTTCCCACTGATGCCAGATGTACCCGCGCTCTGGTCCATCTGACCAGGAGAGCGGGTGCATTCACAGGAAGTGAGGGCTATTGAAGAGAAACTGATTACAACAACCACAGTAACTAAAAATCAACTCTCACCAGATTGGGAAACGCCACACTGCTGTAAATGGAGAAGGACAGCTCTAAGAAGGGTTAGGATTAATTCCCAAAAGGCTTGACAATTGCAATAATGGAGGTGGGTAGCAGTATAACAATGACAATCCCGAGATCAAAACCAAGCTGTTTCTTTACAATTCCTGGTCCCCAGTAGAAGACGCTGAAGAGCCTAATGCCCACCTGCCCTGAGCTGAAGTTGTGCCTCACAGCTGTGAGACCCGGTATACAAATCTCCCCTTCCCCCACCACCCCACACTGCTAACAATGGGTAATTTGCTGGCTGTTGCTGATTTATGTGTAATTCCAAGTGCCTGGAAGATAGAGAAGTGTTAATGGTAGCTGTGAAACGGAGTACAGAAAACACACGTCCTTGTTGGCAAAGAAAAAGCATGAGGGTTCTCTACACTGGTTTGAAAGATCAAAGATCCTCAAAACCTCAACTGGGGGTTTTCAACTCCATTGAACTCAACCTGGACCATTATAAAGTCCACCTTAGAGCTCTTATATGTGAAATAATAATTTTGACCCTGTGCTCAATAAAAGGCCTGAGAATCACTTTTGGCCTTCATGTGTGATCACTGCCTGGAGATCAGAAATAAAGGAATAGAACAGTCAACTAAGGGAAGCTACCTTGTGCATCAAGAGACACCATGTCTTGCTTTAGCTGCCCTAGGTGCCCCTCTCTAATGTCAAGCTATTTCAGGTCAAACTCTGGCTAGGATCTTCACAGCAACATCTGTTCAACCTATACGATGTTGTGGAATCTTCACTGGATTCTTCCTAAAGAAGACAACTGCCTGAAGATCTTAACTGCAAGAGAAAAAAAAAACCTTTAAGAGGAAAGATACGTTTTTAACCCACTGTGCTCCACCCACAAGTCCTCCCGTGGCTTAACCTGTCCCTTCATCCTAAAAATACCCATAGAGATAGAAAGTGTTCGACATTTATCATAGACTAATATGGTCGCCTATTTTTATTACAAAGGCTGGATTCACAGATTATAATGGTAAATATTATTTTATTTGTTTTTCCCATTTTATTTTTTCGATCATTTTTTGTTGTAGTTAGTAAAATGTATACATTTTTTACTCAATTTTGGTTTGGACCTTGGTGCCTTCATTGTGTTAGCTGCACTGCTTTTGAAATTGTGAGTGGCAAGCAAGTGGCACATCTGCAAGACTAAGGCTCTCATTCGTGACAGCCAGTCCGCTATACCACTGGAGTGCTCAACGCAGTGGCCATATGAGAGCAGTGGCCATCTGAAAAGTAAGCGTGTTACAAAAATATTAAATAAAACAATAGAAAAACCATACTGTGTTGCAGCTCAAGACTAAGGTGCACTGGCATAATTATACTGGATTCTCTACATTCCACTAGCCACCGCCCCCAATATAAAATGTGGTAATACCGTGGTTACCATGATTATATGTCCAGCTGATAATAAGTCAACCTGAAAAATCCCTTTCGTGATGATTCTAGTCTAGTAAACACTGATGAAAAATGTGTCAAATGGTTAGGTCGAATCCTTCCTGACACTTGCATTTTCTGATGACAGAAAATGGTCTACGGGTCAATTCTTCCCCCCTTAAACAGGGCCACCCCATACCTACTTTTATACTCCCCATTTTTCCCCTATCACCATCCACACAACTCCCTCTTCCCTTCTGTGGAGGATTCATTCAACTCTCTGATTTATTTGACCTCCATTACTTTGATGTTCTGCCCATTGGTCCTCACCTTCGTACTCCCCTCAAGAGTACATGCACGTGTACCTACTACTACCTACTTTCTTACCGTCTCTGCTTACTTTGTCTACATATAGAATAGCAGATTCAGTAACGAGCTTGGTGGATTTACAAACAAAAAAAACATTTATTTTTTTTTAAACACAGAAATCTTTCTTGAAATGTCCAACATCAACATTGTGTCCAGTACATTTTCTGTATTCTTTAATACAATTTTTGCCTGAATAAGACCTGCTGTGCAAATCAGCAATAACATCACTTGCAAGCATTGGGCACTTTGTGCACAAAAATGTTCTTACACTGTGCAGATATGTGCACTTGGTGTTTTTCTAATGTTTTTCACCGGAGGCTGCAAGTGCAGTTTTAGGTGTGTCTAAGAAATCGGTGGGAAGCAACTTCATCTGTCTCTCACGGATGCCATACATTGGCTGACTACTCTTATCTCATGGTTGGTCGAGATGTGTCTGAAGTTATGAGGTACACAGGTTGCAAGGCTGCGTGAGAAGCAGACCCACGCTGCCTTACAAAATAAACGTAGAACAAAATGTATTATTTGTTTGACATTAGAATCAAGAATAGTGTCTGTGTGGATAAAACGACAAGGGTCAATCAGCAGGAATAAAAGTCAATTGGTTGATTGAAATAACATTGCCTTCATTAAAGTTGTCATTCGTGGAGGTGGTACGAGGAAAGCGAGGTCTACCACGGTTTTCGGAGACCTTTCTCTAGTGTCCAAGCTTTTGGCCAGGAATTTTCCAATCTGTCTAGTGACTTCCTCCGAGAAGTCGCCTACAAGGAAAAAGACACATTTGTCATCTTCTATATGTTCTTTTCCAAGATGCATCTGATAGTGTAACTTCTGGTCTTGTCATTTAATGGGCTTCTTAGGAGGAATTTGGTGAGGTCCACATGTTCTCCATGGATGCAATATGGTGTTATCGATGACGCAAAGCATATTTTTCCCCCGAAATTTGTCAGTACAGCCTAAAAACAACAGTGCCAGGCAAAACTGACATAGTCCTGCGTGTTCGGCTGGGCAAAAGTTCAAGGTTACCCTATTTTTTGGCTGCTCTTCATGTGTTGAATTGTTTATTTACTGTTTGATTTATTCTTTTGCATGTACAAGAACCGGAGAACGGGATTGTCCAGAGTTATGTCTAGGCCTAGACAGGTTGCCTCCTTTTTCCAACTAATGGTGAATGCTGGCCGAGACTGAAATGTTCTCTCCAGGATTTGTCAATCAAATGTGTTCCAGTGGATATTAGTCTTTTCAAACGTACTTCATTGGGGCTCTTAGGCATCTACATTCTATTGCTGTATAATTGACATCTGCTTCTTAGACCTTGGTGGGGAAAGCAGTGGTCAGCATCAATAGGGTTTTCCAGAATTGTCTTTAGTGATACCCTATTTTAGATGGTTTTTTTCGGAAGAGCTCTGTACCATAAGGGATTTGGTCACAAGCGTTTGCCTGGACCACTCTCAATGAAAAATGATAACCATGGAGATGAACGATCCCAAGGACTGCATTTAGGCATGCGTCTGTTTCTTCAAGTTTTATGTCATTGATGTGGAAAACTTATCATTTTAAGACTTTTTAAAGACCATGGTTTTTTTTTTTTATGTACGTTGATTTTTCAGGCCATGTTTTTACAAAAGTTTGCCATGGCTGTCAGTTGGGCATGCAAGCCTTTTGGAGTCCTTAGCAATTAAAATGGAAACATCTACTCCTAGAAGGACTGATAGCACAAAAACATCAATTGCTGGAACATCTTGAGATGCTTTCCCGACTTCTTGGTATACGTTATTTATGTAGACACAGAATAGGAGGGGAACGATTAAGCATCTTTGTTTCACGCTGCTGGTTGTAGCAAACTGCTAGCTAAGAAGGCCTTTTTGATTGAGGCTTACTTGTGAAGTGGTGTTGGTGTATAGAATTCTTAATGAAGGATAGTAAGATTGGTTCCATACCCATCATGTAGTTTACCGTACAGTCTCTGCGTGGGGACGAGATCAAATACAGCTGTGAAGTCTTGAAAGGCTACACAAACAATTTTTTTTTTTTTTTTTTAAGTAGCTCCACTTATGGATTTTATGCAAAAAGTTGAACTTTAGATCCCATAACCTTAACAACAGGAGTGAGACAGAGGTGCATGTTGTCACCATCTATTTTTGCACGCCCAATGGAAAACCCAATACAAAAGGTGAACTTCAACACCGAAATTATGGGAATGTTCGTGGGTGGGAAGGAGATTAAAGTTGCTCTTTTTGCAGACGACCTACTGTGCTTTCAGACTAACCACTCTGTTTCTTTGCCTAAATAACTGGAAGAACTGAAGAAATTCCTTATGGTCTTTGTATTGAAGGTCAATCACAGTAAGTCTGGGGACATGTGGATAGGAAACCTCGCTGAAGAGACTGAACAGAATCATAAGACAGGGCTTTATGGATGGGCCGGATTAACAGTCAAAATTACTTTCCTGCTGAAGCACAGTCAATAGCATGTGGTGAGAGAGTAATGGTAATCGCCAGACCACTATATTTATGTTTATAAGAATTACTCACTAAATGTCTACTTGGCATGCAGCTAAAGCCCTCTCTAGCCAGACCTACAGATGGGCAGTAGTTAGCACCTGGACAAAACAAAAAAAGTAACAGGGCAGGATGAGAAAAGTTTCTGCGACTACTTGGGACAGCATCGCACAAGCAGGCGGGGCAATGGGAGTGTGGCCTCACCACCCTGAACTAAAGTATAAAAGAAAATATAAAGCAGAGTGAAGCGACCATATTGCAAGACACTGGGAGATGGAAATAACATGGTGAGATGCCCGCAATGAATTCACCTGAAACCCTAAAAATTAGCTCGTTCAGCCAAAGTTCACAAACTCCTCTAATTTATACACTCAGCATTCTGCTTTTACAGCCGCCCTAGATCAATCATGGATTCAAGATCAATTAAACCAAAGACCAGCAAATAAGTCAATTCTTGTCTTTGCTACAAATGTGCTGGAACTGTGGCCTTTTAAAGTTCTGTTTTAAGATGACGATTCCTTAATGATAATTTACTCACCAGTCGGCTGCTTAACACAGTGTGTCTATAGTGCCTTATGACTCTCCCCCACCTTCAACATGCAAAAAATAAGGCAGTGTATTTTTGGGAAGAAGAGGCCCCGAGATGCAGCGCCCCTAACCCTTAACGTAGGCAACTTCCCTAAGCGTCACCCTGGTGAACAGAAAGCCCCACGCTGCTAAACAGTTAAGGCAGTATTTAAGATTCGACAGCAATCTCCCCCAGGCACTCAGTGTTTTATATTCAAACGGTGTTGCAGTAATTGAACTGACAATATTAGCCTTGCATCCAAATGAAGTCCTAATAAGGTGCTTTTGGGAAGAAGCCAAGGGTCAGAGGCATTAAAAGCTGTCCTTTTACAGCGCAAAACAATGCCTTTGCTGTCCTAGTTTGGCCATGTTTTCCTGCTCTGACTCACTGCCAAATAGTTTCTCGATTGTAGAACTTCAAATTCTTTGAAGTGTTCCAACATTAAACTTGATAATATTTTTAGAGAACAACGAAAAAAACAGTAGAAAAAAGTGCAAATATTGCTTTAAGTTTAGACTTATTTTGAGTCCAGAAATAGACACAAAAGTTGAAGAAACATGAACCAGGAAGTCAGACTTCCATAGACTGCAGTGTGTTTACATTATGACCTGCAGATTCTTAAAAAGCAGACCTACAAGTTCTAATCGACTTAGATGCGAGTCCCTCCCACCCCTACTCATCCTGCCAGTGGGAGTCTGCAAATCCCACTGGCTGCTCTTCCTTCTGTTATGCTCCGAGAATTCAAAAAACCGAATAAAATCAACCCAAAATAGCTTACGGCAGCAACTAGTGTTCGAGATTTATCCAGAAGGGTAAAGACAATGTCAAAGAAAAAAGCAACAGTCAGACCAACTAGGACTTCAAAAGTTCAACGGAAAACGAAATAACCAGTATGCACGGAGCCCTCAAAGACCCCAATGTCCAAGTTCAGATCAGAATTTCAAAAGTATTAAAAGCCTCCAGAAACCTTTATATGAACACGCGAATGCTAAATAACTCTGTGTATTCAACTGAATGCGGGAACGGCCATACAACACTAGATGGCATCTTCAAATAAGGTTTTTAATTAGTAAACCAGCAGGGCCTACATTATTATTTCAGGACATGAGATGCATCGAGAACCACAACGGAAGGGTAGGCAATGTGCACTTCTATATTACAGCCCGCGGTCTCAAGAATGGTGTACCCTGCAGCTTCTAAGAGCTTTACACTATACTGGTGGTAACAGATGCACGTTTGCACAGCTTGCATGGTTGACTCAATGGAAAGGGGTTGGCAGAGGAGTGATAAGACTATCAGTACCCAGAAATACGGAGGGGGATTGGGAAGCAGAAGGAAGCAGGGCCAGCTCACACAAACATGATTCCAGAGCTGTGCATGTGGTGACATGGGAAGGATTCTAGTGCACAGCCTAGAGTTGTGTGTGTGTCCCCGAGGGTGCACTCTGGTGTCCATGGATTCCTTGGTGCAGGCAGCAGGTCACCAGGGCATGCTGGTGTAGCAGTAAGAGTGCACCCAAGTGTCCCCAGGCAAATTCCAGCCCTCACCACTGACGTCCTAGTTTGATGTGGGAGTGCAAAAGGGAGAGACTGCAGCACAGATGGTGTCCTCTATGCACTTGTGATTAAAGAAAGCATTAACAGAGTCCAAAGCAGAAGTCTAACAAGAGAGGGCCATTTTACTAAGCTGAAAACCATAAGCATCCTCAAGATTAAGCAGAATTTAATAGGAAATGACAACTGTTAAAAATGCAAGACATTATTTATGTACATACATTTCCTCTTCTATAAATATCTTGCCACTGTGGGCGAATTCAGTATGTTATTTTTGAAACTAAAGTCATTTGCATTTTAGGCACATTCTTGCTCCAGGTTTTGAGACAGAAGAGTATAAAAACAACTTCACAACTCGTTCAGTACATTTAAAGACAATGATGCAAAAACAGGCAAAAGGTTTGAGAGATGCCAGGTTGTGAACGTGAAGGCAGGGATGGGGGGGGGGGGATTGGAAAAGGGAGTGAAAGTATGGAGGTAGCACTGTGCCTGGAGGGGAAACCTCTCTCAGGGTAAGGGTCTCCAAGAGCTCGAATGCAAAGACAAAACCACAGTTGGGAGAATGCTGGCTCAACCGGTCTTGTAAGCTGCAAAATGACACTACCCCCACCTCAACTGGAGGAACAGACACGTACAAAGTCACAGAACCCAACTGCATTCAAGGATGCTTGGAACATATGATAGGACCTTGGCAAGTCAACCACACTCTGCTCACATCCAAGACTACAAAACAAACTTCATCAATGCACTAGAGAGAGCTTCTGGAAGAACTCCTTTCACAGAAACCCACATTGGACGCATATTATCCTATGTGCAATGGTAAATATACAGTCGGCTTTCATTAAAGGAGCATTGGCAAGAAATCAGAAAAGGCTTCTTGCTAACAGAGGGGATGTAATGCATTGTAACATATTTAAGATCTGTCCCTCGTTTCTTGTGGAACTAGATTTTGAACCTAGCACATTATTAGCGTGTGTACAATGTCCCCAAAAGGTGCAACAGATCATTGTCACCTGCCATTGGGAAGGCCTCGGAGTGCTTTCGGCACTCCAGGAGGGAAGGTCCACAGAGTTAGGAAGTTCCCATCACAGACTGGAGTCTGATTAAGCTTTTGACGACGCGTTATGGATATTATGATCTGGTCCAAGTCTCAGACAGGTGAGCTGTGGGTGCATAACTTTGGAGTCTGCCGGGCGAGGATGGAGGGACATACCAAATGATCATCTGGGCAATTAGCTACCAGTAGTAACTGACTGGAAACCTAACTGACGTGAAAGGCTGATCTTGCCACTTCTTGTCAACTGTGTCCCACTCACATCTGTAGGAGAATACCTATTTTTCTGCAGGCAAGAGTGGAAGCAGTGGTTTTCCCTAATGAAAAACAATCAGGAGTAAATTGTTAGTGGTGGAGCCATATTCTCAGTCTCCACAAATCGCTGTACCTGTAACATACCAGAGCACTAGCTTCTAAGAGACCATAATTCTGATTGGACACAGAAAGAGTAGAAAGACATCATAAGAGTCATTGGTTCTTCACAGTCATAAAAAACACAGACCAGCAAATAAAACAAAAAACAGTATTTTACTTGTTGGACAGATTCCTCATCCCAGTAAAAAAATATTATGTGGAATGGACGCAGGGCGGAGAGGGGAGTGAGAGAGTCTAAACTGAAGGGAGATCGTTTTTAGACTTGTACCAGTTTGAGCACGTGGCCAGGCCAACAAATTAATTCAAAAATATGTTGTGGCCACAATATCCATAAACTAGAACCAACGTTGATCAGGTTTATATCATGGCTTTAACAGTCATTTATCTCTTTTTTAGTCTCCCACTGTATAGTGGAACTTGCAGTTTTTAATTTCACAGTTTGCATGTTACCTCAAAACTACATATTTCACTGTCCATATTCTTATGTCCCAAAGCACTGTTGTTGCTCATTTCCCCGAAAATGGGGAAATCTGAATCTGTAAGGTGCGATGATGCATGGCTAATTTCAAAGACGCCTCACTAAAATTTCAGGATATCAGTTCTCTGCGCTCATGGTCAGTGCCTGCTTGAGCAATTGTAGGACCTGCAGATCAATGTCCCACTGATGCAAAAATCCACTTGTTAAAGGAAGATACTCAGAGTAGAATCAATACACAGATCCTGCACCAGTTCTCTGTTGCCACACTGCCAGGGTATAGAGGGGCGGTGATCCTTGTCTCACCGCTTAGCTGCTTAGGCTCTTCCACCCTCAGTGATGTGTTATTTTTTTTACAAAAGGTAGCCAGGCCAAATTTGCATTCTTTTTCTCTACAAGTTGGGGATTCTAAAAGGTACCAAGTGCTTGTTGATTCCCCTAAAGGTTACTGAGAAAATATTCAAAATATAGTAACATTTAGGGTGTTTTTTTTTTTTTTTTTAAGCGAGAAAAAGTGTAGTGCAAAAAATCATTTGGCTTTTCTTTTCTAAAACTCACATTGACAAAAAATTTGTTGTGGTAAGATCACTATCTTCCCAACGTTTAGGAATAACCAGAGCTGTAAAGCAAATATGCATCTGACAAATTAGGACAGCTAGAGAGAAAGAATACCAAACTGTCAATGTCCAATATTTGGTCCAAGGTAGTAAAAACGTCAATTTGCCTACAACAGAGAGAACATGAAAATTATGCTTCTGCTAGTATCAAATTCTGGGGAGAATACACACAAATTCAGAGGATAATCCACAGCATTTTGGAGGGAATTTGAACGCGGTGCTGGTAGACGTGTTAAATCCATGTTTTCTGGGAAACGGTCTAGCCTGGAATAAAAGACATTCTACATTTCATCTTTCAGGAGACCAATGATAATACTTGTAGATTAGGCCGTGTTAATCCAGGTATTTTTTAGGCAAAGGTATACGAGCTGGTAAACAGCAAGGTCGGGCTGCTAGGGTTCCCTTTAGTCCCTATCCCGTCATGTTAAGGTAATTTATTAAACTCAGCAGCTTTGTCTTGCATAATGGTTCAGTATCGAAGCATAGTCTTGTATATAGGTACCATATTCGACTGCAAACCATTGACCACTTAGCATAGTACCTGTTCTTGCTGAATTTGCACACAAGGACTTTAACACCCATAGTAGTGTTTTTTTTAGCATTATAAACGGCAGTGCTATAAAATTGTTGCTGCTAGGGTCCCCTATAGTGGCTGTTCCCTACCTCGTTTTGTTAAGGCAATAATTTTACTTAACTTGGCACTTACGTCTTGCACTTTGGCCTTTAGTAAAGCACAGTCTCGCACTTGGGCACTATATTTGACCAAAAACCATTGTCTACTTAGTATAGCACCCACTACTGCTCTTGAATTTGCACTTAAGCACTTTTACACCTATAGTGGTGTTTTTAGGAGAAAGTTAATTGGTAGGACTACAAATTCGTTGTGGCTTGATCCAAGTTATTGCAAGACTTTATTTTCTGTATTGGGAACTTTTATTACAATTGAAAGGAAGGGCTGAAGGAAAAGGTAAAGGCCCATAAACATGAGGCCTAGGATGTTTTTGTATGTTTTCTTTTTATTGTTCGGTATTGTGTTATGTTTATGGTTTTAATTGACTAATAAACAATAATAATAATTGTAGATATTGATGCAGAAATTCTAACAACCCCTTCTCACAACTTTCCTGCTGCTAACGGCCTGGATTGCAGTGGTGTGCACACAAAATCACTACATCTGCATTGTAATGGCCATTTCCCCATCTGCCCCCATCAGCATGTGACATATGAAAGTCTGGTGAAATCACCCAGAAAAAAAGGGCATGACGACTGCCAACCTAGAATGATGAACACAAATCGAAACATGTCATTGACGTATTATGCAGTGTAGGAGAGGGTTGTCTTCTGGATTAGCTATTCACGTTAACAGAGGAGGAGGTACCTGGACAAGTACTGTTTTTTATCTAGAGTCGATCATATCAATTAGTAATCGGCGTCATCCCCGCGAAACTGGTAAATAATATAGTTGAGAACTCGTTGTTTCCCCAAGTTTTATTTGGAGTCTTTTATGCTCATTACAAAACAATCTTGCTATGCAGCACAGCCATCACGTGGTTCGCCCCCTGTGGCCCGTGAGCCGGGGCTTTTTCAAGGCGGATGGTCCGTTGGACAATAACTTTAAGTACGTGTGAGGTCGAGTGTCTAATAGTGAGCTAAAATGAATCGCTATTCGTGCGACCAAGTCCAAGAGGGAAAAATCCGAAGATATACAAATGTGTTCCAGCGGCAAATATCTACAAAAAACACATGTTTCACCCCCTGTGGCCCATGAGCCGGGGCTTTTTCAAGGCTGAGATAACAAAAGCAGCGAACAGACAGCAAACAAAAAATACCAAAAAAAGTAGAACCGAAAACCAAAAGCATGCCAGTTTTGGAGAGATCATACATTTAGCATAACAATCGTCACATCGTGCAACGGAAAAAACATGCGTCATATTCAGCAATAAATGACATATATATGAGAATAAGGCAACGAAAGAAAAAAACTAGACAAGAATAAGGACGACAAAAAAATTTGAGAAAGGTGAATGACACATAATATAGATAGGAGAGATAAAGTCCATAACAGGCATCCATATATATAATATTAGTGATCGTATTAATCAACGCACAAATAGCAGGTAATATTTAGAAGAAAAGAAGAAAAAAAAAGTAGTCATTGGATAATATGCATAAAATCGCGCACAGATGGCAGGAATTATTAGAAAAAAACATTAGATAATGTGCATAAAGTCAAAATATTCAAGTCAATACCGTTATTATAGCGTAGAACGAATACCCCGCAATGAAATTCCAGTGAAACGGAGCAACGTAAGTTTTCAACATTTAGCACAGCCAACCAGAGACAATTCCCGATTTGGGTACAAGAAGGACAATTTATCCATACAGCAATTCAAGTATGATGACCGTATACATACGTACAGTGATGCAGTGCAAGTATCGTCAATCATCAGTACAGTCAAAGGGGTCCAATATAAAACAGAATAAGAGGAGGACATATGACATTAGGGTTTTGCAATTTCAATAAGAAAGATCGATAGCAATCCATCACCATAGGCACCTTATAGCTTTTATGCATGGTTTAAAGAGTCCTTATACTATTAGGATATGTTCCATTATCATATATCTCATGTTATAATTGCAAGTTGGTAAGTAGGGCCTTAAGCACTAAGAGGCACATATAGGCCCGTGACTAATAGCACCACGTGTCTGTGTGAAGATTGTAGACAAAGGGTGAAAGATGTGCGTCCCCTTATATTGGTAGGAAAGGGCTCTTACCAGATGGTCCGTTGGACTATAACTATAAGTATGTGTGAGGTCGAGCGTCTAATAGCGAGCTGCAAGGGGATCGAAATACAGAAAATCACATCCGGGCAAGTTAGACCAGTCTCTAGATTTAGAGCGCCTAAGATAAAATGTACTCGATAATAAGTTTGAGTTTACAAAAATCTCTATCGGGTCCTACCTAAAATGAATCTATATTCGTGCGACCAAGTCCAAAAGGGAAAAATCCAAAGATATACAAATGTGTTCCGACAGCAAATATCTACGGAAGAGAGTACAATAAGATGACGGTAATGGATAAACGTCTGAGAAAGTAACACATCTCTAAAGTCTCACCTACAAAACCTAAGCGTCCTCTCCCTGGTCCAGATCAGTCGGCATTTGCAGCGATTGCTAGTTCCCGGTCGGGTTTAAAGGTGCAGCATGGAAGTGAGGGTTCTACTTCCGGGTGCGAAAGTCAGAGTCCAGACGCCCCTCTCCTGGCGTGGTGTGGATACGCCATCTTGAAAAGGGTTCTGACCTACTCTTGCGTATGTATCCTCTCAGTGGTGAGATAAACAAAAATATCATAATTAAAGATGGAAAGAAGTAAAACGAAAGCAGTCTCCAGGATTATTATTGCGTGAGCAAAGCTCCGCTAAAAAAATATATGGTTCGGGTATGTTAATACAAGACAAATTATGTCGCTAAAGGTAAATTAAAATAAAATGGAAACTACCAGAAGTTGGAGTGTGCCAATAGACCTCTTTGCTTTTAAGCTGGAGAAAATTCCCGCTACTATCTGGTTCGAATATAAAATTAATCAGACAACTTGGATCGCAAAGGGTTAGTGGGATAGATAGATTAGAGACAATCAGGAAATTAATGGTGCCAATAGACACCTGTATGTACATGTTCCGTTTAAGGGCGAACATGAACTCTTGGACAAGAGTATCCAAGTCGTTTCGTAACCATTAATGGTCGAGTGTCATCAGGGAGGAGGTATGGCCATGTCTATGATCTATTTACGGTTAAGTATCATCATGATGGAGGGAGGTATTCGATCTTCTCGTTAATACATATTGACCCTGGTGGACGACCTTGGTTACGGTATCAGCATCGAGTAGACGGTGTCAGCCAAGCAAATGGGTGTTGTCGGCACAGTACACGGAAATGATTCTAATACAGAAGAAAAAATTGGATGATCAAGAGAGATTCGGAACAGTCCCTAATGCTGTGTTTAGTAGATGGAGCCAAACAAAGAGTAAAGAATAGTCAAGGAGACCCAGAATGGGGTCATCTTTATAATTCACAGTCAAAAAACGATACCATCTTCTAAGTTCTGATGTCATAAATTAATGGCATCAATTCATGTGGAAAGATGGGTATTTAGAAAGTAGGAGATACGACGACACCATCAGTGTAAAGGGTCAAATCGTTCTTGGGGCAAATGTGGATCAAGGCATCTATAAAAAGGCCAATCAATTACCCAATATGAACTCATAATGTTCTAGACAAAAGATAAAGTCCTATTATTAACAGAATCTCAAAGAATACATAATTGATGTCCTCTCCAAGCATTTAAAAAATGTAATGCAGACGTATAAGTAGGGTTTATTATGACCATTTTGTGATTCAAGGTGTCATGGGCCTCCACTCACTGTGTATAATCCAAAACATAGAAGTCAGGTGTTGAAGCTCCATTGCTTGTCTTTGCGGAGGGATGCAAGGCTTCTGTTATTAGTCTTAATCCTGCCAGTATTGGAGTTCTGAATCTTTATTTAGTCCGCACTTGGTAGGCCTATATAGTAGGATTAGTTCACTCTCTCTCCTCCCGAGTCCCCGATTTCCTCCTCGTCTTTATGTATTACTTCAATGCCCATGAAGGTAAATGTTTTATTATGAGGATGTGTTTCGTGGAAATGGTCAGTCAAGGGATGGCCTGTAGTGAATTTATTGATGTTTCTGTAATGCTCTTGAATCCTAGTTCTCAAAGGGCGAATTGTGCTCCCAAAGTAAGGGCGATTGCAAGAACAGATGATTGTGTAAACTACAAATTTGCTGTTGCAATTAATCATTAACAACGGACTCACCCAGCCTACAGCAGTGTTTTATTGTTTCATATGCGGTCTGATAAAATGATTACTCTTTTGCAAATACGTTGTTGCTTTAGATTATATGTGAAATATTTTATCCCTTTCTTTCTTGTTTTTCAGCTGCTGCAACTTCCGTCTTAAAAATGGCAAGAAAGATCTTTAAAGGCAATAAACTATACGCCCCTTAAACTATATATTGCTTCTACAGAAAATCAGCCTTAAAGTTTTGTCTTCTTTTGCATTTTGTTGCCTTTCCTATTTGGATTTAAAAATCATGAGAACATTTAATATGGCGGGTCTCACATACCGGCATAGATTGTTCAGGCAACCAAACAACGGTATACATCAATGTCCACTTGTGAGCACCATGCCTCTTTAGCTCAGAGACTTCCGCCTTAAAATGATATTATTTTAATCTTTCAAATACTATTAAAGAATCACAAGAAGTGGTGGAGCAGGCTTCCAAGCTAAATAAGCGTGTTTTGGCAGAGTTCATGTGGAGACTAGGCCTTATCTGTCCCAAACAAAAGACATTTCAATTTCCTTAAGTAGTGGACTGAATATCCTCTGGAAACTGCCAAGCAGCAGCATTTGGAACGTGATCAAGGAATAAGATCAAATATTCAGTGCATGCCTATCTTTAGGGTCATCAAAAACTGCGCTGATCAACATATCCAAAGGCGGAGGAGCAGTGACCTAAAGTTACCACCAAAAGCCATACTATACAAGGCTTCAACAATAGCATTGATTATACACAACACATGAACTAGTATGCATAGAGTGCTGGCAAGAGAACCATACACAGCACAAATACCAGAAGAGAATACAACTGTAACGTCATGCAAATTCTCCACATTCAATTCCCATCAGCTAACATGCTGAAACATAGGCAGGACACATTATGTCTTCCCAGCAGTGGCAAACATGGATCCTGGCTCTACAGGCGATGCGCACACAGAGTTCAAGTCTGCCCTTTCATTCTAAGTCCTGGTCATCAAATCAGCAGACAATGCCATCATCAGAGATAAACTGCAAATGCCAAAAAAGAATCCTTATCTGGTAGGGTCATAGTGCTGCTGAAAGGCCAAACGGAATAAACATATGTGCCAATCTTTCTTTCACAACCCAGAGTCCACAGCTCAGATACAGTGAGAAAAGAACCCACTACTTTAGGTGTTTGCAAAACTTTCTCTGCAGAGCTCCTGGTTAGGGCTGATTCTAAGCTGCAAGGATGCCACTCACCTGAAACCATTCCAAGAGAGGAAAGAACCTTTACAGTCCAGGCCGACGCAACATACAGATTTGACGTTTCACTTGCACTTCTGTTCAGATTGACTTCGATCCTCTGTTCTAATGGCAACGATTCATTAAATGCATTACCCTCTTATCTTTCCTTTTCCTCTTAATATTACTTGGAAATTCACCTATGCAATGGTAAACTACACATACTGCCCAATCTGCCACTTTACACTTGCTTCATTCACAATGGCTACGTATGTAGGTAGCACAGGAGGCAGGACTGAGGGGTGTCACTGATGCTAAGTTTGCATTCAATAGCCACAGGGATTGTGAAGTATAGTGGGTCAGGTTGACTGTAGCCAGTTATGTATACTGGTAAATTACACAGCTCCTGCACTTGACTGTCTGCCATTGAAGAATGGAACTTTGAGGAAGAAAAAGAACATTTGTTTGTACGTATGGAGAAATTTCATAGCATTTAGATGTTAAGCGACATAAAATTTGGTAGCTGCACATAGTGCTGAAACTAGAAAGGAGCTATCCGACCTACGAGAAGTTCGCTCTGCAGTTCGGGGCGGGTCAGTGCGGAATCTACGGTTAGAAAGCATCCACCAGAAACAGCAACACCAAAGGGAAATAAATGGTTCTTCTGAGCAGTACCCCTCAAATTACTGGGTTTAAGGGGTGGTCTTTACACCAAGTCCTGAGGGACTAAGCAGACAAAATGGCCCGACCTGAGAATCGATACAGTAGTGCCAGGTGAAAAGGTTAACAGACAGCCCTTTAGCAACCTGGCAGACGTTCAGTACCAGAACACTTCTTAAAGCCATAGAGGCAGTTTTAGCTCTGATGGAATTAGCATGAAGGCCCTTAGAAAGCACCTTCAGGCCCAATGAGTAGTATTTCTTGATACAGAGGACAATCCATCTTGAAAGCGTCCATTTCTGAATTTTCCTTCGCTATTTGCACCGGCCAATCTAATGAAGAGTTGGCAATGTACCCAGCTCTCCTTCCTCCAAAAGCTAAAGGCTCTCTTGGTTTTCAAAAGATCAAGCTCCTCCTTAGAAGGCCACTGTGGAGAGAAGAAAGTGAGGAGCGTGAAAGACTGCCCCACATGAAGGGAAACAACACTTTCAAAAGAAAGCATGGCCGAATCTGAAGTATCAACTTGTCAGGGAATAATGTGTTACAAGGAGGCTGCACTGTAAGCAAATGCAGCTCACAAACGCGATGTGCAGAAGTGATTTCAATAACAAAACGGTCTTAAGAGACCTCAATCTCAAAGAACGTGTGTATAGATTCAGATGGTGTGCACTTTCAGAAAGAAGTGATCAAATTAAGGTCCCACTGCAGCATAATAAAAGGGAGGAGGAAATATGTAAGGAGACTTTTCAAAAAAAGCATCACAATAAGAGATTTAAACAGTTTTAAACAAAGAGGGCTGATTCGGCAAACACAGGAAGGCCAAAAGGCCTGACAACCGTTAACAGTGCCCAGAGCAAAGTTGTGTCAGGCGAAAACCACAATGAAGAGAAGTTCATCAGAAAGCTTAGTCTGAACTGGACTGACCTGACAGTCATTGTAACGGGCCACAAATGTTGTCCAACAACCAGAATATATTGACTTTGTGGACAGCCGGCCAAAATCACATGCAGCACTTCTGAAGGCCGGTCAAAACCACTTGGTTCCACTCAATCTTCAAGCACGAAGGTGTAGGTTGTGAAGGCTCAGCTGGAGAACCTCATCTTTTTTTCGACCAGCAGGTCCTCCTGAAGAGGTAGACTAATCTAAGCGAAGGCCCAAATATACAAAGAAGACCCGATTCAAACAGAACTTGGTACACGTCTCCCAGGGAGCAGTGAGGCAGAACCCTCAAAGTGCATAAGACGGGCCAATAACTGTTTTCAGTGGTAGAGAATAGATCTACCCAAGAAATGCCCCACTTGCCAAATTTGCCTGAAACTACCACTAGGTGCAGATCCCACTCCTAGTGTGTTAGATGTCTGCAGAGCTCACCTGCCCTGGCATTGAAGAAGGCAGCCAGGTAATTAGTTGTTAGAAAACCCCCCCTGAAGGTTCAGCCAGTGCCAGAATCTCAGCAGCTCATGGCGGAGCACAGGACAAATTGGAAAAAATATTGTACAGAATTACAGGAAGGGAAGCTACGCAAGTACAAAAGAGACACCATAGACTATAAACTCAACGAAGTTTATACGTGGGCTGAGATCTATGCCCGTAGGAGATTTGATCAAAAGAAAACGACTACATCATCTGATGAGAGCCTTGTCTCTGATAAAGAAGCATCAACCAGCAGAATACCAGATCACACGGTGATCACACAATTACAGAGAACAGGACCAACAACTGAATCTGGACAATCACCTCACTCTTCACTCACAGTACCTTTTTTGTCACAGGCCCCAGATCAGGGCCAACCACCTGCCTCAACAGGCCGGATCACACAAGCGTCATCCGAAAAACCAGGAGAGGACAAAGAAAAAAGCGGGAAGTCACTACGCAGTGGAAAAACAGTGGTTTAGTGATTAACATCTCTTCAATCCAATTGACTCACCAACAAAGCAGTATACTTGGTAGGGGGATGACATGTGTTCCAACCAGTAAAACTACTCCATTGGAAGTTGAAGCCAATTTTTTCAGATTAATGAGAACACTCAGATTACGTCATTATTTTACCAACATAGTCATTCCAGAAAAAGATCGTTAGGAATCCATACCCACCATCTTCAAACCTAAGAGCACCTTTTTGCCACCAGTATCACATAAGATGCTTGATACATTTGAAATTCTAGTGCATAAAGATCTCAAGCATTTGAATTACAAATCTAATAGAGGCAATAATCTTACAACGCATGACAAAAAGGCTATTAAAGCATTAGCGAATAACCCTGAAATCACATTGCAACCAGCCGATAAGGGAGGAGCAATAGTTGTCATGGACACCTCATTTTATCAAGCGAAGGTAAATGCACATGTAGATGATGGTAACACCTATCTCAAATTAACCTATGATTCTACAACTCAACTGCAAGGCATATTGGAGAACATACTGCAAAATGCACTGGAACAAGACTGGATCAACGAACAAACCAAAGCATTCCTTACTACTAGCAATCCTCGAAGACCAAAGTTATACACGATACCAAAAATACATAAGGACGCATCAAATCCTCCGTTTCGCCCCATAGTCTCGGGTGTGGTTCAATTTTCGATCCACTTGGTAAATTTTTGGATTTCTATCTGCAGCAATTTGTACAAGGATGGCAATCGTATCTTAAAGATACCACTCATTTTTTACAGAAACTGGAAATGGTTGAAGTGGAGCACACAGAAACGATATTACTGTGCACCATTGACGTTACAGCATTGTATACGTCTATAACACAAGAAGCAGGTTTAGAAGCAGTGGAATGGGCTTTACTCCAGATGGAAGATATGGACATGGAAAAGATCTTCATCTTACAACTGTTAAAATACAGTTTACATCACAGTTATTTTGAATGGCAAGGTCAATTTTTTGCTCAACTCACGGGGACCTCCATGGGTTTTTCCGGGGCCCGGCATATGCAAATACGTTTAAGGCATTATTCGAGCATGAAAACATCATGACCAATCCAGTCTGGTGGAATAAGATCAAGATGTATTGTCGGTACATAGACGATATCTTTATCATGTGGACAGACACTAAGGAAAAACTAATAACAATGATTGACACATTGAATACCATCAATCCTAGGATACAATTCACCTACAACATTGCAGATCAGAGTATCCACTTTCTGGATGTATTGGTGAGTAAATCAGTTTCAAACAGATATTTTGATACTCAAGTCTACAATAAACCCACTGACCGGAACAATGCTCTGGCATATACCAGTTTTCACCCAAGGAGCTTGATTAAAAATCTGCCTTATTCACAGTTTAACCGGATCAGAAGAATTTGCTCGGATACTAATGCCTGCACACAGAAATTACTTGAATACAAACTACGTTATCAAGAACGTGGATATCCCGAAGAAATACTGAAAGACTGCTTAAGACGCGCTCAGACCAAGGAACGTCAAGATCTATTTAAAAAACACAGGACAACTTGGATGAAAGAAGGATAGTATTTGTGTCTAAATTTTCAACTTCCTCGCAAGCACTCAAAAAGATTATAAATAGTAGATGGGAACTCTTGGAGAATGAAACAGACTTCAATGGCATCTTTCGGCATAAACCCTTATATGCATACACTAGGGGTAGAAATTTACGTACAATTTTATCCACTCCAGAACAACCGGTCAGACAAGAGGTAACACAAGGCACCAAGAAATGCAATAATTGTGTACATTGCAACAACATGATAACAGGCAATACCTTAACACATCCATCTACCGGTAAAAAGGTACAACTACGATATACAAGTGATTACAATACAAATAACGTCGTCTATTGCATTAAGTGTCCTTGTGGCAAAGCATATGTAGGGAAGACAGAGCGCAAACTCAAGGTCCGTATTACGGAACACAAAAGCAAAATCAGAACCAGAGTACAACATCCAGTCTAGCGATTCATTGGGAGGAGGCCAAACATACCATATCACCACTCAGGTTCCAAATAATAGAAAAAGTGACATCACGACCAGGGATTGATATCACCAAGAAACTGCTTCAAAGAGAAATCTATTGTATTAAGTACCTTGATACCATGATACCATCAGGTCTTAATGACCGTCTAGAAATGAGCTGTTTTTTATAAACTGAATAAATATTAGGGACATCAACTCTTTATTGACTACATTAATACTGAATATTTTGGACACATCACTTAATCCACCACTCAACCAGGATACACATTTACTAACATGGTGGCGGGACACACTAATAGTGAGGCACAGGATGGTTCATCTTCTTAGTGACTTCTCTTCATTTCTTTTTTCCACTATTTTTAACTATTAGACATCAGAACGCAGGTCATCTTTCCAGCAAGGCTCATTCATCATTAGTAAAATGCATTTCGTTCGAATACGCCTGATTCTATTGATCATAGCAGATCTTAGTACTTATTCCAAGGTTGACTTGGTCATGTAGGGGTTGGTTATACATTTGGCAACCGCCTATCGTTTCCTTCATTATATTATAGGAATACAGCGTTCCAGTCCACGCACAGACGTTCAGCAATATATTTCAGTACAGTTCTTTTAATTTTTTCCCTGTTCTATGCGTTTCCATTTTAATTACTTTGACATTTCATTCGAATAGTGTATACTTCTCTACCATTTCATCAGCCACAGGCTTCTTATTGTCTATGTTAAGATGGCGGTTCCGAACAGGTTAGCTTAGTCCTATTTTTATTTCCTTGCTTCTTCTGACGACTTAATATCCGGCAGTCACCGCGGTAATCTTTGAACGTAGGAATCGAGCCACACGCAACGGTGCACTCACTGGTAAGCCATCACAGGGACATGATCTTTATTTTAGACAAACAGGGAGTCGGTGTTACATATATACTACGTGTTGTTTTCTCCAAGTATTCTTCTGTTACATTGGGTCAACGTGCAAGCTTATAAGCCATTTATACATTACTCAGGTAAGCGCATGACGTGCGCATTGGCATTATACCATCTCTGGTTTTAAATATTGAAAGTTGCAGTTGAAACCTTTCCCGTTTGTTTCCAGCGTCTGATCTTTGGACAATTACGGCGTTCTACTAGGAATTGCCACTTTCACCATACAGGTGAGCGCTAGCTTACAGGTTATAGATCTCACATCCAACAGGACTTTAGGGTCAGTAGTTCATACTGGTCTTTTCTTTTATACAGGGCAGGATTTACGAGTACCGTGTTTCAGCGCTTTTGCACACATCCATGAGGTATTTGATCGAGCACCAGAATTCTTTTTTCAGTTTTACTTGCACACCGGGTGTTTATGTACTAAATAAATCACCATTTTTTAAGAAACTTTTATTGTAATATGGCACCGAATAACAAACATTAACTGCAAACTTGTTGGGCAGGTAATGGTATTCTGCATTACTGGACACCTAGGTGTCTCATGAGTTGGCATAAAGATCTAGAACTCAGGTGACTGGGTAGTGTTGCTTATGTGGAATCGTTGAATATTTGCTGAAAAGCTCATAAGAGTATTTTTTCCTTTTTAGATTGGCCCCTGAGGAAGGGGCTGCAACGTCCCGAAATGCATCGGGCATTTAAAGATTGTTGCGTTACAATTAATGATGCGTTATAAAGACAACAGTAGTATTGTTAACATAACAATTGTAAATTGAACAATGTATTGAATGTTCAATTAAGTTCGTTTTTGTTATGCTTATGACATTGTCTAAGATAAGACAAATAACAATTTCATTTAAGTACAAATGGTTATAGTGCTGAGTATTGTTTTAGTAGGAAACTTTTGCATTAAATGTTAGGGTTTGATAACAACCCAGTGAATAGTGCACAGTGCATACAAGTTACCAAACTTGTAACAGTATTTCTATGATCAGACACTTGGCCTGACAGCAAGTGTAGCGCTGTAGCACCATATAGCAATCAGTTTGAATTTAAATATTGTGAATAAGTAGGCACAAACAGGTGTGCTCCTCCAACCCCTTATCTCTAGGAGCACAGGACACCCCATAAGTATCACATGGTGGTTGTGTTGCTCATCAGAATCTGAATAGGGTTTCTGTTGATGGAAGGCAGGAAGGCCTACAGGGCCAGTCGGATTGCACGCAGCTTCATGAGACTGATGTGGCTCCTGTGCTCCACTGGAAACCAGAGGCCTCTGATCTCCACCTCATCGAGATGGCCACCCCAGCCCAGATATGATGCATCCATCACAATTGTGAGTGGTGGATAGTGTAGAAGGAATGGCCTGCCACAAGTCAGAGTGACGGCCTTCATCCATCACTGAAGGTCCTGGGCTGCTTCACGCAACATATCCAGAATAGCCCCAATAAAGGCTACACTCCTCATCAGCTGAAAGTGGGTCTTTGTCTCACTGATACAGAACCCCAGGGATGGCAGCAGTAAGATTACCATCTGCAGATGGTCCATGACAGATTGTGGCAAGCCCGCCTTCCACTGCCAGTTATCAGAAGATGAGAATACATGAACTGGTGGAATGCGATGCCGAGCCATGACCACTGCTATCCCTTTTGTGAACACTCAGGGGCAGAGTTGAGGCCTTGGGGCAGGACACTAAACAGGACATGTTCTCACATCACAATGAAGTGGAAGAAATGCCTGTGGGACTTACGGACGGGCACATGAAAGTATGCATCCTGCAAGTCCAAGAATACATCGATTGCCAGCATCTACAGCAGAGAGAACTTGGGCCAGACCCAGCATTTTGAAGGTATCCTTCTGAAGAAAGGTATACAGAAACCGAAGATCTAGTATCAGTTGCGGTCTGCCATCCGATGGCACCAGGAAATACCTGCAGTAGCCTGTCGATCCCCTCTCCGTCATGGGAACTCTCTCTATTGCCTCTTTGGAAAGCAGGGTCTACTTCTTGTGAGGGAATGGTGGTAGAACCCTCCAAAACTAAAGCAAAAATAGGAGGAATGTGGGGTAGAGAGAGAAACAGGAGCGCGTAACCATTCTGAACAACCTCTTAGAACCACCCGTCTGAGGTAACTGTGTGCTAGCCTTTCAGACAATTAGCAGCTTGGTCGCGGTTGTTGTAGGCAACAAAGAAGAAGAAGACGACTGCTATCCTTGCTGATGGCCATGTTCTATGCCTCCACCTCGACCACTGGTGCAGCAACAAGGCTGTGCATGCTGACTAACAGGTTGAGAGGGTTGCCTATAAATTTCCAGTACTGCTGGTGAAACTGGCAGGCCAGAGACCGTAAACAAAGATTCAGCCATAGCATGGCTACCTTTGAAATGCCCCAAGGCAGAGTCTGCTTTCTCACCAAAGAGCTAGTAGCCAATGCAGGCAAATTCATGACACATACCAGTCTGTCTTCAGAAAAACCTGTGGCGAGCATTTAGGCACAGCACTGGACCACCACGGTCGTGCCCTTTCACATGGGCCACAACATCTGTGCTGTCCAAACAGGCCCATTAAGAGTAGTCTGGTGGTGGATGCTGCATTAGAAAGGCTGTCACGTGGTGCAGGTTTGTGTCACCTAGTAACAGGCAGACTCACTGGAACTGCAGAGCATGGCTTGGACCAGTACGACCTCAAGGAATCCATAAGGATCTCACTGAAAGGCAGTAATTGTTCATAAGTTGAAGGACTAGGCTACAAAATTTCTGTGAGCAAATAGCCTTAGTCTTCATACTAGACAACTGCAACTCTAGCACCACTGCAGCTCTATAACAGTTTCACAGTGCAGTCAAGGCCATTAGCATTTTGAAGGTCTGAATACAAACCAGCATCAGTGTACTGAGGGCGAAGCAAGTTGTCCTATTACATAGTCATCTTTATTGTGGGAAACAAGATGACTCCCAGGTACAGCGTCAGACTCCGAGCCAAAGATGATCCATGAGCGACATCTGTTTTCTGCAGGTATGGCACGGTCTAAAACCTGTGGTCTTCGGTGGGGAACATTTCCTCTATTGCACACTGCTGAGGAAAAATTTATTACATCGGTAAACAAAGGCGAAAAATTCAAGACTGGAGCGCCAAATCTGTGATAAAAGGAACAAACAAAACAGACAAAAGAGCATATGGGTCATATATGCAGCTATGTGTTGTCACTTCCAAAAGCAGGATGAGGACGCTGCGGAGTCCAATGGTGCTACCTACTGGCGAGCAGGAGTTTTAGCAGGAAACGTTTTCAGATCCAGTCTGATGCCTGGGGGAACTTAAAAGGTGAGGAATCTGCAGTTAGAGGTATCTATCAGAACATACCAATTCTTGCATTTGTACGGGAAAACTTGGAACAGGAAGTATTTACTGCACCTGGTAAATCTTGCGCACTGCGGTATCAATGCTTAGCGGGTGCAATAACTACCTCTTCGTTTGCAGCCTATTAGGAATGAAAGCTTAAGAGTAATGAAAAGCCTATTCAGGAACCTGAAATTTCGAGCCCACTATCTAAACAGCAAAGTTAAGTAGAGATCTGGGGAGACAAGCGTTCTCTTTGTTGAGAAGAGCTGGAGAAGACCAGTACAACTTATCCCATGCAGGAGTTTAAGTCTCATTAAACAGAACCACGACATGCCCACTTAGCCTAGTCATGAACAAGGCAATATCTTTCAGTTCAGAGCTTAAAGAGTATCATAAAGTTTAAGATTGCGGTCTTTTCCAGGTCCACCAAAGGGTGGGCCACTGTGTGTGACCTGTAAAGAGACAGGAAATATAAATTAGGAGGTGGCAAATGGGAGAGTTGAATTGTCAGGGAACTAACACCACCTTCTGCAGATAGTAATCAAATGCTTTACTCTCAAACTGCTAAGTTTAAAAAAATTTTTTTTTTAAAACACTCTTATCTACCATAAGAGTCAAAAACAGCATCCAGTCGTTCATATTTTCAATGCCCTTAAGCCAAGAAAATGAAACGGGTATTGGGGATGTTTTTCCTACTTCAGAAAATAAAATAGTTCAACAGCAAAATTTCTGCTTCATCATGAACTCTCACTGACCACGATGTACATTTTAAAAGGTGGCTTTTCACAGCCCGGCTCAGGATGACCTCTTCGGTTTCACCTAAAATCTGGAAACCTAGGACTTTGTTGAAAATGCTGGATCCAAAGCAATTTGCTCTTAAAAATAAACACAACATTAGCTAATTGCCAAGAGTTGTTAGGAGAGATAAACATTAAAGTGACGAAAGTAATTTAACACAAAAGAATTGCCAACAGGAGCAATTAGTTCTTGCCATCAATGTCGAAATGCCACCCCTAATTTGAGCAGGGGTGAAGGGAGCCGGTGTGCATAGTATTATGGGACTCTTGTAACATTTTTTCATATCGTTCCAAAGCAGTGATCGCAAACCAACTTTGGTAGGACCTAAAGGTTGTTACAATGAGGATTAAACGCCCTAAGCAGTGGGCAATAAGGCATAAATAATGTCCAAACAGAACTACACCTGATCATTTACGATTCTAGAGCAGAACATTCTCTCGAGTTACTTGCATATTGCTGGTAGGTTGCCCGGCTCTTTATTTCATTGAGTTTTTATGGTGTTTGGTCTCCTCAAGTTACATCACACTGCTGAATGCAAACAAAGGAAAGTCTCTCAAAGAGGTTGGACTTTGTGTGACAACCTACAATTTAAAGAGAGCCTGTCTCTATGTGATACATTCTCAGCTTCTGCTTAGGAACTCTAAATCTAAATAAAAAAGTGGGTAACCACCAACGAAAACTTGAAAAACCGACTACTATGGCCTCTGGGACTTTGTGGTTTCTAGACCATTCACCGAGTGTTCATCTTTCCTATTGGACTGTGGATGTTTTTTAGGTCTCGCCCTGAAGCCAGCGCTTGCGCTGGGCGAAACATTTTGTAAGTGGGCATTTAGAAATGCGACCACTTTTTTTTGGGCTTGCCTAGAGCATGCGAGTACGCGCACAGTAACGCGCATTCCTCGCATGCTCCAGGCGCCATATGTCTTTCCTCTCATTGCTCCTCCCCCACCACAGAGCGCTTCTCAGGGCCGCGCGGCCGTGTCACTTTCACGTCCGCGCGTCACTTGCTCTCCCGCTCCTCCCCCACCACAGAGCGCGTCTCGCGCGGCCAATGCTTGTTTTTATGTGCACGCTTTCGCGGCTGCGCTTGTTTTTTTAAAGCAATGAGGTTCATAAATCAAAAGCACATAGAACCGTCGATGGTAAAGAGGCACTATAAGGACACTAGACATTGTCAAGTGGCTGCTTTCACCAAACAGTTGGACTCCGGGGCTTGGTGTTGATGTTTTAACATCAAACCCCGAAAGGTGAGCATCGGAGTGCGGAACAGGTTTCCGTTTCCCGGCGGAAGTCCAGTGACAGGCGGACTGGCCAACTTGGATGCATTTGTACATAAAATGGCAGTCACTAGCAGAGGCTTTTAATAGAGGCGTGACGGCTAGAGCGGCCGACTTTGAAGCCGAGGAACCGGGTCCGTGTCTGGGCGCGAGGCTCAACATCCTGTGAAGCTGGACAAATCGCTCCGTGCCTAAAAATGAATGTGTCTGCAACGCAACTGGTGATCACATAGAGTGCCCCGATATCTGCAGGTCAAGTTTGCGCTATATAAAAAATAACTGCAAAAAAAAAACTACGATGTACGTGGCAAGCAACCTATGTATGTGTTTATCGAGCGTTATTGCAAAGAAAGCTTGAGAGTTCTAAGGGGGAATGATGCTTTCCATGGGTGCAGAGTATTTTCACGTTTTTGAAACTGCGGTGTTCTGTAAGTTTCCCGGAAGGGTTCGAATGCCGGAAGGTTGGCGCAGCTGCGCCAGGCTGGAAGTTGCTGGCACAGGGGTTGCCCTGATAGCATGTACTGCCCACTGCACTTTCCTTTTCTCCTTGAATTCAGCAAAGAGCTCAAATGAAATAGTCTCCAAGTGCACTACCGCCCTGCACCCCCCCTCACGCCGCCCAACAAGGCATCTGCTCATTTTATTCATTTATTTAATGCAGTTTTATATAGCGCAAACTTTACCCAAAGGTGTCAGGGCGCTTTACAATAGAACCAGAACCAGGTAAGTTACAAACGGTACATATGTGACATGATAGAATTTTCATCCAGTAAAGGGTTGCGACGTTTAACTCCCTTGCTGCCGATCTCCTACACTTACAACAAGACCTTCTCAACAGGACCAAGCCACCGTACTCCCTCTCGTCGGGTAGATTTGCTCAAACCACCCTCAATACCTCTCCCATGGCCCCACAGAGCACCCCCCCGACCCTCCAGTCCGTCAACGAGTCAGGCACTTCGACCCAACCGGGATCGCCTCCCCCTTTCGGTATTGAAACCTGATGTGACCAACGACCCTTACCTCGCTCTGAGCCAGAAATCAGCCCCTTTCCCCATCCCGGTTATTGTTGGCACTAACAGAATCCCTAAAACTGTCCACTCGCCTAGACCTTCTGCTCAATACTCCTCTATCCACCTAGCTCCCCCCACCACCAAGGCTCCCCGCCCTCTCTCTCTTGCATGCTCCTAAACTGCAGATCAGCAGTACAACACGCCACAGACATTGCTGAAGCTCTACTCGCTGAAGAAATTGACATCGCTTTCCTCACAGAATCCTGGCTTAATGTCCACTCCACCCCCATTCTTGACATTCTCACCCCTCCAGGGTACAACATCATCAGACAAGACAGGCCAATCAAAACTGGGGGGGACTAGCCATCATTCACAAAGCTGGAATACAGATCACCAAACTTAAACCTGCAGAATACCTATCGTTTGAATACCTGGGTGTCGAACTCACTGCCAAGGGCACCTCTCCCATCAAATTCCACACCATCTACCATCCTCCTGGAGAGCGTACCCTTTTCCCCGAAGAACTAACAGACCTAATAACACGTTTCTCCATGACAGACACAAAAGACGTGTTCCTGGGTGACCTCAACATCCACTGGAATGACCCAGAAGACTCCACTGTCCAGAACCTATCCAACCTACTTGAAATATACAATCTCAAACAACTCTGCAATGAACCAACTCACATCAAAGGTGCAACACTGGATGCGATCATTACTAACAATGAACTGGTCTCTCTGAGAGCGATTTCTCCCATTGACTGGTCAGACCACCACCTCATTCTGTTCAAGATTGATGCACTTGTCAGACACCAACCTATTCGTGATGACAAACCTAAGCACTGGACCAGAAACATCAAAAAGTCCCTTTACCCGAACTTGAATCCAGGATTCATGCCCATCTACAACCCCAACCCTCATCATGGACGGCCGATGACCTCACTACACACTAACTCTAAAATGACAGAGGTCTTAGACCAAGTAGCTCCACTCAAACAAATGAGGCGAACCAAATCTAAACCCTGGTTCAATATGGATCTGAATAACGAAAGGCGTCAACTCAGACAAACGGAAAGGTGTTGGAGACTAAACCCCTCGACCTTGCACCTAGCGCAACTTAGATCTGCTCGGCAGGCATACAAAAAACACATTCAGTGAAAAGGCGTCTTTCTTCCGCAACCAACTAGATCTGGTGAAAAACAGACCGAGAGAACTCTTCAACATTGTCAAAAGCCAAACAAACTGCACTCCCTCTAACAAAATCATAGCCACCAAAGAGCGATGTGAAGAAATTGCCACCTTCTTCTCTAATAGTCTCAAAAATTGATCAATCCTTCCTCCAAACCGCAAACCCTCCTTCCCTCTTAACCTGCCCCCCTTTAACCACCCTTAACCAATCAGAAAGAGTTCTTACCAAGGACAAAGGTCTGCCTCCAGCTAAAAAACAATGCGCATTGGTCCGACTTTGAGCTAATGTCGGAAAACGAGGTCTTCAGTATAATTTCTACCCTAAAACCTTCCTCCCACACTATGGACCCCCCTCCCATCCACAATTATAAAAGAACTCAACCACACCATTTCCCCTTTCTGGACAAAAATCATCAATGCCTCTCTCATCTCAGGCTGTGTCCCAGACTCCCTTCAACTAGGACAAATCACTCCCATTCTCAAGAAACCAGGGGCCGACCCTAATGATCTTAACAACCTCAGACCTATCTCCAACCTCCCGTTCCTTGCGAAAACATTGGAGAAATGCGTTCTCCACCAACTCAACAAACACATTGATGAGTTCAACCTCCTCGACACCTTTCAATCAGGATTCAGGAAAGGCTGTAGCACTGAAACAGCTATGCTCAACATCTCTGACGATATTCACAAGGCTTTAGATGAAGGTGATGCCTGCCTTCTCATCCTTATTGACCTATCTGCGGCATTCGACACTGTAAATCATCCAGCTCTTCTGGAGACCTTGTCGAAACGCTCCGGCATTAATGGCACAGTACTAAAATGGTTCACCTCCTTCCTTCAACACCGCTCGCAACAAATTAAAATCAACCTGTCTCTCGAAGCCAACAAAAGTCACACTTGGGGTCCCGCAAGGCTCGATCCTCTCCCCGTCCCTCTTCAATCTCTTCATGGAGCCCCTCAAAATCATCTTGAAAAAGCGGGAGTGAACTACCACCTCTACGCTGACAACACCCAAATCTATTTCAAAATCAAGTCTCCCAACGACATCCGACACCTCAATGTCACTCTAACCGAGATCCAAACTTGGTTCAACACTAACTACTTAAAGCTCAACCCAGATAAAACGGAACTAATCCTATTCTCTCCAAAAAGCAACCATCGACCAATCCAAGAGTGGCTCAAGAATCTGGTTGCCCTAAACTGCCCCCTCGTCCTATCCGACTCAGTGAAGTCGCTAGGCATCACCCTTGACAAGAACTTATCAATGGAGGCCCACATCAAAAACTCTGCAAAAGGTGCTCTTTTCTCACTAAAACACCTCAAGAAATTGAAACCTTTTCTTCCCCAGGATGACCTCAAGACAGTAGTTCAATCCCTAGTTCTCTCTAAAATCGACTACGGGAACACCATCCTAACAGGGACTCCAAAAGCTCACCTAGCCCCACTAAGGGCAGTGCTGAACATGGCCGCTCGACTCATATCTGGAGTGAAAAGATTTGAACACATCACTCCAGCTCTCTCAACTGGCTTCCTATGGAAGGGAGGTGTATTTACAAGCTGGCCTGCATCACACACAAAACCCTTCACTCTCCGGCCCCCAACTACCTGAACAACAAACTGGTAAGAGCAGGTCAATCCAGAACACTGAGAAGTTCTAACTCACTCCTTATCCCTCCGAAACTGAAAAAGAAAACCACCCAATACCGATCGTTTTCTGGCAACGCTCCCAGGATATGGAACGCTCTCCCTAGAGTCCTCAGATGCAACCCCTCCTTCTCCTGTTTCAAAAGGGACCTGAAACTCCATCTCCTTAACAAATACTTTCCTGACCAACATCAACTAACCTAGACTTCAATATCCGAGTTAACTCCTCTCTCTTGACATTCAAGGATAGTGGTGACCGGTCTGTGTTAACCACCTTCGTTTGTTTTCTTTCCCTCCGCTGCAGCACTGTTTATCTATTTTTCATGTTGTATTTTTTATCTCTGTTTTTGCTTCCCTACTGCCTTCCTACTAAGTAATGCAATTTCCTTTGGTTTTGTACAGTGTGTATGTAAAGCGCTCTGATACCCACGGGTCTAGCTAGCGCTATATAAAACTTTTAAAATAAAAAAAAAAAAGAGCGCTTCACAGACATTTTACTGTAGCAGGAGCCTCCAAAAAAAGAGGCGCTTTAGAACGAATTACAGAAACACAACTGGTGCAGCGGCACCGGGGCGCAGAAGCTTAAGGGGCCCACCAAATCCTAATTATTGATGTACTTAACAATTCAAACCGCAGCCAGAGCGCACGTTTTTATTACTGCCCTTGGGCCCATGGCACAATGGCTGCGCCACTGCAGAAATCTGGGTGTCACGCGTTTATCTTCAAAAATGGCTGACGCGCCTTTCATTTCTCTGGCGCGGCTTCTTTCTTGTATTAGCGCCTATATCGGTTTACATCGGATGAAAGCTAGGGTCCAGCCAGGCAGAACGCATTCGCGGAGTTAGTTCCTTTGCAGCGCTTGTATTCAGCAGACATGTGGATTTTCTGTTATATATAAATTTCCTGGAAGCTACATACATGTGCCTGTTTGTAGAAATACATCACAGGGCGGGGGCTCGGATCAATGCTCAGCAGTTAACTTGGGCAGGGTGTGTGTGGGGGGGGGGTAGTAATGAAAAGCAGAGGGCCTTTGCAGCCCGGGGAGCAGCCGCGCAGTCACCCGTTCATAACAAAAGGCCCCTATGATCCCTGCAGGGGAGTCAGGCTGTTTGGGAAGGAGGCTGACAGAGATGGTGTACGGGGTGGGGCGAGGCGACAGGACATGTTTTCTCTTTTTTTTGTGACTGGAAGTGCGATAACTTGGTGTGAATACCTCAGCTTCAGGCTCAAAGGCTTTGTTCAGCTTGGCCGTGAGCGTGTTCTCTCTGTCATGACTTTGCGCCGCTGTTGTTCCTTGCTCCTCTCCTATCACCCTCCACCCTGTCAGAAATAAGCGCTATGACACGGCTAGCGCTGGCCATATCATACTGCTTTTTCCCCTAACTTTCAGCCGTAGCTTTGCCAATGCTTTTTTTAATGTTTTGGTCAGTAAAGTTGCCTTGCATATCGTTACAACTGGTCTAATAAATGTTTATTTCAATATGCTATGAATCTTTGCAGTTCTACTAGTGGATGCATTTCATACTATTTCCAGTTGAGAGCACTTGAATAACACATGGCGCTTAAGTGAATTTATTTTAGATAGGATAAACCACGTCCATAGCTTGTCGCAAGTGACCGTGAATTTGAAAATAAAGCTTCGTTTTTATTAGTGTGTTCCCCGATAATATTAAATGTATTTATTTTCAGAAGCATCTGTTGTGGCGTACTAAAAAAAAAAAAAAAAAAAAAAGTAAAATAATTTAACCATTGATCTTCAAACACAGTAGTGGATTCTGTAGAATTATCTGTTTTAGAGGAACACATTGTAAACTTAAACTGGAGGTGCAGATTTTGAGTCCAGTGATAAGCTGCAGCTTGAGCAGAGTGGGCATGCAAACCAGATCTTATGTGGGCTCCTCGGGCTGTCTGCTGCTGCAACATCCAACCGGGCTAGGCTGATGGTAAATAACTATCTTTTTTGTGTGGACTCTGTCTGCTTCTGTTATGCTCCATCGAGTATGCCAAGTTGTAAATAAAACTCACTGGGCGGGATACAAATGAGCAGAAAACATTAAAGTAAATGGAGACTTATAAAATGCATCGCAAAACAAAACTGCAAGTCCCCAAATGCCTAGCAGTGTTGGTTAACAAGTCAAGCTTGGCTTCCATCCACCTCGCTTGCCCTTTTCCTTCAGATGTGCGACACACCTTGGGAGCGATGGATTTGAAAACACCTTTCCATCCATGTTCAATGGAATGATGCCGGCCTTTGCGAACAAAAGCCTCCATTAATTAGAATGCACCCAACAAAGCAGCCAAAACAGCCCCATGTCACCTGTGACTTTAAAGCAGTCCAGACTTATTAGCCTCCAGTACATTGCTTTATGGGACATGTAGTGTTTCCTTAACATTTTAAGCATAAGCTCACAATTCCGTGCATGTGCGGAGTTGATGGGGGGTGGGGGGAAGCATTGCTGAGGAGTTAAGCGGAGAGTATGTGCGCATGATTCTTAATTCATCTTGGGATTCGTAAAATATTTATGGGCATGCATGCGAAATACAGTCCTCCATTTCTTTGGGAACAGGTTGGTCTCTACAGTCCTGTGTATTCACTGCTCGGCTGAGCTACCAATGATTAGGCATTGGCAAAGCCAATAGGTCTTGCCTATCTGAGATCTATTGGCTTTGTCAGTGATTTTATAGCCATGGTCTACAGCAGCACTACTGCTGTGTTGCATGGTTGAACGCAAATTGAAACGAGCATTGGCATAGCCAATAGGTCTCGCCTTTGGGGCCTTATAAGTATTTAGTTATGCAGCACAATATCCTTGGTGCAACAACACCAACTGTTGCATGGCTAAACACTTATAAGGTCCCAAAGGCGAGACCTATTGGCTATGCCAATGCTTGTTCTTTTAACTCGCAACTACTGCGGCATGTCACCGACACCCGAAAACAAAGCCTTAGTATAGCTGATTGAGAAGTGGCTCTTGTTTGTCAAGATTGGTAAAACTGGGAATATTTGTAGTTCTGTAAAGAGAACAACTTTCTAATCAATGCATTTTTGACATTTTTGTGCCGCTTTACAAAAGTGGGAAGAATAGTTCGGGCCTTAAAACGGGTATAGTCTGACAGATCCACACAAAGACAACTACAGAATTAGGATATGCGATATGAGCAGGGTTTAGGATAAGGTTCTAATCTGATATTGATCTATTGAGAGTGCATATTTGCCTACACTAAATGAGCTTAAGGGAATATGTTAGAGACTCCATAAAAGCTAGACTCCATAAAAGAATACCAATGTGCATTTACTCAGACAAGCTCAGATGTCCTATGCACAAGTTAATGTGTATATATCCTCTGGGTTTGGAAAAATGAATTCAAATCTTGGAGAATTAGAAAGGCCAACATTGTCTGGAATGGCAGTCTCGCTAGTTGTTAGTTTAAAAACAGTAACAAACATCAAGCAAAACCCTTTACACACATCTGAGTACAAGCAGAGGTACCAGCAAAATTAGTACAGAAGGCTAGTACCACACCCCGGTTTTGAAGTGGGCCCTAGTGATATTTAGCACAGACATCTCTTCTGAAACTAAATTTGACACCGGTACTTGCATTGAGGAAAAAAGTGTTTTCCTGTTTTAAGAGTTGGTTGCAAGGGCCTCCAAAGCCAATGTTGCAGACTACAAGGACTGCCTAGTCTTGAATCCATCACATGCCTCTTTCTTCAACAATCTTATACTTCCTGTCTCTTATTGCACTCTTAGGGGTTCTTTTCCATATCTCCTTTCTCTCTGTGACAATGTTTTCCTGTCTTTCTCTCCAAACGATCTGCTTTGCTCTGGACCACAATCTGATCAAGAAAAATTAGTCTATGTACCCACCACAAGAGCAAATCAATCGCAACAGCACACAGTGTTCCCAAAGTAGAAATACAGCAAAACATATCAACCGGTCAGTCTTGTTCACAGCTTATCAAAAAGATAATAAAGGAGTGATTCTTCCTGCCGAGGGCACCCAGAGAAAAGATGTGTGTTGTGGTATTTGTGAACAAGTTCCGGACTCTAACAGATACCTATAAACAAACATTAAGGTGTAGGCCACAGATCTCAAGATCTATGCTGTGAGGTCTACCAGTGCAAGAGAATCAAAGCAGTCCGTGATTTCATGCAACATAAATAAATACAATGGCTGACAAAAAGCCACACATCTGAATGTTATCGAGAAAAAAATATGTACATCCTGAACTAACTGCTCTTTTTTTGACAAGCCCAGTGAAAAAAGCCCCACAGCAAATTGTACATAGAACACAGAGCCACCATTACCTGGAACGGTGAGATAAAAAAAATAAAAAAGGTTTGTTCTCTCGCAAATGAAAAAAAAAATGTATTGCGAATAGTGTAACAGATAATATTTAGCACAATTAGGTCTTAAGAGTTAGACTAACAAAAGAAGTTGCTTTTCTCTTTGAGAAGGACGATAGCCAACTGAACTTAAACATTGCCATACATCCTTAGGGGTTTTCAGTTCTAACCACTGACTGAGGCATAATTCAAACTAGCAGTTCATATTCATGAGATACTGAGGTAGAGAATAAATCCAGGTGGAAATCCAACATGTTGCATTCCCTGGAGTCCTCCCTGGTCACGCACATCCTCCACAAGGCATTCTGTACACTTTTAGCCCATCCCGATGAGAATGTCTTTTAGGACCAAGTTTGGAGGCAGTAGTTATGCTATGGGAATCGAAGAAACAACTGTTGCCTCTGGTGACAGCCTCAGGAAGGGGAAGTGTGAAGTGTTCAGACTGTATACGGACAGAGGGGAAGGCCAAGTGTTGATGGCTCTGTGGCGGCAGGGGCGGTGGACAAACGACTGTGAATGCAATGGCTTTCCATAGTTGAGCAGCTTAGACTGTGAAGGACATACCTCCTTTACTCACTCTTATAACAGGATTCTGCCAGCTGAAAACTGGATGCAGCCAGAAACGCAGCACGTTAACTAAAAGTAAAATGGATCCAAGCCACACTGCTTTAGGCAATACTTAAAGGATCTGATCATAATCTTCCTGCCACGTGGCTGCCAGTGGAGTCCACTCCACTAGAGGGACATGTTCCTGCTCCTTTTTTACGCCTATTAAGGCAACCACCTCACTTCATGTTGTCACTGGCACAGATTCCAGTGCTGGGCTTTCATCTGACAACGTGATGCCGTCAGGGCCTTGCAGTCTTGGCTTGCTTCCACTGGACTAACTATGCAAACAAACCTGAGGGGTGTAGATTAAAATCCTAGGACTGAAAGGCGTGCCCATGATTACAAGGAGTGAGGTGGAAGCCCGACTCTCTGTAGAGAATGATCTATTATAAAGGTAAATCCTTTGAAGAAAATTAGGGCGACAGGAGAACTTTCTTTAAAGGAAATGTCACCTCAAAACCACAGATCTGTGGGAGGTAAATGCTAATTGAGTGTCCATCATGAAAAAGAGGTTCTGATTGGCCCACAAACAAAGATAACCGTCTTGCTATCCAAAGGCAGGCACTTCAGCCACTGACCCATCAATGTACAGCAAGGAAGGCTTAAGGTGAAAAGCGTGGTCTTTGTCCAACAGTCTAATCTTTGAGACAATGTCAAAGTGATCATCAACATACAGTGCAAAAGGCAAGAGAATAGAGTTTGAGATAAAAGAATTGGGGACCGTACAACCTCATAGTACACCAAAAATGAAGGCAAAAGTATTAAGAAAGAAACTATGAAGCTGCCATTGCTTATCGACATGCAGACAGCAATCACTGGCAAAGTCAATAGGTCTAGTGTTGGAAAGCATGGAGTTTTTGCAAACATCTACAGCAGACATTAAACGTGTAGCAGCAATAACAACAAAAAATACAGCTGTTTAAAGTTGTGTTCAAAAAATTAAAATTAAATTTTTAAAAATCAACAATTTCAAGAATATATTAAAAAACATTAAATGAAAGCAGAAAGACTACTTTTTAGGCAGATGTGCACATGACAGAATAAAGTGCTGTCCCCCACAGTGAAGTGACCAAATAGCTGAAGATGTCTGACCCACTGACCTATGTGGCAGGCTATAGTGAGCAGAGACACAATGTGATGGCACTTAAGCAGACCAATAAATGAAAAGGCTGGGAGAAAGCCCATGTATATAAGAATATATATGTATGTATTTTAGTATGTTTTTTGTGACACAAGAGGCTGGCAGGACCGCTAAGGCTGCCTCTAGGCGAACCTTAAAAACCTATCCAGCCGCTGAGCGCAAGACCTTCTCTTCCTTTTCATGGTTTGACATGTTTTGAATGTTATGTTAAAGAATTATGGTGTAAAAGGCTGCTGCTAGATGGAAGAGTGATAGGCAACCACTACCACGTGGTACCAAGAGGTGGTGCGGGACAAATACCAAGAATGGCGCCGAGCTAAACAGAGAGCACAAACCTTCCTTTAGTGGTTGTACAAGGTAACGGCACTCGACTACATGTTGCAGCTGGTCTGATTGCAACTTCCATAAACCGACTGTACATACATCATATTGGTCTTGTCTGACTAGTTTATAAATTGGGTTCCAGAAGGGGAAAGGGTCACTGTAGTTCAACTAACAGCTCAGTGCCAAATCAGAAATTAACAGGAAATGATGGAGGCTGGGGCTTGCGAAGCAAGTACTTTCAGTAAACTCTGGGAAAGCCTTCTCGTAGACGTGGACTTTCATGTGTGCAGTAAACTGACAGCTTTCAGTAGAATAGGATTTACATGTGAACCATTGTGCATTACACCTGCTAAGTAGTGTGGCAAGCAGGTGGAAGTTAGGAAATGTGTCCAGGTATAGTGGTTTTGTATAGCAGAATAGGCCTGGTACAAGGGTGGGGTCAGGTAAGTGGAGGGAGGGGTGGGAGGAGCAGAGTGGCCAGCCCTCCCCCAGTGCCCTTAGCCTGTTGCAGGGATCCCGTTAGAAACAGACCTATGCCTGGGATCACAGAACATCAGTATGTAGGGGCTTAGTCACCATAAAACATCAGTATTTATGTGTCCAAATCCAGACTAACTCATAGTGCTTTACCTGCCCTCCAAACCTTCCAGAGCGACAGGTAAGTTAGCACCCAGAAGACAACACTCTGAACCCTCTCAGGGGTCGCAGTAACAGGTCATCACCTTTCGTTCTCCCGCTCATACATGTCCACAATAAACAGAAAAGAGACGCACAGAAAGCTTACAATATTTACTGAAACTATTGTGCTCTATCATGAAGCAACTGTGCTGCAATTAGAAAAAAATATGCAAGTCAGCAATGTGATTAGCACGATTAATAAACTGTACACAATAAAAATAAACTGTACACAATAAAAAGCCTTGTCATAGCGAATGGCAAATCTGCTTAAGCCTACCCTCGCTATGTCAGCACAGTGATATATTAGAGATATCTGGGATTAGCGCCGGACCCCATACAGGAAGGTCATAAGCAGCATCTCAGAAGCACAGCTCTCTCGTCGGAGGACCTATTTTCTGGAAGCATCACTCCTCCTCTCATTTCAGAACGACAAGTCTTGGCTTATATGATTAGAATTGCCTTGTTAGAAAACAGCAGCTGTATTTCTCTATTATGTCTAGGTGTTAGTGTCCGACCATAGAGAAAAACAGGGCACAATGTTGTTTGACCTTGTACGAAATGTTCAGACTGAATCCCAGCATAAGAGCTGAATAACAAAACATGTGCAGCCTATTTCGAAAATAACAGTGTGGCATAAAAACAAGTGCGCTACTTCGTAACATGGGCAAAGCAAAATCGGCCTACTATGTGTGCACTTAGCCTAACATGGGGAGAAACTACAGTGGGCCCTACAGGAAACTCACAACAAGCTCACCCAATGCCCATTCGCAAGTATAAAATAAATGTTTCCTTTTTTAATGCTTCACAGAGGCCTAGAGCCATGCTTGCTCTCCCTAATTATTTGTCATGAATATCTCCAATAACTCAGCTACATTAAGTGCCTGGGACAGGTGTGAAGTCAGCAGGGATGGAATCTACCCGGTGTACAAAGGAACATCCGAGTTATGCTGCGACACTCCAACCTCAAAATAAGAGACTGCAAGCTCCCACCACAGGGTACTTCAAAAACAAAAACAGTCGTATCACAGAAACAATATGAAACGTTTTTTGCCTTCCTAAGAAAAGTAAATGAAATGGGCAATTAGTGCATATATAAATATAGTTAGGTGTATTTTTAATTGCTACGAAGCCATTTCGAATTTTCACTGCTATATAAAGAGTGAATTAAAGAAATAATGCATGCCGACATTGAATTAAAAAAAAAAGATCATTCTGAGGATCCTTCCAGTTTACTCACATGATCTTTATACTATGTAAATGGGTAGCTGTGACAGCAAGCAGGGATTTACGTGCAAACCTTAGGATACAGATTTGAATACCAACCGGATCCTTTCAGGATTTCGTCTAAGAGTGATAAAATGAGCATCATTCGGTCGACCAAGAGGAACTCTTGGTATTTAGATTGCTACAAAATATATATTTGGCGAGCACTACATAAAATGAAGTTAGTATACAACTGATGTAGGCAAAAGCACAAAAACAAATTTAAAAAAAGCACACAGACAAATCAGTTGAGGTGTTTTTTAAACGTAAAACCAGTCATACCAATTCAAAAATACCTTAATTATTCCTGAATTATGCAGGGACCTACATCGTGGAATATTGGTGATCATTTAGAATTAAATAAGGATTTTGTGTAGCATTATTTTTCTTTTTTTTTTTCCAAAAGTGCCTTAACTGGTATATTTTGGTTCAGTACCATTGGAATATGCCTTAAGTGTTGTAGTCTACAGTCAATGCACCCTAAATTCTTAAATCTTCATATTAAAGGAATAATAGTGACTAAGCAGTGCTCCATAAGTGCGAAGTCTGGAGTTTGAGTGAGAGTATGTATGCTTTCCATGTTTCATAAATATAGGGATTTGTAATTTTGTTTTCTTGAATGACTAAGGCTTCTTTTATGGTCCTTTCGTGAAGTGCATTTTAGGTTGAATCCTGCAAACGTTTGTTTATGTACGTTCATTGCTCTAAATGAACATTCTTTTCTGTACAAGTAGGTTAATACATAATTCGGTATTTCACAACTATGACAAAATTTGCTATTGCTTGCCCTAATGTATATTCATTAAATCAATTATGCATTTGCTGGGCTGTTTCAGATGCTCCCTGTAGTCAATGAAGTGAATTTTGTAGAGGCTTCGAAAGATGCCTACTTCATTTTTATTTCCAGATAACAGAGCACAGCACAAAGAAAATTCAAACTGGTGATCAAACAGCCAGTAAAGTATTTAATATCAAAAGATCAAAAACAAATTCCAAAGTCTTGACACGTTGATGTTGAAAAGATATCGGCACGTAGATGTTGAAATTACACAGCCAACACGTGTAATTTCGATCCGATTTTTTAATGTCAGCAGTCAGAGTTTAAATACAAATTTCAAGATATGTCTCTTAACGGGCGCTGCGTGAGCCCTGCTGAAATTTAAAGCGCCTCCGGGCGCGTGATGCAGGCGTCGGTGGCGGAGTCAGCCACTCGGGAGCCTGGGACCTGCAGTCCTGTCCCGCTCCTACTCTCCCCCTTCAAAGACTATGGTACTGGCAAAAAAGGGCTTTTTTGCCAGTACCATAGTCTGTGAAGGGGGCGAGTAGGAGCGGGACAGGACTGCAGGTCCCGACGCCTGCATCAGGCACCCGTCGGCGCTTTAAATTTCAGCAGGGCTTACGCAGCGCCCGTCAAGAGACAGTCTGATTGATGCTCGCATGAACTTTTGAAGCTTGACACTTTGCTTTGTGAAACGTTTATCATGACGTTTCCTTCAGCTACTTTACGTTGTTTTTGAATGATTATTTGGTCTTTTGCTGCCGTCTGGACTTATCTTGAAATTTGTATTTAAACTCTGACTGCTGACATTAAAAAATCGGTTCGATTGCTAATATTCTTGAAACACACGAGTACCGTTTTTAAGCCTTGAAAAGGTCATTTTACGATGAAACACGTGTTGGCTGTGTAATTTCAACATCTACGTGCCGATATCTTTTCAACATCAACGTGTCAAGACTTTGGAATTTGTTTTTGATCTTTTTGTATTAAATACTTTACTGGCTGTTTGATCACCAGTTTGAATTTTGTGCTGTGCTCTGTTATCTGGAATTATATTGTAAGTTATGTTTGGAGGAATTGTTATTTCTCCCCATATTGAGCAGCATTGTGGATGGCACGGTGCTTAACATTGAGCACGCAAACGGACTTTTTCTGTGCCTTACTTATGCGAACTCTGCAGAGGTGCTGACTGTTGCTTGACTAAGACCACTGCCATCATTTTTGTTTATTACTTCATTTTTATCCCTGGATTTCCAATACCAACTGACAATGAATTTGTTCTTTTTGCACACCCTACCTCTAGCTGAGTTTTAAACTTTTAGAGGGTCCCATCCAGTGAATGATATGACATTTTATCTCATACATGAGTATTTTTAGAAAAACGATTAAAACGGTCTTTTTTTTAAGGAATATTTAATACTAACTGGAGGTACACACTAGTAGCATGAACCTTTGGCGAACAAGCTCTTGTAAATATTATTTATACATTAAAAATATGCTCACATTATGTGGTCTCCCACAGGCAAGAACAGTTTTTCTAGAAATGCTCTTGTCCTGCCAACACATCTGCGAGCGAGTTAAGATAATTTAACTTTCCCCTCATTTGTAGGATTACTAATTCATGTGGTGTTACTGTTCACAGACAATGCATTTTTAAGTACTTTGTGCAGTATCTGCTGTGAGGAAACTAGCAGTAATCACAAAGGCAGTTTCTTTCTGATCAAGAGGACCAGCGCAATATGCAACGAAGGAAGTCAAAGTTGGGTGTTAATATCTCTACCTTATTAGATGTTTGACTGCGATGACCAATACCCCAATTCATAGCTCCAAAATATGATACGAAGACTGGGATAGATCCTTTACACATACTACCATGTTTACATCAACAGGGGACATAAAAACATTGTATAGTATTTTTTATCACATTATTGCTTTGTCAATTTCAGATAATTAATTACTGCGCGGTGACCCACATTTGCTCACTTTGATTAGTGTTTTTAAAAATGTTGAATACGCTCCACTGGAACGCCTTCTAGCAGGCGCCACATTGTGGGATCACAATAGACGTAGAGGCGACTAGGAGTGCTCAGGCAGCCTGTAACTATCCTGGTTTACTTCTAGGTGCAGTCATCTCTATGTAAGTCACATTAGTCACCTAGGACAAGTCGGTTTAGATCTATTCGATTTATAAGTCTATACACGTGGGATCAGGACAAGGTTGCTGTAGAGACAGCAGAGTAGATGTGGACAGCACTGGGGACGTTTGCGGTGAGTCAAATCCATGTTTCCTGCAACTCTGGAATTCCAAGGCAGAAAGCAAATCGGGTAACAGCTTAAGAACGTAGAAATTTCATGTCTCATTGAACTGTGCCTTGTGTGTGTAAGGAGGCAGATGGCTGGCAATATCTGATGGGGGATAAATAAACCCTGGTTCAAAAAACAAATTCCCAAAGGACGAGAGATCAGACAAAATAAATCTCCTGTTACAAGGTGGGCTGGTGGCTCTAGAACAGAGTCAGAAGTTCCTTTGTTCCATTTACTGAAAAGGTGATCGCTCATCTTTGGGATTTTGAAGAGCATCATACACCTGTTCAATTCTTTTGGTGTCTCAACTGTGAACACCCTACAAAATTCCAAGTCAATAAGCCCTACCGTGAACTAAACTGGAAATGGCTTACAATGTGCATACACGAGAGTGCAAGGAGCTCAACATACATTTTGAAGCTTACACTGAAAGAGGGAAGAGCACTATGTCAAAGAAAGCAGCAGCATATTTGTGTTCCAGGACAATACAAAGACACCAGTCCACAAAATTAAGGTTAACCACTCAAAAATAGTTGATATATGCGTGCAAGGGCCTTTATTCTTAATTGCTTACTCCAGTCTCCAGAGAATTTCCATCCTCTCTTGTTCCTTTAAGGGGCTCAGATTACAGCCTCCGTTACACACTCAAACATTATGATCCACTTTGGAACTGGACTTTGTAACAGGTTACAAAATTCTGGTAACCTTCTGAATTTTACTGAAATAGCAGAAGGCGTACATAGCAATAGAACACTAGAATGCGGAGCGCTCTATTGAAGACAATGGAATGCTCCGGGCTTCTAATGGCTGGTATCAACATGGAGCATCACCATTCCAATGGTTGTTCATAGCAACAGCTGTGAACAAAGGCCGCACAAAGCCTTCCATGAGGCCTTTGTTTTACAAATCAGAACATTCTGCCCCTAGAGGACAGAATGTTCTAATAGCCTTAGAGCCCTGCGTAGCGGGTTCTACTGGCCATTAAAGGCCCTCGCCGACCGCTGGAGCAGGCCTTTAATGGCCGGTAGAGCCCGCTACAGTGGACTTTAAGGCTATAATACATTTTTCCTTTACATAGTGCTCGCTATAGCAGTTTTGAAGAGTTATAAAATGTAGGTTTGGCCATTTCTCGATACAGAAATTATTGCCATCAGAGAGATGAAAATAGCTGCAGATAACCATGCCAGAAGTCAGACATGTGACCCACTGATGCCAGCAGGTGCTCAACTCAGACACTTACTGCAACATACACGGTTATATTTGTGATTAAATTACTGAAAGGAGTTTTAGCTACAGAATACATGTTTTGCACTTACAGGAATTAAAGTCATCTACAGTTGGGAGCAGCTTCAAGTTTGTGTATTTACATCCAAAAATAAATTACTAACTACCAAAGGGTAGTAATCAATTCTATAGATATCCGAGCTATCTGGTTGTACTCTGGTTGTATGACTTTACATTGCATGCCTATACCACACATATACCTTTAACACGCAAGTATATATAAAAGTAAATGAAACCCCAAATACATACATATATACATACGCATATATATGTACACACGCATATTGTATTGTATTTGCATTTGTATAGCGCTTACTACCCCTGACGAGGCGTAGAAGCGCTTTTCGGCGAGTAGCACGCTACTCCGGGACCCATAGAGGATTAGTGTTGAATTAGTATAGTGAAACATGCAAGTACATTTTAAGTGGTGGATATATTAGTCAGTTATTTGGATTCGGAAGGATAACAGAAGGATAGAAGAGGAAAAAAGGTTTGTATTTATATAGCGCTTCTTACCCCTGATTGGGTTTGAAGCGCTTTTTTTTTTTTTGGGTGAGTAGCACGCTACTCCGGAAACCCATAAAGGATTAGTGGGGAATTAGTATGGTGAAATATGAAAGTAATTTGAGTGGTGGATATTAGTCAGTTATTTGGAGTGAGAA